>JARQOD010000005.1:26983838-27143901 GCA_033576555.1 Oophaga sylvatica
CCCATATACAATCTCTTGCCCGCTCTTGCCGCCTACACCTAAAGAACATCTCTAGAATCCGCCCTTTTCTCTCCATGGAAACAACAAAAACCCTCACTGTAGCATTGATCCACTCCCGCCTGGACTACTGCAACGCTCTATTACTTGGCCTCCCCATTACTCGACTATCCCCTCTCCAGTCCATCCTTAATGCAGCAGCCAGGGTAATCCATCTGGCTAATCGGTACTCGGACGCGTCCGCTCTTCGCCAGTCCTTACACTGGCTGCCCATTCATTATAGGATCCAATTCAAAGTACTGGTTCTCACCCACAAAGCTCTCCACAGTGCAGCACTCCCCTACATCTCCTCCCTCATTTCTATCTATCGGCCTAACCGACTGCTGCGCTCTGCAAACGACCTTCGACTAACCTCTGCACTAATCCGTACCTCCCACTCCCGACTCCAAGACTTCTCCCGCGCTGCGCCAATCCTCTGGAATGCTCTACCCCAAGAAATTAGGACTATCCACAATTTGCATGGTTTCAGGCGCTCCCTCAAAATACATTTGTTCAGAGCGGCCTATCACATTCACTAATCAAAGTCATTCTATGTGTAAGTGTGTGTGTGTGTAGCCCATTCACTATCTCCATCCATCCCTCACTCCCTCAAAATGGCTGGACCATCATTGTAAATGCACCATTGTATATACACACCTGTACTTTGTATCTCCCCCACCTCACTGTAGATTGTAAGCTCTCACGAGCAGGGGCGGCTTATATTGCTTTAATTATTGTATTGTTAACGTTGTTACTTATGACTTGTGTTCTGAAACTGTTAAACTGTAAAGCGCTGCGTAATATGTTGGCGCTATATAAATAAAGATTATTATTATTATTATTCCATGGCGATCCTGTGAGGAAGCCGAACCAGCTGTGTGTGAGCTGGAGGAAGAGGCTCCAACACGACCTGAAGATGTAGGTGCTGCTGTAGGTTGGCCTACATCTCCAGTGTGTCTTTGTAACTCAACTACGTGCTTTGTCCGCACATGTTTCCACATATTAGTGGTATTGAGGTTACTGACACTTTTACCTCTTTTACTTTTTGATTACACAGCTTGCATTTGACATACCAAATATCATCTGCAAGTGTGTCAAAAAAGGACCACGCAGTGCAAGTCCTGGGAGCGCCCGTTTTGACTTTTGGAAGAGAACTGCTCCGAACAGGTGCCAAACTGGAGGCTACAGGCAACCGAGTCTGCAGCCTAACTCTCCCTACTGTTTGTACCATTGGGGCAATCTCTTCCTCAGAGCTGCTCCCACCACCTTCCAGTTCCTCACGCCATGTTGGGTCTTGGACCTCATCATCTCCACTACCCTCTTCCAACAACTGCTGCTGTTGGGTGGTCTGGCCAGCACCATGCTCAACAGAAACTGGCACCTGAGTCTCATCATCATCAGATGCGTTCTGCGGTGTGCTGACCATCGGCACTGGCTCACCCGCCTCTTCAGATTCAGAGAGACACAGCTGTTGCGCATCACTGCATACTCCCTCTTCTTCACATTCCAGAATGCTGCTTGGCTGGGCCCCTGTTTGCAAGCCAACAGATTCTGAGTACAGAAGCAGAGACTCAGCTGGCTCCTGTACAGAACTCTCTGACTGCCTGGGCAATTTGGCAGGCGGTGAAGAGACAGATAGTTGCTCAACAGTGCTGTGGTCCTGAGAGGAGGTGGAAGCAATTGAAGTCGATGCATTGGCTGCCATCCAACCAACAACGGCTACAATTTGTTCTTCACGCAGCAGGGGGGTACGCTGAGCTCCTACAAAAGTGCGCATAAAGGAACGCTCAAGGGAAAACTGGTGGATGCTGTGTCACTGGGGGCGGCAGCAGCCACAGAATCCCCACGTCCTCTCCCTGCTGAATCTCCATGGCCACGACCACGTGCCTTACTCCCTGCCTTCTTCATCTTGGTAGATTGATAAAGAAAGTCAGAAAAGTTATAAGGCCTAAGTGTGGTTATTCCGCAGAGACTGCAGTGAACACTGCACACAACTGTTCACTAGGTGTGAAAGGCCCCTTTGTGTACTTCTATAGTGTTTGCAACGAATGTATTGGATACGGATGTAAGCGCGTCACACTAATAGATTTGAGTTATTTGAAATAGAATGGAGCAGCAACAATTAGAGAAAAATGTCAAGGATGAGGCAGTGACACACGCTCAGCAGACTACAACCAGCAGTGGTTGAAGAACTAACTGGAGCGTGATCTGCACTCCAAAAATGAAAACCTCAGACTACAGTGAACACTGCACACAACTGTTCACTACCCAACGCGTCACAGCAGGAAGGCAGTCTGTGCATCCAAACAAAGGCGCAAGCATACATGCACGTACCCTGTTTATAAAGCTATATAAAAAAATTTATGTAGTAGTGACGCACACTTTATTGAGGTACAGTATTACATCGCCATTCACCATCTGTGGCTATGCAGTCTCATCTATATATACCTTATCTATCCGTTGTCATGCTTGCAAGTCGACAGTCAGGCATAAATAGCAATTTTCACTATGCACTATGCACTTTTTAAAGGTTATGTTTGTTAATAAAAATGATTATTGGCACATATTATGAGTATTACATGATGGAAATTGTATAATTTTTATAAACTGTTTAGTGACATTATTCAGCAAATGTAACATTTTATGAATGTCACAGATAACTTGTAATGCTGATGATGTTTTGAAGTCAGACATTCATTGTCTATACAATAAAAATGGTGTACATACTGTTACTTATCCATCATTAATGGATTCTGATATGTACTTGTATGCTTTTATTTACAACCGTATAGCAGATTCCTTAACCAATTTATTTTGTGGTTTGCATTGCTGTTCAACATGTTAATGTATGCGTTTATGTTTGTCAATTCTTTATTTATCTAGATTTTTTTAAACTGAAATCATCATCTTATGGTAGTAAAGGTTATCTTTCTCTTGTAAAGAGTATAGACATTTTTAATTGACACGTAACAAGGAAAATACTTGATCTAGTATTTAAACATCCTCCTTGACCCTGGGCTCCAACACCGCCAGTTGTTGCCTGGAAGTGCTGTTAACACAGTCAACACTTGCTCCTGTGTTACTGGGGTTCAGTAATGTCAGCTGTTCCCCTGCTGTGTGTACGGCAAACAGTCCTGCTGCCTCCATCCTGTTCTCTTCTCATCCCTGGGCTCCAACACCGCCAGTTGTTGCTCGGAAGTGCTGTTAGCACAGTCAACACTTGCTCCTGTGTTACTGGGGTTCAGTAATGTCAGCTGTTCCCCTGCTGTGTGTACAGCAAAAAGTCCTGCTGCCTCCACCCTGTTCTCTTCTCATCCCTGGGCTCCAACAACGCCAGTTGTTGCTCGGAAGTACTTGGCACGGGTACTGACTCCTGCCCAGCCTGGTTACAGCACGACAGCTGTTTCCTGGCAGTGTGTAATGTATGGTGTACAGTTCATATAGCGTCTTGTGCTTGGGTGCGAGGAAAACACATGAGACACAGGTTTGATATAGAAGGACTTGTATTACTTCATACAAGTGGCAAAAAGGGTCACACAGTTTGCAGGTACAGAAGCAGGAGACACAGCCGGCCAGAGTAACTTAAGCTCAGCAATAACTCTCCACAACAGGTTCAGGATCTCTTCTCTGTTACCGTAATTCCATGCAAACGTGGATTTATCAAATAGCAGGTTTCCAGAGTCCACAAGTGTTCCAAAGTTCCTCAGTAGGAAATAGCTGGAGTACAAAGTCTAAGGTTTCCAGGAGTCAGGTCACAGGCTCACTGCAGGCTTGATTCTGAAGCACTGATTGCTCAGCTGAGGCTGCTTAAGAAGCAAGAGGGAGAGAATCAGGGCGGGAACATGAAAGCTGGAAACTCCATATTGACTGAGGGCAAGATAGCTGCAGCAAGACAGAAAGCAAAATGGCCGACAGAAAAACTGAGTTTCAAGAAACATGTACAAAGAACCTTACATTACTCCCCCCTTAGGGACAACCTCCGGATGACCTCAGACCAGGCTTGTCTGGGTACCTCTGATGAAACTGGCGGAGCAAGCGAGGAGCATTAACGTTATTGACTGGTTCCCATGAGTTGTCCTCCACTGGTAGCCCTGCCATTTAATCAAATATTGTAACTGATTTCTGTACAACCTGGAATCTAGAATCCTTTCCACCACAAATTCTTCCTGACCATCGACTAGCACTGGGTCAGGGCAAGGAGAAGAACGTCCAGGAAACGTATTGGGTGTTGCAGCCTTTAGTAGGGATACATGAAAGACAGGGTGGATTCTCATAGTTCTGGGCAGTTGAAGACGACAAGCAACGGCACTTATAATTTACTGATTTTATAGGGTCCAATGTACTTATGTCCCAACTTAGACGATGGAATCCTTAACTTAAGATTTCTGGTTGACAGCCAGATCAATGTCATGTGTGCATCGCCACGAAGATCGTCGCGGTTGCACATTCTGACTTCTCACAGCTGAGTTGCTGTTTCTTTGTGTTTGGCAGTTAGGGAGTTAATTCTGTCTGTGCTCAGTTCTGGACTGGGTGCAGTTTTCTCCCGGCTGCAATTAATTATTTGTTGATTGGTTTCCTTTAAATCTCTGGTTGTCTGTGTTGGGAGTTGCCAGTGAAATTCTTCATGCAGACCACAGATAGGATTGTATCTGTTGTAACCTTTCCGGGGGTTTTAGCTCTAGGATCGCTGTCTGGGTAGACAGAATGGCACGGAAACAGTTCATTCAGACAGCAGTTCTGGTGCAAAACTGGCCGCAACCAGCTTTATTAAAGTCCACAGCAAACAGATTAAAACAAAGCATAAACAGAAAACCTGGGCTTGTCTAGCCTCTAATTACACCTAGATAGATGGCCCTCTCTATCCGGGACCCAGACTCTACCAGTCTGTGCCCAAAACAACACATATCACATATGTTACCAGTATGGAGCTTCACAGACACTCCTCCTGTGTCTGAAGGCACCTTCCACGACCAGACTTGAGAGAGATCCACTCCTATTCAGTAGTCATTATGCTGGAGGTTCACAGAGACACTCCTGTGTCCGGGGTCCTTCCTGCACCCAGACTGAGACGGCTCCCCTCCTCTTCAGTAATCATCAGCATGGAGGTTCACAGAGACACTCCTGTGTCTGGGGTCCTTCCTGCACCCAGACTGAGACGGCTCCCCTCCTCTTCAGTAATCATCAGCATGGAGGTTCACAGAGACACTCCTGTGTCCGGGGTCCTTCCTGCACCCAGACTGAGACGGCTCCCCTCCTCTTCAGTAATCATCAGCATGCATGCTCACAGAGACTGCTTCCTTGTGCCAGGACACCTCTCTGTGTCCAGGCTGAAGACAGCTCTAACACTCTTGGAGCATTCTCACAGAGACTGCTTCCTTGTGCCAGGACACCTCTCTGTGTCCAGGCTGAAGACAGCTCTAACACTCTTGGAGACACCTTCTGTGCCTGGACCCCTTGTCCAGACTGAATGAGCTCTCAGATTGTGTTTGCAGACACCTACTTCTGGTCTCCTAATCAAGACCTGAGTAGTTTCAGGCCTGTGCTGCAAGTGTGTGCTGAATGTGAGGTGTAGTGACCTTTCTCTACCACTAGGTTTACAAAGCCACACATCTCCCCCATACCTAGGCGAAATGCACACCCCATTCAACACACATTCCTTCACTGTCTCACATATCCCCTCCCTCTTCTCCAGACCGGAGGGCTGGTCATCCAGACCGGAGGCTGGTCAACAATCCAACAGAGACAGTGACCTCTGGACCAGTCATGGCCCTCATCATCTTCATCCTCACCACTGTCATAGCCAACATCAGCTTTCTCTTCATCTGAAGCATCCGCACTACCCTGTACCCTCCCAGGCCTATGCTCTCTGCGGGCCTCGGGTATCCTGCACGGTTTCATCTTGACCTTAGGGCCGGGCTCATTTTCGATATAGTGCCTGGCCAGAGAAGTACGACCCGACACATCAGAACACCTCTGCTGACCCTTCCCCAGAAACCCACGCACCTCCTGTCCCTGGTGCACCGACCCTGCGTCACCAACTATCACAGAAGGTATAGGGGGTCTTTCACTTTTCTCCAGTTCCCCACTTTCAGGCTCTTCTGGCAAGACATGCCCAGAAGCCCCACCGTCCGTCCCACACTCTACTTCCTCAGTCACATCTGGCTCACTGTCAGGGCTATACCCTTCATTTTCATTCATATCCTGCTCACTTTCAGGAGTATAGAATTCATTCTCATTCATATCCTGCTCACTTTCAGGAGTATAGAATTCATTCTCATTCACATCCTGATCTGGAACCTTAGTTAACATGTCATCCACAACATTAACTTCATCATCTGGTCCCTCAAGTATGTGACTATGTGACAACCCCAGCACTATACTTCTATATAGCTCAGGTACTAGGAGCTGACTCATGACCTCTCCCTGGACTTCAGTGTCCCTAAACAATAGGTTATTGTTCATGGCAGCATGAGGAAACCTCTCCTCAGAGCCAGGCTCTTGGGGAACCTCATTCAGAACAATTACATTTTCCTGTGTCGCTTTAAGAGTGGGGTCTCGCACCGGCTCTCTCCCAAAATTGTCACAGGACACAGGCAGGTCAGGGACACTCGGTTCCCGAGAACCACCATCCTCGTCTCCCAACATTACCTGCAAAGAAATTTCATCTTTATCACGGTCATCATCAGTATCATCACTATTATGATTATGATCAGTATTATCATCACTATCATTATCACATAATTTTAACATCCCACTAGCATCGTGTTCCGCCCCTCGGACTGCGTACCCTCAGTAGGGGCTTCATCACACTGTCCATCAGAATCACCCTTCCCCCAGAGATCCTTAGACCGGGGAAAGTCATTACCCAATATAACGGGTTGCACCAGGGTCTTCACTACCCCCACTTCACATGAAATCTCCCCGAGTTTGGGGACCAAGTCCACGGCAGTCTCTGGGTAGACTTTGGTGTCTCCATGGATGCACACCATACTCAAGTGCTTATCAGGGATGAAGTCCCTATCAATCAGGCTGTCACATACGGAAGTCACTGGACTCTCTGAGTCCAAGAGGGCCTGCGCTGAGCAACCATTTGTAACCACCGGGGACACCTGTGGTCCAGTCTCTTCGGTTGCGGTGGTCACACACACAGGTTCTGCGCAGAGAGAGAGGGATCTGCCAACATCACGGCACATAGGCTCCCCCTCTAGTGGACAGTTGGCTGCAATTTCACGACATCTCCAACACTGTCCATCACACTCTTCCACCCACATGTCCCCTCGGGCCTGAACCCGCTTATCAGCATACCCCATGTCCCCAACAGCTGGAACGCTCTTACCGGAGAGTTCGACGTCCGGGAACTCTGAAGTGACGTCCTCTCAGACGGCTGTACCTCAGGAGAACATGCTCGGGTGTAGCGGTTCACTGTAGGACATGTTCGGGTGTAGCGGTTCACTACCACCTTTTCAACTCCATAATCAGGCCTGCTGACTGCAGACTCCCAACTGTATCTCCAGTCATGAACTCCCCTGGCATGGGCTGTCACCGTAACACCCAGCCGGGTAAGAATCTCCACTTTCATCTTAGCATAGTCTTGGCTGTCCTGCTCGCTCAGGTCAGCATATGCCCTTTGGGGCTCTCCAATCAGATATGGTGCGACCATCATGGCCCATTCAGATAGGGGCAGATTCTCCTTCTCTGCCAGTCTCTCAAACCTAGTGAGATATACCTCCACATCATCACGAGGTGTCATCTTTTCCAAGGACCGTCTTACCGCCCTCTTCACAGCGGACAAGTCAGGTGACTTTGCAACATTACTTTGGGACGATGCACCACAAGTCCCCTGCAGTGCTGCAACCTGCTCAAAAAACAACCGGTTATTCTCCTGCTGCTGCTGCAGGATTTGCTGCTGGTACTGCTGCATTTGCCGCTGGTACTGCAGGCGCTGCTGCTCCATGCTCTGCTGCATGCTTCGCTGGGCCTGTACCAGGTACTCAATGAGCTCCTTCACACGGCCGGACTTATCTGTCTCAACCACGGCAGTTTTATGTTGCACATTAACTTGTGCCATTTGTTCAAACAGCGCCTCCATGCTGTCATCCATGCTGTCAGACTTCTCTGTCTTAACAACGGCAGTCTTCACTCAAGACATACACACTACACAGCTTTTTTCCACAGAAAATTCAGCCTTGCTGTGCAACCACTTTTTTTTTTCCTTTGCAAAGTCTATTAGGGCTACTGTCTCTTTAAGACTGCTCCACAAACTTTTCTTTTGCTGCTGCACATTCCACAGTCATTTTCACAACAAGTTCAGCTTTGCTGTGCATACATTTTTTCTCTGCAGACCCTATCAGGGCCACTGTCTCTCCAAGACTGCTCCAAACAGACGTTTCTACTGACACACACTTTTTTTTTTTTCCTCTGTTGCTATTTCAACAGACCTCACCTCTAATGCTGTCTCTTGCCACTATGCTGCATGCACACTCCAGCACTAACTGTACCAGGCCCTGCGCTGCCCCAGCATTCTCCACCAATAGTAGCCTTTCCGGGGGTTTTAGCTCTAGGATCGCTGTCTGGGTAGACAGAATGGCACGGAAACAGTTCATTCAGACAGCAGTTCTGGTGCAAAACTGGCCGCAACCAGCTTTATTAAAGTCCACAGCAAACAGATTAAAACAAAGCATAAACAGAAAACCTGGGCTTGTCTAGCCTCTAATTACACCTAGATAGATGGCCCTCTCTATCCGGGACCCAGACTCTACCAGTCTGTGCCCAAAACAACACATATCACATATGTTACCAGTATGGAGCTTCACAGACACTCCTCCTGTGTCTGAAGGCACCTTCCACGACCAGACTTGAGAGAGATCCACTCCTATTCAGTAGTCATTATGCTGGAGGTTCACAGAGACACTCCTGTGTCCGGGGTCCTTCCTGCACCCAGACTGAGACAGCTCCCCTCCTCTTCAGTAATCATCAGCATGGAGGTTCACAGAGACACTCCTGTGTCCGGGGTCCTTCCTGCACTCAGACTGAGACGGCTCCCCTCCTCTTCAGTAATCATCAGCATGGAGGTTCACAGAGACACTCCTGTGTCCGGGTCCTTCCTGCACCCAGACTGAGACGGCTCCCCTCCTCTTCAGTAATCATCAGCATGCATGCTCACAGAGACTGCTTCCTTGTGCCAGGACACCTCTCTGTGTCCAGGCTGAAGACAGCTCTAACACTCTTGGAGCATTCTCACAGAGACTGCTTCCTTGTGCCAGGACACCTCTCTGTGTCCAGGCTGAAGACAGCTCTAACACTCTTGGAGACACCTTCTGTGCCTGGACCCCTTGTCCAGACTGAATGAGCTCTCAGATTGTGTTTGCAGACACCTACTTCTGGTCTCCTAATCAAGACCTGAGTAGTTTCAGGCCTGTGCTGCAAGTGTGTGCTGAATGTGAGGTGTAGTGACCTTTCTCTACCACTAGGTTTACAAAGCCACACATCTCCCCCATACCTAGGCGAAATGCACACCCCATTCAACACACATTCCTTCACTGTCTCACACTGTATAGACTTAAGTTAAAGAGCTCCTTAGTTGTTTTAAGCTCACCTTGCTTAGAGTTTAATATCCCAGATCATTTATGTTCCTTCTGTGTTTGAGTGTGTATGCAAGTCTGTGTTTTCTCCAGTCTGTCTTATATGTCTAATCTGTGTATTTAGCAGAGATCAGCCCATATCCCTTTGGTGGTAATCAGAATCCTTCTTAGGACTGATTACAGGGTTCAGGGACTGATAGGAGACAGGGTTAGGCTGGAGACTTGGACCTCTGAACCATTATCAGTACCTCCAAGGTGAGGGATTAGTTAGGACCCCAGTTTAGGGTCAGGTTAGACCCCCGGTCCTCCTCTTTCCTGTGACAGTGTATCAAGTCCTCAAGATTAACCCTGAGTTCAACGGATATCGTGTCAGGTAAATCTATTCTATATTTACATGCTGATGTTGCTAATCTATATGTTGTATAGAGTGTTGTTCTTTTAAGAATAGTTTACTGACATCGTACACATATCATAAGACCGCGTGACATTTTCACTGGCCTATAAAATTATTCCCAGTTGCCATGGATCCAGTAGCCCAGCTGGCTCTGCAGTTGCAGGGATTATCCATGGAGCTGACGGACATTAAGTCCAAAGTTTTGTCTCCCTCGGAGCAAACCAGATTTGAACCTAAAGTAGCTCTCCCGGACAGGTTCACTGGTGGGCGAGACAAATTTTTTACCTTCAGGGAAGCATGTAAATTGTATTTTCGGCTTCGGCCTCGATCATCAGGGAGTGAAGAGCAGAGAGTGGGAATTGTTATCTCGCTCCTACAAGGGGACCCTCAATCCTGGGCCTTCTCCCTTCCTCCGGGATCCCCGGCTCTACAGTCAGTAGATCGATTTTTTACTGCCCTGGGTTTGGTATATGATGACCCAGATCGGGTCTCTCTTGCTGAGACAAAATTACGTAAGATACAGCAGGGAGATCGTCCGGCGGAGGAATTTGCTTCTGAGTTCCGTAGATGGGCCACAGATACTCAGTGGAATGACCCAGCTCTTAGGAGCCAGTTTTGTCATGGGCTTTCTGACAAATTAAAGGACGTTTTGGCTCAGTATGATTCTCCTCCATCACTGGAGGCTGCTATGGCCCTAGCTATCCGTACTGATAGACGGCTCCGGGAGAGGTGCGAGGTAACTCCGCCCCCTGTTGTTACTCCACCTACTACTAAAGTCCCTTATGTTGAGGTTCCCCTTGTCTGTTCGGAGGAGCCTATGCAGTTGGGAGGGACATCATTTCGTAGGAGGGGATTGGCGGTACGCCGCAGGACTAGAAGGTGTTTCTTCTGCGGGAAAGAGGGACATTTTGTTGGGGGATGTCCATCCTGTGCCTTGTTGAGCAAAAAGTCGCCGGAAAACTGTTAATCCCAGGTTGTGTGGTGGACGACAACCTGGGAGTATGTATTTCGTCCGCTAGTTCTTCTCAGTTCCTTGTACCAGTGGAGGTGGTGGTTGGTACGAGAGTGGAGAGATTTTCTGTTCTTCTTGATAGTGGGTCCGGGGCTAATCTGGTTGACGCTCAGTTTGCTCAGGCTCAAGGTATGCATCTGAGTGTATTGGTCAAACCGATCCCTATATTCTCCATTGACGCCAGGCCTCTCGGCCAAGGTAGCTTTGTTCATGAGGTTCATAACATTGACCTTCGGGTAGGGGCAATACATAGGGAATAGAGTTGAGCGATACTTTCCGATATGCTAAAGTATCGGAATCGGAATGGTATCGCCGATATCACTAAAATATCGGCGATACCCGATACCGATACCGGAAGTCCCATGTAAGTCTATGGGAACAAAATATCGCAACTAAAAAAACCCCATTCTTGCCTTGTAAACACTAAATATACACACATAGAATACATATATATATATATACATGTCATTGTGACATATATATATACATATATGTATAGTTTATACACTTCTACATAGTAAAATATCCTTTGATTCAATTGCCGGGTAAAGCCGGCTTCAGTGAAAAGACAGAAGCACCCGACATGAAATGACACTTGGTGTACATAGGGTTAAACATTTCTTTTCATGTCCTTTGCTATCTAATTTGCACAAACAATTAAATCAGACTATGTGTGCAAAATTTCACACCTCTAGGGGTTAATTAAAGGTGTAAATTCGTTGTAAAAAAAACGGACTTTTTTGCTACGAATTTACACCTTTAATTAACCCCTAGAAGTGTGAAATTTTGCACACATAGTCTGATTTAATTGTTTGTGCAAATTAGATAGCAAAGGACATGAAAAGACATGGTTAACCCTATGTACACCAAGTGTCATTTCATGTCGGGTCACCCGACATGAAATGACACTTGGTGTACATAGGGTTAAACATTTCTTTTCATGTCCTTTGCTATCTAATTTGCACAAACAATTAAATCAGACTATGTGTGCAAAATTTCACACCTCTAGGGTTAATTAAAGGTGTAAATTCGTTGTAAAAAAACGGACTTTTTTGCTACGAATTTACACCTTTAATTAACCCCTAGAGGTGTGAAATTTTGCACACATAGTCTGATTTAATTGTTTGTGCAAATTAGATAGCAAAGGACATGAAAAGACATGGTTAACCCTATGTACACCAAGTGTCATTTCATGTCGGGTTCTGCATTTTCACAAAAGCCGGCAATTGAATTAGCGGCTATTATACTATGTAGAAGTGTATGAACTACAAATATAAATATATATATATGTGTCACAAATTCAATGACATGTATATATATATATGAGGTGTAAAATTGCTGAAAAAAAATGCGTGGGCTCCCGCCCTATTTTCGCAACCAGACAGACAAAGCCAGTGAGTGGGGGCAGATAATAATAGCCCAGAGAGGGACCATTATTTTTGCCCCCCCCCGGCTACTAACATCTGCCCCCAGACACCCCAGGAAAGACAAATCTATAATTAGATTCGCCCTTTCTGGCACTTTGCCCGTCTATTCCCATTGCCCTGTAGCGGTGGCGAATGGGTTAATATGGGGTTAAAGCCACCTTGCTATTGAAAGGTGACCTTAAGCCAGGTTAATAATTGAGAGCTGTCAATTAGACAACTATCAATTATTAATCCTATTGCATGAAATAAAAATAAAACACACACACTTTAATTAAAAATCATTTTAATGAAATAAAGACACATGTTTTTGACCATCTTTTATTTTACTGCAAAAACCATTTCCTGTAATAAAAATAAAATAAAAAAGCAAAATTATTCTTACCTATCCCATGCACAGTCAGGTCCCACGGTGTAATCCTTCAGAAAGGGTTAATGTTTACTGCAGGGACCGCAGCTAATGCTGCAGCCTCACAGTAAACCCCAAATGAATGAGTTCCTCTCCTGCCTGACAGGAGAGTAAAGGCTGGGTGTCACATAACGATACACCAGCGATCCCGACAACGATATGCACTTGTCAGGATCGCTGGTGTATCGCTACATGATCGCTGCTGAGCTGCCAAACAGGCAGCTCAGGCAGCGATCTGGGACAGCGACACTGCGGGTAACATCGCTTAAGGGCCCGTCTCACATAGCGATATCGCTACCGAGATCGCTGCTGAGTCACTAGTTTTGTGACGCAGCAGCGAGCTCACCAGCGATATCGCTGTGTGTGACATTCAGCGACGATCAGCCCCCCTGCCGGGTATCGCTGATCGTCGCAGAAATGTCAGGACCTTTTTTTGATCGCTGGTTTCCCTCTGACAGGCACGCATCGCTGCGTGTGACAGGCGGGAAACCAGCGATCAAAGGTCCTGACATTTCAGCGACGATCAGCGATACCCGGCAGGGGGCTGATCGTCGCTGAATGTCACACACAGCGATATCGCTGGTGAGCTCGCTGCTGCGTCACAAAACTAGTGACTCAGCAGCGATCTCGGTAGCGATATCGCTATGTGAGACGGGCCCTTAAGTGGAAAGCTTAATTGATTGCTTTCCACTTTCACTTCAGGTCAGCCAGGGACACAATCAGTGACGTCAGAGGGAACTGATTAACAAAAATAGGGGTTCCCTTCGAAAAAAAAATGGCGTGGGGTCCCCCCTATTTTTGTTAACCAGCCAGATGAAGCAGACCGCTGAGGCCTGGATTTTCAGGCTGTTAAGGAGCCAAGATCCATGGACCTTGCCAGCCTGATAATACCAGGCCACAGCAGTCTGCATATCTTGGCTGATTAACAAAAATAGGGGATCCCCTCGAAAAAAATTGGCGTGGGGTCCCCCCTATTTTTGTTAACCAGCCAGATGAAGCAGACCGCTGAGGCCTGGATTTTCAGGCTGTTAAGGAGCCAAGATCCATGGACCTTGCCAGCCTGATAATACCAGGCCACAGCAGTCTGCATATCTTGGCTGATTAACAAAAATAGGGGATCCCCTCGAAAAAAATTAGCGTGGGGTCCCCCCTATTTTTGTTAACCAGCCAGATGAAGCAGACCGCTGAGGCCTGGTTTTTCAGGCTGGTAAGGATCCAATATCCATGGACCTTGCAAGCCTGATAATACCAGGCCACAGCAGTCTGCTTAGCTTGGCTGGTTAACAAAAATAGGGGATCCCCTCGAAAAAAAAACGGCGTGGGGATCCCCCCTATTTTTGTTAACCAGCCAAGTAAAATGCAGACTGCTGCGGCCTGGTATTAAAAGACTGTCAAGGCCCATGGATTTTGGCCCTCAACAGCCTGATAATACCAGGCTACAGCAGCCCCACATTTGGCGCATCAAAAGATGTGCCAATTGTGGCACTTTACCCGGCTCTTCCCACTTGCCCTGTAGCGGTGGCAAGCGGGGTAATAAGGGGTTATTGTCACCGTTGATTGCACGGTGACAATAAGCCCGGTTAATAATGGAGAGGTGTCAATAAGACACCGATCCATTATTAATCCCAAAGTTATTAAATGTATAAAAAAAAGACAAAGCAAGAAAAAAGTATTTTAATGAAATAAAAGAGACAACACAGTTTTCATTTCTTTTATTATACACTCATTCCTGCGACGCCATCGATCTCCTGTAAAAAAAGAAAAAAAACAAACCAACAGTATACCACCTGTCCGACGCAGTCCATAACGATAGTCCCACGACGATCCAGCTCTGCTACATCGCAATGACAGGCAGAGCCTGTCATTGCAACGCAGCACAGCTGATTACCTGCTTCCCCGGCGGTGACGTCATCGGACTGACTGCTTTACGGCCGGGATTACCCAGCAGTCACTGCAGTTATCGCGAGAAACTGCATGTGACCGCCGGGGAGAAGAGGATGGCGGCCATGAAGCAATCCAGGACGTGACCGCCGGAGATCTTCTGCCAGGTAAGTGCCGCTGACTCCTGACAGACCCGACAGACGGACACTGACAGTGACAGTGACATCCCGATTCCGGTATCCGATAAGACGAAAATATCGGAACTCGGAATCGGAATTCCGATACAGCTAATATTGGCCGATACCCGATATTTGCAGTATCGGAATGCTCAACACTAATAGGGAACTATTATCTTGTTATGTGTTGGAGGGTCTATCTACTCCTATTGTGTTGGGACTTCCTTGGTTGGTTAAACATAACCCTGTGATTAATTGGCAGTCCAGAGATATAAGCCAATGGGGGGAGTTTTGCAAAAGTAACTGCATGAACACAGTCATCAGTGCGGTCGTGCCTAGTACTTTGCCTCCTTTTTTGGAGGACTTTGGGATGTGTTCTCTGAGGAGGGGTGTCAGGAGTTGCCTCCTCATCGCGTGTATGACTGCTCTATTAATTTACTTCCTGATGCTAAGTTACCTAAAGCTAGGTTATATAACCTTTCTGGTCCTGAGAGGCAGGCTATGAAAGATTATATTTCGGAAAGTCTGGCCAAAGGGCATATTAGACCTTCATCTTCCCCAGTGGCCGCGGGGTTCTTCTTTGTGAAGAAAAAAGATGGAGGCCTACGCCCTTGCTTGGATTTCCGCGAACTTAATCGGATTACTGTTCGAGATCCGTATCCACTCCCTCTGATTCCTGATCTCTTCAATCAAATTGTTGGCGCCAAATGGTTCTCTAAATTGGATCTCAGGGGGGCGTATAATCTGATTAGGATAAAAGAGGGGGATGAGTGGAAAACGGCGTTTAACACGCCGGAGGGACATTATGAGAACCTTGTCATGCCTTTTGGTCTGACTACTGCACCAGCAATATTCCAACATTTTGTTAATGACATTTTTCGTCATCTGGTGGGGCTGTTTGTGGTCGTATATTTGGATGACATTTTAATTTACTCACCAGATCTTGTGTCTCACCAGGAGCATGTGAGACAGGTGTTGCAGATCTTGCGAGACAATAAACTATACGCCAAACTGGAAAAGTGTGTATTCGCCGTACAGGAACTTCAGTTTTTGGGTTTCTTGGTGTCAGCCTCCGGTTTCCGTATGGACCCTGAAAAGGTGAGAGCAGTGCTTGAATGGGATCAGCCAGAGGATCTTAAGGCTCTGCAGCGTTTTCTGGGGTTTGCTAACTACTACCGGAAATTTATTTGTAATTTCTCATCTGTTGTCAAACCTCTCACTGACATGACAAGAAAAGGGACGGATTTTTCTAAATGGTCGGACAAAGCTTGCCAAGCTTTTTCCTCTTTGAAAAAATGTTTTGCTTCGGCACCCGTTCTCATCCAACCAGATGCATCACAGCCGTTCGTTGTGGAGGTGGACGCGTCTGACGTAGGGGTGGGTGCAATATTGTCCCAGGGTCCGTCCCCTGGTAAATGGCATCCGTGCGCTTTCTTTTCTAAAAAATTGTCGTCCGCCGAAAGGAATTATGATATCGGCAATAGGGAACTTTTGGCCATTAAGTTGGCTTTTGAAGAATGGCGTCACTTTTTGGAGGGGGCAGTCCACCCGGTCACCGTCATTACTGATCACAAGAACCTGCTGTATTTGGAATCTGCTAAGCGTCTGAATTCCAGACAAGCTCGATGGTCGTTGTTTTTTACCAGGTTTAATTTTGTTGTCACTTATCGCCCTGGATCTAAGAATGTTAAGGCGGATGCCTTGTCTCGCAGTTTCCCGGGGGCCGGGAAAATGGATGACCCGATTCCTATCCTTCAGGAGGGGGTGGTAGTGTCGGCTGTATGTTCTGAGCTTGAGGAGGAGGTGTTAGAGGCTCAGGGGAAGCCCCTGCAGGACCTCCAGGGAGACTGTTTGTCCCAAATCAGTTGAGACAAAAGGTTATTGAGGCACATCATAATTCTGCTTTAGCAGGACATCCAGGGAGTAAGGCTACTTTAGATCTCCTTTCTCGCCGGTTTTGGTGGCCTAACGTTAATAAAGATGTTTTAACTTTTGTCGCGTCCTGTGGGGTTTGTGCTCGCTCTAAGACCCCTCATACCCGTCCGTCTGGGACCCTCTTACCCTTGAAACTTCCGGAGCGTCCATGGACTCATTTGTCTATGGACTTCATCACGGACCTTCCTCAGTCGTCAGGGAAGACTGTCATACTGGTGGTTGTTGACAGGTTCAGTAAGATGGCACATTTCATTGCTCTTCCTGCCCTCCCTAATGCTAAAACTCTGGCACAGGTGTTCATTGGGGAGATTGTGAGACTTCATGGGTTGCCTTCTGATGTGGTGTCAGATAGGGGGTCTCAGTTTGTGTCCAAGTTTTGGAGGGCATTTTGTTTACGTCGGGGGATGCAATTGTCATTTTCCTCGGCTTTTCATCCGCAGACCAATGGTCAGACAGAGCGTCTGAATCAAAGCCTAGAGACTTATCTTCGGTGTTTTGTCTCAGAGAACCAGGAGGACTGGTCTTCTTTCTTGCCTCTGGCAGAGTTCGCTCTTAACAACAGGCGGAGCGAGTCCACTGGTAAGTCCCCGTTTTTTGGGGCATATGGTTTTCATCCCCAGTTTTGTACATTCAATGGGGGGGGCCCTTCTGGGGTTCCTGAGGAGGAGCGTTTCTCGTCGTCACTTGCTTCAGTGTGGAGAGGTGTATTGAATAATCTGAGTGATATGGGGAACCGTTATAAACGTATGGCTGATAGGAGGAGAGTTTCTGGTCCAGATCTTAATGTGAACGATCTGGTATGGTTGTCTACCAGGAATATAAAACTTAAAGTTCCCTCCTGGAAGCTGGGCCCCAGATTCATCGGGCCGTACAGGATCAGTTCCATAATTAATCCTGTGGCATTTCGTCTGGACCTCCCTCCTACGTTTAAAATTCATAATGTGTTCCACAAGTCATTACTTAAGAGGTACGTGGCACCAGTCATACCATCACCTCTACCTCCTCCTCCAGTGGTGGTCAATGGTAACTTGGAGTTTCAAGTGTCAAAGATCATTGACTCACGTCTGAATCGCCAGTCCCTTCAGTACTTGGTGCATTGGAAGGGGTATGGTCCAGAGGAGAGGACGTGGGTTCCTGCGTCTGACATTAACGCAGATCGTTTGGTGCGGACCTTCCACAGAACTCACCCGGGCAAACCTGGCCCTGAGGGTCCGGAGGCCCCTCGTAGAAGGGGGGGTACTGTCATGTGTGCATCGCCACGAAGATCGTCGCGGTTGCACATTCTGACTTCTCACAGCTGAGTTGCTGTTTCTTTGTGTTTGGCAGTTAGGGAGTTAATTCTGTCTGTGCTCAGTTCTGGGACTGGGTGCAGTTTTCTCCCGGCTGCAATTAATTATTTGTTGATTGGTTTCCTTTAAATCTCTGGTTGTCTGTGTTGGGAGTTGCCAGTGAAATTCTTCATGCAGACCACAGATAGGATTGTATCTGTATAGACTTAAGTTAAAGAGCTCCTTAGTTGTTTTAAGCTCACCTTGCTTAGAGTTTAATATCCCAGATCATTTATGTTCCTTCTGTGTTTGAGTGTGTATGCAAGTCTGTGTTTTCTCCAGTCTGTCTTATATGTCTAATCTGTGTATTTAGCAGAGATCAGCCCATATCCCTTTGGTGGTAATCAGAATCCTTCTTAGGACTGATTACAGGGTTCAGGGACTGATAGGAGACAGGGTTAGGCTGGAGACTTGGACCTCTGAACCATTATCAGTACCTCCAAGGTGAGGGATTAGTTAGGACCCCAGTTTAGGGTCAGGTTAGACCCCCGGTCCTCCTCTTTCCTGTGACAGTGTATCAAGTCCTCAAGATTAACCCTGAGTTCAACGGATATCGTGTCAGGTAAATCTATTCTATATTTACATGCTGATGTTGCTAATCTATATGTTGTATAGAGTGTTGTTCTTTTAAGAATAGTTTACTGACATCGTACACATATCATAAGACCGCGTGACATTCAAGTCTCCTACCTTGAAAGCTGGTGCAGGTTTACGAAATTTATCTGCTGCTTTCTTGTACCTTTCCTGAGCCAATTCCAGATTTTCCTTTAGAAGATCCATATTCTTTTGTAAAGACGTGATTCTTTCAGCCACTGCTGGCAAGGGCGTTTCTATGGGAAATCGAGGAAGAATGTTAGGATGATAACCTAAATTGGAGTAAAAAGGAGACTGCTTAGTGGAGGCGCTCTGAGAGTTGTTATAAGAGAACTCAGCCAGTGGAAGTAGATCCACCCAATCATCCTGTAGGTGGCAGATAAAGCAGCGGAGATACTGCTCCAGGGTCTGATTGGTTCGTTCTGTCTGTCCATTAGTCTGGGGATGAAAAGCAGAAGAAAGGTTTACTTTAATGTCCAATGCGGCACAGAAATTTTGCCAAAACCTTGAAGTGAATTGCACCCCTCGATCCGAAATGACATCATCCGGTACTCCATGTAAGCGAAACACATTCTTAATCATCAAATCTGATGTCTGTTTTGCAGTGGGTAAGCCAACACAAGGGATAAAATGAGCTGCCTTTGTTAAACGATCAACCACCACTAGAATGGTGTTCTTCCCTTGAGAGGTTGGTAACTCCACAATGAAGTCCATAGAAATGGATCCCCACGGGCGGGACGGGGTGGGAAGGGGTTGCAACAGACCAGTTGGTGAGGAGCGAGGTGTTTTGCATCTTGCACAGACTTCACATGAAGTGACATAGTTTAAAACATCTTTCCTGTAAGTGGGCCACCAAAAGAAACGAGAAAGAAATTCCTGTGTCTTTAGAATTCCTCTATGCCCAGCTATCTTGGAATCGTGGATGAGTTGCAATACTCTCAATCTGACTGTTTCAGGTATATACAGACGTTGTCCCTGAATCCACACACCATTTTTAAAGACAAGACTTACGTCCCTTGGGGGTTGTGCCAACAAGGAATCCGCATGGTATGCTTCCTTGATGTCCTTAAGTAGGTCTTGATTATGTATCACTCCCAGGAATCTAGAGTCAGGAAGAATAGTCTTAGGAGGAGTAAGTGACGGGTCTCTGCTGAATGAATCCTAGAGAGTGCATCAGCCTTTCCATTGCGCGATCCTGGCCTATAAGAAATTACAAAATTAAATTGGTTTAGGAAAAGATTCCAGCGAGCCTGGCGAGGAGTCAGGCACTTAGCCGACCTGATAAATTCAAGGTTACGATGGTCTGTCAGGACGACTATTTGCTGTGCAGCTCCCTGAAGAAGGTGTCTCCATTCTTTGAAGGCGGCAATAATGGCCAACAACTCTCTATTGCCCACATCGTAGTTCCTCTCAGCCGAAGACAACTTCTGGGAAAAGAAGGCACAGGGATGCAAGACATTCTTCTCACCTGTTCTCTGAGAGAGTATAGCTCCAACGGCACAGTCTGAAGCATCCACCTCTATTATGAAGGAAAGTTCGGGTTGGGATGTACTAAGATAGGTGCGGTGGTAAATTTATCCTTTAGACGGGAAAATGCTTCCTGGGCTTGGGGGGTCCAGGAGAACCTAGACTCTTTCCGGGTAAGTTGGGTGATAGGTGACACTACCTCAGAGAAATTCCTAATGAAACGTCTATAGAAGTTGGCAAACCCGATGAAGCGCTGCACCTCCTTCACATTTCTAGGAATTGGCCAATCCTTGATGGCTTGGGTCTTGCTTCCATCCATACTAATCCCTTGTGTAGACAGTACATACCCCAGAAATTGAATTTCGGTCCTATGGAATTCACACTTTTCAAGTTTGATGTAAAGATGGTTTTGTCTTAGACGTTCTAAGACCATTCTCACATGTCCATGATGTTCCTCTGTGGAGTTAGAAAAAATTAGAATATCATCCAGATAAATCACCACGAATGTATCTAGGAGATCCCTGAAGATGTCATTCACCAAGTGTTGGAAAGTGGCTGGGGCGGTACTCAGACCAAAAGGCATAACTAGATATTCAAAGTGTCCATAGCGTGACCTGAATGCAGTCTTCCATTCATCCCCAGGTCTAATACGGACCAAATTATAGGCCCCACGGAGATCCAGTTTAGAGAAAATTTGGCATGCCGCACTCTCTCCAATAACTCAGGGATTAAAGGCAATGGATAACGGTTTCTAATAGTAACCTTATTGAGTTCCCTATAGTCTACGCAGGGTCTCAGAGATCCATCTTTCTTCTTCACAAAGAAGATGGGTGCACCTGCAGGAGATGAAGAGGGGCGTATGAAGCCCTTGGCTAGATTTTCGTCTATGTAATCCTTTAAAGCCTTTAGCTCGGGCCCCGCCAGGGGGTAGATCTTACCATAAGGTATCTCTGCTCCAGGCAATAATTCAATTGGACAATCATATGGACGGTGAGGGGGAAGCTGGTCAGCGTTCTTCTTTTCACATAAATCCACATAGTCCTGGTATACAGCTGGTAGTTCAGGGACTGACATGGTTCCTTTAGGAACAGAGCAAGCTGAAACTTCTGGACTCATCTGTTTCTCGGGAAAGTGTAATTCCTTGGTCTCCCAGTTAATGGTAGGGTTCTGAGCCTGCAGCCATGGTAGCCCTAGAATAATGAGAAAGTGGGGAGAAGAGATAAGCATAAAGGACAGTTTCTCTTGATGATCTTTACCCATAAGGACCCTCAAAGGCTCCGTTTCCTGATCCACTGGTCCAGAGGTCAGCAGGGAGCCATCCACAGTCTCCATCTGTACTGGAGTAGTCTTCTTCACTGAACGTATCCCCCGTTTCAGGCAAAGGAGATATCCATAAAATTTCCACTTGCCCCTGAGTCGATCATAGCAGAGCTAGACACCCAGACTGAGTCAACCCAGAGTTTGATGGAAAGGAAGCAATGAGAATTGTTTTTTTTACAACTCAGCTGGGACACCGCTGAGGAAACTTGAAAAATTGCAGCGTTTACACAGTCATCGTCCTCAGAAGTGACGGAGTTTAAGTCAGAGAAATCAATATCTGTTGCTGCAGATCTCTCTGGAGCCTGAGGCTCGGACCTGACAGATCTCCTCTCGCAACACTCACAGTGAATGACTGCTGCAGTAGTCTTACGAGAACGGCTGGGGCAGTTTATAATGAAGTGCCCTGACTTACCACAGTAGAAACATAGATTTTCCTTTAAACGATGTTCTTTGCGTGCATCACTAACCCGTCTTTGTAAAGAGTCCACCTGCATGGGTTCAGGTTCAGGTTCCCGTGTGATCCTACTCAAAGGTTCCTTAGCTGGGGAGGAAGGTAGGAAAAGGTTAGTGCGATTACTTTCGAACCATCTCTCTTGCCTGCGTTCAGTCAGACGAGCATCAATACGGATGCAGTAGTTAATAAAGTCACCTAACGCAGTGGGAGGGTCGGCACGAGCAAGTTCATCCTTAATCAGTGGAGACAACCCTTTTTGAAAAATAGATTTTTTGGCGGAACTGTCCCAAGTGGTATCGAGGGCCCATCTCCTGAAATCCAAGGCTTATTCGGCTACTGAGCGCTTACCTTGGCACAAAGTTAACATGGCTGCTTCAGCTGTTGCACCTCGATTGGGGTCATCAAACACCTGCCCCATGGCTGAAATGAAAGCATCAAGATGATCCAAACATTCATCCTCAGTCTCAATCAGAGGGTTTGCCCACATCAAAGCCTTGTTGGTAAGCAACATGATTATAGTAAGCACTTTAGATCGTTCAGTGGGAAATTGTGAAGCATGTGCAGAAAAAAAAAGATTGCATTGGTTAATAAATCCCCTGAATTTCTCACGTTCACCGCCAAAATGAAAAGGGGGTAATTTGGGAATCCCAGAACTCGGGGTTATGGCAGGAGCCTGGACTCGTTCCTCTAGAACCTCAATCCTGGCTCGTAAATCCTGGGTAGTTTGTCCAAACACTTGCAAATTGTGATTAGTTAGGTCCTGTAGGTTTGCAAAACGGGTCTTTATAGTCTGTATATCTTCAAGGATTGTATCAGTCACTCCGCAAAGCTCCTTTATGCGAGCCTCCATCTTCCAGATCTTTTAAGACAGGAGTACTGGAAGGAGAAGAGAAAAAAAAAACAAAAACAAAAAAAACAATAGTGTTTACCTGTGGTAACACTGCAGAGTAAAATTAAGGGAATGTGCTCACCTGGAATGGTTGTGAGAAGTCACAACCACTGTCATCACAGAAAGTATAACCGGACATCTGATATCCACAGTCACAGCAGACATAGCCTTCCCAGACCCAGCAGACACTAACGTTTGGCTTCAGAATCTTGTAATGTGTGGTGTACAGTTCATATAGCGTCTTGTGCTTGGGTGCGAGGAAAACACATGAGACACAGGTTTGATATAGAAGGACTTGTATTACTTCATACAAGTGGCAAAAAGGGTCACACAGTTTGCAGGTACAGAAGCAGGAGACACAGCCGGCCAGAGTAACTTAAGCTCAGCAATAACTCTCCACAACAGGTTCAGGATCTCTTCTCTGTTACCGTAATTCCATGCAAACGTGGATTTATCAAATAGCAGGTTTCCAGAGTCCACAAGTGTTCCAAAGTTCCTCAGTAGGAAATAGCTGGAGTACAAAGTCTAAGGTTTCCAGGAGTCAGGTCACAGGCTCACTGCAGGCTTGATTCTGAAGCACTGATTGCTCAGCTGAGGCTGCTTAAGAAGCAAGAGGGAGAGAATCAGGGCGGGAACATGAATGCTGGAAACTCCATATTGACTGAGGGCAAGATAGCTGCAGCAAGACAGAAAGCAAAATGGCCGACGGAAAAACTGAGTTTCAAGAAACATGTACAAAGAACCTTACACAGTGTCAACGTCAATTAGCCTCCAATAAGTTGTCCTGTCGTGTTGCATTCGGGTTAGCCGACTCTATGGTGCCTGCAGTTTAGGTGATTCCTATGTGTGCTGTGGGATATGTAAATAAAGGCTGTTTCAGTTGTGACAATAGGACAAGCACCCACTGTAGGACTGTGTGATTCAGTAACTGCGGACGGCTTGCGGCCTGTCAACTTACATTTTCATGGGTGCCTTATGGTAGCCGTCCGGGTTCCAGTACCGTCAGCTGGTTCTCCACAGTGCCTTTGGCCTAGGTGCCTCCATCTCGGTATCCGAGTTCCAGCAACGTCTGCTGGTCCTTGGTAGTGCTTTGGAGCACAGGTACCTCCTGCTTAGTAACCGTGTCCCAGTAACGTCAGCTGGTCCTCGGTTGTGCCATTGGCTCTTTTCCTTCTGCTGCCCCTCCGGGTTCCAGCACAGTCAGCTGGTCCTCGTTACTTGCATTGGCTCTTGTAGCTTCTGCTACCCGTCCGGGTTCCAGTACCGTCAACTGGTTCTCCGCAGTGCCTTTGGCCTAGGTGCCTCCATCTCGGTATCCGAGTTCCAGCAACGTCTGCTGGTCCTTGGTAGTGCTTTAGGAGCACAGGTACCTCCTGCTTAGTAACCGTGTCCCAGTAACGTCAGCTGGTCCTCGGTTGTGCCATTGGCTCTTTTCCTTCTGCTGCCCCTCCGGGTTCCTGCACAGTCAGCTGGTCCTCGTTACTTGCATTGGCTCTTGTACCTTCTGCTACCCGTCCGGATTCCAGTACCGTCAACTGGTTCTCCGCAGTGCCTTTGGCCTAGGTGCCTCCATCTCGGTATCCGAGTTCCAGCAACGTCTGCTGGTCCTTGGTAGTGCTTTGGAGCACAGGTACCTCCTGCTTAGTAACCGTGTCCCAGTAACGTCAGCTGGTCCTCGGTTGTACCATTGGCTCTTTTCCTTCTGCTGCCCCTCCAGGTTCCAGCACAGTCAGCTGGTCCTCGTTACTTCCATTGTCTCTTGTACCATCTGATACCCGTCCGGGTTCCAGTAACATCAGCTGGTTCTCGGAAGTTAGTCAGCCTTCTTGTACCTTCAGCTACATTTACAAATTGAAGATTTTTGAAATTTTTTTTGGGTAATCACTCTGGATCTCCAACAATGAAGACGACGACCCTGATGACCACCCCGAAGAAGATGACGACCACAAGGACGACGAGCATCAAGCCAACCAGCCTGAACACCATCACAAAGAAGAAATAAAAGATTACCCAGAAGAAGATCACCAACAGGACAAAGAAAGTTAAGACAAACTACAAGATACAGAAAAAGAGACAGAAGAACAATAAGCAGAAGATCAAAAAGCAGAAGAACATGAAGTATAAGACCAAAATGAAGAGCAAAATATATGCTCTAAATTCTAAGCAGAAGAAGACTAAGCAGTGTATGGGGGTGAGTCCGTTCCTCCTCGTGGTGCCCCTGGAAAATGCCTGCTGCTGCAGGCTAAACTGAACACGGACAAATACTGTTGTAATTTAAATCTTTTGTAAAAGCAAGAAAGGAAGGATGAAAAATTCATACTTTTACAGATTACAAGTACAGGAATCTCTGTCACAAATAAGAATATGATGAAGAAGATGAAGAGAAAGAAGATGAAGAAGTAGAATATGAAGAAGAATAATAATAGTTTAATAAGAACAATATGAGTAATGTTAACAAAAAGATGAATAGCAAGAAGTTTAAGAAGAAGATAAAGAAGGTGAAGATGAAGAATAATTATATGACAAAGATGATGCTGCTGAAGATTATGAAGGAGAAAGTGTGGCAAAAGTTAAAAAGGTGAAGAGCATGGAAGTTGTGAAACATACATATTTGCCAAAATATAAAAAAGGTTAACAACATTGTCAATTTCTTCGTCAATCCGAACATCTTTAAAAAAAAAAATATTAATGCTATTCCATTTGATTGGGTTAAACATCTATGCCTTTAATGTCTCCTCAACCTCCCCCAATACATTCTACATTACTCTTTGTTGTTTTCCTTCATGTACAATTAACCTACAAGGCAAGAATAGTTTTTTTTTAATTCCGATATTTTGTTCCTATAGACTTACATTGGATTTCCGGTATCGGTATCGGGTATCGCCGATACTTTTTGGGTATCGGCGATACCCATTCCGATCCGATACTTATTGATATCGGAAAGTATCGCTCAACTCTAGTTATTTATTAACTATTCTGTGTGACATAACTTATCTAAGGGCCTAAAAATTAAAAGTTTGAATATTGCAAAATTTTAAAAATGTCCACCAACTTTCTGTTTATCATCGAAATGAGTCATATCAAATAAATTTTGCTATTATCATGAAATACAATATGTTGTGAAAAAACGTTCTCAGAATCAGTAGGATCTGTTGAGGTGTTCCAGAGTTATTACTACATAAAGTTACAATGGTCAGAATTGTAAAATTTGGCATTATAAAAGCCTTCAATGGGCCACTGAATGACCACACAGGGACATACAGCATAATCAACTCCCGACATAGTATCAAGAAATCATATTTTTTTAAAATCTGGTTATCTCACTCCACTCATCTCAAGATATGTCAAGCACAGAGAAGACGTTAGAAAGGACACATACCATATATACCCATGTATAAGCCGAGATTTTCAGCCCATTTTTTAGGGCTGAAAGTCCCCCTCTCGGCTTATACGCGGGTCATATAACGGGGGTGGGCGGGGGTGAGCGGGGGTGTCGGATCATACTCACCCCTCCGCCGGCACGGTCTCTGCAGCCCCCCTGCTTCTCCCACGATCTCCAGCTCCTTCCTGCAGCGGTCACATGGCACCGCTCATTAAAGTCATGAATATGCACATATTCATGACTTTAATGAGCGGTACCACGTGACCGCTGCAGGACTGAAGTGCTGCGGAGAGCGCCGGGAGAAGAGGAGAGGCTGCAGGGACGCGCGGCGGAGGGGTGAGTATAGCTATATTTACCTGTCCCTCAGTCCACCGCAGCGCTGCTCCCTCGGTCTGACTCCTCTGGCTGTGAATGTTCAGGCAGAGGGCGCTATGACGTCGTTAGTGCGCGCCCCGCCCCCTGCCTGATCATTCACAGCCTGAGGAGTCAGACGATGACGCAGCGCTGCGGTGCAGAGAGGACAGGTAAATATCTCAGGTGCCGGGGTCCTGAGCGAGCGGTGACACCGGCACCTGTCCTCCATAGCGCGCCTGTGTCACCGCCTGCTCAGGACACCGGCACCTGGCCCCCAGCGACGAGAGGTGAGTATGTCATTTTTTTTTTTTTTTTTTTGCAGCAGCATATGAGGCCTATACTATGGGGCATAATTGTGCAGCATATTTGGCATAATCTGGAGCATATGGGGACATAAGCTGTGGAACATATGGGGCATAATGTGGAGCATATGGGGGCATAATATGGAGCATATGGGGGCATAAGCTGTGGAACATATGGGGCATAATCTGGAGCATATGGGGGCATAATCTGGAGCATATGGGGGCATAATCTGTGGAACATATGGGGCATAATCTGGAGCATATGGGGGCATAATCTGGAGCATATGGGGCATAAGCTGTGGAACATATGGGGCATAATCTGGAGCATATGGGGGCATAATATGGAGCATATGGGGGCATAATCTGTGGAACATATGGGGGCATAAACTGGAGCATATGGGGGCATAATATGGAGCATATGGGGGCATAAGCTGTGGAACATATGGGGCATAATATGGAGCATATGGGGGCATAAGCTGTGGAACATATGGGGCATAATATGGAGCATATGGGGGCATAAGCTGTGGAACATATGGGCATAATCTGGAGCATATGGGGGCATAATCTGTGGAACATATGGGGGCATAATATGGAGCATATGGGGGCATAATCTGGAGCATATGGGGGCATAATCTGTGGAACATATGGGGCATAATCTGGAGCATATGGGGCATAATCTGTGGATCATACGGGGGCATAAACTGTGGAATATATGGGGGCATAATCTGGGGCATATGGGGGCATAATCTGTGGAGCATATGGGGGCATAATCTGTGGAGCATCATATGGGGGCATAATCATTTTTCACCCTAGGCTAATACGCGAGTCAATAAGTTTTCCCAGTTTTTTTGTGGCAAAATTAGGGGGGTCGGCTTATACACGGGTCGGCTTATACATGAGTATATACGGTAAGTATGTCAAGTGGTTTTTAGCTCTCTCTTCCATTTATAGTCTTCTAAAACTGATGATCTGGACCCTTTCTAAAGCCAATGACTGGCTCTACAAATAGCACTTTTTGGAATGTGTTTAAAACTTGTCTTATATAATATTATATGAGCTATTCAATAAGAACATAGTGAGACTCTCCTGGAGGCCAATTCTTTGATAAAGAACAGATGCCAAAGGTTCGCAGTATTTAGTGCAATAATTACAATGCAAACAAATTATTTACAACATATAATAGTGCATGTATTCACTTCACTTTAATTATTTTTTACTTTTTCTGCTTCTAAAAGTCATTTCCTCCTATTTAAGCAAATCCAGCAACTCAGATAATAGCGCAATGATTATTGGAGACAGATGGTAACAGCTTTGCCCAGAGAGAACAATGATTACGAATAATAATTATTAAACATACATTATAATGATGATTTCCTACAAGTAACTGAACCCAAAAGTTTAAAATTCAATTACACAAAATGAACTTATGATTTTGCATCCACAGAACGAGAAAAAAAACCAAGATCATACAAACAGGCCATTGTTACCGATATAATTCCCGCCGCCGTATGCCAAACATTTCTTTCAAAGTTTTACATTAGGCTGCATTTAATAAACAGCATTTACAAAAATGTTTGCCTTTGTCAGTTTGACCTTACTTCAACAATACCCTGATAAAATGATTAATTGCTGAACGAACCAGACCATTGATGTAGGAAATTACAAGATGTAAGTTATAATTATAGTCTTGTTTTGATTAGAAATGCCTTTAAGATGGCTGTGTGTTAGAAAGAGACGGAGCACTTCATGCCAGGAATAGTTGTGTGTTAATACTGTGTATAAAAAAATGCAACATTTCAAGTCTACATCAGTTGTGCGCTCTTGTGAATATTTAGCTAATTGGCTCATAATGCAGTGATGATTGCAAACATTTATAGATATCCTCTTAGCTAGATTTATTTTACTTAAAGATTACATAAAGCTTGATTGAAATCTTTTATTGACATTTGTTATGCTTCACGTCAGGCTTTGCAGATGGCCTGGTGTGATCCCATGTGAGCATTTGCCTGGGCTTATATAAGTCCTACCAAGATAAGTGTGTCTTGGTATTAAGACATTAAGTTTCTCTGTGCACAGTTCCCTTTCTGCTGTCCTCCTGGATGAATCCTGTCTGACTGCAGATTCCAGTACTTCAGCTACCTGTCTGCCTGTTTCTTCCAGTACCTCAGCTACCTTTCTGCCTGTGGCTTCCATTATCTCCCCTAACTGTCGGTCTGTGGCTTCCAGTACTTCAGTTACCTGTCTGCCTATGGCTTCAAGCACTTTAGCTACCTGTCTGCCTGCGGCTTCCAGTACTTCAGTCATCTGTCTGCCTGTGGCTTCAAGTTCCTCATCTAACTGTGGGCCTGTGGCTTCTAGTACTGCAGGTAACTGTCTGCCTGTGGCTTCAAGTACCTTAGCTACCTGTCTGCCTGTGGCTTCCAGCACTTGAGTTACCTGTCTGCCTGTGGCTTCCAGTACCTCAGCTACCTTTCTGTCTGCGGCTTCAGTACTTCAGCTACCTGTCTTCCTGTGTCTTCAAGTGCCTTAACTACCTTTCTGCCTGCAGCTTCCAGTACTTCAGCTAAATGTCTGCCTGTGACTTCAAGTACCTTAGCTACCTGCCTGCCAGTGGCTTCCAGTGCTTCAGCTGCATGTCTGGCTGTGGCTTCCAGTCCCTCATCTACCTGTTGACCTGTGGCTTATAGTACTTCAGCTACTTGTCTGCCTGCATCTTCCATTACTTCAGCTTACTTTCTGGCTGCAATTTCTAGTACCTCAGCTACTTGTCTTCCTGCAGATTTCAGTATCTCTGCTACTGTGTCTTGTGTGCCTGCTGCACTGATGCCCATAACCCATGTAGCCCATGGCCCACCTGTACCTTGAACTTGGAGGATACACCTCACCAGATGAGCCTACCACTTCTATTACTAGATGTAAGGGAAAAAGTAGACAGTTTTGTAATCAACAGATCCATCAAATCTGCAGAAGAGATTTAGTTTGGAGATAATTAAAGGAAATATGTCAGCACGTTTTTGCTATGTCATCTGAAAGCAGCATGAATAGGTGCAAAGAGCCTGATTTCAGGGATGTATCACTTACTCGGTTGCTTGGTGTAGTTTTGATAGGACCACAGTTTTTTTCTACTGTAGATCTAGCAGTGGACAGAATGTTGAGATGTATAACACTGCCCATATCACTGATTGTCAGCTTTCTGTGTACACTGTACATTGTCAGCAAGCTGCCAATCAGTGGAGGAGTCAAGGTTAAACAGATTAGCTGGACTGGTCTCCTCATGAGACCTAGTCCTTCAGTGATGATTTCCTTCTGATAAAACACTCATTGTGCTATTGTAAGGGGGACGACCGGACCACGGGTACCTGCATGCCGGGTCCGGAACTGTTGATCCTGCATCCACTGTTGCCTGGGGGAAACAATAGCGAGCTGGACCATCTTCCTGACTGAGGGGGGCGGGGAATATAAAAAATGATAAAGCACACGCAGCAGAGCATTTTGGCGCCAATCCAGAGCAGATCGCAGTCAGGCGTGCGGCGCGCTCTGCTCCCCCTCCCCACTGAGTACCGAAGCTGCAACAGGGCCTCACCGCCTGCAGAGGGACCGCTGCCAGGAGAGAAGCCGGCCATGCTGCAGCAATCCAGAGAGAGAGGGACTCCTGCGCTCAAGGAAGCTGTGTGTTTAGCAGCAGCCAGAGAGAGGAGTGCTCCGTCCTGGGGGCACCAGGAGAGAGAGACTTGCAGTATGAGCCCGGTGACTACCAGAGAGTGAGGCGCCAATACGCTGCGTGTCCGTGAGTACAGTGCACATGCCCCATAGAAGTGACCAGATATGGGACAGACACTTGCGCCCTGATTTTGCCTGTGTACATTTGCTGAGCCACGTTGGGCTCGTACAGGACTGTGGCCTGCACCCTTGTCAGCCACTTCAACATATGGACTAGGGGCTCAGCGGAAGGTACCTGAGTCCAACCACTGCAACCATAAGGAGGACCATCGTTATGTTCAGGACCTCATAGGACAAGCAACCGCGCCTGCTGTTGTTGGTGCCATTGCCTGCTGCGTAATTGCCACGACCGTGAAGACAACTAACAGGCTAAGTTGTTCTACCAGGAACTGCTACTATCTTTCCCCTTGTTTATCATTGACTCTGCATATCTTTTTGCATGTGAACTGTTTTTACCCTCCCTTTAACTGTTTGCTTCCCTGCGTGGAGTATCCCCCTGTTAAGTAAAACCGTTAACCCTTGCTCTGCCTCCTGTCCGTCACTGCATCTCGCAACCTGCTCACACTGTTCGAAGATTAAGTTACAAAATCCATATTATTTATTATTATTTATTTATATAGCGCCATTAATTCCATTGTGCTGTACATGAGAAGGGGTTACATACAACGTTATAGATATCGTTTACAGTAAACAAATTTACAATGACAGACTGGTACAGAGGGGAGGACCCTGTCCTTGCGGACTTACATTCTACGGGATAATGGGGAAGAAACAGAAGGTTGGGGTGCGGCAGCTCTGGTGGTGCCGGCGAGGCGGTAGCTTGGGTAGTGGCGGCGAGGCGGAAGCTCAGATGGTGGCGGCTAGGCGGAATGGTTATTGTAGGCTCTAGGCTTTCCTGAAGAGATGGGTTTTCAGGTTCTGTCTGAAGGATCCAAGGGTGGTGGATAATCATACATGTTGAGGCGTGGAATTCCAGAGGATGGGGGATATTCGGGAGAAATCTTGGAGGCGGTTGTGTGAGGAACGAATAAGTGTGGAGGATAGTAGGAGGTCTTGGGAGGATCGAAGATTACGTGAAGGAAGATATTGGGGGATTAGTTCAGAGATATAGGGACGGGACAGGTTGTGGATGGCTTTGTAGGTCAGTGTTAGTAGTTTGAACTGGATTCGTTGGGGAATTGGGAGCCAGTGGAGGGATTTGCAGAAGGGAGAAGCAGGTGAGTAGCGAGGGGAGAGGTGGATTAGTCGGGCAGCAGAGTTGAGGACAGACTGGAGTGGTGCAAGAGAGTTGACAGGGAGGCCACAGAGGAGGGTGTTGCAGTAATCGATGCGGGAGATGATGAGGGCATGCACAAGAGTTTTAGTAGATTGAGGGCTGAGGAAGGGACGGATTCTGGAAATGTTTTTAAGTTGGAGGCGACAGGAGGTGGCAAGAGTTTGGATTTGTGGTTTGAAGGCCAGGGCAGAGTCGAGAGTTTCTCCGAGGCAGCGGATTTCAGGTGCGGGAGGATCGTGATGCCATTTACCTTAATAGATAGATCGGGTAGGGAAGATACGTGGGGTGGAGGAAAGATGATGAGTTCAGTTTTGTCTACATTGAGTTTTAGGAAGCGAGAGGTGAAGAAGGAGGATATGGCTGATAGACACTCCGGGATTCTGGACAGCAGAGAAGTGACATCTTGGCCAGAGAGGTAGATCGTCCGCATACAGGTGATACTGGAAGCCATGGGACTTTATGAGTTGTCCTAGGCCAAGGGTAAAGATGGAAAAAAGTAGGGGCCCCAGGACAGAGCCTTGAGGAACTCCAACAGAGAGAGAGTGGGATGAGGAGGTAGTGTGGGAGTGGGAGACGCTGAATGTGCGGTCGGAAAGGTAAGTGGCGATCCAGGACAGGGCAAGGTCTTTGATGCCAAGGGAAGAAAGAATCTGTAGCAGTAGGCAGTGGTCGACTGTGTCAAAGGCAGAGGACAGGTCAAGGAGTCATTAGTAATTTTGGTCAGGGCAGTTTCAGTGGAGTGGTGGGGGCAGAAGCCAGATTGGAGGTTGTCAAGGAGAAAGTTAGATGAGAGATGGGAGGAAAGTTGAGCGTGGACATGCTGCTCAAGGAGTTTGGAAGCAAACGGGAGCAATGATATTGGGCGATAGCTGGGCATAGCAGTTGGGTCAAGGTTTGTTTTTTTGAGGATGGGTGTGATGGTGGCATGTTTGAAGGCTGAAGGAAAGGTACCAGAAGATAGCGATAGGTTGAAGAGATGGGTTAGGGCTGGGATGAGTGTGTTAGTGAAGTTGGGGAGCAGGTGGGAAGGGATGGGGTCAAGTGCACAGGTGGTAAGGTGTGATTTGAAGAGGAGATGAGTAAGCTCTCCTTCAGTGATGTTGGAGAGGGAGGTTAGTAGGGAAGGGCAGAGGTCTGGTATATGGAGTGGTTGGGGTGGTGGAACAGTAAAGGTTTGCCTTGTTTGGTCGATCTTATTTTTGAAGTAGGTGGCAAAGTCCTCGGCAGAGATGAGAGGAGTTGGAGGTGGCAGTGGTGGGCGGAGGAGAGAGTTGAATGTGCTGAACAGTTGTTTTGGGTTGTAGGATAATGAAGATACAAGTTTGTGAAATAGGTCTGTTTAGCAGAGGTGAGGGCTATTTTGAAGGCAAGTGTAGCTTGTTTGAAAGCAGTGAAGTCGTCTGGCAGGCGTGTTTTCTTCCAATGCCGCTCCGCGACCCTGGATGATTGTCAAAGTTTTTTGGTGAGATTGTTGTGCCAGGGTTGCCTATTGATTCGTCGCACTTTGCCGTGCATGAGAGGGGCGACTGAGTCTATGGCAGATGTGAGGGTGGTGTTATAGAAAGCGGTGGCGCTGTCTGTGTCGTGGAGTGAAGATATGGAGGACAGAGGTAGAAGAGAGTCTGAGAGTCTGTGAATGTCTAGGTGTGCGAGGTTTCTGCGAGGATGTGCCAGTTGCTGGACATAGGGGTCAGGTGAAGAAGACAGGGATGAGAAGGTGAGAAGGTGGTGGTCTGATAGGGGAAGGGGAGAGATTGTGAGATTAGGGAACAGAGGCGGGTGAAGATGAGGTCTAATGTATGTCCATCTGTGTGGGTGGCTGTGGAGGACCACTGAGTAAGTCCAAAGGATGAAGTAAGTGACAGGAGTTTGGAGGCTGCTGGCTGAGGGTGTCAATAGGGATATTAAAGTCACCCATGATGATGGTGGGGATGTCAGCAGAGAGAAAGTGAAGAAGCCAGCTTGAGAATTGGTCAATGAAGGCAGTGGCTGAACCTGGTGGCAGGTATATAACGGCCATTTGGAGATTAGAGGGAGAGTAGATACGGATGGAGTGGACCTCAAAGGAAGGGAGGATGAGGGAGGGTGGGGGTTGGATAGGGTTGAAGGAGCAGTTATTAGAAAGAAGGAAACCCATGTCTCCACCATGTCTGTTGCCAGAGCGAGGAGTGTGGGTGAAGTGGAGGCCACCATAACTCAGTGCAGCAGGGGAGGCCGTGTCATGGGGCGTCAGCCAGGTCTCAGTGAGGGCCAGGAAGGAGAGGTTGCAGGAGGTAAAGAGATTGTGGGTCACGTGAAGCTTGTTGCAGACGGAGCGGGCGTTCCAGAGTGCTCCAGAGAGAGAAAGCTGGGGGGTAGGGGTCAGTGGCACAGGTTTTAAGTGTGAAGGATTGCGGTAGTTTTTCTTATTGTGAGAATGACAGATTCTCTTTAAAGAGATTTCCCTAAAAATATGATAACACAGTGTTAGGGTCTGCGGAACGCACCAAATATATGAGGTAGAGAGGTGCGTTCGCAGCCCGGGGTCCACCGTGCAGGCGGAACCTGCTGCTAGTAAAATGGCGAAAGTAGCGAACTCTGTTATCCCGCAGAGTCGCTAAAATAAACGCCGTAGCGCGTTATGGCAGTAAGTGCGAACTCTGTTAATACCCAGAGCCGCTAACGGAAATGCCACAGCACTATATGGCGATAGGTGCGAACTCACTTAGCTTCAGTGAGCCGCAAAGTAAAACGCTAGGGCGCTGTCTAGCGTCGAAAGCAAACCCTGTTACGTCACAGGGCCGCTGAGGAAAAGTGTGCTGGTTAGTCCTGTCTAGGCCCCTTCAGGAGTACACCGCAACGTTAAGATGCTAAGCGTTACATTAACCCCGGCAGTTCGTATCATGTGCTATTAGTCCTCCGAAAGGGCAAGTCTACCCGGCACATTCTTTGAGCGGTACTGAACGCACAGACCTCTGAATACGTGCAATGCAAAACTCAAACTCACTCGGTTCCAGGATTTTCATCAACTCTTGCCCTATAAAAACAAGTAAGTCCTGCACTAATACCATGTCTCTGTGAGCAGTCACTGCCAGATGGACGAGCGGAGGTCGAATCCCCTGTGCAGGCGGAGAAACCACAGTTCGATTTATATTGCCTATATAAGTATGTCTTCCAACTCATTCTCTGATGCAATATCACTGAACTGTATTAAATTTTGTGTTAGTCTGTCTGGAGACATTTATGCTGGATATGTTAATATGTGGCCACCTTATAGTTGTGATGTCTATTACAGCCTTTCAAGAGTTTTGCTGGCATGTCACAATAATGTATTGAATTTCTGAGCAACTGGAGTTTTTTAATCAAATTTATAAAGATTTATGGGTGGGGATTTCTATAATTGGAAAATGGCATAGCAGAAAAATTGAGGCTTACAGATGGTTCTAATAAAAAAATTAGCAAAACTCTGACTCACTATGGGCTTATTGGCAGAGTCTTTTGATACCTTGTTATGTTCCAGAGTCAAGGGTATAGCTGATATCTCTAATGTCAAATTACAATTTTTTGGCTATTTGCTGCATATCTGTAAAAACTTAGATAAATTCAACTATTTTCCTGGGATAATTCTCCATTAAGTAATAGAGCTAACGTGCCTTTTTAAACTCCAAAAGGAGTATGCTTCTTTGGTATCCCTCCTTGTAATGGATCAATAAATTTACATCTGTGAGTTTCCATTACTCATGTGAATATTCCTTAGGATATACATTCTGATTGGAAGGTATCAGTGTGTATAGGAAGCCACCCTAAGCATGCAAATAAGTTTTCCGAAAAAAAATCTCACTACTGCCATTCAATGGCGGAAGATACCTTATAAGGTAACATGTAGAGAGATGATAACCAAGCCAGACTACTATCCACACACAGCAATTTTGGGGTAGTTTCCCATCATCCATGTAGAGGAAGATTCAGCTTGCTGAAGAAGATGCCCTTGATGCAACCTTGGAGAGAGTAGGGACTTGCTCTTCTTAAATGGTTGTTCAACTTTAAGAAAAGTAGTCTCCAAAGGATTGGTGCTTTGACTGCAGCAGTGACATCAGATCAACATCGCACATCACCGCTACAGCAAATCAGTGGCTTTGCTGATATAGACATCACGAGCTTGCGAACCTCGGCAGTTATGTGCACTATCGACACGACATGACTTCACTGGTGTGATACAGAACAGGCACTGGACTGAGGAGGATGAGTACTCTATGAGTTTGTTCTTTTGTAAGTATGCTGTGTTTTGGGATACACTTTCCTTTATGTAGGAAACATTTTGAATATAGAATCAAGTCTGCAGGAATGATATTATAGAAAAAGAAGAGGAAAAAGCTGATCAGATTTATATATTTTTTTGGGAGAAAGGTTCACTAAATTTTGCATTTTTTTCATTGAAATCTCTGGTGTTTGAATGTAACTGTCCAGTGGGTGGTTCTACTCAGTGATTGACATCCTTTCCTCTATCATTGTGCATACAAACAACAGAGATCTGAACCAATAAATTACAGGTTACACTGAATCCTTTCCCACAAATCTACATATCACTCTTCTCAGCTTCTCCTTCTCTATACCATGCTTTCGACAGATCAGACTGCGTGTGCAACGTGACAGACTCAATTTAAAGAGACCAATTTTAGGTTAGGGTTACACGACTGTATTTTTCTCATCTGAGAGAATTGGGACGATTTTAATCAGAGTTTGATAATAGTGTGCTCCAATTTTCTAAGATTAGGAGAAGATCGAAAAACAAAATTTCTCCATCTTCTCCATTCTGATATTGCGTGAAAATTGGACTACACCTAGATGCCAGTATTCAAGCAGCTGACAGCACTCGGGAGTTAGCACGGATGCACGTTCAGGCGTTCATATACTTGATAAAGGCCTAAAATGGCCGAAACGTCGTATTTTATGGTGGCTGAATAAAGACTTGTTATACTTCACCTGGATTGGATGCTGTTCCTATTTTTTCGTTACACCTAGATGCCATCTTGGCGTGGTCTGATTTTTTCCACGGCTCTTTGATTTTCATGGCCGAGTGCGATCCAAATATCAAATGCAAATCGTGCATTCTGTCACTTTTTCTCAAACAAACTCGATCCGAGGAAAAGAAATGGACATGTGCCTCATAGAATAGCATTGGTCCGAGTGTGATTCGATGACCGAAAATGCGCTCGCCTGCACGAACCATTGTAGGAAGTCTTCTTAGCAATTTTCCATGCTACTATATTTTTTCCATGGACCATTGCCAAAAAAGGCTCCATACAGAGATTTAATTTTTATTAACTTTCCTTCCACCAGACCAGTGACAAATAGAATGGTTACACCCAGTTATTAAATTATTCTTACATTTTCAGGAGGAACAACAGATGAATAGGATGAAAAAGGGGTTACAGAATTGGTATTTCATGGGGAATACAAATATTCAGTAACCTAGACATGTCAGGAGAGCCCCTTTAACAACAATTTGCCATTTTGAAGCTATAAGTGCAATTTCACTGATATCTTCTTGTATCTTGAAAATTATAAATATACTCTTCATGGTAGAACAAAGTAAATTGCTGAATTAAAAGCTTTCTGAATTCCTCTACATTTACTACCGAGATGAGTTCACCGAGCCAACAACTGATCATAAATGGTAAGGCACAGCGTGAGATCTTTTAATTTCGGCTTTGGAATAGGATTAACAGATGGCTCCCGGTCACTAAGGACAGGAGAAGCCAGTTTAAGTTTCATTACAGCCATTCCTATAGATGCAAAAAGTTGTGATTTTTTTTAAGACAATTTCATATGCAAAATAAATAAATAAATTTAAAAAATACTACAAATTCTGCATGGCGCAGCTGCTCTGGTACCATCTGTGAACCGTAGTCAAATACAAAGAACAAACTTTGTTTTGTTTGATTACATCAATGGCGGAATTTTGCCTGATGGTAAAAATAAAAACATAAACTATTCCGCTGAAAAATGTTCCTCTTGACTTAGGTTTATTTGTCAGCAGATGCTTTGACAGACAGAAGTTTTGTGTCATTTATTTCATTTTTCCAAGGCTGTATATATATAAAAAAAACAACAACCCTTTACAGGCGCTGCAATGGGTGGACAGATTGCCTCATATAACAAGTTGAAAGCAAATGAGGACAAACTGTTATCTTGGATGAGTTTGTGATTGTATTTACTAGGAAACAACTTACATTTTCATCTGCTTATTATCACAGTAAATTAGGGAATAAAAACTGAAAGAGTGACAGTGAACAAAACTTAACAATACCCAATGAAAATAAGTCAGAAATTAGATAACTGCCAGACAGAAATGAATTTGAGTCTTCAAATTGCAAATTGTTCGAATTCACCAAAATTTGCAAATTTTAAGAGATTGGACTCAAAATCGATTTGCAATGGATACGTCTTCTCATCTCCAATTCCAAAATAACTCACTCTGTAGCCATTAATAGACGGTAGAACATCAAGGCTATAGAAGGCAAACAGTGCTAAAGTTTTCAGAAACCCAAATTTCAAAAATTATTTTTGTCCCAAATTCATGCATTTAGTGATGAGCGATAAGGTCTTTTCCGAGCATACTCTAGTGCTAACCAAGTGTCTTCGGCGTGCTCAAAAACTATGTTTGAATCACCTCGGTAGCATGTCTTACAGACGTTAGACTGCCACAACACATGCGAGGATTTCCTGTTTGTTAGACAATCCTTGCATGTATTGTAACTATCTGCCATGCATCCGCTGGGACTCAGAGCATATTATTTGAGCATGCCGAAGACACTCGGTTAGCACACGACCATGCTTGGATAACATCTTATTAGTGATGGGCGAATTCCCCGATGTACGGAATCGGCGGGTTCGCCTAAGTATTTTTGTAAAGTTCGGGGCCGGAGATGACGCGAACTTGCATCCGAACCCCAAACTTGAACTTTACAGATATGGGCCATTAGAAATATACTTACCTGTCCAGCGACACGTCCTCCGGTCCAGTGACACGTCCTCCCGTCCCGCTGTCTTTACAGTCTGGGTTCACCAATCCCTGCACCTTATTCGAGCACATTCGCTCACCACTACAGGCATTTACATGAAAAAAAAATCCCCAGAGGTGGAAAACCTTCATTGCCTATGGGGAATTAATTCTCAACTGCAAATAGTAAAGATGATGGAACTGAACTATGGAACGTGTGCCCTTGAATCAACGTCTTCCCAGCCTGAAACTGCTGATGTCAACTTCACAACTTCATAGTAAATGGAGACATGTCAGAATTTAAATTTAGCATCAATAATATGTGATTATTAAAAACTCCTGTAAAGCCTCATCAATCCAACCAGACATCAAGCTCAATGATTGCACATAATTATTTTAATGAGTTTAGTAGTACTTTTCGAGAGGTAGAAATCTGTTAGGCTCCTCAAGTTCTAAATACAATATGTACCGAAATAAGTGACTTCAGCCTTTACAAAGCGGAGCGTGGTGCCATCAAGGGATTTTTTTTTTCTTCTTAATAAAAACACTTTTCTTCCATACAAAATGTAAAAGGTGCTAATTATCAGCTTCAATGTAATGTAAAAATACTATGTAATTATCCCCGGCATGTATTCCCCCAAAATTATTTAGCACAAGAGATTTACACCATTCTCATCGAAGAATAGGATCTAGCAACGTGTGACTGTTTCACCAAATTACTTCTCCCTACGTGATTCCCTATGCAGGCTGCAATGGGCTGTATCACAGAGGCATTAAAGATTTCTCATTATGTTAGGGGAAGCAGTAATGAGCTGTCGAGATTGAAAAGCATTTTTTTTTCCCCTCAAATCTAAAAGATTTCAATTTGACACAATCAAGATGATGCAATTATAATCAGAAAAGTGATCATACTGTGGGGAAATTAGCTTGGAATATTATATGCGTTTGACAAATACAGATGCAGAATATTAGCGCTCGGTGGCACATAATGTATTATCTAGGTCAGGTATAAAGAAGCTTTATTTCTACACTTATAGGATAGAGCCGGGGTTATTCTGCTTGTCTACAGTTAGCAAATGACAGTGAATTTTATGAAGTTTCTACCTCCAAACCCTTTATAGATCTGTGTTGGTAAAGGCTCGATAACATCACCCTATTTTTCATCCTAGCACGATCCGACAAAATATAGGATCGCACTCGGACCAATGTCATTCTTTCGGGCCGTGCACATGTTTAATTTTTTTTCGGACTGAGGGAAAAAATTGCAGCATGCACGATTTGCATCCAACTATCGGATCGCACTCAGCCATGCATGTTAAAGGGAATCTGTCACCCTAAATTGGCGGGATATTTAAATGATGGCAGTCAGGTCAGATGGGCGGTGTTTTGGGTACTTGCCTTAACATGTTGTTCGCCGCTGTCTCCATTATTTCTGGGAATTGTAGTCGTTGCCCTCCATATAACGCGCCTGCGCATTGCAATCTGCGGGCAAAGCATACTGCGCGTGCGCAATTCAAGATTGCAATGCACAGGTGCGTTATATGGAGGGCAACGACTACAATTCCCAGAAATAATGGAGACAGCGGCGAACAACATGTTAAGGCAAGTACCCAAAACACCGCCCATCTGACCTGACTGCCATCATTTAAATATCCCGCCAATTTAGGGTGACAGATTCCCTTTAATGGGTCGATTAAAAAAAATTGGATAGTACTCGGAAGAGATCCGAGTGTGGTCCGATTTTAACGGGCTGACACAATGGAGGAGAAAGAGAAGATGGAAAAAAATTTGTTTTCAATCTTCTCCATGTCCAAAGAAAATCTGATCCAAGTGTCGTTGCATAATCGTTCCGATTCTCTCAAATGAGAGAAAATATGGTCATACCGTTGACCTTCACTGAAATGAATAGAAACCATGTAGTGCAAAGGTTTCGGGCATATTTGGTCTACTGTATGGGTGTTACCTGCTTATTAAGGGTATGCTCACACTACATCTCATTTTCAAGTGTAAGACACTTCTTTTTTGGCCTAGCTGCTAAAAAAATGCTTAAAAAAATTACCATGTCCATTTTTATGTAGAACGACTTGCTATTCTTATGTCCAGACTTTTGAGCTTTTTCTAACCATTTCAGGCCTTTAAAAGATTCCAAATATTTGGCACAACTCAAAATCATGACTTTCGGCGTTTTCATAGCAGTTTCTCCTAGCTCTGCCACTTTTTTTCCTATTTAAATAAATTGAAAAAAAGCAAAAACTGTGCAAAATTTCACATATTTTAACCCTTTCACAACATATGGACATTTACGTCATATGTCTTGTCCCTGCCTTTGATGCAGGCTCACACGCCAAGCCCAAATCTTTCCCAGCACATGGTAGCTGATTTAATCAGCCATCATGTGCTTTAATATTTGCGAGTGGACAGTGTTAATTAACACGCTCTGGCAGGGGGGCACATCATTCCACACTCCCTACACATGTTTTCTATCTGTGTACTCGTACTGTCCTTGAGAATGATATTGACAGGTAAGTTTAACCATATAGACAACATGGTAAATAAAAAACCCAAAAAACAATTGAGGAATTGCACTTTTTTGCAATTTTAACACACTTGGAATTTTTCCCGCATTCCAGTGCATGACATGACAAAATGAATAGTGCCATTGAATAGTACAGCTTTATCCCACAAAAAAACAAGCCCTCGCACAGCTATGGGGATGGAAAAATAAAACAGTCATGGGTCTTGGAAATACGGTAGGAAAAAATAAAAACGAAAAAAAATCTACACGTCATGAAGGAGTTAAGCAACGTTTTTCCTGCTAAGAGCAACATTTTTGGTGCAGAAATGTCTACTGCAAATACTTAACCATGTGCACAACTCAACATATAAGTAGTCATAAATAGTTTTTAGAAAGAAATATGATTTGAAATTTAAATATTTATTATTGTTATAATTTGTTATGCTTTGCTTATATAGCGCTATAATATTCCTCAGCACTTTACAGACATTATCGACACTGTCCACATAGGGGCTCACAATTTAGATTCCCTATCAGTATGTCTTTGGAGTGTAGGATAAAACCAGAGAACCTGAAGGAAACCCACACAAACACTGGGAGAACATACAAACTCCTTGCAGATGTTGTCATTGGTGGGATTAGCATAAAGGACCTCAGTGAGGCATCAATATTGGAATTCATGCATTCATTAGTCGCAGTGTGCTGACGCATTGTGTATGCGAGTATATGTTAATATATTGGCAACATGGTATATTTGTGCACCTGTGCATTAATTTTATACTAAAGGTGTGCAGGGCCCTATGTTTTTATTTATTTGTAATACACTAAATACCTCATGACAGAGCTTCATACAGAAATGCTGATTTATCTCAATCATGGAATTTACTTCAGTCTTTCCATTGTAAGGGTTAATCACAGTTTACTGTATAGTTGGAAATTTGTGATGTAACACATGATTTGGCCAGTAAAGTGCAGCTGCAAAAGGCTAGAGTTGGAGCTCAGGGGTTTTGGGCGGTTGGGAGGAGTTGAAGGAGAGTCCGGGGTGGAAATAAAGCTACTGATTTTTGGAGACAGTCTTGATAGGGCGGTGTGACTCTATTGTTGGTAACTCTGGGATTCGTTGTTTGTTTGGCTTGACATAAGCCAACTTGGTTAAGACAACAAAGCACACAGCATCTTGGGCTAGGCCACATGAGGTTTTATCTCAAAGGACTTAGAGAAGCCCTGTGTTGGAGAAATCGTCATTCCCTCAGAGCTTCAAGATGGCGTTTCTGTCTCTAAAGACTGAGGGAAACTCTGCGTTGGAGAGATTGTCATTTCCTAAAAGCTTCAAGATGGCATTTCTGATTATTTGGGACTCAGCCCAACAAGGATCCTTCTACTTTGGTTTCAGGACGTGCCAGTACAAATTAATATCTGAATCTAAATGTGTTGTATCCCGTACCCGTTCTACTGCTGCTGAATGAGGCAGTTGTCGTGTGGCAGTAGATTTGTTCCAGTGTGTCAGAATTAGTTTGGAAACTGTGAGTTAGAAAATGTAATACGTGGCATTGTATACAGACGACTCATAACTGTGCTTTGCTGCCATCTACTGGCCAATGTGTATATGGAAGTTAATATAGGAAAGATGTGTATCTTCGTACTGTGTTAGCCAGTAGATAGAAAAATATTTAGACTTGAGAGTCCTCAGTGGTTGATACCTTTTAATGGCTAACTGAAAAGATGGTAACAAATTGCAAGCTTTCGAGACTACTCAGGTCTCTTCATCAGGCTAGACTAATACAAAATCTGAAGAATCACATATTTATATACACAACAGGACACAGGAATAATGCAATAGGTAAGACAAGTAACGTGAAGCAGAACTGTCATTATGGCAGAGGGATGAACATAAATATTGGAACAGTTCATAGATAAGGAGAGAAAGTTTTATTGCCCTCTGATTGGGGTCTGCTATTGTGTTTTGATGCCCCTAGAAGGTCAGAGAAGCAGATTCCTTAATTGATATAGAAAGACATAAATCCATGTGACACGTTCATTCCAGCACTAAGAGTGTCAAAGGTCATCATAAGTTTATATTCCCAAACCTTTCTATCTTTCTCAGATTTGAAGTTAGATTTTAATACAAGTAGTTCCATATCCATCATGCTATGACCGGGCATACAAAAGTGTTTTGCCACAGGTAGATCCATTCTTTTTTCTCTTATTGTGTGGCGATGAGAATTCATCCTTGTTCTCAGTTTTTGCCCTGTCTCCCCCACATACAGACCCCCAGTTGGACATTTAGTACATATAATGAGGTACACCACATTAGATGTGATGCAGCTGAAAGTACCTGGTATCTTGTAGTCCTGATGTGAGTTGGGGATCTTTATCTTGTCCGTGGTCATTATAGATGCACAGGTTTTACATTTCTTCTTGTTGCAAGGAAAGGTTCCTGCAGCTGTTGGGGAGGACAGGGAGCTTCTGACAATGATGCTTCTTAGATTTGGGGGCTGCTTAAAACATAGTAGTGGGGGGTCTGGAAATATGGATTGTAATCGGGCATCTTTTTGTAGTAAAGGTTGTAGTTTCCGTGCAGCTCCCCTTAGCATCTCCAGATTTGGATTGTAGGTGACCACTAGAGGCACCCGGTTATTTTCTTCTTTAGCTTTGTAATGTAGCAGGTGATTCCTTGATATTCTGGTGGCTCTTGTAATTTGGTTTTCAATTGTTCTTGGATGGTAGCCCTGGTTCAAAAAAGTCTTTCTGAGGCGACCAAGGTGTTAATCTCTATCCATGGGGTTGGAACATATACGGTTGTATCTGATGGCTTGGCTGTAGACAATAGATTTTTTTATGTGTTTTGGATGGAAACTGTCCCATTTAAGGTATGTTGGACGGTCGATTGGTTTCTGATACAGGGATGTCTCTATTTCATTGTTCTTTAGCTTAATGGTGGTGTCTAGAGTTGAGCGATACTTTCCGATATCCAAAAGTATCGGAATCGGAATGGTATCGCCGATACCCCAAAAATATCGGCGATACCCGATACCGATACCGGAAATCCAATGTAAGTCTATGGGAACAAAATATCGGAATTAAAAAAAACCCATTCTTGCCTTGTTGGTTAATTGTACATGAAGGAAAACAACAAAGAGTAATGTAGAATGTATTGGGGGAGGTTGAGGAGACATTAAAGGCATACATGTTTAACCCAATCCAATGGAATAGCATTAAAATTTTTTTTTTGGAAATACGTTTGGATTGACGAAGAAATTGACTATGTTGTTAACCTTTTTTCTATTTTGGCAAATATGTATGTTTCACAACTTCCATGCTCTTCACCTTTTTAACTTTTGACACACTTTCTCCTTCATAATCTTCAGCAGCATCATCTCTGTCATAAAATTATTCTTCATCTTCACCTTCTTCATCTTCTTCGTAAACTTCTTGTTATTCATCTTTTTGTTAACATTACTCATATTGTTCTTATTAAACTATTATTCTTCTTCATATTCTACATTTTCATCTTCTTCCTCTTCATCTTCTTCATCATATTCTTATTTGTGACAGAGATTCCTGTACTTGTAATCTGTCAAAGTATGAATTTTTCATCCTTCCGTTCTTGCTGTCACAAAAGATTTAAATTACAACAGTATTTGTCCGTGTTCAGTTTAGCCTGCAGCAGCAGGCAGTTTCCAGGGGCACCACGAGGAGGAACGGACTCACCCCCCCACTGCTTAGTCTTCTTCTGCTTAGAATTTAGAGCATATATTTTGCTCTTCATTTTGGTCTTATACTTCATGTTCTTCTGCTTTTTGATCTTCTGCTTATTGTTCTTCTGTTTCTTGTTCTGTATCTTGTAGTTTGTCGTAACCTTCTTTTTCCTGTTGGTGATCTTCTTCTGGGTAATCTTATATTTCTTCTTTGTGATGGTGTTCAGGCTGGTTGGCTTGATGCTCGTCGTCCTTGGGGTCGTCATCTTCTTTGGGGTGGTCTTTAGGGTCATCTAACTTCCGAGAACCAGTTGACGTTACTGGAACCCGGACGGGTAGCATAAGGTACAAGAGCCAATGCAAGTAACGAGGACCAGCTGACTGTGCTGGAACCCGGAGGGGCAGCAGAAGGAAAAGAGCCAATGGCACAACCGAGGACCAGCTGACGTTACTGGGACACGGTTACTAAGCAGGAGGTACCTGTGCTCCAAAGCACTACCAAGGACCAGCAGACGTTGCTGAACTCGGATACTGAGATGGAGGCACCTAGGCCAAAGGCACTGTGGAGAACCAGCTGACGGTACTGGAACGCGGACGGGTACCATAAGGCACCCATGAAAATGTAAGTTGACAGGCCGCAAGCCGTCTGCAGTTACCGAATCACACAGTCCTACAGTGGGTGCTTGTCCTATTTTCACAACGGAAAGAGCCTTTATTTACATATCCCACAGCACACATAGGAATCACCTAAACTGCAGGCACCATAGAGTCGGATAACCGGAATGCAACATGACAGGACAACTTATTGGAGGCTAATTTACGTTGACACTGCCAGGAAACAGCTGTCGTGCTGTAACCAGGGTGGGCATGAGTCAGTACCCGTGCCAATTACTTCCGAGCAACAACTGGCGTTGTTGGAGCCCAGGGATGAGAGGAGGACAGGGTGGAGGCAGCATGACTTTTTGTCGTACACACAGCAGGGGAACAGCTGCCATTACTCAACACCAGTAACACAGGAGCAAGTGTTGACTGTGCTAACAGCACTTACAGGCAACAACTGGCGGTGTTGGAGCCCAGGGTCCAATGCATCGACTTCAATTGCTTCCACCTCCTCTCAGGACCACAGCACTGTTGAGCAACCATCTGTCTCTTCACCCGCCTGCCAAATTGCCCAGTCAGTCAGAGAGTTCTGTACAGGAGCCAGCTGAGTCTCTGCTTCTGTTCTCAGAATCTGTTGGTTTGCAAACAGGGGCCCAGCCAAGCAGCATTCTGGAATGTGAAGAAGAGGGAGTATGCAGTGATGCGCAACAGCTGTGTCTCTCTGAATCTGAAGAGGCGGGTGAGACAGTGCCGATGGTCAGCACACCGCAGAACGCATCTGATGATGATGAGACTCAGGTGCCAGTTTCTGTTGAGCATGGTGGTGGCCAGACCACCCAACAGCAGCAGGTGTTGTAAGAGGTTAGTGGAGATGATGAGGTCCAAGACCCAACATGGCGTGAGGAACAGGAAGGTGGTGGTAGCAGCTCTGAGGAAGCGATTGCCCCAACGGTACAAACAGGAGGGAGAGTAAGGCTGCATACTCTGTTGCCTGTAGCCTCCATTTTGGCACCTGTTCGGATTTCTCTTCCAAAAGTCTAAACGGACGCTCCCAGGACTTGCACTGCGTGGTCCTTTTTTAACACACTTGCAGATGATATTTGCTATGTCAAATGCAAGCTGTGTAATCAAAAAGTAAAAAGAGGTAAAGTGTCAGTAACCTCAATACCACAAATATGTCTAAAATAGTGCGTAGAAAACACGTAGTTGAGTTACAAAGACACACTGAAGATGTACAGTCTATAGAGAATCACAGCACAAGTTTAACTGCATATGTCATGGTTAAATTTGAAAATTTTATTGCACACTTGATGTGAAAAAAGAAAATAGCTATGAGACGACTGTCTGACGTTTTGGGCAACGCAGTGGCCTTTATCAAATAGTCGCTGGAAGAGATAGAAAAATTTACAGTCAATGACAATGTATAATATTTACAATATATACATAGGGTGAAGAATATATATACATAGGAATTAGGCAACATGTTAAACATTTGGGTGATACTGTAGAACACGGAGAATTATCCCTCTAGGGTATGCGGGTGAATAATGTAGTTTTTTGTTGATTTTTGTGAGTGTGTAGAAAACAGGGGTGATGGGTGTATTGAATATTAAGGAATGTCATAGTCTTACAGTCTATGGTGATCAATTAAAGATGTTTTGTCAGGATACGATCAATTTTTTGACAGATGTAAAATGTAGGGTCACAATTTAGTTGTCTGTAGGTTAGGTTAACTCACAGTTGTCTATGAATTTCGGCAATAGATTGGGTCTTATTCATAATAACGATAGCGCCCCCCTTATCTGCTGGTTTAATAATAATGTTGGGGTTATCGTTCAGAGATTTTATGGCTTGTTTATCTGTGGGTGTCAGGTTGTGGCGTATCGGGTGTAGGCCCAATCTCGGCAAACCATCCACGAGCACAGGCTCTGAATGCTGGCATTGCAAAACTCCTGTCCCTTGAAATGCTGTCATTCAGGCTGGTGGAGACTGACAGTTTACGGAACTTAATGGCATTAGCAGTCCCACAATACAATGTGCCAAGCTGATTTTATTTCAGCAGGCAAGCCGTCCCTGGTCTGCAAAACCATGTTGTTGAGGTTAAAATTAAACATGCGCTACTAAACTCCGTCAGTAGCAATGTCCACCTGACCACCGCTGCGTGGACCAGTACCCATGGCCAGGGACGATACCTTTCCCTTACTGCCCATTGGGTCAATGTTGTGGAGCCGGGTACAGATCTTGCGAGTGGCGCTGTACGTGTTCAGGCAACTACAAGGATTGCGGGAATCAAGTCTGTACACATTGATTCCTCCTTCTCCAGTTCCTCAGAAACATCGTTGCAGGAGCGGTCACGGTCTACCTCCACATGGACCCGTGAACGCTTAATAAGAATCTTTAGTTATATAGCGCCAACAGATTACGCAGCGCTTTACAGTTTAACAGTTTCCGAACACAAGTCATAACTAACAACGTTACCAATACAATAATGAAAGCAATATAATCCGCACACGCTCGTGAGAGCTTACAATTTACAAATATGTGGGGGAGATACAAAGTACAGGTGTTTATATACAATGGTATATTTAGAATGATGTCCCAGCCATTTTGAGGGAGTGAGGGATGGATGGAGATAGTGAATGGGCTACAAACACACACTTACACATAGAATGACTTTGATTAGTGAAGGTGATAGGCCGCTATTATTATTATTGATTTTTATAGCGCCATTTATTCCATGGCGCTTTACATGTGAAGAGGGGCAAGTATAGACAAGTACAGTAAACATGAGCAATACAAGGCACACACAAGTACAGAAGGAGAGAGGACCCTGCCCGCAAGGGCTCAGAGTCTACAGGGATGGGTGAGGATACACTAGGAGAGGGAAGACCTTGAAGAAATGTGTTTTGAGTGAGCGCCCAATAACATGCAAATTGTGGATAGTTCTAATTTCTTGGGGTACAGCATTCCACAGTATTGGCGCAGCGCGGGAGAAGTCTTGGATTGGGGAGAGATGTTCTTTAGGTGTAGGCGGCAATAGCGGGCAACAGATTGTATATGGGAGGTGAAGGAGAGATTGGTGTCAAACATAACACCCAGACAGCGAGCCTGTTGACCGATATGAGGACAGACGTGGCCAAACGTCAACAGGCCGTCCTGAAATTAATTTCCATGGGGAATCAAAGCCACACAGCGCTGGAGCTCTGGAATGCCATAAAGCAAGAGAGCGACATGTGTATTTTGCCAGCAAATCTCCAGCCAGGCTTGGTAGTGTGTGACAATGGCCGAAATCTGGTGGCAGGTCTGGGCCTAGGCAACGTCACTCACATACCATGTCTGGCACATGTGCTAAACTTTGTCGTCCACAGTTTTTTGAGGGACTATCCGGATCTTGATTCACTGCTGCACAAGGTCCGCCTACAGTGCGCTAACTTGCGACGTTCCACCATGGCCAGATCTCGCATTGCAGCTCTGCAACGCAGATTTTGCCTTCCTGAACATCGCATCATATGTGACGTACCCACCAGGTGGAATTCCACGTTACATATGTTGGAGCGGTTGTGTGAGCAGCAGCCAGCAGTAATGGAGTATCAGCTGCATCAGTCGCAATCAACTCGCAATTTGCGCCGTTCACTTCACCACTACTGAGTGGGCCTCTACTATAATAATCTTTATTTATATAGCGCCAACAGATTCCGCAGCGCTGTACAGTTTAACAGTTTCATAACACAAGTCATAAGTGACAACGTTAACAATACAATAATTAAAGCAATATAAGGCGCCCCTGCTCCTGAGACCTTACAATCTACAATGAGGAGGGGGAGCTCCAAAGTACAGTTGTTTATATACAATGGTGTATTTACAATGATGGTCCAGCGATTTTCAGGGAGTGAGGGATGGATGGAGATAGTGAATGGGCTACACACACACACAGTTACACATAGAATGACTTTGATTAGTGAATGTGATAGGCCGCTCTGAACAAATGTGTTTTGAGTGTGGAAGTAGGGCTGTTAATGGGGATGTTTAAGTCTCCAAGGATAAGGGTTGGTACTTCTGAGGACATGAAAGTGCGGCAGCCAGGCAGAGAAGTGGTCAAGGAACTGTGTGGGCGAGCCTGGGGTCCGATATATTACCGCTACTCTGAGGGAGAGGGGACGAAAGAGCCTGATGGTGTGGACCTACTAATTTGCAAAATCTTAATCTAAAATTTACATGTTACATATTTACATCTAGTATAAAACATTTAACCATTAAGCCTACTTACAGAACAAGGAAGTGTAAAAAAACTTGTATAAAACATTTAACCATTAAGCCTACTTACAGAACAAGGAAGTGTAAAAAAACTTGTATAAAACATTTAACCATTAAGCCTACTTACAGAACAAGGAAGTGTAAAAAAACTTGTGCTTAAAAAAAAAAGTGAAAATAAAATGTGAGAAGGGCAGTGTAACAAATAATTTAGGAAAAAGATAAACTAACATCAAGTGCTGTGTGCTGTGTAAGAGCCAGACACATTAACATTAAATCAGTCTAGAATAGCGGTGATTTTCTCCCCATAACCCGAGTAACATTCTGGGGAGAGGGGTGTAGAGTCAACGATCAGCAACTAGATACGGTAGATCAAATACCTGAAAAAAAAAAAAAAAAAAGTTATTTAACATTCATAACATACATTTTATTTTTAAAAAAACCCAAAAAAAATTATTTAACCCCTTCACCCCCAAGGGTGGTTTGCACGTTAATGATCGGGCCAATTTTTACAATTCTGACCACTGTCTCTTTATGAGGTTATAACTCTGGAACGCTTCAACGGATCTTCGCGATTCTGAGACTGTTTTCTCGTGACATATTGTACTTCATGTTAGTGGTAAAATTTTGTCGATATAACTTGCGTTTATTTTTGAAAAAAACGCAAATATGGCGAAAATTTTTAAAATTTTGCAATTTTCAAACTTTGAATTTTTATTACCTTAAAACAGAGAAATATATCACACAAAATAGTTAAGAAATAACATTTCCACATGTCTACTTTACATCAGCACAATTTTGGAACCAAAATTTTTTTTTGTTAGGAAGTTATAAGGGTTAAAAGTTGACCAGCGATTTCTCATTTTTACAGCAAAATTTACAAAGCCATATTTTTTAGGGACCACCTCACATTTGAAGTCACTTTGAGGGGTCTATATGGCAGAAAATACCCAAAAGTGACACCATTCTAAAAACTGCACCCCTCAAGGTACTCAAAACCACATTCAAGAAGTTTATTAACCCTTCAGGTGCTTCACAGTAACTAAAGCAACGTGGAAGGAAAAAATGAATATTTTACTTTTTAGCACAAAAATGATCTTTTACAAACTTTTTTTTTATTTTCACAAGGGTAAAAGGAGAAAATGGACAGATAAGGTTGTTACGCAATTTCTCCTGAGTACACCAATACCCCATATGTGGGGGAAAACCACTGTTTGGGCACACGGCAGAGCTCGTAAGGGAAGGAGCGACGTTTGACTTTTTCAAACTAAAATTGGCTGGAATTTAGATTGGATGCCATGTCGCGTTTGGAGAGACCCTGATGCGCCTAAACAGTGGAAACCCCCCACAAGTGACACCATTTTGGAAACTAGACCCCCTAAGGTACTTATCTAGATCTGTTGTGAGCACTTTGAACCCTCAAGTGTTTCACAAAAGTTTATAAAGCCTGGGTGTGAAAAAAAAAAAATCAATTTTCCACAAAAATGATTTTTTTAGTCCCAAATTTTTGAATTTTCCCAAGGAAATAGGACCCCAAAAGTTGTTGTCCAATTTGTCCTGAGTACGCTGATACCCCATATGTGGGGGGGAAACTGTTTGGGCGCACGGCAGGGCTTGGAAAGGAAGTAGTAACGTTTTGGAATGCAGACGTTAATGGGGGTCATGTTCTGTTTGCAGTGCCCCAGATGAGCCTAAACAGTGGAAACCCCCCACAAGTGACCCATTTTGGAAACTAGACCCCCTAAGGAACTTATCTAGATCTTTGGTGAGCACTTTGAACCCCCAAGTGCTTCACACAAGTTTATAATGCCCGGGCATGAAAATAAAAAATCCTATTTTTTTCCCACAAAAATTATCTTTTAGTCACTAATTTTTTATTTTTCCAAGGGTAACAGGAGAAATTGGACCACATAAGTTGTTGTACAATTTGTCCTGAGTACGCTGATACCCCATATGTGGGGGGGAACCACTGTTTGGGCGCACGGCAGAGCTCGGAATGGAAGGAGCACCATTTGACTTTTTCCAACCAAAATTGGCTGGAATTGAGTTTGGATGCCATGTTGCATTTGGAGAGCCCCTGATGTGCCTAAACAGTGGAAACCCCCCACAAATGACCCCATTTGGGAAACTAGACCCCCTAAGGAACTTATCTAGATTTTTGATGAGCAATTTGAACCCCCAAGTGCTTCACACAAGTTTATAACGTAGAGCCGTAAAATTTAAAAATCATATTTTTTCCACAAAAATGATCTTTTCACCCCAATTTTTATTTTTCCAAGGGTAACAAGACTCCAAAAGTTATTGTGCAATTTGTCCTGAGTGCGCTGATACCCCATATGTGGGGGTAAACCACTGTTTGGGTGCATGGCAGAGTTTGGAAGGGAAGGAGCGCCGTCTGACTTTTTCAACGCAGAATTGGCTGGACGCCATGTCGTGTTTGGAGAGCTCCTGATCTGCCTAAACAGTGGAAACCCCATAAATGACACCATTTTGGAAACTAGACCCCTCAAGGAACTTATCTAGATGTGTGGTGAGAACTTTGAACCCCAGGTGTTTCACTAAAGTTTATAACGTACAGCCGTAAAATAAAAATCTTTTTTTTTTTTTTACAAAAATGATTTTTTCGCCCCCAATATTTTATTTTCACAAGGGGACCTGAAGAAATTGGAATGCAAAAGTTGTTGTCCAATTTGTCCTGAGTACACTGATACCCAATATGTGGGCGAAAACTACTGTATGGGCACACGTCGGGGCTCGGAAGGGAAGTAGTGACGTTTTGGATTGCAGACTTTGATGGAATGGTCTGGGGGCATCATGTTACATTTGGAGAGCCCCTGATGCACCTAAACAGTGGAAAACCCCACAAGTGACCCCATTTTGGCAAATAGACCCCAAAAGGAACTTATCTAGATGTGTGGTGAGCACTTTGAACCCCGAAGTGCTTCACAGAAGTTTATAACGCACAGCCGTAAAAATAAAAAATCTTTTTTTTTTTTTAACAAAAATGATTTTTTCGCCCCCAATATTTTATTTTCACAAGGGTAACAGGAGAAATTGGACCCAAAAGTTGTTGTCCAATTTGTCCTGAGTACGCTGATACCCAATATGTGGGAGAAAACTACTGTATGGGCGCACGTCAGGGCTCGGAAGGGAAGTAGTGACGTTTTGGATTGCAGACTTTGATGGAATGGTCTGGGTGCGTCATGTCGCATTTGGAGAGCCCCTGATGCGCCTAAACAGTGGAAACCCCCCACAAGTGACCCCATTTTGGAAAATAGACCCCACAAGGAACTTATCTAGATGTGTGGTGAGCACTTTGAACCCCGAAGTGCTTCACAGAAGTTTATAACGCACAGCCGTAAAAATAAAAAATCTTTTTTTTTTTTTGCAAAAATGATTTTTCGCCCCAATATTTTATTTTTACAAGGGTAACAGGAGAAATTGGACCCCAAAAGTTGTTGCCCAATTTGTCCTGAGTACGCTGATACCCAATATGTGGGAGAAAACTACTGTATGGGTACACGTTGGGGCTCGGAAGGGAAGTAGTGACGTTTTGGATTGCAGACTTTGATGGAATGGTCTGGGGGCGTCATGTCGCATTTGGAGAGCCCCTGATGCGCCTAACAGTGGAAATCCCCAACAAGTGACCCTATTTTGGAAAATAGACCCCACAAGGAACTTATCTAGGTGTGTGGTGAGCGCTATGAAGCTCCAAGTGCTTCACAGAAGTTTATAATGTACAGCCGTAAAAACAAAAAAATAATTTTTTTTGTACAAAAATGATATTTTCGCCCCCAGTTTTTTATTTTCCCAAGGGTAACAGAAGAAATAGGACAAATTGCACAATAACTCTTGGGGTCCAGAGTACGCTGATACCCCATATGTGGGGATAAACTACTGTTTGGACGCATGGCAGAGCTCAGAAGTGAAGGAGCACCGTTTGACTTTTTCAACGCAGAATTGGCTGGAATTGAGATCAGACGCCATGTCACATTTGGAGAGCCCCTGATGTGCCTAAACAGCGGAAACCCCCCAATTCTAACTCCAACCCTAACCCCAACACACCCCTAACCCTAGTCCCAACCCTAACCACAAACCTAACCCTAACACACCCCTAATCCCAACCCTAACCCTAATCCTAACTTTAGCGCCAACCCTAACCCTAACTTTAGCCGCAACCCTAACCCTAACCCTAATGGGAAAATGGAAATAAATACATTTTTTTAATTTTATTATTTTTCCCTAACTAAGGGGGTGATAAAGGGGGGTTTGATTTACTATTTATAGCGGGTTTTTATGATTGGCAGCTGTCACGCTAAAAGACGCTTTTTATTGCAAAAATAGTTTTTTGCATCGCCACATTTTGAGAGCTATAATTTTTGCATATTTTGGCCCACAGAGTCATGTGAGGTCTTATTTTTTGCGGTACGAGTTGACGTTTTTATTTGTACCATTTTTGAGCAGGTGACATTTTTGATCGCTTTTTATTTCGATTTTTGGGAGGTTAGAATGAACAAAAATCAGCAATTCATGAATTTCTTTTGGGGGAGGCGTTTTTATTGTTCCGCGTGTGGTAAAATTGATAAAGCAGTTTTATTCTTCGGGTCAGTACGATTATGGCGATACCTCATTTATATCATTTTTTTATGTTTTGGCGCTTTTATAGAATAAAAACAATTTTATATAAAAAATAATTATTTTTGCATCGCTTTATTCTGCGAGCTATAACTTTTTTATTTTTTCGCTGATGATGCTGTATGGCGGCTTGTTTTTTGCGGGACAAGATGACATTTTCAGCGGTACCATGTTTATTTATATCGGTCTTTTTGATCGCACGTTATTCCACTTTTTGTTCGGCGGTATGATGATAAAGCATTGATTTTTTGCTTCGTTTTTTTTTTTTTTTAAGGGGTTCACTAAAGGGGTTAACTAGTGTGACAGTTTTATAGGGGGGGTCGTTATGGACGCGGCGATACCAAATATGTGTACTTTTATTGTTTTTTTTTTTTTATTTACAGGAAGAAATGAATTTATTGGGGAATATTTTTTTTTTTTTTATTTATTTTGGATTTTTTTTTATAACATGTTTATTTTTATTTTTTTAACTTTTTTACTTTGTCCCAGGGTGGGACATCACTGTATTTTATCAAATCACTGGTGTGACAGTGTGCACAGCACTCTGTCACACCAGCGATCGCTCAGGCAGTGCAGCAGGCTTCTCAGTGCCTGCTCTCAGCAGGCACTGAGGAAGCCGCCTCCCTCCAGGACCCCGGCGCCATCTTGGATCCGGGTCCTGGGAGGGAGGAAGCCCTCAGAACAGCACGATCACATCGCGCTGGTCTGAGGGTCTCAGGGGGGCGCGCAGGGAGCCCCCACCCTGCGCGATCCTCCCCTGTGCCCCCAGTACACCGCGATCATGTTTGATCGCGGTGTGCTAGGGGTTAATGTGCCGGGAGCGGTCCGTGACCACTCCTGACACACAGTCACGGGTGTCAGCTGTGATAATCAGCTGACACCCGGCGGCGATTAGCTGCGCTCCCCTCAGGAGCGCAGCTGATAGCCTATGACGTACTATCCCGTCCATGGGCAGAATGGCACGGGTTTTATGGACGGGATAGTACGTCTAATGTCAGAGAGGGGTTAACATTCATAACATACATTGTATTTAACCAAAAAAATAACAAATTTATTTAACATTCCTAAGATATTTTTTTTTTAAAACATAAAAACTATAATACACAGCAGGATCTTTAGTAAAAACCAGACTTACCACTGTAACCTCTTCTTAATCCTTGCAAGCTTCAACACAACGTTGACAAGGTACACAGCAGGGGTGGTCGGTCTCCTAGACAACAAGCAAACTCCTTCATGTTGAGAGAGGCCACCATCTCCTTAGCTTTCAGGTACTTTTCTGTGGGAATGAGGTTGTCTCCAACCATCCAGGAATATCCATTGAATGCCACACCATGGTTTGGTATTAGCACCCAGCCAGTACCAAAAGTGAAGCCAACCACAGTTCCCATTTCTCATGAACTTTATTTGATATACTGGCTGGCCAAACATTAGTTTCTCACAAAGGAGCTGAAGACCCTGAGTGGCAGTAGGTGCAAGTCTCTCCAGCATGACCTGTTTGTTAGATATTTAACGTCTACACACCTAAAGAACATCTCTAGAATCCGCCCTTTTCTCACCATGGAAACAACAAAAACCCTCACTGTAGCATTGATCCATTCCCGCCTGGACTACTGCAATGCTCTATTACTTGGCCTCCCCATTACTCGACTATCCCCTCTCCAGTCCATCCTTAATGCAGCAGCCAGGGTCATCCATCTGGCTAATCGGTACTCGGACGCGTCCGCTCTTCGCCAGTCCTTACACTGGCTGCACATTCATTATAGGATCCAATTCAAAGTACTGGTTCTCACCCACAAAGCTCTCCACAGTGCAGCACCCCCCTACATCTCCTCCCTCATTTCTATCTATCGGCCTAACCGACTGCTGCGCTCTGCAAATGACTTTCGACTAACCTCTGCAGTAATCCGTACCCCCACTCCCGACTACAAGACTTCTCCCGCGCTGCGCAAATCCTCTTGAATGCTCTACCACAAGAAATTAGGACTATCCACAATTTGCCTGGTTTCAGGCGCTCCCTCAAAACACATTTGTTCAGAGTGGCCTATCACATTCAATAACCAAAGTCGTTCTATGTTTAAGTGTGTATGTGGAGCCCATTCACTATCTCCATCCATGCCTCACTCCATCAAGATGGCTGGACCATCATTGGAAATGCACCATTATATATACACACCTGTACTTTGTATCTCCCCCACCTCATTGTAGATTGTAAGCTCTCACGAGCAGGGTCGGCTTATTTTACTTTAATTATTGTATTGTTAACGTTGTTACCTATGACTTGTGTTTTGAAACTGTTAAAGTGTAAAGCGCTGCGGAATATGTTGGCGCTATATAAATAAAGATTATTATTATTATTATTATTATTATATCAGAGGGAGAAGAGGATTGGGCCTTGACAAGGTGCCCGATTGCATCTTAAGTGTTATTGAATGTTGGAGCCAGTCCACCGTATAAAAGCAGCCATACAGTGTCTGGGTACCTGCTTGGATTTCAATCAAAATGAAGACTACTTTGATGTACATGTACACCAATTAGAGAAAAATGACAAGGATGAGGCAGTAAGACACGCTCAGCAGAGTACAAGCAGCATTGCTTCAAGAAGTAACTTGAGCGTGATCAAAATTGAATAAATTAAAATCTCAGACTACAGTGAACACAACTCTTAGCTGTGAAAGGGCTTTTTGTGTCCTTCTACAGTGTTTTCAACCAATGTATTGGATACGGATGGAAGCACGTCACACTATAATTTCAATTGAATTGAGCAGCAAGAATTACACTAAAGAAAAAAAAAAAAAAGAGTGTGAGAGTGACATGTGCAGATGCCTACATACAGCGTTGTATGCCGAGCAAACTGCAGCGCGTCACCTGCACTCACACACACACCTTGCAGACCTGTGAAAAAAACACTGCAAGGCAAAAGGAAGATGTACACAGCGGTTGGTAAAGTAGCCTGCCTAAAGCACAGTACACAAAATCGCAATCTCTAACTGTCCCTCAGAGTCAGCAGAGCAGCGTTCTGTCCCAAACAGAATTAACAGCACAGTGACGCTAAAATGGCGGCTTTATCCGGCAACAATACCTTCCTTGTGTCACGGTTAGGGTAGCGTGTGTCTATTATATGAGTGTCTGTAAAATGTAACGTTACGCAGACTTATTCTGCCCTTGGGACGCAAAAAATAAGACAGCAGTAATCATTTACTGTATAAAACTCCACCTATGCGCAACAAAACAAGCACGTTCCCTCTTACGGTTCCTGCGCTGACATGTGAGTAGGGAGTTTGGAGACGTTCCTGAATTTATCCCAGGTATCCAAGCATATCAGGCCGATAGGAGAGCATTAAAACCACCCACGGTGGTGATTTAAATATGGTGAATCTAAACAGTGAAGAACTGTAGGTCGATGCGAATGAATGTGCGATCACATGACACACGTTTATAATAACCCTTGCTAGACACGAGTAACTTTGTAGACATTTTGACACACCTGAACCCAGATGGCAGTGAATATTAATTCTATTCGGCGCTACATGACTCTTGGTCCAGAATAGATTATATATTGCTAGCACACGAGCTATTAAGGGGTGGAAGAGGCAGATGTGCACAACGTAGCTAAATATGACCACGCGCCCGTATCAGTGACCCTGCCAGATATGGTGCAGATGGGGCCAAACCAAACTTGGCGCTTCCCGACCTATTTGTTAATGGATGAGAAGTTTCGACATCACGTGAAGCAATGGTGTTTTTAATATGTAAGGGATAATGGAGATACTAGGGATAGGCCGGAACTTTTATGGGCAGCAGGGAAGGGAGTAATGCGCGGGAAACTAATAGGTTATCAGACAACGCTAAAAAAGAAGATCGCGACAAACTACTCGCAGGCTAGCAGGATATTACACGATAGGTACACGGAAAACAAGACAAGTTCATCAACACAGGTTAAAAATAGATGTAAGCAGGCTAAGGCTGACTTACACGTATGGGTATATCGACGAGAGACAAGCAGTAATAACAATTATAGAGCCGATGTATATCATTATGGTAGCAAATGAGGGAGACTATTATCACGACTAGCGAAAGGAAATCACATTCGTCATCAACATATTACAGCGTTAACGAATAAACATGGGATCATGAACACAGACCCTCGAACCATAAACACCATTCTACAAGAATACTACTCAGACTTATATAAGGTGGAACATACGGATAGTGCGAAGGGTAACACCTTTGTAGATGGAATACGGTTACCATCCATCACAAACTATCAGCTTCTCCTTTTAAAAAAACAAATTGAGGTGACGGAAGTGACAGCGGCGATAAGTTACTTTAAATACGGGAAAGCTCCAGGACCTGACGGGTTTACAGCCAAATTATTTAAATTATTGAGTGAGGATATCCCGTCCACATTGGTACGCACCTTCAATCATATATTGGAGACAGGAGGGTTGCCCAGCCATTCAAACATGTCACACATGAAGTTGCTACTAAAACCAAACAAACATTCACATCTGCCTGGATCCTATCGTACATTCTCACTCATTGACCATTATATCAAGATTTTGTCCAGGATCATGGCAGATCTTTTGAGTAGCATTGGTCCTACGCTGATAGGGCGATCACAAGTGGCCTTTGTTTGCTACTTTGTTGGCTACTATCAGTCTCACTATACATAACACATGTGTGCAGTGGGCAGCATTACCTTTGCCTTCGGTGGAGTAGGAAAACCCCTCTCCTATCGAAGTGTTAGTTGGGGAGATGGAAGATTTGACACCGGGACCTGAATTGTAATACTTAAAAGTGACAGGTGACAAATTTGTTAAGGCGCAACTCCGCGGCCCCTACGTAGAGTCTAGCCCGTGAAAATTTACTGGTTGTCAATGGGGAACCCCAACACCCCGGGGCAGCTACAGTATTTCAACAATTAGAGCTGAACCAAGATTTGCTGTATCAGGTTTATAAAATACATGTTGAAATTTTTTAACAATTGCTGCTACCGCAGTCATATCGGAGGTTGGTAATGGACTTAGCGCATGCGCATGTACTAGGGTGACATTTGTGCCAAAAGAAAACCCTACACAGAATTATACAACGGTTTTACTGGCAGGGGGTCTATCAAGAAGTTAAACGGTATTGTAACTCTTGTCGCATGCGCCAGGTACACAGTCCTCAGCCTCATTTAGTGAGTCCCTTGGTGCCATTAAAAATTTTAGAGGTCCAGTTTGAGAGAATACCCATGGATCTGGTGTAGCCGGTTAAAAAATCAGCAAGGGGTCATCAACAGGGGCAATAAAAGGGGCACTGTGTGGGTCACCAGTTTTGAGCACACCCGAGTTCAAAAGAGAATTCATTGTCCAGACTGATGCGTCAGAGGTAGGTATGGGTGCCGTGTTGTCTCAGGACTGGAGCTTAACGGGGAGGAGCATCCCATTAGTTTCCTGAGTCGAAAACTTACTCCATCAAAAAACAGAGACAGCATTGTAGAGAGAGAGTGCCTGGCGATAAAGTGGGCACTGGAGTCGTTGCGCTACTATTTGTTGGGGATAACATTTTGTTTTGTAAATGATCATTCCCCTGTGACTGGCAGTGTTGTAGCCCAGGGAGTAGAGTTCAGGTGGTAGAAAGATGAACATAACAGGAGACTTGGAAAACGTTGGCAAACAGTTATTTAATCTGAAAACGGACAGGCAAATTCAGGTGAGATCCATGCCTTGTTCATTTTCAGAAAAATAAGCCGGTCTACATTGTCTGAGGATAGTCGCATGCGACGGTCTGTTAGTAAACCACCTGCAGCACTAAAGACGCGCTCAGATAATACACTGGCAGCAGGGCAAGCCAGCACCTCCAAGGCATACCACACATCAAATACAAATATAGCAGTTGTGAGACAGTGAGAGTATGTGTATTGAATGGGGTGTATATTTCACCTAGCTACTTTACTGACTGGTATAAGGGAGGTGTGTGGCTTTGTAGACCTAGTGGTAGAGAAAGGTCACTACACCTTACATTCAGTACACACTTGCAGCTCAGGCCTGAAATCACTCAGGTGTTAATTAGGAGACCAGAAGTAGGTGTGTTGGAACACAGTCAGAGAGCTCGCTTAGTCTGGACAATGAGTCCCGGCACAAGAAGCAGTCTCCAAGAGTGTGAGCTATCTCAGTCTGGGTGCTCGATGTACCCCGGACACAGGAGTAGTCTCAGTGAGAATCCGTGTGAATAGCGGCTGAATAGGAGGGGAGCTCTCTCAAGTCTGGACGTTGAAGGTGCCTTCAGACACAAGGAGGAGACTCTGTGAACCTCAATGCTGGTAAATGCTGGTAAATACTGGTAAATGCTGAACATATGTGTTGTTTTGGCCCCAGCTGTTAGAGTCGGGACCCGGATAGATAGGGAAATCTATCTAAGTGTAATTAGTGGCTAGACAAGCCTAGGTCTTCTGTTTATGATTTTGTTTTATGTCTTGTTTGCTGTGGACTTTAATAAAACTGGTTGCGGCCAGTTTTTACCAGAACTGCTGTCTCTGAATGAACTGTTTCCGTGCCACTCTGTCTACCCAGACGGCGATCCCAGAGCTAAATCCCCTGAAAAGCTTACAATTGGTGGAGAATGCGGGCAGCACAGTGGCTGATACAATTGGTGCTGGAATGTGCGTGCAGCACAGTGGCTGATATAATTGGTGCTGGCAGCACAGTGGCTTAGAGACAGCAATAAAGGTGAAGTCTGTTGAAGCAGCAGCAGAGAAAAAAAAGTGTGTCAGCAAAAACGTCTGATTGGAGCAGTCTTAAAGAGACAGTAGCCCTAATAGAGTTTGCAAAAGAGAAAAAAAAAAAAAAGTGTGTCTGCACAGCAAAGCTGAACTTGTTGTGGAAAAGACTGTGGAGTGTGCAGCAGCAAATGAGAAACGTCTATTGGAGCAGTCTTAAAGAGACAGTGGCCCTAATAGAGTTTGCAGAGAAAAAAAAAGTGTCTGCACAGCAGAGCTGAATTTTTCTGTGGAAAAGACTGTGGAGTGTGCATGTCTTGAGTGAAGACTGCCGTTGTTGAGACAGAGAAGTCTGACAGCATGGATGACAGCATGGAGGCGCTGTTATAACAAATGGCGCAAGTTAATGTGCAACATAAGACTGCCGTGGTTGAGACAAATAAGTCCGGCAGTATGGAGGAGCTCATTGAGTACCTGGTCCAGGCCCAGCGAAGCATGCAGCAGAGCATGGAGCAGCAGCGCCTGCAGCACCAGCAGCGCATGCAGCAGGCCCAGCAGCAATTCCTGCAGCAGCAGCAGGAGAATGACCGGTTGTTTTTTGAGCAGGTTGCAGCACTGCAGGGGACTTGTGGCGCATCGTCCCAAAGTAATGTTGCAAAGTCACCTGCATTGTCCGCTGTAAAGAAGGCGGTAAGACGGTCCCTGAAAAAGATGACACCTCGTGATGATGTGGAGGTATATCTCACTAGGTTTGAGAGATTGGCAGAGAAGGAGAATCTGCCCCTATCTGAATGGGCCATGATGGTCGCACCCTATCTGATTGGAGAACCCCAAAGGGCCTATGCTGACCTGAGCGAGCAGGACAGCCAAGACTATGCCAAGCTGAAAGCGGAGATTCTTACCCGGCTGGGTGTTACGGTGACAGCCCGTGCCAGGGGAGTTCATGACTGGAGATACAGTTGGGAGTCTGCAGTCAGCAGGCCTGATTATGGAGTTGAAAAGGTGGTAGTGAACCGCTACACCCGAGCATGTCCTCCTGAGGTACAGCCGTCTGAGAGGTCGTCACTTCAGAGTTCCCGGACGCTGAACTCTCGCGGTAAGAGCGTTCCAGCTGTTGGGGACATGGGGTATGCTGATAAGCGGGTTCGGGCCCGAGGGGACATATGGGTGGGAGAGTGTGATGGACAGTGTTGGAGATGTCATGAAATTGCAGCCAACTGTCCAATAGAGGGGGAGCCTATGTGTTGTGATGTTGGCGGATCCCTCTCTCCCTGCACAGAGCCTGTGTGTGTGTCCACCTCAGCCGAAGAGACTGGACCACAGGGGTCCCCGGTGGTTGTAAATGACTGCCCAGCACAGGCCCTCTTGGACTCAGAGAGTCCAGTGACTTCCGTATGGGACAGCCTGATTGATAGGGACTTCATCCCTGATAAGCACCTGAGTGTGGTGTGCATCCATGGAGACACCAAAGTCTACCCAGAGACTGCCGTGGACTTGGTCCCCAAACTCGGGGAGGTTTCATATGAAGTGGGGGTAGTGAAGAACCTGGTGCACCCCGTTATATTGGGTAATGACTTTCCCCGATCTAAGGATCTCTGGGGGAAAAATGTTTCTGATGGACAGTGTGATGAAGCTCCTACTGAGGGTACACAGTCCCGAGGGGCGGAACACAATGTTAGTGGGCCGTTAAACTTATGTGATAATGATGATGATGATAATGATAATGATGATGATGATCATGATAATGATGATGACCATGATAATGATGCTGATGCTGATAATGATAATGATGATGATCATGATAGTGATGATGATACTGATCATAATCATGATAATGATATTGATAATAATGATGACTGTGATAGTGATGAAATTCCTTTGCAGGTGATGTTGGGAGACGAGGATGGTGGTTCTCGGGAACCGAGTGTCCCTTACTTACCTGTGTCCTGTGACAATTTTGAGAGGGAGCAGTGGCGAGACCCCTCTCTTAAAACGGCCCAGGAAAATATAAATGTTCTAAATGAGGTTTCCCAAGAGCCTGGCTCTGAGGAGAGGTTTCCTCATGTTGCCATAAACACTCACCTGTTGTATAGGGACACTGAAGTCCAGGGAGAGGTCGTGAGCCAGCTCCTAGTACCTGAGCTATATGGAAGTATAGTGCTGGGGTTGTCACATAGTCACATACTTGAGGGACCACCTGAGGGAAACCAGGGACCAGATGGTGAAGTTAATGTTGTGGATGACATGTTAACTAAGGTTCCAGATCAAGATGTGAATGAGAATGAATTGTATACTCCTGAAAGTGAGCAGGATGAGGATGAGAATGAATTGTATAACCCTGAAAGTGACCCGGATGTGGCTGAGAAAAAGGGGTCAGACAGGGATAGTGGGAGTAATAGTGAATCATCTGATGACAATAAAGCAACCAGTGCAAATGAGGAAGGCATGGTAGCAGAGGAGGTTGAGAGTCCTGAGAAGAAAGCTGATGCTGACCTTACAGCCAGACAGAAGATGGCATCTGAAGATGTTTTACAGTTGGCCGGTTCCCTGGCGAAGACTAAGGTGAAAGGAGGAGAGCTGAGCTTTAAAGGCAGGACTCTGAACCTGAACACAGCACAAGTGGATGCTGTTGAAGATGAGAAGTTGTCGGTGTGTGGTGTGGATCTGCATCATGCCAAGGACTCTGAAGGTGATGCTGCAGAGGTGGAAAAAGCCATAGAAGTGGTAGACACCAAACCAGATGCCTCATCAGTAGCTGCAACTCGTGAAGCTCAGGCTGGAAGTTTGGCGCCCGGAGCCCCAGCGGTGTTCCCGAGTGATACCAAGGATCTGGATAAATCACAAGATGAGATTTTGAGACATCAGGCTGGCATTGGTGAGCTCAAGCGCACTTTCATGGAGTCTACATCGGAGCCACGTCCCAACAAATGGGAAAAGCGGTGTGTCACTCCGTTGCCGCTGCAGACACACGGGAGCTCAGATGGGATGCAGAACGTGGTGGAAGAGAAGAATCCGGCGGGTTCTGAGTATACAGATGCAGCTATCAAGGAGAACTTGAAAGCTTGAATAAATGGAGATATTGGAGACCATAATGATGTGAATGAAGAAGTAGAATGTAAGACTGACGGTGGGGCTTCTGAGCATGTCCTACCAGAAGAGCCTGAAAAAGGGGCTGAGGACATGAAGGACGTCCAACGGGTACAAGATGAATTGATTGCTTCTCGGAGAAAACTTCAAACTGTGATGAAGGAGCGTGATGAGAGCCATGAGCATCTTCTGGAGAAGCTCAATGAAGTAAAGAAGGTTCAAGGGGAACTGGAGAAAAGTGAAAAACCCCTATACCTTCTGTGATAGTTGGTGACACATGGTCAGTGCACCAGGAACAGGAGGTACGTGAGTTTCTGAGGAAGAGTCAGCAGAAGTGTTCTGATGTGCCGAGTCGTACTTCTCTGGCCAGGCACTATATCGAAACTGAGATCGGCCCTAAGGTCAAGATGAAACCGTGCAGGATACCCGAGGCCCGCAGAGAGCATAGGCCTGGGAGGGTACAGGGTAGTACGGATGCTTCAGATGAAGAGAAAGCTGATGTTGGCTATGACTCAGGTGAAGATACAAATGACAGTGGTGAAGATGAAGCTGATGAGGGCCATGACTGGTCCAGAGTTCACTGTCTCTGTTGGATTGTTAACCAGCCCTCCGGTCTGGATGACCAGCCCTCCGGTCTGGAGAAGAGGGGGGGGATATGTGAGACAGTGAGAGTATGTGTATTGAATGGGGTGTATATTTCACCTAGCTACTTTACTGACTGGTATAAGGGAGGTGTGTGGCTTTGTAGACCTAGTGGTAGAGAAAGGTCACTACACCTTACATTCAGTACACACTTGCAGCTCAGGCCTGAAATCACTCAGGTGTTAATTAGGAGACCAGAAGTAGGTGTGTTGGAACACAGTCAGAGAGCTCGCTTAGTCTGGACAATGAGTCCCGGCACAAGAAGCAGTCTCCAGGAGTGTGAGCTATCTCAGTCTGGGTGCTCGATGTACCCCGGACACAGGAGTAGTCTCAGTGAGAATCCGTGTGAATAGCGGCTGAATAGGAGGGGAGCTCTCTCAAGTCTGGACGTTGAAGGTGCCTTCAGACACAAGGAGGAGACTCTGTGAACCTCAATGCTGGTAAATGCTGGTAAATGCTGGTAAATGCTGAACATATGTGTTGTTTTGGCCCCGGCTGTTAGAGTCGGGACCCGGATAGATAGGGAAATCTATCTAAGTGTAATTAGTGGCTAGACAAGCCTAGGTCTTCTGTTTATGATTTTGTTTTATGTCTTGTTTGCTGTGGACTTTAATAAAACTGGTTGCGGCCAGTTTTTACCAGAACTGCTGTCTCTGAATGAACTGTTTCCGTGCCACTCTGTCCACCCAGACGGCGATCCCAGAGCTAAATCCCCTGAAAAGCTTACAATGTAATAATAATATTATTAATAAAAAATGAAATTGCACACACAGTACACAGACACAGCTCATATGTGTGTATAAGAGAGAGTGTTTCTGTGTGTAGTTCATGCCTCTAGCCTAGAAGATCAGTCTTGCTAAAATCTTTAACACTGACCCCTGTTCTGTTCTTAAAATGGTGGATGCTGAACTGCTTCTCAGCCCCCTCTTACACAATCATTATGTGGCACTGCTGGGCTCAGTGAGAGGCATCAGATTGAACTAGGCTGTCCTGAGTCATTCTCAATAGAACATTTTGTTCAGCAGTTCATCTAGTTCAGAGGTCACATGATGCATTTCCTATCAGCTCCTCACAGGATAGGGTGGAGAAAAACTGAACTAAATGAACTAATCTTTTGAACTAATCTTTTCAGTGAACTAGTTCATGGTGAACTAATCAACAAAATTAACTAGATTTCCCATCACTATGGTGTACACCTTGGTGGCGCTGTCACAAAACTTCGCCACATTTGTAACATACAGCTCTTGCCCTGTGCAGAGCCGCTGCTTGTGCTCCCTCTTGTTGCAGAGGTGTCTACAATGCCTCGACGCACAGAGCTGCTTTGTAAAGCAGTAGCAGCAGCAGCGCTCTCGGCTGGAATGGAGAACATTATGGATTTCAAGAGTGTGTCTTGGTCCTCCAGCATTTTACGGTCCCGGTTCAACGGTGTGATGAGCCTTTGTAAGTTGTCCCGGTAACGAGGGTCTAGGAGGGTGTACACCCAATAATCTGACGTGGTGAGAATGTGGCCGATGCGGCGGTCGTTTCTCAGGCAGTGCAGCATGAAATCAACCATGTGCTGCAGACTCACAACTGGCCAACAAACGCTGTCCTCTGGAAGAGCGTCACACTAATAGATTTTTGTAAATTTTAAATAGAAGAAAGCAGCAGCAATTTTTGAAAAATTACAAGGATGAGACAGTGACAGACACTCAGCAGAGTACACGCTGCGGTGGTTGAAGTAAGTGGAGCGGGATCTACACTCCTACAAAAAAATTAAAGCTCAGACTAGAGTGAACACTGAAACACAACTGTTCACTTGCTGTGAAAGGCCTTTTTGTGGACTTCTATTATGTTTGCAAGCAATGTATTGTATTTTGATGGAAGAGCGTCACACTAATAGATTTTTGTAAATTTTAAATAGAAAAAGCAGCAGCAATTTTTGAAAAATTACAAGGATGAGCCAGTGACAGACGCTCAGCAGAGTACACGCTGCGGTGGTTGAAGTAAGTGGAGCGGGATCTACACTCCTACAAAAAAATTAAAGCTCAGACAAGAGTGAACACTGAAACACAACTGTTCACTTGCTGTGAAAGGCCTTTTTGTGGACTTCTATTATGTTTGCAAGCAATGTATTGTATTTTGATGGAAGAGCGTCACACTAATAGATTTTTGTAAATTTTAAATAGAAGAAAGCAGCAGCAATTTTTGAAATATTACAAGGATGAGACAGTGACAGACGCTCAGCAGAGTACACGCTGCGGTGGTTGAAGTAAGTGGAGCGGGATCTACACTCCTACAAAAAAATTAAAGCTCAGACTAGAGTGAACACTGAAACACAACTGTTCACTTGCTGTGAAAGGCCTTTTTGTGGACTTCTATTATGTTTGCAAGCAATGTATTGTATTTTGATGGAAGAGCGTCACACTAATAGATTTTTGTAAATTTTAAATAGAAGAAAGCAGCAGCAATTTTTGAAAAATTACAAGGATGAGACAGTGACAGACACTCAGCAGAGTACACGCTGCGGTGGTTGAAGTAAGTGGAGCGGGATCTACACTCCTACAAAAAAATTAAAGCTCAGACTAGAGTGAACACTGAAACACAACTGTTCACTTGCTGTGAAAGGCCTTTTTGTGGACTTCTATTATGTTTGCAAGCAATGTATTGTATTTTGATGGAAGAGCATCACACTAATAGATTTTTGTAAATTTTAAATAGAAGAAAGCAGCAGCAATTTTTGAAAAATTACAAGGATGAGCCAGTGACAGACGCTCAGCAGAGTACACGCAGCATTAGTTGAAGTAACTGGAGCGTGATCTGCACTCAAAAAAAAAAAAAATCACAGACTGAAGTGAACACTGAAACACAACTGTCCACAATCTGTGAAAGGCTACTCCTTTGTCTACTTCTATAGTGTTTGCAACCAAGGTATTGTATACGGATGGAAGCACGTCACACTATTATTTCAATTACATGGAGTAGCAAGAATTACACTGAAGAAAAAAAAAATAGTCTGTGAGTGACACGTGCAGATGCCTACAGACAGCGTTGCATACAGAGCAAACTGCAGCGTCACCTGCACTCACACACACCTTGCAGAGCTGTTAAAACAACACTGCAGGCAAAAGGAAGCTTTACACAGCCGGTGGTAAAATAGCCTGCCTAAAGCACAGTACACTAAATCGCAATCTCTAACTGTCCCTCAGAGTCAGCAGAGCAGCGTTCTTTCCCTAACTGAGTTCACAGCACAGTGACGCTAAAATGGCGGCGGCGCCTTTTATAGTGCATTCTGACATCATTTCAGCATCCAATCACAGCCATGCCATTAGTTAACATGACCGCAGCAGTACAGGATGTGCCCACACTTCTTAGGATTCCTCATTGGCTGACTATAATCACATTGCCTCTCAAAGAATTATGGGAACTTCCGATTCCGGTATACGATATATGAAAAATATCGGAACTAAGTATCGGAATTCCGATACAGCGAATATCGGCCGATACCCGATACTTGCGGTATCGGAATGCTCAACACTAGTGGTGTCTAAAAAGTTCTCATTGCCACACAATAAGAGAAAAAAGAATGGATTTACCTGTGGCAAAACACTTTTGTATGCCCGGTCATAGCATGATGGATATGGAACTACTTGTATTAAAATCTAACTTCAAATCTGAGAAAGATAGAAAGGTTTGGGAATATAAACTTATGATGACCTTTGACACTCTTAGTGCTGGAATGAACGTGTCACATGGATTTATGTCTTTCTATATCAATTAAGGAATCTGCTTCTCTGACCTTCTAGGGGCATCAAAACACAATATCAGACCCCAATCAGAGGGCAATAAAACTTTCTCTCCTTATCTATGAACTGTTCCAATATTTATGTTCATCCCTCTGCCATAATGACAGTTCTGCTTCACGTCACTTGTCTTACCTATTGCATTATTCCTGTGTCCTGTTGTGTATATAAATATGTGATTCTTCAGATTTTGTATTAGTCTAGCCTGATGAAGAGACCTGAGTAGTCTCGAAAGCTTGCAATTTGTTACCATCTTTTCAGTTAGCCATTAAAAGGTATCAACCACTGAGGACTCTCAAGTCTAAATATTTTTCTATGGAAGTTAAGTGATTATTCTCACAACAAGCTGCCAAAGAAACGGCAACTCAGGGCTCACAGACTTCCTGAGGTAATTCCCAGCTCAGAACTCTCACACTTCCTGAGGTAACTTTTAGTTCTGGGCAGTTCAAGCTGCCTGAGGGAGCTAAAACTAGTACTGCTCCCATCATAGCTTTCCATGCCAGTCCACACTGAGGGGACATCTTTCTCCACATACTCTCTTTCATAAAGGAGTGAAGTCTCATCCTGTCAGAAGAGATAAAGCTGCACATGTGCTCCCGTGCATTCTGGTTATCCTGTTTGCTTTTAGCTAGGACCAGATCCACGTAGCTGCCACGACACTGACTTTGCTTAACCTACCCCCTGTGAAAGACAATAGTAGGGCCAAAACTGTTTGAGTATTTCCACACTTTAGTGTGTTTCCACAGAGCGCCAATCTGTGAAGGTCCCTTCATCAGTGTAATATTTCTTGGACTGCGCATAGCACTTCCTCTAATAGCAAGTGAAGAGAACTCTGTCCCAGCCACCCTGAGAGGCCATAATCTCGCTTGGCTCACGAGGATAGAATCATTGCTTCCATATGCACAATATACTGTGAAGTTTGCCTTTAAGAGAGAGACTGTACCCCGTTACCTCTTTCAGTAAAATTGTTATGTTTGCAAGTTCACCTGCGTGTCTGGCTGCTTGAGATTGCACAGTCACCACGCGCGCTGAAAACCAGCACCCATACACCTCCTCTACAGGATGCCCCAGGGGGGTCCTATTCCATCCTCAAGTGCCACCTCCCGCTATTGACAATTGTTGTGGACACAAGAGAAGTGTTGAGGAGTCCAGCAACCCACTTCAGCAACCGTGACATCATTATCTGCTGCCAGTGGGACTACATGCCCCAGCTGACCCTTCTGCAACATCTGGCACCTGCCCAGTGGCCCACTACATATGTGCATATATGCGTATCCTTATAGAGGTCCAGTTAGTTAGGAGAAAAAACCTCTTCTGTAACAGACACTTCGAAAACTGCTCCAAGTAGATGATTACTAAAGTACTGGGACAATACTGCTGTTTTATTGAATTAAGCATTGAAAGGGTTGTATTTTACTTGCATGTAACTATTAATTCTGTTTAAGTGTACCTGTGTATACTCTTAGTTGGTGTTATTGAGAGTAACTGCTGTCATTCTTTTTTTTGCTACTTATACTGTACACTGTTTACCTACCATCTTTTTCTTTGTTTTATAACTGGTTAGTAAATATTCATATTATATTGTCTAATCTTTGTGCTTGTCTGCTGATTATTGCTGTACCTCTCGTCCTGTAACCGTTCCTCGTCCACGTTTCTTCATTACTTTAATCAATTTTAGAAACTCCCTTTACCTCCTCTTATAACTATGGAAGAGAAGGAAGAAAGATTCAGTTAGTCCAATTAAAAAAAACTCAATAACAATAACATTTAATTGCTAGCAACTAGAGATGGGCGAACCCGAACTGTAAAGTTCGGGACTGTACCCTTCGGTCACAAATTCGGGTCCAGTTCGGGTTCGGGTTCAGGGCCATTCTAATTATACTTACTGTACCTATCCAGAGACGCATCCTCCCGTCCAGCGTCACTGCATGAACACTGCCGGAAAAAGCCGAAGACTGGGAGGATGCGTTGCTGGATGGGAGGACGCGTCGCTGGTCAGGTAAGTATAATTAGAATGACCCATATCTGTAAAGTTCAAGTTTGGGGTTCGGACGCAAGTTCGCGTCATCACCGGCCCCAAACTCGAACTTTACAAAAAACTTGGGCGAACCCGCCGATCCCGAACATCGGGGAGTTCGCCCATTACTGCTAGCAACACAATCACAACAAACAAAAATAAAGATGAAGGGTTGATGGGTATGAGATGATGAGTGGAGGATGGCTAAAAATGATCTAAAATGTATTATAGATTACTGTCATTTTATGGGTTATACTATTATGTGAGATTTAGTCTGGATAGACTGTTTTACATAAATTAGTAATATGATATTTTAATAAGTATAAGAAAAAAAAATTAAAAAGAAAATCACAATGATAGAATTGCTGATTTTTTGACAAAATGTTTAGTTCATTCTGCTCTCCACGCAACTTAAAATTAGAGATGAGCACATTTATTCAAGTGATATTGAATTTTCCAAAAATCCGTATTCTCCAGAATCAAAGTTTTTGCAATTGGCTCCATATGAATTTGGCAAAATGGCGGTCAGCTGATGCCAATATATTTGCTGTACCATGGAGGGCCAGACAAGAGGTTAAAAAAATAATAAAACTCAACACACCGCTTTACTCACATCACCATCCAAACCAGCTGCCTGGTCCTTGGCACCTCTTCTTACCCCTTTTCTCATCACATTCTCTTCAGAGTCTTCACTCTAAGTCGTGTCTTTGGAAGCAATTGTGAGAAGTATCGTTGCGGTTTATTTCACGTTGTCATGACATTGCGACACTTGTCACCTGATCGAGAACATGACACGTTGTGACTTCAGACAAGGCAGTTTTCGGGTAGGAAGCCAGGGCCTGAAGTGAAGAAGGCTAAAGAGAATGTGCAAGAAGAAGGAGCAAAGAAGATACACCGATGACCAGATTATGGTCTGCAGGGGTGGTGCAACAGGTAAGGGGTGAATATTTATTTTTCTTTTTTAACATCTAATATATTGCTAGTAATGAAATACACAACTATTTTCTGCACATGAATCGGAGTGGAAAGTCAACTTTGTATGCAACCTATATGATCATCCCCTTTATTGTAGAGGTCAGTAATTATCACTTAACTTTCCCTCAAATCCCCTCCTCAAAGGAACTTCATTATTAGTAATGAAGGAGGTACCAGAAGTTTATGAAAGGGTCATAAAGGGAAAAATAAGCACCAGGTCCTTTGGCTTTGGTGACACAATATAATTCTATTATGGGGAGTCCAGTTTGGTCTTTACTATGGGACCCCCCCTTTATGTACGCCACAGCCTAATGGTCAGTAACTTTATATCTAAACATACCCACACAGCTTTTTGGCTCACGGCATGCAAGTACAAGTAACAACCTTATAATTCATCACATTGATATATTGCACTTTTTAGGGATGCAAAACAAGCAGAACTACTAATTTGTCATTGCTGGAACTAAATTAAAATCTCTTAAAGGTCAATAAACATTTCCACTGAAATTCACATCATTTATTTACCCTCATAGTGAAAATGATTTTTTACAGGATGAAGAACAAGATTTATTGCCTGTGACAAAAAGCAGGCAAACTTGTCACAAGTTTTCCTTTATAGTTAAAAAAATGATTATACAGCAAAACAAATTGAACAAATGACTCCATTTGCATCTTCATACAAGATGACAAGACTTAATTAAAGTGAGTACACATAGCTACTTCTCTATCTGACAGCTATTTCCTACATTTTCTGACACCATTCCAGCTCAGCAAATATATTAAAATGAGTCATAGTGTGATCTGGGGGTCTTACATGCAGAAGTACATATTATTGGGTGTCAGCTCTTATTAATAAAAGGGGTTGTCCTGTACTTCTATATTAATGGTCTATCCTTAGCATAGTTCAATAATATCATATTGCTGGGGGTGCGACACCCAGCACAGTAACTGATCAGCTGTTCCTGGATGTGCACAGTTGTGGAGTGCAAAAGTACAGCTCCATCAAATTTATAGTGGCATACTAGAGATCCCCCATCATTTGAACAGGGGCTGCATATTCAGTACAAAGCCACGGCACTATAAAGTTCATGGAGCTGTTCTGTCCTGCTCTGCAACTGAGCACATCCGGCGTCTGCTGGCACCAAAGACAGCTGATCGGTGGTGGTGCCTGGTGTCGCACTCCTACAGAGCTGACATTGACGACCTATCCTAAGGATAAACCATCAATTTAGTACCCCTTTAAGTTTCTGTAACTCCCATCTAACCTTTAATATTATTAGATGGGTGGTTTGACCACCAAATGCATTGTGCTCTGTAAATAAGTCACGTTTATATATTCACTTACGGTATTTTAACACTTTGTCTCTTTAAAGGGGTTTTCCCATGAACAAAGTTGATTTTACTCAAAATTTTAATCAATACATCCCTAAATAATAATAAGTTCTGCAATTGGATGTGTTAATTGAAATGTTCCTGTGCTGAGAAAATCTTATAAATGTGCCCCTGCTGTGTCCTGTGTAATGGCAGTGTGTGACCGTGCAGGAACATGGTAGGATCATACCACTTCTTGTGCGCAGGAGAGGAAGAAAAAGAGATTACAGGCATTACAGCATGAAATCAAAGCTGATTCTTTCAGGTAAAATATTGATTGCAAACAGGCAGTGAAATGTTTCGCCTCACAAAAAAATCAGTTGTGATCCCATGCTGTACTGTCTGTATACTTTACTTTTTTTTGCATCCTCCCTTGCCCAGGAGATGTGGAATGATCAGACCATGTCCCTGCACGGTCAGACACAGCCATTACACAGTACACAGCAGGGGCACATTTATAAGATTATCTCAGCACAAGAACATTTTTTTTTAACACATCCAATTGTGGAACTTATTTTTATTCCAAGATCTAATAATTAAAACGTACTTTGTTTGTGGTAAAACCCCTTTAAAGACTTGTACATATCACCATGTACAATTTGCATACCCAATATAACACATCTATGAGAAAAAGAAAGCACACAGATGGCTTTCACATGTAGCTTTTATTCTTACACATATCAACTTTAGTGGGCCAAGTTTGATTTGCAAAAACAGACAAAAATAAGATAGGAAGTGAAATTTTGCCAATAGCAATATTGATTTGCTTCGTTCCCTTTGTTGTCCATTGTTAAAACAGATGGCCTATACATGAGACAACTGTGTAAGGGCTAAGAATATGGCACATTTTAATCTTAGAACACAGCAATAATTTTTGGTTTTCGTTTCTGGATTAGAATAGCAAAAATTAAATTTTACATTGACGAAGTTGTATCTAAGGTGTAACACTAGAGTTGAGCAAAAACATTCGCAGCAGCCTGGTCCAGCAGCATTGTCAGTAGTCCATGACCAGAGTCTTGCAAACCTCATCCTTCCTACCGACAACCCTGGCACCTATTCTGTTTAGAAGGTTGACTTGATGTCATATGTGTGTCAATCAGCAATGATGACATTGCTCCGAGTCTAGTAATCAGAAGATTCGCTGATGCTGGTAGGTAAGTGGAGATTTGCAGGGCTCTGGACTGCTAGCCAGGTAACACTATCATGGCCACTAGACTAGTATCCTGTGAATCTTTTGCTCAATTCTACTTGTTATGTTTTCCAATGGCACCATTTTGGAGTACCTCTGACTCATCAAATGACTTTTATTTATGTTTTACATAGAGTGGATAGAAGTCTCAAGACCAAAGTCAGCGCAGCCGTCTACCAGTAAATTTTAGAGCACTTCATGCTTCCCTCTGCCGACAAGCTTTTTGGAGATGGAAATTTCATTCTCCAGCAGGATTTGGCACCTGTCCACACTGCCAAAAGTACCAATACCTGGTTTACAAACAACAGCATCACTGTGCTTGATTGGCAGCAAACTCGCCTGACATTAACCCATAGAGAATCTATGGGGTATTGTCAAGAGGGAGATGATAGACACCAGACCCAAAAATGCAGATGAGCTGAAGGCTGCTATCAAAGCAACCTGGGCTTCCATAACCCTCAGCAGTGCCACAGACTGATCGCCTCCATGCCATGTCGCATTGATGCAGTAATTGATGTCAAAGGAGCCCCGACCAAGTATTGAGTGCATTTACTGAACATACATTTCAGTAGGACAACATTTCGGATTTTAAAATATTTTTCAAGCTGGTGTTACAAAGTATTCTAATTTACTGAGATAATGACTTTTGGGTTTTCATTGGCTGCAAGTCATAATCATCAACATTAACAGAAATAAACATGTAAGATAGATCACTCTGTTTGCAATGACTCTACATAATGTATGAGTTTCACTTTTTGCATTGAAGAACTGAAATAAATTAACTATTCAATGATATTCTAATTTTGTGAGAAGCACCTGTACATATGTATATGAGTTCGCTCATAGCCAGGGCCTGTGGGGTACTCGGCACTGAGCCCGTTCACTTCAATGGGGGATGTCAGGGTAGCACGACTCGGTCCGTTGCCCTGGGCGCTCACTAAAAGGGGGATATTTACAGGGGATTATAGGTTTGTAGAGATGTTCGTGACGCCACCTGTGGTTCCTGGTCAGAGTGACCAGTGCTTCAGGGTAGATGCTCTGAGGGGTTCTTACTGGGCAGCAAGGTGTTAAGTCTCCCACAGGCAAGACTGATCCCTCAGGGTATATGGCGGTGTAATTTAGAGGTGCAGGAGCAATAAGGCAGACACACACAAGAAAGTCTCTTTCTGTACCTTTACTGATGGTGAAGTTGCAGGCACGACCCGGGAAGCTGTCAGGGTGGAGGATGCACGTCCAGTAATCCCACTGAGTAGGTGTAGGGCCTCCTTACTCCTTTGAGTGTGTGAGTTTCTGACCCGTATAAAACAAAGCCTAACTCCGTCTTCTCAGCTGCGCCCGGCTGACCTTGTGGTGGAGCCTTCTTGTGGACAGAACTAAGTCTCTATATGGCTGATCAGGCCAGACTCCTGTTCTTCCTGACCCTAGTTACGTATCAGCACTGTTGGGCCCCTGCGACCTGTAGTCCAGCAGGGTCTCCGGTGTCTCCTACCAGTCATACAGATGCTGGCAAGCGCGGACCCGGTGTCCGGTGGTGCAGAGTGGAGGTAAGCTATCAATGCTGGTTAACCTCTGTCACTCTCTCTCTTCTTTCTTCCACCTGCCTTTTCATCCTACTCTCACCACTTTCATAAGCACAAGCTAGCAGCAGATGTCAGCTTTCTTTATCTTCACCGCTCTCCAAGCGTCGGCACACTTACTGAAACGCTCACTTTAAGGTCTCTCAGTAAACTCAATTTTGACCAGGCTAAGTGGTAATTTTCCCACTACTACTGGACTCCACTCCTAAACTGAGTGTTTGCTGAAGTCTTCAGGCTTTCTCTTTCTGGCTAGTCTTTCCCTCTCAGCTCGTCTGAGGTAACTGCCGTTCTGACTAGAATCTCTCACAGTCTGCTCTAATCTCCTCTGCTGAGGTAAAACTGACACTCTGAGGTAAAACCAACGACTAGCTAACTCTCAGCTTGACTGCCTTCATCTCCCTGCTGTCGTCTCCAAGGGCTCCCTCTGGTGGCACCAGGAAAATGTGGAGTGTTGTGTGCTTATGGGTTGTTGTGGGTTTACCTTTCGTGCATCTTCCAGGGTAACATGTGGCTCCAGTCACAGCTGGGCTACACATCCCCCCTAGTTAATATCAGCACTCCCGGGCTGAAAAAGAAAACAATTTTTTTTTTATACAATGAACAAATAACATAATTATAACTCTTCCCTTGCGGGAGGTAAGGACACTTTGAACGTTTCATAATACAAGTAACATATATACAAATATTTACACAAATCTTATTTACATTTTTACACTTGGATATCGGTTCACTGGCTTAATTTGCTAGGCCTACTCTTGGTACCTAACAGGTAACCTGCCTTTTGTCGTGCATACTGACCTACGTGGTGTGGCGTCAGGTATAGTAGCATCTGGCCTATCTGTCCTGCGTGCCGGCAAACTGTAATACTGCCTTAACCTCTCTAGGGATCTGGCAAGCATACATGTGGCTGGGCGATGCGGTTCTATTTCACTACGGGATTCTTCTGGTAGTTCCACGTCTTGAGGTTCCACTTCTCGAGACTCTACTTCTGGAGATGCTACGGGAGCAGGTTCCTCTGGAACTATTTCTTCTGCTGCGGCAACTGGCTCAACTGGACGTTGAAGCGCTTCTTGTGGTTGGTAAAATTGAAGTACTGGAATAAACACAGCATCCCCGATACAAGGCCAATCTGCAGGAAAATCTCCTAGGTCCGTGTGTATGACTTCACCTGGTTTCTCTTTTTCCATAACAGGTTCTTCTTCGTGAAGTTTTAACATGTCTGGACACAGTTTTAGGTGGTCTCTTGATACGGTTGTGGTCGTCTTTCCTCCATCTTTGCTAATGGTACAGGTCTTCCTGTTGTCAACCTTGGAATTTTGCACGACATATGGCTCTTTTTCCCATTGATCATCTAGTTTGTGCATTCTCCTTTTTCTCTTTAGCACAATTTCTCCAGGTGCAAAAGGTTCAGCTGGCACACTTTTGTTGTAGGTCTCCTCTTGCTTTTCCTTACTTTATTGAGACTATCTTCCACGCAGGCTTGTACTCTCCTGTACTGTTCCTGTCGATTTGTGTCCCAATCTTCAGTAGTAACATCAGCTTCTGGTTCTACAACACCAAGTTCCAAATCCATGGGCAGCTTTCCTGGTCTTGCTCGCATAAGGTAGGCTGGGGTGCAATTGGTGGAACTCACAGGTATGTGATTGTACAGATCTACCAGGTCAGGTAGTAGGTCTGGCCACCGATTCCTCTCCTCCAGTGGTACCGTCTTCAGCAGATCAATGACAATGTGATTCATCTTTTCACAGAGACCATTGGTTTGGGGGTGGTACGGTGTGGTTCTTATCTTCTTGCATCCGTACAAATGACAGAATTCCTTAAACAATTCGGCTTCAAATGCAGGACCCTGATCAGTTAACACTTGCTCTGGATATCCATGGGGTCTGCAGAAATACGCTTGAAATGTCTTTGCTGCTGTTTCACCTGTCAGATCTTTGACAGGGGCGACCACCAGGAACCTGGAGTAGTGATCCACCATTGTCAGGGCATATGAGTATCCTGACCGACTGGGTGACAACTTTACATGGTCCAAGGCCACAATCTCCAAGGGACGAGTCGTCTTGATGGGCTGCAGGGTTGCTTTCTGGCTGCTGTAGTCTGTTCTTCGGAGGCTACAGGATGCACAGTTTTTACACCACTTCTCAATGGAACTACGCATTCCCACCCAGTGGAAACGACACTTCAATAGGGTTTCCAGCTTCTTCCAACCAAAGTGCCCCGCTCGATCATGGTAGGCTTCCAACACCATCTGGATGTCCGTTCTGGGGACTACTATCTGCCATACCATCTCATGGGTTTTTGGGTTGACGTACCTTCGGCACAGCTTCTCACGGTAGATAAACAGCCGGCTTCTCTCATTCCACAGCTGCTTTGCTTGCTGAGACGCTTCTTTCTCCAAAGAGGAACCTTCCTGAGTTATCAGCTCCTTGATGCGGCTGACAACCGGGTCACTGTTCTGGGTCTCCTTCCAGCTGTGGTGAGGTAAAGGGTTTAACGTCTTACCACGCTGCCTCCTGTAGGCTCGTTGCTCGTGGATCATCCCATTTCTGTGGAATGCAGGTAGCTCAATCTCTTCTAGGTCATCCAATTCCTCTTCCGTGTCGGACTCATGCGGCATTCTGGACAAGGCATCAGCGTTGGCATTCTTACGGCCCGCCCTGTACTTGATTGTAAATTGATAGTTCGATAGCCGAGCCATCCAACGCTGCTCCATGGCTCCCAGCTTAGCTGTTTCGAGATGTGTCAAGGGGTTATTGTCTGTGTAAGCAGTGAACTTGCTGGAGGCTAGGTAATGCTTGAATCTTTCTGTAATGGCCCAGACCAGTGCCAGGAACTCCAACTTGAAGCTACTATAGTTCTCTGGGTTTCTCTCGGTTGGCCGGAGCTTCCTGCTTGCATACGCGATGACTTTTTCTTGGCCATTTTGCTTCTGACTGAGGACAGCTCCCAATCCTTCTTGCTGGCATCAGTATACAGCAGGAACGGCTGGCTGTAGTCAGGGTAGGCTAGGATTTCATCGCCTGTCAGGATCTCCTTCATCTCCTTGAATGCCTCAGCTTGTTCTCTACCCCAGTGGAATGGAGGATTTCTGCTCTTGAGGGATTGTCCTACCAGGAGGTCCTGAAGAGGCACTGCTTTCTTGGTGTAGTCCTTTACAAACCTCCGGTATAACCTGTCAGTCCCAGGAACTGGCGCACCTCCTTGAGATTCCTTGGTTCTGGCCATTTCTGGATGGCGGTGACCTTCTCGGGGTCTGGCGCTACTCCTTCTGAGCTGACAATATGTCCCAAGTATTGTACCTTTTGTTTGAGCAGATGGCACTTTGAAGGCTTCAGTTTCATCCCATACTTGGACAGTGACTCGAATACCTCTGCCAGGTGCTTCAGATGATCCTCATACGTCTTGGAGTACACAATTACATCGTCCAGGTACAGCAACACGGTTTCAAAGTTGAGATGTCCCAGGCAACTCTCCATCACTCTCTGGAACGTTCCCGGGGCACTGCTGAGTCCAAACGGCATCCTGTCAAACTCACAGAGTCCCATCGGGGTGGTGAAAGCCGTCTTCTCCCGATCCTCCTCAGCCACAGCTACTTGCCAGTACCCACTAGTGAGGTCAAGGGTGGAAAAGTAGTTAGCAGTTTTTAAGGCAGCTAAGGATTCCTCAATGCTGGTAAAGGGTATGCATCTTTATGTGTAATGCGATTCACTTGTCTGTAATCTACACACATTCTCATGCTTCCATCCATTTTACTAACTAGGACTAGAGGTGCTGCCCAGGGACTACAACTATCCCTTATCACCCTGCTTCCTTCTGTCACGCAACATCTCCTTAGCTTTCTGGTATTGTGCTGGAGGTATAGGCTTGTACCGCTCTTTGATGGGAGGATGGCTGCCTGTAGGGATATGATGTTGTACTCCCTTAATTGTCCCAAGTCAAGTGGGTGTTTGCTAAATACCTGTGTGTACTCCTGTACCACTCGTAGTACTCCCTGTTTCTGGTGGGCTGGAGTGGTGTCTGTCCCGACATGGAGCTTCTGACCCCAATCCTCCACCTGGGTTGCTGGGTCGTTATCCTCGCTGGCTGGCGGGAGGCTAAGGACTCCGTAGTGAGATGGAGTTGTTATCTACAGTATGTAATTTAGCAACAGTAGCATAACGTGGTAAATTCACTTCATCTTCTCCCCAGTTGAGAAGACGTACTGGTACTCTCCCATTTCGTACTTCCACTACCCCTCTAGCAGTCAAGAGTGTAGGTCTGTGCTCTGAACAATGGGGCTCTACTACTGCTTGGTAGTTCTGTCCTCTCAGACCTATTGCTGCTCTACACCATATAAGCATTTCACTCATTGGGGTATCACAATGGGATTCGGGTCTGTCACCCGTACATTACCAATTTCACCATCTGTCGTTTCGCTTGCTGCTGGCACATCAGGGCCCGGATCTCCCTCTGGATCACTCCCTTTTGCTTTGGCCTGGCAACTTCGGCGAGCTGTTTGGAGCAAAAACACAACTTCTCCAGACAGTTACTGATAATGTTTGTACCTAAACCACATTTAAGCCATTTTCCTCATTTACAGTTTTTACTACTAAGAGTCCCTGGTCCTCAGCTCCACTCTGCCCACCTTTACGTCCACGTTTTTGACTCCGAGTATTTCAACAGGGAGACCATTAGAAGCGTACACAGCAAAGTCAGGGCTCGGGGGCTGGAGACTGTCCATGGACCAAAACTTATTATACAGGACATCAGGTATGATGGTCACCTGAGATCCAGTGTCCAGCAGGGCAGGGATTGCGATCCCGTCCAGGATGATGGACAGGTAGGGTCTTCCTCCCAAAACCTGCGGTTCCAGTCTGAGGGGCCTGAAGAGTCTATTCCTGGGTGTTGGCCCTCGGACCCAGGATCTGCTCGTTTAAAGGACACTGTAGAGCTAGATGACCTTCTCTGTTGCAACGGTAGCAGATGATCTCACGGCGAGGATGGTGTGATCAGGGGTCCTCCTGGGGGTGGCTTGTCCTCCTCCGGTGGGGCGACGTCCTCCTTCTCCTCCGTTCATCCAAGGGACATCCTCTGGGCAGTCAGCTAGCAGGATCTTTCCTCCTTCCTCCTTCCGCAGTTGCAGGGCACTCATTACAGCGGCCAGGTTTTTAGTCAGCTGCAGCTTGGGGGTACAGAGATGTAGAAGGACCTGCGTCGCCGGCGCTCTGACGTCAGAGCGATTACTGAAGCTCTCCACAGGACCTGCTGCTGCGTCAGCGTTGGGGGCTTGTCCGGGACTCCGCGCGCTTTCTGCAGGTACGCCCCTTCTCTTTGCGCTGTAGCGCTGTACTTTGGCGGGCAATGGCGGACAATTGGCACCAAAAATCACAACAACAGTAACACAGTCTCTTTGCACAAAAACAATCCAATTCAGGCACACAGGACTCACATATAGCGAGCTTCGGATCCTGTTTGTGATTCCAAAGATGAGTCGCTCATAGCCAGGGCCTGTGGGGTACTCGTCACCGAGCCCCGTTCACTTCAATGGTGGATGTCACGGGTAGCACGACTCTGTCCGTTGCCCTGGGCGCTCACTAAAAGGGGAATATTTACAGGGGATTATAGGTTTGTAGGATGTTCGTGACGTCACCTGTGGTTCCTGGTCAGAGTGACCAGCGCTGCAGGGTAGATGCTCTGAGGAGTTGTTACTGGGCAGCAAGGTGTTAAGTCTCCCACAGGCAAGACTGATCCCTCAGGGTATATGGTGGTGTAATTTAGGGGTGCAGGAGCAATAAGGCAGACACACACAAGAAAGTCTCTTTCTGTACCTTTACTGATGGTGAAGTTGCAGGCACGACCCGGGAAGCTATCAGGGTGGAGGATGCACTCCAGTAATCCCACTGAGTAGGTGTAGGGCCTCCTTACTCCTTTGAGTGTATGAGTTTCTGACCCATATAAAACAAAGCCTAACTCCGTCTTCTCAGCTGCGCCCGGCTGACCTTGTGGTGGAGACTTCTTGTGGACAGAACTAAGTCTCTATATGGCTGATCAGGCCAGACTCCTGTTCTTCCTGACCCTGGTTACGGATCAGCACTGATGGGCCCCTGCGACCTGTAGTCCAGCAGGGTCTCCGGTGTCTCCTACCAGTCGTGCAGATGCTGGCAAGCGCGGACCCGGTGTTTGGTGGTGCAGAGTGGAGGTAAGCTATCAATGCTGGTTAACCTCTGTCACTCTCTCTCTTCTTTCTTCCACCTGCCTTTCATCCTACTCTCACCACTTTCATAAGCACAAGCTAGCAGCAGATGTCAGCTTTCTTTATCTTCACCGCTCTCCAAGCGTCGGCACACTTACTCACTGAAACGCTCACTGAAGGTCTCTCAGTAAACTCAATTTTGACCAGGCTAAGTGGTAATCTTTCCCACTACTACTGGACTCCACTCCTAAACTGAGTGTTTGCTGAAGTCTTCAGGCTTTCTCTTTCTGGCTAGTCTTTCCCTCTCAGCTCGTCTGAGGTAACTGCGGTTTTGACTAGAATCTCTCACAGTCTGCTCTAATCTCCTCTGCTGTGGTAAAACTGACACTCTGAGGTAAAACCAATGACTAGCTAACTCTCAGCTAGACTGCCTTCATCTCCCTGCTGTCATCTCCAAGGGCTCCCTCTGGTGGCACCAGGAAAATGTGGAGTGTTGTGTGCTTATGGGTTGTTGTGGGTCTACCTTTCGTGCATCTTCCAGGGTAACATGTGGCTCCAGTCACAGCTGGGCTACACATCTATATATGGCAATTGACATAAATGCAATGATTTATAGAATAAAGTTAAAATTTTATTTAAGTTTTGCAATAAAAAGTTTTGAAAAGAAACAAAGTTCAGATATCATCAAATAAAATATATTTAGTATAGGTTATATTTTATGACTTCTGCACATTAAAAATATTTTAAGTATTTTTCAAAGGATAATATTTTTTGCATCACCACATTGCAGGAGCTACTACTTAATCAACTTTTCAGTATGAAATATTGATTTTTTGTGGATGCTTTTTAATAGTTCCATTTTTAAGGGGTAAAATAGCAAAAACAATGTTTTTTGGCCATTTTTTATATCAGTTACCATATAATACAAGTAAAGTTTCAACTTTACTATATATAAACTTTCAGCATATTTGATAATATTACAAAAATATGTTTTTATTGTATTACAGGGGTTGCTAAGAATAAAGCAATACCAAATAGGTATTTTTTTCCTGTATTATTTTTGTTGACCTTTTCATTAGAAAATAGATTTCACTGGATTTTTTTTCTTATTTCTACTATGTGACCTGGGCCTTAAATCCCAGGGACGGAATAGTACGTCATGGGCGATCGGTTGCGCTCACGGGGGGAGCGCGACTGATTGCGGCCGGGTGTCAGCTGATTCTCACAGCTGACACCCGGCACTAAGAGCCAGGAGTGGTGACAGACCGCTCCCGGCACTTTAACCCCTGGAAAACTGCGATCAAACATGATCGCAGTGTTCCAGCATCTACAGAGGGGCTGACAGCCCCTCTGCTTTTGGTTCGCTGCCATGGAAACCCGATGTCGTCAAGATGACATCCGGGTCTCCAGGCCTGAGGGACTTCCTGTCATGCGCATTGATGACCAGGAAGTCTCTCATGTCAATGCTATAGGTCAGGTCTGCATGCTATAGAAGCGATCAGCATGCACAAGATGAGTGTCCCATAGTGGGACAAAGTGTAAAAATAAGAATTAAACATAATTTTTTTAAATAATTGTAAAAAGATTTTAAAAAATAGTAAAAAATAATAGTAAAAAATCAATATTTATTCCAGCAATAAATAAATATTTTAATTAAAAAAATTTAAATAATGAAAGTACACATATTTGGTATTGCCACGTCCGTAACGACCCGTCCTATAAAACTGTCCCATTAGATAACCCCTTTAGTGAACACCGTAAAAAAAACAAGGCAAAAAACAATGCTTTATCATCATACTGCTGAGCAAAAAGTGGAATAACACGCGATAAAAATAACAGATATAAATACATGTGGTATCGTTGAAAACGTCATCTTCTCTTGCAAAAAATAAGCCACCATACAGTGCCATCAGCGAAAAAGTCAAAAAGTTATAGCTGTCAGAATGAAGCAATGCAAAAATAATTATTTTTTCTATAAAATAGTTTTTATTGTATAAATGCCCCTCCCCCAAAAGAAGTTCATGAATTGCTGGTTCTTGTTCATTCTGCCTCCCAAAAATCAGAATAAAAAGCGATCAAAAAATGTCATGTGCACGAAAATGGTACCAATAAAAACAACAACTCATCCAGCAAAAACAAGACCTCACATGTCTCTGTGGGCCAAAATATGAAAAAATGAAAGCTCTCAAAATATGGTTATGCAAAACTATTTTTTGCAATAAAAAGCGTCTTTTAGTGTGTGACAGCTGCCAAACATAAAAACCCGCTATAAAAACCCGCTATAAATAGTAACTCAAACCCCCTTTATCACCCCCTTAGGGAAAAAATAATATTGAAAAAAAAATTATTTATTTCCATTTTCCAATTAGGGCTAGGGTTAGAGTTGGGGATAAAGTTAGGGTTATGGATGGGGCTAAAGTTAGGGTTACAGTTGGGGCTAAAGTTGGGGTTAGGGTTTGGATTATGGTTAGGGTTGGGATTAGTGTTAGGGTTGGGATTACGTTTAGCGTTAGGATTAGGGTTAGGGTGTGTTAGGGTTAGATTTGTGGTTAGGGTTATGGTTAGGGTTGAGATTAGGGTTAGGGGTGTGTTGGGGTTAGGGTTGAAGTTAGAATTGGGGATTTCCACTGTTTAGGCACATCAGGGGCTCTCCAAACGCGACATGGTGTCCGATCTCAAGTCCAGCCAATTTTGGTTTGAAAATGTAAAATGGCTCTCCTTCCCTTCCGTGCTTTGCCGTACGCCCAAACAGTGGTTCCCCTCACATATGGGGTATCAGCGACTCAGAACAAATTGGACAACAACTTTTGGGGTAAAATTTCTCCTCTTACCTTTGGGAAAATAAAAAATTGGGGACTAAAAGATCATATTTGTAGAATAAGATTTTTTTTTCACGGCTCTACGTTATAAACCTGTGTGACGCACTTGGGGGTTCAAAGTGCTCACCACACATCTAGATACCTTCCTTAGGGGGTCTAGTTTCCAAAACGGTGTCACTTGTGGGGGTTTTCCACTGTTTAGGCACATCAGGTTCTCTCCAAACGCAATATGATGTCCAATCTCAATTCCAGCCAATTTTGGTTTGAAAAAGTCAAACGGCACTCCTTCCCTTCTGAGCCCTGCTGTGCACCAAAACAGTGGTTTTCCCCCATATATGGGGTATTGGCGTACTCAGGAGAAATTCCACAACTTTTTCTGTCAATTTCTCCTTTTAACCTTGTGAAAATAAAGAAATTGTAAAATATATTTTTTGACTAAAAAGTTAAATGTTCATTTTTTTCTTCCAATTCCAAAAATTCCTGTGAAGAACCTGAAGGGTTAATAAACTTCTTGAATGTGGGTTTGAGTATCTGAGGGGTGCAATTTTTAGAATAGTGTTAGTTTTGGGTATTTTCTACCATATAGACCCCTCAAAGTGACTTCAAATATGAGGTGGTCCCTAAAAAAAATGATTTTGCAAATTTTGTTGTAAAAATGAGAAAACGCTGGTCAACTTTTAACCCTTATAACTTCCTAACAAAAAAAAAATGTTTCCAATATTGTGCTGATGTAAAGTAGACATGTGGGAAATGTTATTCAGAAACTATTTTATGTGACATATTTGTCTGTTTTAAGGGCATAAAAATTAAATATTTCCATTTTTTTCATAAATAAACGCAAGTTATATCGAATAAATTTTACCACTATCATGAAGTACAATATGTCACGAGAAAATATTCTCAGAATCGCCAAGATCCGTTGAAGCGTTCCAGAGTTATAACCTCATAAAGGAAAAGTGGTCAGAATTGAAAAAATTGGCCCGATCATTAACATACAAACAACACTGGGGAGTAAAGGGGTTAATTTTCTTTTACGCTTTTTGCTAGTCCAACTATGAGGCTTGAATGAAAAATCTTATCTCGTGTTTTATATGAAGCAAAATTAATGAAATAGTGAGTTTTGGATGTACCGCATCTTTAGCACACACTCAAGGTCGCAATTTTTGTGATTTAAAATCTTTCATTTTGCTTCGTCAAGTAATCGGCTCCAATCTTAACCCTGAAGTCAATTGCCACAAAAACAACTGAAACACAGTAAAAATAAAATGCTTCACAAACTGAGTCTGACCTGAAAATCTCATTAAAAAACACATGGATTTCTGACATGGATAGTGAAAAATGTGTCACATATTGCCACCTCAAAAAAATATATGTATATGCGACCATACTCTAAAAGCAGCCGTTAACATAAAGTATGTCACAAGAGTATATTCACGTAGGAGCATTATTTTAAAATTATTACAGGTGAAAAATGATCATATCGAGCCTGATCTAGGGAAAATCTGTTATATTTCGGTAGCTGAGGAGAGTAAGCAAAAAACGGCAATACACCAGATAGGCTGGAACCTATTGGATTGCAGTAACATAAACTAACCACACAACTAGAGGTAGCCGTGGAGCGCTCCTACGTTGATCCAAGATGCCTCGTCACAGCCTGAGAGATAACTACACCTAAAGGCAGAAAGATGAAAGCTATCTGCCCCGGAGCAGATCCCCAAAGAAAATAGGAAGCCCCCAAACATGTAATGGCGGTTAGACAAGAGGAAGCATGGACACAGACAGAAAATAGAATGAGCAAACGCTGGGGCCCAATCTGTCTAGACAGAAAAGTACAGGAAAGGATACTCACTGCAATCCAAAAAAACCCCTAAAAAATACCAGCTCTACTGATTGCAAAAACACCTGAGATCACACGACCTCTACCACCTAAATCAGTTCTCTGGTGTAACAAAACTAAGCCGCAGCCACTGAAAAAACAGGAAAAAATCAAATGAACAAACAACAGTGGCTCCAGACAAACTGAGAGGAGCACAAGCCCCCCAGAGGGGACCTGGCTGACCTCCACAGAAGTGCAGGGAACAATGCAAAAAGCTAGCACAAAAACAAAAGCAGAAAATATCTTATCTGATAGCAGAAGATGCAGGCAAGACTCAGCAAGCTTCCAAATGAACCAGGAACCACAATTGAGACAAGAACAATTGATCACCGGCAACCATCATGGGAGAGAACCTTCCTTATATCAGACCAGTCCGTGATCCCAGATTGCCAATCCTCGCTGAAAGGTTCAGTACTGTCAGTAACCACCAGAGGGAGCCTCTGCTCAGAAACCATTTTTAGCACATTCACAAGAAAAATCAATATTTAATTGTGGAACAATCCCTTAATATTTTAATATGATAAACCAATCTCATGGAAACTAACAGTTTTTTCCATTAAACATAAACATATATCTAATTATTTCAAGCCAGACTTAAACAATGAGGTCTTTAACTCATCATCTGGCACTGGCTCACCGGAAAAATATCCAGAAATGGCACTAGTGGAATATCCTATTTCAGGCTGCATTTTTTAATCGGTAATGAGATTGAAGCTATTTTGCTTTAACCTTAAAATGTTTTAAGGCATTTTTTGGGGGTTATTCTAAGCCTTAAAAATTAATGTACAACTAGTCATGTTCCAAACATCCTAAAAGCATTTGTTCAGCACATCACAAAGAGTACAGGTTACCATACCAAGTTATTGGGCTTTACATTGTACTTTAGGCCCCAAGTAAATGGTGGATTCTCTACTAGATCCTTCTTTTGGGCATCTGTATAATGGCACTGTATACTACAAACATAAATAATATAAATTTGAGACTACAGGATGATTACATCTGGGCTAAAACATTAACCTTTGACATGTTACCAACCAGCTATGAAAATGTGCATCATAGTCCGATGCTAATTTCCACACTACTTCATGTTCATACTGCTAATCTTGCAGGTGCTGTCGATAGACTCCCAAGATCGTCATCTATATAACGGGGCTTTATTTCAATATCCTGCTTCTGACACAATGTCTGGAATTGGAGATAACTCTAACTTTGTCAGTTTTACTACTTAAATGCTATTGTCTAAATGAAGCACTGAATCTAAGGGGGGGTTATCTTCTGTAATTCTATTGGTGCCCCTGATATGGGAACCTCATGGGTGTGGCAAATCACAGAAAAATTATCAAATCTACCGTACTTAAAATCCCTATTTTCCTATAAAATTTCTATGCTCACTAATAAAAAGACGGGTTTAAGCTCTAGTTCTTGGCAAGGAGAAATCATAACAGCATCGATAGAGGAGTAGACATGTTTCTTAACTCCTTCTTGACAAGTGATGTACATATACTGTGGATCTCGGATGCAGGTAAAAACTCAGGAGTTTAATATTTTTTTGTCACCATTTTTCCCCAGTTAATCATTTTTATCCATTTTTCAGTACAAGTGAATTGTGTCATTTGAAACTACAAGTCATCTTGAATAAAACAAGTCCTTATAAGGTTATTTCAATAGAAAAATAAAATGTAAGTTAAAAAGTAGAAAAAGTGAAAAAGGGTCTTGAAGGGTTTAACAAAACGGGTTGTAAAAAGAAGCAATTTTTCAATTGACCATTTAATTAAAAAATCCTCTCATTTTCAAAAGCAGAAGAATTTTTCATTTCATATCTTACAGTTCATTGACAAGGTTATTGGCCACCTTAGCTGTGGCTGGTTTCCTAGCTGAGTAGCTCATACTTGCGAGTAGAGATGAGCGAATCTTTTGAAATTCAAATTTGCTGACTTAGCTAATTTTAAGAAAAATACTTGATTTGCGGTGAATAAATTTGTGAGAATTTCAATACCGTAAAGCTAGTAAATGCTCGTAAAATACAATGGGTGGAGAGGAGCGACCCTGCTTACCATAATAGCTTACACTTTACAAGCGAGAAAGATAGAGAGAAGACCCTGATGACCGTAAGAGATTACAATTTACAGGTGAGATAAATAGGATATAAAGGACCCTGTTGACCATAAGACCTTACACTTTACAGGAGAAAGGACCTCTGCTAATAATAAGAGCTGACATTCTACAGGAAAGAGACAGACTTACCCAGTGACTCTGGAGATGGAAAGCGACTCTGCCGTACAAACTGTGCTCCACTGGGAACCACTGATCTTTGATGGCCCTGCTACTGACCACAACTGTACAAGGCATGATAATCCTCTAAATGTCATACGTGTGGGGCATTATGTGGAAGCCCGCTTGACAATCCAATCCAAAGCTCTCTGATGCTTCAGCAGTATGGAAAATAGTGAGGTTACGGGTTTTTTTGTATTGTAAACCACAAATTGAATCTCAAAATGTCTGCATCCTCATGAAACCGCACATTTCAGAAAATTCAACTTAAGTTCTATCTTTTGTGAATCGATCCATTTATATCTTGCTGCGAGTGCTGCTCTGAAGCTGTCCGTATCCGGCCAACTTCAGAGTTCCTAAGGTAATGCAATGCTACAGATGCAAAGTTGTCTCTGCTTGCACATTTGGAGATGTTGCAGTTTTGACACATGGCTCAGCCATCTTCCAGTATTACCTGCTAATTTTCAGGAACGCACTGATCCCCAGCAAAGCAGAAAGCCAGAAGGTAGAGAAGCGGTGTGCTCCTGAAAAATAAAGATGAGACAATCTCTTTAAGGAGAGCGCTGAAGATTTTTTGATTTCCGTTTGTCCATAATCTTCATATTTCTTTTATTCCCTACAATAGTAGAATGTGCTCAGATCTAATAAAACAAAGCACTCTCATTATTTTACTCTCTTCTTCTTTAACAACTTCCAGTTCAACATCAATGTCTGATGTAAAAAAAGTGAAGTGGCTGGGGGCATTAAGAGATAAAAGTCCCGTATTTTCCCGTTAATAACCTCTTGACAAGGTATATTTGGCAAACTCACTATTTTCTATGTCAGGGTACAGATCTTTAAGTTGGCAATTAAGAGCTTTCAAAGCTATAAACACATTTTTCCATCACGTCAATTCTTTGAATTGTCTGGCACTTTGATTGATTTTGCAAACATTTGGCCCAGCTCTGACTTAAATGAATCTTCAAACTGTTTCTCTAGGGCTTGAAATGGTATTTCTAACCCGCAACTCACACTTCATTTCTTAGTAATGCCTCAGATGTGCCCTCCTCAGTTGTGTTTAAGAAGATGGACTGAGATGTTGTAGGATGTCATTTTAATTTAGACTCAAGAGACAGTTCCTGGATGGCATTTTCCTCTTTCAACTGAAGTGAAAAAAAAGAAAATTCAGGTTGGCTTGAAATTTGTTTGTCTAGTTATCTCAGTATGTTTTAAGTGAAGCTGTGGATGAAAACGGAATAGCAGAAATCTCAAGAATTGTTCATTTCAGAATGTTATATTAAAAGGAGCAATATTTAAAAGGACTGTTTGGCTCGAATAATCATTGTCTAGCATCTGCTCTTATCTCACCCTACATCAGTCAGAATCAAATTGTAAAAAGCTTGTTGAAAACAATGGACATCTTTTGGATTCTGTCAATAATAATGCTAATAATAATAATCTTATTTATATAGCCAAATATATTCCACTGCACTTTACAATTAAAGGGGTAAATGTACAAATAATGTCAAGATTACAGAGTAACACACACTTCATCAAATTCAAAGATTCTAATTCAGCAGATCAGCCCGATTTGGCAGGGAGATTTGATTCACATCAAATTTATTTAATCCAAATCAAATGTTCCTTATTATTCTTTGAGATCTCTTCAGAACCTAGAGAATAATATACCTGTAATGGAAAAAAGTCACAGAGTCACTTTGCCACTATCAGTTCCTGCTGTCCCATAGCTGGCCCTCTATAACTAAGTGTATCCTCTTGCATCTTCTGTCATTATTGACAAGCCTTAGAAGTTATGATCGCATGATGTCATGATGTTCATGGCTAGACCAAGTAGGTGCCTTGGAAGATGCATGATGTCAGGGTGCGTGTCCGGACCATGGCCAGTGTCACCACCCGTTTCACCTAGGCAAGTGCAGGAGCACTAAGCAAGCGGGCGGTTCACTTGCCGTTGGGGACACTGGCATGCTAAAGGGCACATGAGTCGGCGGAGTCCGGTGCCAGCGCCCGTGAATGGGCCCCCTGCTTGCTTATGGCCCCAGCACTTTCAGTACTTACCTCTTCCTGTTCCTCTGCAGCTTCTCCATGTCTTCCAAGTTTTCTGACTCTGTGACATCTCAGGGCAAAGGGCACGACGATGTCACTACAGTGCACCCTCTGCTCTAAGCAGTCACAGTGCAGAGAGTCAGAAGACAGTGATGCTCTGTATAGAGCATTATATGGGACCCATTCTGTATGGAGCAATATATGGGGCCCATTCAGTATGGAGCATTATATATATACAGTGCCTACAAGTAGTATTCAACCCCCTGCAGATTTAGCTGGTTTGATAAGATGCAAATAAGTTAGAGCCTTCAAACTGCAAACGAGAGTAGGATTTATGAACAGAAGCATAAATCTTACAAAACAAAAAGTTATGTTGCTCAGTTGAATTTTAATAAATTTTAAACATAAAAGTGTGGGTCAATTATTATACAACCTCTATGTTTAATATTTGTGGAATAACCCTTGTTTGCAATTACAGCTAATAATCGTCTTTTATAAGACCTGATCAGGCCGGCACAGGTCTGTGGAGTTATCTTGGCCCACTCCTCCATGCAGATCTTCTCCAAGTTATCTAGGTTCTTTGGGTGTCTCATGTGGACTTTAATCTTGAGCTCCTTCCACAAGTTTTCAATTGGTTTAAGGTCAGGAGACTAACTAGGCCACTCCAACACCTTGACTTTTTCCCTCTTGAACCAGGCCTTGGTTTTCTTGGCTGTGTGCTTTGGGTCGTTGTCTTGTTGGAAGATGAAATTACGACCCATCTTAAGATCCTTGATGGAGGAGCGGAGGTTCTTGACCAAAATCTCCAGGTAGGCCGTGCTATCCATCCTCCCATGGATGCGGACCAGATGGCCAGGCCCCTTGGCTGAGAAACAGCCCCACAGCATGATGCTGCCACCACCATGCTTGACTGTAGTGATGGTATTCTTGGGGTCGTATGCAGTGCCATCCAGTCTCCAAACGTCACGTGTGTGGTTGGCACCAAAGATCTCGATCTTGGTCTCATCAGACCATAGAACCTTGAACCAGTCTGTCTCAGAGTCCTCCAAGTGATCATGAGCAAACTGTAGACGAGCCTTGACATGACGCTTTGAAAGTAAAGGTCGTCTGGAACGGAGACCATTGCGGTGGAGTACGTTACTTATGGTATTGACTGAAACCAATGTACCCACTGCCATGAGATTTTCCCGCAGCTTTTTCCTTGTTGTCCTTGCTTTAGCCTAGACTCATTGGACAAGCCTGGCCTCGGCACGGGAGGAAACTTTCAAAGGCTGTCCAGGCCGTGGAAGGCTAACAGTAGTTCCATAAGCCTTCCACTTACGGATGATGCTCCCAACAGTGGAGACAGGTAGGGCCAACTCCTTGGAAAGGATTTTGTACCCCTTGCCAGCCTTGTGACCCTCCACGATCTTGTCTCTGATGGCCTTGGAATGCTCCTTTGTCTTTCCCATGTTGACCATGTATGAGTGTTGTTCACAAGTTTGGGGAGGGTCTTAAATAGTCAGAAAAGGCTGGCAAAAGAGATCATTAATCCACACATGTGAAGCTCATTATTCTTGGTGCCTGAACTATTTCTTAATACTTTAGGGGACCAAACAGAATTCTTGTGGTTTGAGGGGTTGAATAATAAATGACACTCTGAATTAACTTTTAACGTTTTTTTTTTTAAAAAAAAAAATTAAAACAAAAATTTTTGCTGCAGTGCATTTCCCACTTCCAGGCTGATCTACAGTACAAATGTCACAATGCCAAGTTAATTCCGCATGTGTCAACCAGCTAAATCTGCAGGGGGTTGAATACTACTTGTAGGCACTGTATATATCACAATGCAGAGAGCCCGAAAATAGTGATGCTGAAGAGCACGGACCTGCGTCCAGCAAGGAGAGGTGAGTATTTATTTTTTTTATGTATGGAGCAATATATAAGACCCATTCTGTATGGAGCATTATATGGGACCCATTCTGTATGGAGCAATATATGGGGCCCATTCTGTATGAAGCGGTATATGGTGCCCATTTTTTTGTATAGCGCATTATATGGGCCCACTATTCTATATGGAGCAGTATATGAGGCCCATTCTGTATGGAGGATTATATGGGCCAATTCTGTATGGAGCATTATATGGGGTCCATTGTTCTGTATGAAGCATTAAATGGGGCCCATTATTCTGTATGGAGCATTATATGGGGAACATTATTTTGTATGGAGCATTATATGGGGCCCATTCTATATTAAGCATTATATGGGGGCAATTATTCTGTATGATGCAATATACAGTGGTGGCCAAAAGTATTGGCACCCCTGCAATTCTGTCAGATAATACTCAGTTCTTCCTGAAAATGATTGCAATCACAAATTATTTGCTATTTTTATCTTCATTTAATTTGCTTGCAAGGAAAAAACACAAAAGAGAATGAAGCAAAAATCAAATCCTTGATCATTTCACGCAAAACTCCAAAAATGGGCCAGACAAAAGTATTGGCACCCTCAGCCTAATACTTGGTTGCCCAACCTTTAGCCAAACTAACTGCGAACAACCGCTTCCGGTAACCATCAATGAGTTTCTTACAATGCTCTGCTGGAATTGTAGACCATTCTTCTTTGGCAAACTGCTCCAGGTCCCTGATATTTGAAGGGTGCCTTCTCCAAACTGCCATTTTGAGATCTCTCCACAGGTGTTCTATGGGATTCAGGTCTGGACTCATTGCTGGCCACCTTAGAAGTCTCCAGTGCTTTCTCTCAAACCATTTTATAGTGCTTTTGGAAGTGTGTTTTGGGTCATTGTCCTGCTGGAAGACCCATGACCTCTGAGGGAGACCCAGCTTTCTCAAACTGGGCCCTACATTATGCTGCAAAATTTGTTGGTAGTCTTCAGACTTCATAATGCCATGCACACGGTCAAGCAGTCCAGTGCCAGAGGCAGCAAAGCAACCTCAAAACATCAGGGAACCTCCGCCATGTTTGACTGTAGGGACCGTGTTCTTTTCTTTTAATGCCTCTTTTTTTTTTCCTGTACAATCTATGTTAATGTTTTTTCCCAAAAAGCTCGACTTTTGTCTCATCTGACCAGAGAACATTCTTCCAAAACTTTTAGGGCTTTCTCAGGTAAGTTTTGGCAAACTCCAGCCTGGCTTTTTTATGTCTCGGGGTAAGAAGTGGGTCTTCCTGGGTATCCTACCATACAGTCCCTTTTCATTCAGACGCCGACGGATAGTACGGGTTGACACTGTTGTATCCTCGACTGCAGGGCAGTTTGAACTTGTTTGGATGTTAGTCGAGGTTCTTTATCCACCATCCGCATAATCTTGCGTTGAAATCTCTCGTCAATTTTTCTTTTCCTTCCACATCTAGGGAGGTTAGCCACAGTGCCATGGGCATTAAACTTCTTGATGAACTGCGCACGGAAGACACAGGAACATTCAGGTCTTTGGAGATGGACTTGTAGCCTTGAGATTGCTCATGCTTCCTCACAATTTGGTTTCTCAAGTCCTCAGACAGTTCTTTGTTTTCTTTCTTTTCTCCATGCTCAATGTGGTACACACAAGGACACAGGACAGAGGTTGAGTCAACTTTAATCCATGTTAACTGGCTGCAGGTGTCATTTAGTTATTGCAACACCTGTTAGGTGCCACAGGTAAGTTACAGGTGTGGTGATTACACGAATTTGAGAAACACATGATTTTTCAAACAGAGCCAATACTTTTGTCCACCCCCTTTTTTAGGTTTGGTGTGGACTTATATCCAATTTGGCTTTAGGTGAATTCTTTTTGTGTTTTTTCATTGAAGACAAATTAAATGAAGATAATAATACCAAAGAATTTGTGTTTGCAATCATTTTCAGGAAAAAACCCTGAGTATTATCTGACAGACTTGCAGGGGTGCCAATACTTTTGCCAACACTGTATATGCCCATTATTCTGTATGAAACAATATATTGGGCCCATTACTCTGCATGAAGCAAAATATGGGTCTCAATATGCTGTATGGAGGACTATGTGGTGTCCATAATACTCTATGGAGGAATATGTGGTGCTCATAATACTGTATGGAGGACTATGTGGTGCCCATAATACTCTATGGAAGACTATGGTGGTGCCCATAATACTGTATAGGACTAGGGTGCCCATAATACTGTATGGAGGACTATATTGTCCGCTCTAAACTGAAAACTTTTGATTCCCCCAGGGTGCGCTGCGCGGAATCACCAGTTTCTGAGCTATTGTAGAATTTACAATAGATAGCACTCAAATAATGTAAGAAGTAAGGGAAATCTTTGGCATTGTACTATATCTATATTTCTCTGCAGTATCTGTGCATCATGAATCAAGGTATGTGTTAAAGGGACCCACTGAGACTCTTTTACCCAGGGTCCTTGAAAACCGGGAGCTGGCCCTGGTCGTGACATCATGTGGGGTACGCTAATTCATCCAGGGCAGTGTTTGAGTCTCTTTTTATAATGTTTTACAACTAAGTCAGGACAGTGTCACCAGCAAAGCCCCCCACACCATCACACCACCTCCTCCATGCTTCACGGTGGGAACCAGGCATGTAGAGTCCATCCGTTCACCTTTTCTGCATGTAAAGCAGTAATCAAATCAAATGGTGGCTACTTTGAAGAACTAGAATATAAGACATATTTTCAGTTGATTCACACTTTTTTGTAAAGTGTAATGTATAATTCCACATGTGTTAATTCATAGTTTTGATGCCTTCAGTGTGATTCTACAATTTTCAGTCATGAAAATACAGAAAAATCTTTGAATGAGAAGGTGTGTCCAAACTTTTGGTCTGTACTGTATATGTTAGCTTGTTAAACAACTTGATTAAAACTAGAGTAGGCAAAACTATACAGAGAAACTCAAAATTGTATGCCTAAATCGAGCATAAATCTCACGGAGGATAAAGCAGTTAGCAAAAGTGAATGCGATAACCTTACAGCAGACTTGAATAAACTGCAGCCCACTGGTCATATGTGTCCCTTTGTTCTAGCTCTCCAAGGTCAAATACCGCCAAATGTATGGAGATTAAAAGCTGCAGTGGATGCTGCTGGAGCTCTAGATAACAGTGTGCATCTAACCTGTACAGACACATACAGATGCATGTCAGGTGCACACGCTATATTTAGAGATAAGTAGATAAATTTTGAGTTACATTTCCTGAAATACACAGGTCCCTGCAATTTCAAACCCTTCATGATTTGGTTCAGGGGGATCAGCAAAAAAAATTCTTGGTGCCATGTCACACACTGCTGAAAACTCAGGGAGCGGTCTAATAATGTCAGGCATTATCTCTTAATGCCCTGCAGCTATGGGAGCCCATAATTGTTGCACAGCCTCATATAAATATAAAATGATGGAGGACCGCCAAAGAGTGCCAGCATAGGGATAGAAAATAAAAATCAATTTTTCAGTTAACACACGGATGGAAAAAGATCTAATCTGATCGCGGAGTATTATTCTAGTGCTGAAGCAGATTGAAAATAGATGTAGTCTCAGTCTGTGAATATTAATCCAAAGATTCAAGTGATATAGGTAAAAGCTATAGTGCAATGGGCTCCGATTCAAAAGTTAAATCTGCTCCCTTCCCCCAGTATGTTGGTCAGATGCATGAACCAGAGTTCTAAATCCTATAAGCACATACGTGTTTCCCCCACTCCCCATCATGTAGTAATGTCCTCCCCATCCTGGGCCCCTTCCAGCTATATATTCCCATACTGGTAGATATGTCCCCCATCCTGGTAAATATGTCCCCATCCTGGTATATATATCCCCCATCCTGGGCCCATCCTGGTAAATATGTCCCACATCCTGGGCCCATCCTGGTATTTATGTCCCCCATCCTGGTAAATATGTCCAACATCCTGGACCCATCCTTGTATATATGCTCTCGTTCTGCTGTTTTTGAATGTATAAAAAAATAAACTATTCTACTCACTCCCAGGGATTTTTATACTGATGTCAGCTGCTGGCCTCTGACTGGCTCACAGCGTGTATAGCAGTGCATTGACCCACTGTGTCTCTGCGCTACTATACATTTGAGATGGGCATCCTTGGCCTCCATCCAGCATGGGCTCGTATAGGGTGCAACCACGATTGTTAGGTCCCTGGCTGTAGCTGTAAAGTGTTACTGTGAAGTGATTGATCTGTGATACACTGCAGTAACAGCACAGGAATAAACAGCCTTTGCTTTTTTATTCTTCACACAGTACAAACAAGAAGGGCAAGAACCACCTCTTATCTGCTTTCATCCCTGGCTCTTCTTTTGATTAGCTGGCCTGAGGTGACATCACATGTGTCACCCCATGACAGACTGATTGATCAAAAGAACATCCCAGGTTGATGTCAGGTAAGAGGTGGTTCTCCTACTCCCATGCCATGGCCACAGGCCACATTTGAAATGGGACTTGCAAAAATATTTGCACCAACTCTACTATTCAAGCAACCCAAAGTATGATTCAGAAACATAATGAGGCTCGTTGTATTCTAGAAATTACAGTTTGATATTATAACAAGATACTGTATGTAGGCCTGATGCACATGTGACATGTGGATCAATGCATGTTGAATGACTATAAGATTTCCACGGCTCCACAAGTCACCTGTGATGAGGCCAAACTATCTTTTATTTGAAATTGAAGAATGCATATCAATTATATTACCAAACTTATAAACCTACTCTTGAAGAGAACCTGTTACCAGCGCAAAAGTGCCTAATTTTTGCTCATATTTTATTCCCACTGTTCTCCTGAGCATGCTGTTTTGTTTTCTTTTCCTTTAAATCCATATTAAGGTTACAGAGATATAGAACTGTATATTTACTACTAATTTTACGAAATGACCATAAAAATATCCAAAAGACATATAAACATGGTTATAGGGATTTTCACATCATATAATAATAACAAAAAAAAAATTATTTATATAACGCCAACATGTTCCACAGAGCTTTACAGTTTAGCAGTTCATACAAAAGTCATAAGTAACAACGTTCAAAGTAATACAATAATTAAAGCAAAATAAAACGGCCCTGCTCGTGAAAGCGTACAATTTACAATGAGGTGGGGGGAGATACTAAATACAGGAGCATATTTACAATGATAGTCTAGCCATCTTGATGGAGTGGGGGATATATAAAGGCCGCATGAGGGTGTCACCAGCCAGTTTTTGTGGTGCTTTTGGGTGCGATGAAGTTTGATGCAGGGTTATTCTCAGGTAGATAGTGGATGGGCTACACACACACAAGGACTTTGATTAGGGAACATGATAGGCCTCTCTGAACAGATTGTTTCGAGGGAGCGCCTAAAACTGTGTAAGTTGTAAATAGTCCTAATTTCTTGGAGTAGAGCATTCAAGAGGATTGGCGCAACGCGGGAGAAGTCTTGGAGCCTGAAGTGGTAGGTACAGATTAGTGCAGAGCTTAGTCAAAAGTCGTTTGCAAAGCATAACGAGTGGGTAGACCGATAAACAGAAATGAGGGAAGAGATGTAGGGGGGTTCCACACCGAATTGGATCCTATAATGAATGGGCAGCCAGTGCAATGACTGGCGAAGAGCGGACGCGTCCAAATACCGATTAGCCAGATGGACGACACTCGCTACTGCATTAAGGATGAACTAGAGAGGGGAAAGTCGAGTGAGGGGGAGGCCAATTAATAGAGCATTGAAGTACTGAAGTAAAGATCAATAGCTGGTGGGTTCTACTGACATATATTACCAAAGTCAAGGTACAAAGTACCCATAAAAAAACCTCTCAAAAGAGTGTAAAATGCAAAATTTTTATTAAGGATTAAATGTAAAAAAAAGACATGAACCATAGAGTAAATGGGATACAGTGGGTATGGAAAGTATTCAGACCCCTTTAAATTTTTCTCTCTTTGCTAAATTGCAGCCATTTGCTAAAAATGTTCCTTTTTTTCTCATTAATGTACACTCTGCACCCCATCCTGACTGAAAAAAACAGAAATGTAGACATTTTTGCAAATTTATTTAAAAAGAAAAACTGAAATATCACATGGTCATAAGTATTCAGACCCTTTGCTCAGTATTGAGTAGAAGCACCTTTTGAGCTAGTACAGCCATGAGTCTTCTTGGGAATGATGCAACAAGTTTTTCACACCTGGATTTGGGGATCCTCTGCCATTCTTCCTTGCAGATCCTCTCTGGTTCCATCAGGTTGGATGGTGAACGTTGGTGGACTGCCAGTTTCAGGTCTCTCCAGAGATGCTCAATTGGGTTTAGGTCAGGGCTCTGGCTGGGCCAGTCAAGAATGGTCACAGAGTTGTTCTGAAGCCACTCCTAACTTGATATTGATGTTGGTTTGTAGCTGACCACCACTTGTTGCCGTGCGCGCTGGGTTATGCATGCCATTCTATCTGTTTTTATTTTTGTGATTGACCTAGGCTGCTGTACACACATACAGCAGCCCTGCCCCAGGCTCTATTTGATTGTGCACCTGTGTCTGGGCCTGTTTCACCCTTCATCTGTGGTTGCTGGTTTGGCAGTGTAGAAGTCAGATCTGAAATGTCCATCTCCGAAAGCTTCAGGTACTTTTGCATTTTGTAAAAAAAATTTTTTTGCAGTCTTGCTTTTAATACATTTAGGTGGCCGTAATGGCACAGCAAATATAAAAAACGTAGAGTAGGACTGCCCCATATGAGAACACCTTGTCATGGCGGGGTGGCTCAAAGAATTGAATCAATTATTTGCCAAATGTCTCATTTCTAAATACAGTTAGAAACCAATATGTGCATATGCACTTTATGTATTGCATGCTGACCATAGGCAGCGCTGGCTTCTCCCCCTTTTTTTAAATGAAGCCACTCCTTTGTTATTTTAGCTGTGTGCTTAGGGTCATTGTCTTATTGGAAGGTGAATCATCAGCCAAGTCTGAGGTTCAGAGCACTCTGGAAGAGGTTTTCATCCAGGATATCTCTGTACTTGGCTGCATTCATGTTTCCTTCAATTGCAATCAGTCGTCCTGTTCCTACAGCTGAAAAACACCCCCATAGCATGATGACAGCACCACCATGTTTCACTGTTGGATTGTATTGGGCAGGTGATGAGCAGTGCCTGGTTTTCTCCACACATACCACTTAGAATTATCACCAAAAAGTTCTATCTTCTCATCAGACCAGAGAATCTTAATTTTCATAGTCTCGGAGTCCTTCATGTGTTTTTTAGCAAACTCTATGTGGGCTTTCATATGTCTTGCACTGAGAGGCTTCCATCAGGCCAATCTGCCATAAAGGCATGACTGGTGGAGTGCTGCAGTGATAGTTGACTTTGTGGAGCTGGAACTTTCTCTCATCTCCCTACTGCATCTGTGGAGCTCAGCCACAGTGAACTTGGGGCTCTTCTTTACCTCTCTCACCAAGGCTCTTCTCCCACGATTGCTCAGTTTGGCTGTACGACCAGGTCTAGGAAGACTTCTGGTGGTCCCAAACTTCTTCCATTTAAGGATTATGGAGGCCACTGTGCTCTTATGAACCTTGAGTACTGTAAACATTCTTTTGTAACCTTGGTCAGAACTGTGCCTTGCCACAATTCTGTCTCTGATCTCCTTGGCCAGTTCCTTTGACCTCATGATTCTCATTTGGTCTGACATGCACTGTGAGCTGTGAAGTCTTATATAAGCGGGTGTGTGCCTTTACAAATCAAGTCCAATCAGTTAACACAGCTGGACTCCAATGAAGGAGTAGAACCATCTCAAGGAGGATCACAAGGAAATGGACAGCATGTGACTTAAATATGATTGTCTGAGCAAAGGGTCTGAATACTTATGACCATGTGATCTTTCAGTTTTTCTTTTTTAATAAATTTGCAAAAATGTCTACATTTCTGTTTTTTTTCAGTCAAGATGTTGTGCAGAGTGTACATTAATGAGAAATAAATGAACTTTTTTGAATTTACCAAATGGATGCAATGAAATAAATAGTGAAAAATTTAAAGGGGTCTGAATATTTTCCTTACTCACTGTATGTAAGAATATTCAAAAGGGGATAAAATCAAGTAGATAAAGGTGGGAAGGGGTTTTCACAAAAAAGTAAACGGTAGCAAGGTATTCTATATTAGACAAAGGAGGGAATACTAATGAACTTCCATGATTCACGTAAGAATTTGAATGTAAAGCATGATACCATAAATCATAGTACAGACTATTAAGACGGTATAATGGCAAAATAATCAGTCTGTCTATATGTATATCATGCAGTATAATTGAAGACAAAAAAGTAAAAAAGAGGCTTAATCAGTCCATATCTTATATAAAGGTAATAGAGAGCTTGCCAATATTGAGGTGAAGAGACCGAAGAGACCCCACATACAGCCACCAGTGCCCCGATGCACGTTTTGCTGTTATGCTTTCCCAAGGGGAGTGAGAAAGCGTAACAGCGAAATGCACGTCGGGGCACTGGTGGCTGTATGTGGGAGCCACACTACTATCGATTAGCAAATCAGTTGAAATTTGAACTTGTTTGGGTTTTCCAGGGAAGTTTGATTCTCAAATTTAGTGTTACTTATTTTGCTCTGGTGTCTTTGTAGAACCCAGTACATAATAGACTTTTGATGTAATACCTCACTATCATGCTGTGATGGTTTTAAGTAAGGGAGAGGGGCCTCAAACTGTCCCTTGGACTGGGACCGCAACTATCCCTATCCCAAGAGTACTCTTGAAGGTAAAGAGGCTCTGGTCTCCAACCTTACTATTCAGTCAATGTGCATCTCATCTGCTTGTTTTTCACTTAAGACCGGGACATTCAACTATGATCATTGGGGTCATTGCTATTTTTTATGTCGCAGAGCTCGTTATGATATCACAAAGTTGCAACTTTAGGACACAAAAGAAGAGGCCCTAAGGACCTAAGAGCGGGCAGCATGCAGCAGGGTTTCTAGAGAGGTGAGCAGTGAGATAAGCATTAGGATTTTATTTTTACCATTTGCCAACCCTTCATCAAAATGGCAGCCCGGCATATTTTTTTTTTTTTTTACGATACTCAAGCAAAAGTGTTATTCACATGGAACCTAAATGTTTAAGCCATTTGACTGAACCTCGATGCTTCGAAGATCAATCTGCTCATCTCCACTCTCAACCCACCATCAAACGTCAGTGGTCGGTCAAGAAGTGGTTAAAAAAACAACAGTTTTAGCATTCCGAATTTCTTAGTCAAAGCACAGCCAAAGCTTTAAAAACAAACTAAATTCTACGTGTGCGAATTAGTTTATTGATTGCGCCAAGATAGGAATAGAAAGCCCCCCAAAAAACATTTAACTAAAATGATGTAAGACTGGAAAGTGAAGTTAGTCAAAAGCAGACTTTTCTATTGAGCAGATATTGATTAGGTATCGATTGCTGCCCGCAACTTGATGGATGACCTCCATTCCTTCATTCCTTCCAAGTAACTTTATTTTGAACTTTAGGCCTTGAGCTCTAATGAAGACACGAAGTCCCTGAATGTGCCGCTAATAATAGGTTCGCGCTAAGTAACAACTCTCCGCAGCTTTTTAACAAATGAACACAAGGTTAGTAGATTTGCTCGAGTGCTTTATAATTACACTGATCTTGTAAAATGAAAGGATGCAATCTAGTTAAAGTGCCAGTTTGAGCAGGCGAGGCATCTCTTTTAATCGCATTTTGTGTAAATAATAAAGAACAGTTTTCAGATACTGTACAAACACAAAACTTCACATTTCAAGCTAATCAAAAGAATGACCTTGGAAATCTTTTCAATTCGGAGCACAGGGAACAATTACTATGAAGTCTGTTTTACAGCCATAAATTTAAACGGCAAGTCTTTTGTTAAAAATAAAAAATCCGATTTTAATAGGAGAGGGGGGCATGCGTTTTTGACTTTTTTTCATTTGATCAAACGCGCTCAAGAAGCTTCTGGTTCTTAACAATACCTGTGTGTGGCTACGGGATGGCAGATTAATTGGGGTATTGCTTTTAAATCGTTTCGACATACATATTTATGACTGTTTATTTGTTTCTCTTTTAGAACTCAAACCAATTATTTAAATTCCTCCCCAAAAATATCTTGAGTTCCTACAAAGGTCGTGCAACATGAATTTAATTAGTATGATTTTCAGAAGTAGTTATTTAAATGTCTAAATAATAAATGGCCTCTTAATCCAGCACATTTTCATCCAGAATTCCTGGAGGACGAAGTTGGAATCTTCTTAAAAAGAGAGCGAGAGAAACATTTAATACATTATTTCAACTATTTAAGGTGGAGGAAATTTTTCATTTTTTTTTACTATTTCTTTTACTTTGACATAGCTATATGAGGGCTTTATTTATTGTGGGGAGAGTTGTTGTTTTGACACCATTGATTTTTTCCTTCCATAGTACTGAAATCTAGAAAAAAAAACATTTTGAGAGCGCTGAAATTGTCGAGAGAAAAAAGTAAATTCTGCCATTGTTTTTTGGGATTTTGTGCCATAACTAAAAAATGGCAATTTTGGCAATTAGTTTTTGTTTTTGACATTTAACATATGGTTTAAATAACTTTGGATTTTGATAAATATGACTTTTTTGGACATGAAAATACCAAATATGTTTATTTTTTTTAACTTCCTTATTTTGGAAGGAGGGAAAAAAGTTGATTTCAAGTTTTATTGTTTCCAAAATGTTTGTTTTGGAAGGATCCTATCTTATTTTCGATTGTAGAACCTGGCTGTGCAGTAGTGGCGAAAAATGCGACCACAATAGGAAATCTAGTTTCCCCTAGTTATTTTTCCTCCCAAGCCAGAACACAGAAGTGGCTTTCACGTAAAGAGTTTTAAAAAATGTGGAGTTGGTAGATGTAGAACATGCACATCCGCATTAATTACAAAAACTTTTTGCAATCAAAATAAAAATTGTAAATATGATCTTAAAAGTTTTGTAAACTGAAATATTTGAGATGTGATATGCATCATTTATTGTTCTATATGCCAAAAAATGTACATCGGATGCACAACACCAAAACTTAAAACTCATATATCTGAACATATAACAGATGTAATTAATTAGTATTAATATTGCAAATCGCAATACTGCAAATCTCAAGCATCAAAGCATTTAATTTCACAACACAACATACGCATTTCATCCTAACAAGTTTTTGGCATATTAAAAGTCATTAGACACAAAAGGGGTGGAAATCATGTGAGAAGATGGCGCACCAGGGAAGCTTTTTGCATTTACAATCTAGATACTTGGGTCCTTTCTGGTCTAAATATGCGCAAGGAACTAATCTTTCATTACTAAACTCATCTTTCTCACTTTGATAGACTTAGTTTTTAATTATCAATCAGATGTTTTTGTCGTATTCTGTTCTGCATGTTATCATACATTTTTTGTATATAAGGATATTGCATATGCATTTGAATGGTCCAGTCCGGACAGCGGGAATACATTTTATATCACATGATCAGGCTGACACACCTGCATGTAATCATGGCTAGTACTTAATGCTTGCGAACACCTAGCAATGGGAGCTGTGACAAAGAACGTCGGAGTTGCTTTCGAAACACGTTGCATTGCCTTTCTACACCTTCATCCCCCTCCTGTCTTTGATGTTATCTTTTAAAACATTTTTTTCTAAATAAATGCATTGATTTTACCTGGAGTTGGATATTCCCATGTTTCTCACATCAGGACTATTCTGTCCCCGGGGCCTGTGGCTGTAACTATGGCTCTGTGAGATGCTGGATCTCTTTACCTTACTTACAATTGGCGACGGTCGCAGATAGCTTAACTCAGCTGCCGGCACACATGTTATGAAGAATCCAGAAGAGACTTTGATTTCTTTAAGAATTCTTGTTGAATGCATACAAACAGCAGCAGGTAAAAAAGACTTTCTTCAGACCGACTGAAAACACATGTGATTCTGATAAAATTAAGATGGAGAATGAAACACAGGAGAAAGAAGAAGGAAATTACATCATACCAGAAGAGGGAGACAGAGAGACAGAAGGGACAAACTTGATTTAAAGGAAGGATTTCAGCAATGCAAACACAGGGACACATAGCAACAGTAAACAATATGAGAGACTGCAATACAGTATGCAAAATACACAGGACAGTCTGGAAAATGTCTCATTCATGGGACATAACACTCCCCATCTGAAATCTATAGATTTCATAATTTTTATGATGTCCACTGGAGATCTCACTGTAGACCTGAAAGACATAAAGTAGAAACACAACATGCGTAAATAAACTGTAACAGTTGTAAGTCCAATTCTTGGTTGATGACGTGAAGTCCTCAACGGTTAGATAGACCAAGTTATGGGAGAACCCATCTTCAGATTGGGGAAGCTGCAACATGCAAACGCCTCCACCAACCCAAACAATCCAAAGATGAAAGTTCAAGTTAACAAGGGAAAGTTCAAAGTTCATTCAGATGCTGATAGTTCTGCATACTAGCACGGCAGTAGTATGCAGAGAAATGCTCCCCGCCATGGCAGAGTTCAGAGACAAAGCTAAGATCATGTGACTCCTGCTCGAAGGAGCCAGCAGATGATTTGCCTGAAATGTATGTCAGCAGATAGGATGGCTGACCAGCTGAAAGGATGTTCAGGGTAAAGAGAGCTCAGCTTCTGTACCTTTTTGCCGGTTTCTGAAGCGCTGGGAGAGGCTCCTGCAGCTGTAGTCTTCGTAGACACGTCGTAGGAAAGGTAGACTTGTCTCTTGATGACGGTTGAAAGAGTCTTTACAGAACTACAGGGCAGGACTTGTTGTAAGGCTTTTAGAGACTTCTTTGCCGTCTCCCATCTTTGCTGTCTCTGAGATGGTAACATAGTGTTCCCGTTGATATCCTGAGTAGCAAGCTGTCTCAGTGGTACCCTGCCTAGAACTGCGATGGGTGTCTTAAACCCGAGAGGACCGTCGATGCTGTTTTCAACAGGCGAGGCTCCTCGTTCGATAGCAAGTTCCTTACAGGGTGATGCTTGGGAAGTGAACGTGTCTTGTTCAACATCCTCCAGTGAGCTGAGGCTGAATTGCGTGGGGAAAATGCTGGCACCATCGGTCAGAGGTAGGCTGTTGAGAGAGGGGCTCTCACTCTGAGCACTGAAGTCTAGCACGGCTTCGGTTTGACCAGGCTTGTGATGGAGATGGGTATCAAAGGTTGGGAACTTAGCAGTTACTTGCTGTGGATCCCTTGGCAACTTAATCTTTGCTGGAAGAGAAGGTGAGGGAGCTACCCAGCTGTTATAGTTGTCTTCGGTGGGTTTGATGCTCATGACCCTGATGATCACTTTGTCTCCTCTGTAGGTAGTGAGTTGTTTTCCTTGGTTGAAGGATCGAATGCTGTTATCTCGAGGTTGTAGTCTCGAGGATAAAGCGGATTTGAAATATCGGATGGTTGCCGTTGACACGTAGTGTCGTTTGACTTCTTCATCCATTGGTGACGTGAGTATGACAGGGAGGACAAGTCATTGTCATCTGACGTGATAACGGTTTTGTAAGAGGAGATGTCGTTCTGATTCTTTGTCTGGTCACTATAGACATTGCCAATGATGACCCAGCCCAGCTCGAGGCGCTGGGCATATGGTTCATTGAGTAGTCCGTGGATTTGTTGACGCATCTTGTGCAGTCGTATAATGTCTCTGCCGAGTAGAATTAGGATGTCTGCCTTATCGTCCAGGGGTGGCATCTCTTTGGCTATCATTCTGAGATGAGGATGCTGAAGAGCGACTTCTGGTGTTGGGATTTCTTCCCTATTGAATGGTATTTGGTTACACTCTACAAGCGTGGGTAGTGGTATCTCCGTGGCGCCTTTCTCAAGAGAAGTTATTATGAGGCCACTGGCCCTTCTTCCAGAGGTTTGTAAAACGCCGCTGCAGGTGCCCAAGGTGTAGGGATAGACGTCTCCTTTTAAGTCAAACAAGTCAAAGAGTTCTGACCTGGCTAATGATTTGTTGCTCTGGTCATCCAGGCTAACGTACACCTTGACTGCCTTCTCTGGATGGCCCTTGGGATACACCCATGACAGGCAAATCTTCCCACAGGACTTGTCTCGAAGACCTTCTCCACAGACATCGGTGCATGAGGAAGATACCGCAACATGGCTTGTCACTTGGTCTGTACTCTCCCCACCATGGCTTGTGGTGGGAGAAGGTGAAGATGCAGAGTCAGGCTGTGATGGATGGAGCGCCTGTACGTGGTCTTCGCTGTCGCACTCTAGACACTTGATGGGGATGACACAGTCCTTAGCAAGATGTTCGGTAGAGGCGCAGCACCTGAAGCATACTCCAAACTTCTTCAAGAGCTCCTTTCGTTCTTGAAGGGGCTTCTTCCTGAAGCCGATGCACTTCTTCAGGGGATGTGGCAGTTTGTGAATTGGACACTGGCGATTAGGATTCTCAACCTTCTCACCTTTGTCGCTCTTATCTTGTGATACTGAAGGTGCCGGAAGAACATCAGTCTTCTTGATGGACATTGGAGCTTGGTGGTTCCTGTAGTTAAGACGTGGACTGTCGTGTTTAGTAGATGAAACAGGGTCGCTGTGTTCTCCATAGGAAAAACTTGGATCGGTCTTACACTCTGCGATATTTTCGATGAACTCGCAGAAGTAGGAATATGGAGGGAAGGAGACTTGGTTTTCCCTTTTGTATTTTGATCCAAGCATAGCCCACTTATTTTGGATATTGGGTGGCAGCTTGGAAACTATTGGGGTTACCCCATGAGCAGTGTCCAGGTAGCTGAGGCCAGGAAGGTATGAGTCTGCTTTGGCCAGCTGACGCTCTAACAGGAGGTCGCTGAGCTCTTGGAACCTTGTACTGTCCTTATTAGATACCTTTGGAAAATCCTCTAATCGTTTGAACAGGGCCCTTTCTATGACCTCAGGACTGCCATAGCTTCTTTCTAGCCTCTTCCATGCAGCAGTGAGACCAGCAATGGGATTACTGATGTGGACAGATTTAAGTCTCTTGACCCGATCCGTGGATTGTGGCCCAAGCCACCTGATTAGCAGGTCTAGCTCTTCAGCGGCGGTGATGCCGAGATCACTGATCGTGGTTTCAAAGGTACACTTCCAACCCCTGTAGTTCTCAGGTTTATCGTCAAACTCTGTAAGACCGGTCTTAGTTAGATCGCGCCGAATCATGTACCTTGCGAGGCCAGTCATATCAGCATTCTCCGATTTTGGAAGGACCGATGCTGGCTGGATAGCTTTGTTCATACAGTCTGTGATTTGACCTGGGAATGCAGGTATATATGTGGCAGCGTAGGTGTTCAGTCCATTAACTGGCTTAATGAGCTTAGTTTCTGCCACACATGGGACTGGAATTGTGTGATTGACCGGAGTGTGGTGACTGGCCTGCATATTGGCCTGTACGTAGGATTCTGAGAATAAGATTTGGTGATTTGCAGGTTTCTGGTACATTTCGGTGCACAGAGGTGGATCAGGATACAAGATTTGCAGCGTATTGTAATTGTACTGACCTTGGGTGCAGGATGCGGATAAACGCTCTGTGTCCTGTTGTCTCAGGGGAGCATCAGTGTGGTCAGGAAGGATTGCAGGAGCAGGGATAGCGCTGTGTTGGCTTTGTACATAGTCTCTAGTACGCTTAAGAGGGTCTTCAGTATCAAAACCCTGTTGTTTCAGGGGAGCATCTGTGTGGTCAGGAAGGATTGCAGGAGCAGGGATAGCACTGTGTTGGCTTTGTACATAGTCTCTAGTACGCTTAAGAGGGTCTTCAGTATCAAAACCACTTAAATTGATGATGTCTCTTTGGCTCCCACTGATGGCTTGTTCCAGGACCTTTAACTTTGCCATGGCTATGGCGTGTTGGCGTTCCTTCTCTAGGGCCTCTAGGGCAGCTTGTATTTTAGTGGCCTCAGTTTTCATCTCAGTTTCCTTCTCTAGGGCCTCTTGGGCAGTTTGTATTTTAGTTGCCTCTAGGGCAGCTTGTATTTTAGTGGCCTCAGTTTTCATCTCAGTTTCCTTTTGAGCAAAGGCAGCTTGTATTTTAGTGGCCTCAGCTTCCGCATGTGCTTTTATGAGCTGTTCGCTGAGGGTTGAGGATTTTGAAGAGCGTGACTTAGATGTTCGCTTTGACTGTCTGGCAGAGCCAGAAATGCAAGATGACATCTCAGCTATTAGTGCGATTCTTGCCTCTGTTTTGGCTTTTATATCGCGCACCATGCTTTCTCTCTCAGAGTTAAGTTTTTGGAAAGCTTGCAGCTCTTTGCAGGTAACTGATGGGTTAAGTCTTTTTAACACTGCGATATACTGGTCTGTTATTTTTGCATAACATTGATAATCTGAACACAGTTGTGTGAGAGCTCCCTCCAGCGGTCGTTGGAGAGAAGCAGGCTGAGACAGGCTATTTATGTGGCTTAAGAGTTTTTGCCATAGCTCTGCTGTTGCACGGAGAAGATCATGTTTACTGGATTCCAGATTCTCCCTTATTTTCCATGTTGGCTTTGTGAGACGTCTAGCCTTCTCACTAAATGGTGGATTAGGGTCTATGCACTCTTCCTCTGACAATGGGTCTGGCAGAGACCGTGTAGTCATTCCTTCAGCCATCCTGATTCACAGGGAGAAGGGGAGCTGTACTGTATAGACTCTTATATGTTGAGAGCGGATGCTCTGCTGGAAATTCTGTAGCTTTATAGAAGCTGTGGGTTTTACAGATGAATCTGAAAAGTCTTTTTTACTATTCTGTCCCCGGGGCTTGTGGCTGTAACTATGGCTCTGGGAGATGCTGGATCTCTTTACCTTACTTACAATTGGTGACGGTCGCAGATAGCTTAACTCAGCTGCCGGCACAGCAGAATCCAGAAGAGACTTTGATTTCTTTAAGAATTCTTGTTGAATGCATACAAACAGCAGCAGGTAAAAAAGACTTTCTTCAGACAGACTGAAAACACATGTGATTCTGATAAAATCAAGATGGAGAATGAAACACAGGAGAAAAAAGAAGGAAATTACATCATACCAGAAGAGGGAGACAGAGAGACAGAAGGGACAAACTTGATGTAAAGGAAGGATTTCAGCAATGCAAACACAGGGACACATAGCAACAGTAAACAATATGAGAGACTGCAATACAGCATGCAAAATACACAGGACAGTCTGGAAAATGTCTCATTCATGGGACATAACAAGGACGACTTCAGTGCTCCCCACACAAACCGCAGCAGGTGAGTTGGCTTACTTCTGTTTTACTTTGTCACGCGCTCTCAGCCATTGAAGACCTAAGAGGAGGGGTGAAAAATGTCAGTAAGCACAAAGAAAGCTATTTTCTCCTAATTAAGCACTCCAATCTGTAGCTCCACTGGTTCCATGGTGACTTGAACAATTTCAGGATGGACCTTCCCCTCAACAGATGACACTATCAGCGGCTCTGAAGGCTTCTGATGAGAACATGATACTGATTCACGGCTTGCAGTACAAAATTTCCCATTGAACCAGAATCAAGGAAGGCTGTTTTGTTGAAGTAGACTACTCCACAGGATACAGAAACATTAAAAGTCAGTGGAGAAGAACCTCCTATCTCACCTAGGAAACTTCACCCGCAAACCCTAGGTACAGGAGATTTGGCATCTTAGAACAGTCACAAATAAAGTGCTCTGGCCTAACGCAACTGAAGCCCACTCCTTTGGCATGACCACTCTCTGGTTGCTGCTCCGCCAGCCTAACACGATTGACCTGCATGGGATCGGCCATAACAGATGTTTCAGGTGGCTTTTGGAAAGATGGAGCTAGCCGTGCCAGTCTCCTCTCACAAATCCCCTATTTGGTTTACTCTTGAAACTGGAGGTTGATACAGATTGCCAGGGAGATTAATTAATCCAGAGAGGTCAAGATGTCCCATCTAGCCAACTCATCCTTTATCCTTCTGGAAAGTCCCTCCCAGAAGGCGGCAACCAAAGCTTCATTGTCCCATCCCAGTTCTGACTACAAGGTGGGGTTCTGGACTGCATACTGGCTGATGGACTATTCTCCAGGATTTAGCCTGAGCAAGGGAGGATGAAGTTGAGGAAGCACGACCAGATTCATCAAATACCTTCCTGAAGCCTGCAGGTTCATGATCAAAGGATCCCCTCTCTACTATGTATGTTCTCCCCATGTTTGCGTGGGTTTCCTCCGGGCTCTCCGGTTTCCTCCCACATTCCAAAGACATACTGATAGGGAATCTAGATTGTGAGCCCCATCGGGGACAGCGACGATAATGTGTGCAAATTGTAAAGCGCTGCGGAATATGTTAGCGCTATATAAAAAAATAAAGATTATTATAAATAAAGATTATTACTACAAGGGGTTAGTCCATGCTGATTCTCCAGCACGGTGGGACATCAGGAACTCCACCTTCACATGATCAGTAGGGAACTGATGGGCCTGACATTCATAGCGCAGAATGCACTGGTTCAGAAATCCATAGCACTGCCTAGGGTCTCCTCTGAATCGTGGTGGAACCGATAAATGAAGATTAAGTTCAGGGGTATAGGTCACTGTCACACTTGGCTTGCCTGTAGATGTGACACCTTGAGCTGAAGCAGAAGTAGTGGCCATGGTTAGAGCATCCAGATGGGTATTTACAGTCCTTTTGTAAGACAAAATTTTTCCTGCTGATCATGCTGATGGGAGATCTCTTAATACTACTTAGCGGCCTGGGGTGTCTTGGGATCAGTGGGATCCATGGCCTGGGCAAACTGTTACGCTTCTAGGTGGCACACATGATTCGTGGACCCACTGTGCCAATGCACAGGATTTGCCTTGGAGGGGCGTTACTGTGCAGCTGCTTTGGTGTTCACTGGAGCCTCTAGTGGTGAGGTCAGACTTGTGTGGCAGGTAGCTGACAGGTGCCACTCCAGGGCAACATCTGGCCATTAGCTGCTGACCCCAAAGGGCAGAGATGATACTTCAGCTTCTCGGACAGAGAAAGATCGGCAACTTGGGACAAGTTCAGACAAGATAGCCTCTTGGGGAATGTTCAGACTGGATGGCCTTTTAGGACATGTTCACACAGGATGGCCATGGGGACAGGTTCTCCCTGTTCAGACAGGGTGGCCACAGGGATAAGTTCACAGTTCTTGCCTAGATATTCAGACCCCAGGGTGGTAGACTGGCACCGCTGATGCAGATATGGATTACAGATACCGCCGAAGAGGTCACTGGAATATGAGTGCAACTATGGTGGACTCACGGACACTCAGGATACGGGATACAGAACACTATCAGACTAGGGTAGTGGACCTGGCAACATACATTTGCCACCAACCCCCTAACAGAGCTAAAGGGATTGCTCAGGAGCCTTCCAGTAGGGGAGGGTGCCTTTTAGACAAGATATCTACCAGTAATTTGCTGGGAGACACTTTGCAGGTGAATTCACATTTTCCTAAATGCTTACCAACACCTGCTGGGAGCATTTACCATGTGCGCATGCTGCCCTTTAAGAACAGGGGAGTGCACACACCCTAGGCACATTGCCAATAAACAGTGCAGCATGCACAGAGGAGGAAGGAATCAAGAACCAGAGGATGCCAGGGATCACGCTGCAGGCCAGGGCGGTGAGTCCTAACTGAGTCCTGAATGGGATACCACGCAGGGGTGCCGAGCATAGCGAAACATTATGTACATGTCAGTTTTTTCACATGGACCTTGTGTTTATGTGAAAAACCTGCAGATGTCCTTTTTTCAAAATGTGTGCAGCACTGTGCACACTGATGACACATGGTTGACATACGTCTGTCATGAGTGCGCCTGGGAAAAGCAGTACAATTAGTGCTATTCCCAGGTGGCAGGTTCTGAATGCACTTTCATCATTGATGCCTGGTCTCAAGGCAACAATGATGACAGTTGTAGTCAGCAGCCACAGTCTGTGTATAGCTCTGACTGAAACTCCCATCGTTGTCGACTGGTCACGCTGATCGCAGGGAGACCAGACAGCAATGATGACAGTTGTAGCCAGCTGCCTCCCTCTGTGTGTAGCACTGACTACAACTCTCATTGTCACTTGTTTTTCCAGCGGTCAGCGCTAACAGGCGACAATGATTGGAGTTGTATTCAGCTCTTGCTGTGGACATTATGTATTAAAACATTTTTTTTTTAAATGGCATGGGCTCCTGCATAATTTTCATAATCAGCAGAGGGAAAGTCGACTACTGGGGGCTGATGTTAATAATCTGGGAATGGGGCCACTATCCCAAAAGCTTCTAAGGTTATTAATAACAACTCTCACAGCTGTTTGCTTAGCCTTTACTGGTTAGTTTATGGAGGACCCCAGAAAAAAAGACATAGGGTCACCCTATAATACCCAGGAAAGGGAACATGGATATTGGCTCCACTCCCAGGCTAAAAACATCAGCCCTCAGCCACCCCAGAAATGGCGCATCCATAAGATGTGCCAAGTCTGGCTCTTAGTCTAAACTCTTCCAAGGTGTTAGTAATGGAGAGGCATTTATAAGACTCCCGCTTTACTAACCTCATAATTAGTGTTGAGCGATACTGCTCGATATCTAAAAATATCGGATCGGAATGTTATCGCCGATATCACTAAAATATCGGCGATACCCGATACTAATACTGGAAGTCCCATGTAAGTCTATGGGAACCAAATATCGACATTAAAAAAAACCCATTCTTGCCTTGTTGGTTAATTGTACATGAAGGAAAACAACAAAGAGTAATGTAGAATGTATTGGGGGAGGTTGAGGAGACAATAAAGGCATACATGTTTAACCCAATGCATTGGAATAGCATTAATATATTTTTTTTTGGAAATACGTTTGGATTGACGAACAAATTGACAATGTTGTTAACCTTTTTTCTATTTTGGCAAATATGTATGTTTCACAACTTCCATGCTCTTCACCTTTTTAACTTTTGCCAGTGCCACACTTTCTCCTTCATAATCTTCAGCAGCATCATCTTTCTCATCAAATTATTCTTCATCTTCACCTTCTTAATCTTCTTCTTAAACTTCTTGCTATTCATGTTTTTGTTTACATTACTCATATTGTTATTATTAAACTATTAATCTTCTTCATATTCAAATTCTTCATCTTCTTCCTCTTCATCTTCTTCATCATATTCTTATTTGTGACAGAGATTCCTGTACTTGTAATCTGTAAAAGTATGAATTGTTCATCCTTCCGTTCTTGCTGTCACAAAAGATTTAAATTACAACAGTATTTGTCCGTGTTCAGTTTAGCCTGCAGCAGCAGGCATTTTCCAGGGGCACCACGAGGAGGAACGGACTCACCCCCATACACTGCTTAGTCTTCTTCTGCTTAGAATTTAGAGCATATATTTTGCTCTTCATTTTGGTCTTATACTTCATGTTCTTCTGCTTTTTTATCTTCTGCTTATTGTTCTTCTGTCTCTTGTTCTGTATCTTGTAGTTTGTCTTAACCTTCTTTGTCCTGTTGGTGATCTTCTTCTGGGTAATCTTTTATTTTTTCTTTGTGATGGTGTTCAGGCTGGTTGGCTTCATGCTCGTCGTCCTTGTTGTCGTCATCTTCTTCTGGGTGGTCTCTAAGGTCGTCTAATTTCCGAGAACCAGCTGACGTTACTGGAACCCGGACGGGTATCAGATGGAGCAAGAGACAATGGAAGTAACGAGGACCAGCTGACTGTGCTGGAACCCGGAGGGGCAGCAGAAGGAAAAGAGGCAATGTCACAACCGAGTACCAGCTGACGTTACTGTGACACGGTTACTAAGCAGGAGGTACTTGTGCTCCAAAGCACTACCAAGGACCAGCAGACGTTGGTGGAACTCGGATACGGAGATGGAGGCACCTAGGCCAAAGGCACTGGGGAGAACCAGTTGACGGTACTGGACCCCGGACGGGTAGCAGAAGGAAAAGAGGCAATATCACAACCGAGTACCAGCTGACGTTACTGTGACACGGTTACTAAGCAGGAGGTACCTGTGCTCCAAAGCACTACCAAGGACCAGCAGACGTTGGTGGAACTCGGATACGGAGATGGAGGCACCTAGGCCAAAAGCACTGGGGAGAACCAGTTGACGGTACTGGACCCCGGACGGGTAGCAGAACGCACCCATGAAAATGTAAGTTGACAGGACGCAAGCCGTCCGCAGTTACCGAATCACACAGTCCTACAGTGGGTGCTTGTCCTATTGTCACAATGGAAACAGCCTTTATTTACATATCCCACAGCACACATAGGAATCACCTAAACTGCAGGCACCATAGAGTCGGCTAACCCGAATGCAACACGACAGCACAACTTATTGGAGGATAATTGACGTTCACACTGCCAGGAAACAGCTGTCGTGCTGTAACCAGGCTGGCCAGGAGTCAGTACCCCTGCCAATTACTTACGAGCAACAAATGGCGGTGTTGTAGCCCAGGGAGTAGAGTTCAGGTGGTAGAAAGATGAACATAACAGGAGACATGGAAAACGTTGCCAAACAGTTATTTAATCTGAAAACGGACAGGCAAATTCAGGTGAGATCCATGCCTTGTTCATTTTCAGAAAAGTAAGCCGGTCTACATTCTCTGAGGATAGTCGCATGCGACGGTCTGTTACTACACCACCTGCAGCACTAAAGACGCGCTCAGATAATACACTGGCAGCAGGGCAAGCCAGCACCTCCAATGCATACTGGCTAAGTCTGGCCATGTATCCAACTTAGAGACCCAAAATTTGAAAGGGGAAGAGGCATCTGGGAGTACACTTAGAGGGAAAGCCAAGTAGTCTGTCACCATCTTACGGAAACGTTTCTTCCTGGTGACTGGAGCCGTCTCGGATGGTGTAGACCTTGCTGGCGCTGTCACAAAACTTCGCCACATTTGTAACATACAGCTCTTGCCCTGTGCAGAGGCGCTGCTTGTGCTCCCTCTTGTTGTAGAGGTGTCTACACTGCCTCGACGCACAGAGCTGCTTTGTAAAGCAGTAGCAGCAGCAGCTCTCTCGGCTGGAATGTACAACAGTATGGATTGCACCAGTGTGTCTTGGTACTCCTGCATTTTACGGTCCCGGTTCACCGGTGTGATGACGGTTTGTAAGTTGTCCCGGTAGCGAGGGTCTAGGAGGGTGTACACCCAATAATCTGACGTGGTGAGAATGTGGGCGATGCGGCGGTCGTTTCTCAGGCACTGAAGCATGAAATCAACCATGTGCTGCAGACTCCCAACTGGCAACAAAGGCTGTCCTCTGGAAGAGGCGTCATCTCTGCCTCCTCTGCATCACCCCACCCTCGCTCTACATACTGACTAGAGCGTTGTGTACCTCCCTTTGTAGGGATTTCTTCCTCCTCCATTGACTCCTCCTCCTCATCATCCTCCTCACAAAGTGAGCCTGCCCAGCCCTTTGTGAGGAACCACGTTGCGCTGACTGTCCTGAAAGTAATTGAATTTGTGACTCCTCATCCTCCACCTCTTCCAAAACCTCTTCCTTTAGTGCTTTCAGTGATTTCTGAAGCAGGCAGATAAGGGGGACAGTCATGCTGACTAGTGCATCATCTGCACTCGCCATCCGCGTTGAGACATCAAACGCACGCAAAACGTCGCAGATGTCCTTCATAGAGGCCCACTCAGTAGTAGTGAAGTGTGAACGGCGCAAATTGCGAGTTGATTGCGCCTGTTGCAGCTGATACTCCATTACTGCTGGCTGCTGCTCACACAACCGCTCCAACATATGTAACGTGGAATTCCACCTGGTGGGTACGTCACATATGATGCGATGTTCAGGAAGGCGAAATCTGACTTGCAGAGCTGCAATGCGCGATCTGGCCATGCTGGAACGTCGCAAGTGAGCGCACTCTAGGCGGACCTTGTGCAGCAGTGCATCAAGATGCGGATAGTCCCTCAAAAAACTCTGCATGACCAAGTTGAGCACATGTGCCAGACATGGTATGTGAGTGAGGTTGCCAAGGCCCAGAGCTGCCACCAGATTTCGGCCATTGTCACACACTACCAAGCCTGGCTGGAGATTAGCTGACAAAAACCACACGTCGCTCTCCTGCTTGATGGCATCCCAGAGCTCCTGCGCTGTGTGGCTTCGATTCCCCATGGAAATTAATTTCAGGACGGCCTGTTGACGTTTGGCCACGGCTGTGCTCATATCGGTCGCAACAGGTAAGCGTTCACGGGTCCATGTGGAGGTATACCGTGACGGCTCGTGCAGCAATGATTCTGAGGAACTGGAGTAGGAGGAGGAATCAATGTGTACAGACTGGATTCCTGCAATCCTTGGAGTTGGCAGAACACGTACAGCGCCACTGGCAAGATCTGTACCTGGCTCCACAACATTGACCCAATGGGCAGTGAGGGAAAGGTATCGTCCCTGGCCATGGGTACTGGTCCACGCATCGGTGGTCAGGTGGACCCTGCTACTGACGGCGTTTAGTAGCGCATGTTTAATGTTTCCCTCGACATGTTTTTGCAGAGCAGGGACGGCTTGCCTGCTGAAATAAAATCGGCTTGGCACATTATATTGTGGGACTGCCAATGCCATTAAGTTCCTGAAACTGTCAGTCTCCACCAGCCTGAATGACAGCATTTCAAGGGACAGGAGTTTTGCAATGCCAGCATTCAGAGCCTGTGCTCGTGGATGGTTTGCCGAGTATGGCCGTCTTTTATCCCATGCCTGTGGTACCGATGGCTGTTTTGTGGTCTGGGAGTGTGACGATGACTGTGAACTTGCTGCTGTGGGTGGAATAACAGTTTGTCTATGGACAACAGTGACCGAGGTTCTTCCATGGAGATCCTGTGAGGAAGCCGAACCAGGTGTGTGTGAGCTGGAGGTAGAGGCTCCAACACGACCTGAAGATGTAGGTGCTGCTGTAGGTTGGCCTACATCTCCAGTGTGTCTTTGTAACTCAGCTACGTGCTTTGTCCGTACATGTTTCCACATATTTGTGGTATTCAGGTTACTGATATTTTTACCTCTTTTAACTTTTTGCTTACACAGCTTGCATTGAACATAGCAAATATCATCTACAAGTCTGTCAAAAAAGGACCACGCAGTGCAAGTCATGGGAGCGCCAATTTTGACATTTCTAAGAGAACTGCTCCCAACAGGTGCCAAACTGGAGGCTACAGGCAAGCGAGTCTGCAGCCTACCTCTCCCTCCTCTTTGTACCGTTGGGCCAATCTCTTCCTCAGAGCTGCTCCCACCACCTTCCTGTTGCTCACGCCATGTTGGGTCTCGGACTTCATCATCTCCACTACCCTCTTCCAACACCTGCTGCTGTTGGATGGTCTGGGCAGCACCATGCTCCACAAAACCTGGCACCTGAGTCTCATCATCATCATGAGATGCGTTCTGCGGTGTGCTGTCCATCGGCACTGGCTCACCCGCCTCTTCAGATTGAGAGAGACACAGCTGTTGCGCATCACTGCATACTCCCTCTTCTTCAAATTGCAGAATGCTGCTTGCCTGTGCCCGTGTTTGCGAGCCAACAGATTCTGAGAACAGAAGCACAGACTCAGCTGGCTCCTGTACAGAACTCTCTGACTGCCTGGCCAATTTGACAGGCGGTGAACAGACAGATGGTTGCTCAACAGTGTTGTGTTCCTGAGAGGAGGTGGAAGGAATTGAAGTCGATGCATTGGCTGCCATCCAACCAACAACGGCTTCAATTTGTTCTTCCCGCAGCAGGGGGGCACGCCGAGCTCCTACCAAAGTGCGCATAAAGGAACGCTCACGGGGATAAATGGTGGATGCTGTGTCACTGAGGGCGGCAGCAGCCACAGAATCCCCACGTCCTCTCCCTGCTGAAACTCCACGGCCACGACCACGTGCCTTACTCACTGACTTCTTCATCTTGGTAGATTGATAAAGAAAGTCAGAAAAGTTATAAGGCCTAAGTGTGGTTATTACGCAGAGACTGAAGTGAACACTGAAACACAACTGTTCACAATCTGTGAAAGGCTACTCCTTTGTCTACTTCTATAGTGTTTGCAACCAATGTATTGGATACGGATGGAAGCGCGTCACACTAATAGATTATATTTATTTTAAATGGAATGGAGCAGAACCAATTGGAGAGAAATGACAAGGATGAGGAACTGAGACACGCTCAGCAGAGTACAAGCAGCAGTGCTTGAACAAGTAACTGGAGCGTGATGTGCACTCAAAAAATAAAAAACACAGACTGAAGTGAACACTGAAACACAACTGTTCACAATCTGTGAAAGGCTACTCCTTTGTCTACTTCTATAGTGTTTGCAACCAATGTATTGGATACGGATGGAAGCGCGTCACACTAATAGATTATATTTATTTTAAATGGAATGGAGCAGAACCAATTGGAGAGAAATGACAAGGATGAGGAACTGAGACACGCTCAGCAGAGTACAAGCAGCAGTGCTTGAACAAGTAACTGGAGCGTGATGTGCACTCAAAAAATAAAAAACACAGACTGAAGTGAACACTGAAACACAACTGTTCACAATCTGTGAAAGGCTACTCCTTTGTCTACTTCTATAGTGTTTGCAACCAATGTATTGGATACGGATGGAAGCGCGTCACACTAATAGTTAAATTGCATGGAGCAGCAAGAATTACACTGAAGAAAAAAAAAAGAGTCTGTGAGTGACACGTGCAGATGCCTACAGACAGCGTTGCATGCAGAGCAAACTGCAGCGTCACCTGCACTCACACACACCTTGCAGAGCTGTTAAAACAACACTGCAGGCAAAAGGAAGCTTTACACAGCGGTTGGTGCTAGCCTGCCTAAAGCACAGTACACTAAATCGCAATCTCTAACTGTCCCTCAGAGTCAGCACAGCAGCGTTCTGTCCCTTACTGAATTCACAGCACAGTGACGCTAAAATGGCGGCGGCGCCTTTTATAGTGCATTCTGACATCATTTCAGCATCCAATCACAGCCATGCCATTAGTTAACATGACCGCAGCAGTACAGGATGTGCCCACACTTCTTAGGATTCCTCATTGGCTGACTAAAATCACATTGCCTCTCAAAGAATTATGGGAACTTCCGATTCCGGTATACGATATATGGAAAATATCGAATTAAGTATCGAAAGTCCGATACAGCTAATATCGGCCGATACCCGATACTTGCGGTATCGTATCGCTCAACACTACTCATAATCAAATGTAATAAAGACCCAGAGTAAAGTCCTTTATTTGAAATAAACACTTCCCACCATCTTTTCCCATTTATTACTGTAAAATTAAAGATAAACCCCCATATTCCACACCTGTCCAACCACATTCCATTTGTCCCATGAACAGCCCAACTCTGCTTCATTTGGATTGCATGGCTGAGTGGTGACATGATGCGACTGATCAGGCGTTAATCTAGGAGAACCTGAGCTAAGTGTCAGAGCTCAGCTTCAGTGACCTGCGGTTCTTAACCTAGGAGGGGGACCAATATCCATAGCCCCTTCAGCTAACAACTGTAAATTATAGGGCGACCCTGTGTCATTTTTTCTCGAGGGTCCCCTCATAAACTAACCAGTAAAGGCTAATCAAACAGGTGTGAGCTGTTATTAATAGCCTTGGAACCTTTAGGGCAGGGGTCTCAAACTCAATTTACCCGGGGGCCGCTGGAGGTAGAATCTGGGTGAGGCTGGGCAGCATCAGGTTTTCCACAAGAAAACATTAACTGATTAACAGCAAGAAGTCATTCCCCCCAACGCTCATTCTCCCCAGCACTCATTCTCCCACAATTGCTTTTTCCCCATCACCCCATCGTTGCTTTTCCCCATCATTGCTTTTCCCCATCACTCCCATCATTGCTTTTCCCCATCACTCCCATCATTGCTTTTCCTCATCACTCCCATCATTGTTTTCCCCATCACTGCTTTTCCCTATCACTGCTTTTCCTCATCACTCCCATCATTGCTTTTCCCCATCATTCCCATCATTGTTTTTCCCCATGATTGCTTTTCCCATCACTGCTTTTCCCCATCACTCCCATCATTGCTTTTTCCCATCATTGCTTTTCCCATCACTCCCATCACTGCTTTTCCCCCATCACTCCCATCATTGCTTTTCCCCATCAATCCCATCATTGCTTTTCCCCATCATTGCTTTTTCCCTATCATTGCTTTTCCCCATAACTCCCATCATTGCCTTCTCCCCATCACTACTTTTCCCATCACTGCATTTCCCCATCATTGCTTTTTCCCCATCACTCTCCTCTACCTACACACACACCATCTCTCACCTGTCCGCAGCATTACTGGTGCGCGCTCTTCCTCGCTCTGGCACAGCTGGCCGCTGAATGATGACGTTATCCAGAGGCGCTGCTCTCTGTATCAGAGGCAGGAAGCGCGGGCACCGGGCAGGAAGGATCCTTGCCGCTTCGCTCCTTCTTATTTTGTCTTGCAGGCAGCGGAGCTGTTGGGATCATTCCCTGCCTGCCGCACATGATGGCTAGACTCTAGTCATCATCATACTCACCTCACCTCCTCCTGCAGCTCAGATGGTCCAGCGCCCGGAGCGCCGACATCTTCTTTCTATGGTACCGCTCATTAAGCTCATGAATATGGGTGCCTCGCCTATGAGAGTGGAGTGGCGTCCATATTCATGACCTTAATGAGCGGTACTACGTGTGACTGGGATTTCCCATGCGAGACTCAGCCGTGTTTCTTGCATGTGTGATCCCGGCCAAGGTGAGGGCCGCAAACTATTGTCCAGAGGGCCCATGAGGTGAGGGCCGCAAACTATTGTCCCGAGGGCCGCAGTTGGCCCGCGGGCCGCGAGTTTGAGACCCCTGCTTTAGGGCGATCGGCTCCTCTCCTAGAATAGTAACATTAGCCTCCATCTGTCAACTTTTCCTCTGCTGGTTATGAAACTTATGGGGGATCCCACACTGTTTTTTTTAATTAATAGATTTATTTATTTTTAAAAAACAAGTACAATAAAATATTTTATTTAATCTTACAATATACTGTACAAATTCTTTGGACCCATTAATAAAAAGCAATTGTGCATCAAACAGATATGATAAATACCCACCCAATTTTTTCCATTCCTAGCCACCCCTCCTATCCCTAGGCCACATCTCACCTCCTAGTTTATCTCACTCTTATATTTCTCCAAAGATAATTTTAAGTTATATACCTAAAAAATATATTTTTACAAAGTCCCATTCTTTCAACTCCTATTCTGTCATCATATTTTTAGGGTGATTCATCTATTGCTTATTCAACAATTTTTTAATTTTATTTTTAAATGGAAAAAAAGGCAGTATTCACTTACAGACAGTATCCAAAAATGTACAAGGCCCCTTAGATGTTTTCCCTGACCCAAATATTGAAAAATAAAATTCTGACCTAAATATTGAAAAATGCACAGTATCATCAATAATAAACTCCCTACTGAGCTAAAAGCGTAAGGATTTCTCCGTGGAATTCCTCAATCTCCTCATGGATGGGCTGTTCCACATACAGTGAATTAAATATGCTTTATTTTCCCCATACTTTGACATTCCTGTTCATCATTTGGGATAAGATTTTGATATGGCAAATTAAGTCTCTTATACATCTTATACCCTTTTTTCCATTGCATCTTTCCCTATATTTCTGAAGAGGTTGTCCACCCAACCCACGATGAAGTAATCTATCCACTTCCTCAAATGATATGTGAGTTTCAAATTCTCGGTGCGACTTCTCACTAATTTTATACCTAAAAATTCTCTCCTCTTTACTCATTAATCTTTTTTTCTATAGGAAATTGAAGGGCTGCCATACATACATTGAGTTCTCCTATTGGCTTTAATACATCTGGAGCTTATTTGAAATGGGCAGCAAGGCTCAACATATTCACTATAATTTAACCACCAAATGTTATGTAAAGTATAGCAGAAAGGTATTCCCTGCTGACCCACACTGATTTTTGCACATGCTCATTAGATGCTTTAATAAAGGTCAAAATGTTGGCTTCTTGAAGGAGAAGTAAATACGAGTCATTGACTGGAATATATTTCTGATGCAAAACAGCTGAAAGAATTGCCAAATGCAAAATAGTCATCTGACTCTTAATGAATTTACATCACATTTATGTCACAAAAGCTCTGGGCAGGATTATATTTCTGACTCTGGCAAATCAACAGCTGGACAATGCGCCAAATTTATTACAAGCGATTGTTTGGTACTTTTATATTGATGGCCTATTCTTAGAATAGATCATCAATATGAGACCAATGGTGATGCAACACCCGCCACCCCTGCCTATCAGCTGCTCCAAGTGGATGGATATGCTCAGATTCAGTGCAGAACAAACCAGCACCATCAATTGTATAGTGGCTGGAGTACTGTACATCCACTCCTATTCATTCAAAAAGGGGCGGATGGGCAGTACCTGGCCACGGCTACTATAATGTAGACAGAGTTGGGCTCCTCTTTGCAGTTGAGCATATCCAGCCACCTCGAGCAGCTGATTGACAGGGGAGTCAGGATCGCATTAATAGTAAAGATAACTGATAAAATTCAAGGGCAAATGTTATGTTTTGGTAGCTGAGGAGAGCAGACAAAAACGGCAATACACCAGAGAGGTTGGAATCTACTGGATTGCAGTACCCTGACTAACCACCACAACTAAAGGCAGCCGTGGAGCGTTCCTACGTTGGTCCTAGACGCCTCGTAACAGCCTACGAGGTTAACTACACCTAAAGATAGAAAGAGGAAAGCTATCTGCCCCGGAGCAGATCCCCAAAGAACATAGGAAGCCCCCAAACATGTAATGGCAGTTAGACAAGAGGAAATACAGACACAGACAGAAAACAGTATGAGCAAACGCTGGGGCCCAATCTGCCTAGACAGAAAAGGATAGGAAGGATACTTACTGCAATCCAAAAAAACCCTAAAAAAAGTCAATGCTACTAATTGCAAAAACACCTGAGATCACACGACCTCTACCACCTAAATTAGTTCTCTGGTGTAACAAAACCAAGCCGCAGCCACTGAAAAAACTGGAAAAGGCAAACGAACAAACAGTGGCTCCAGAGGAACCGAGAGGAGCCCAAGCCCCCCGGGGAGGGGAACCTGGCCAACCTCACAGAAATGCAGAGAAATATGCAAATGGCAAGCACAAAAACAGAAAATATCTTATCTGAGAGCAGGAGAAGAGGCAAGACTCAACAAGCTTCCAAGAAAACCAGGAAACAACGTTGAGACAAGAACAATTGATCACCGGCAACTATGATGGGGGGGAACCTCCCTTATATCCAGCCAGTCTGTGATTCCTGATTGCCAATCCTCATTGAATGGTTCAGTACTGTTTGTAACCACCAGAGGGAGCTTCTGCTCAGAATTCATTTCTAAAACATTCACAACAGTACCCCCCCTTGAGGAGGGGTCACCGAACCCTCATTTGTGCAACCAGGTCAGTCAGGATGAGCTCTGTGATACGCACGGATCAGTCTCCTAGCATGGATGTCCGAAGCAAACACCCAATAATTGTCCTCCTGACCATAACCTCTCCACTTAACCAAATACTGGAGTTTCCGTCTAGAAAAACGAGAATCCAATATTTTCTCAACCACATACTCCAGATTGCCCTCAACCAAAACACGGTCAGGAGGTGCAGCCATAGGAACCACTGGCTCGACAAACCTCTTCAATAAGGACTTGTGGAACACGTTATGGATCTTAAATGTCCCTGGAAGAAGTAAACGAAAGGAAAAAGGATTAAGAATCTCCATGATCTTATAAGGTCCTATGAACCTAGGCTTAAACTTAGGACATACAACTCTCATAGGGATATTTCTTGAGGACAACCAGACCAAGTTCCCCACTTTAAACCGAGGACCATCAGTCCTATGCCGGTTGGCAAACCGCTGGGCCTTCTCCTGAGAGAGGGACAACCTCTCCACTACCTGGTCCCAAATCTGCTGCATACGCTCCACAACAGAGTCAACACCCGGACAGACAGAAGCCTCCGCGTTGGCCGGTCATCCCGGAATTTTTGGTACCAGAGACTTGGTTAGTCGGTCCTTTTGGTGGCCTACCTTGTCTCGTGATGTCAGGGAATTTGTGCAGTCCTGCGGGACTTGCTCTCGCTCCAAGCCTTGCTCTCGCTCTAGTGGTTTGTTGATGCCATTGCCTGTGCCCAAGAGACCATGGACCCATATCTCTATGGATTTCATTTCCGACCTCCCTGTTTCTCAGAGAATGACCGTCATCTGGGTGATTTGTGAAAGGTTTTCCAAGATGATACATCTTGTGCCATTACCTACGTTGCCTTCCTCCTCTGAATTGGTGCCTTTGTTCCTTCAGCACGTGGTTCGTTTACACGGCATTCCTGAGAACATTGTGTCTGACAGAGGAGTCCAGTTTGTTTCCAGATTTTGGAGGACCTTTTGTTCTAAACTTGGTGATCAATTGTCTTTCTCCTCGGCGTTTCATCCTCAGACCAATGGTCAAACTGAGAGAACAAACCAGACATTGGAGACTTATCTAAGATGCTTTGTGTCTGCTGATCAGGATGACTGGGTCTCTTTTTTGCCTTTGGCTGAGTTTGCTCTTAATAATAGGGCTAGCTCTGCCACTTTGATGTCTCCATTTTTCTGTAATTCTGGGTTTCACCCTCGATTTTCTTCAGGACAGACGGAGGCTTCTGTCTGTCCAGGTGTTGAATCTGTTGTGGAGCGTATGCAACAGATTTGGGACCAGGTAGTGGAGAGGTTGTCCCTCTCTCAGGAGAGGGCCCAGCGGTTTGCTAACCGGCATAGGACTGATGGTCCTCGGTTTAAAGTGGGGGACTTGGTCTGGTTGTCCTCAAAAAATATTCCTATGAGAGTGGCATCTCCTAAATTTAAGCCTAGGTTCATTGGACCTTATAAGATCATGGGGATTCTTAATCCTGTTTCTTTTCGTTTGCTTCTTCCAGGGACATTTAAGATCCATAACGTGTTCCACAAGTCCTTGTTGAAGAGGTTTGTCGAGCCAGTGGTTCCTACTGCTTTGCCTCCTGACCCTGTTCTGGTTGAGGGCAATATGGAGTTTGTGGTTGAGAAAATATTGAATTCTCGTTTTTCTAGACGGAAACTCCAGTATTTGGTTAAGTGGAGAGGTTATGGTCAGGAAGACAATTCTTGGGTGTTTGCTTCGGACATCCATGCTAGGAGACTCATCCGTGCGTATCATAGAACTCATCCTGACCGACCTGGTTGCTCAAGTGAGGGTTCGGTGACCCCTCCTCAAGGGGGGGGTACTGTTGTGAATGGACTTGAAATGAGTTCTGAGCAGAGGCTCCCTCTGGTGGTTACAAGCGGTACTGGACTGTCCAGTGAAGATTGTGAGGATTGGGAATCAGGTGTTACTGACTGGTCTTATATAAGGGAGTCACCTTCCCATCAGGGTTGCCGGTGATCAATTGTTCTGGTCTCAATCCTTGATTCCTGTTTCCTTTGTAGCCTGCTGTGTCGTGTCTGCATCTCCTGCTAACAGATAAGACATTTTCTTCTTTTTGTTTTTGTGCTTGATTTTTGCATTTTGTCCTGCACTTCTGTGGGGGCCTTCAGGGTCCCCTCCGGGGGCTTTTGCCCTCTCAGTTTAGTTCAGCCACTGATGTTTGTACATTTGCTTTTTCCATTTTTTTCAGTGGCTGCTGTTTTGATTTTGTTACACCAGAGAACTAATTTAGGTGGTAGAGGTCGTATGATCTCAGGTGTTTTTGAAATTAGTAGAGTTGGTGCTTTTCAGGGTTTTTTGGGATTGCAGTAAGTGCCCTTCCTATCCTTTTCTATTTAGGTAGTTTGGGCCCCAACGTTTGCTCATACTATTTTCTGTCTGTGTCAGTATTTCTTCTTGTCTAACCGCCATTACATGTTTGGGGGCTTTCTATGTTCTTTGGGGATCTGCTCCGGGGCAGATAGCTTTCCTCTTTCTATCTTTAGGTGTAGTTAGTTTCTCAGGCTGTGACGAGGCGTCTAGGACCAATGTAGGAAAGCTCCACGGCTGCCTCTAGTTGTGGTGGTTAGTCAGGGTACTGCAATCTCATAGATTCCAACTGCTCTGGTGTATTGCCTTTTTTACCTGCACTCCTCAGCTACCGAAACATAACAAGTAGGCCACCAAAAGGACCGACTCACCAAGTCTCTGGTACCAAAAATTCCGGGATGACCGGCCAATGCGGAACAATGAATCTCAGACATCACAATCTTCTTCCACTAGTCTGGGACAAACAATTTCCCAACAGGGCAGCGCTCGGGTTTATCCTCCTGACACCCTTCCAGAGCCAGTCTCAAATTGGGCGAGATGGCGGAAAGAACTACACCCTCTTTCAAAATAACAGCAGGATCAGATAACTCAGGAGAGTCCGCAAGGAAACTCCTCGAGAGGGCATCCGCCTTAACATTCTTAGTGCCAGGAAGAAAGGAAACCACAAAATTAAAACCTGTGAAAAACAAGGCCCACCTGGCCTGTCTAGGATTAAGTCGCTTGGCTGATTCCAGATAAACCAGATTCTTATGGTCCGTGAGCACCACCACCAGATGTTTGTCTCCCTCCAGCCAATGTCTCCACTCTTCAAAAGTCCACTTCATGGCCAATAACTCCCGATTACCCACGTCATAATTACGGTCAGTTGGAAAAAAATTTTCGAGAGAAAAAAGCACAAGGGTTACTTTTAGAGGTCTCAGGATCTCTTTGGGACAAAACGGCACCTGCCCCAATTTCAGAGGCATCAACCTCCACCTGAAATGGCAGAGAAACATCAGGCTGCCATAGAACAGGAGCAGAAGTGAATCTGAAACGCAGAGACTGCCTCAGGAGGCCAATTCACCACATCAGAACCCTTTTTGGTCAAATCAGTCAATGGTTTAACAATAACAGAGAAATTACCAATAAATTTACGATAAAAATTGGCAAAACCCAAGAATCTCTGAAGAGCCTTTAATGAAGTAGGTTGGACCCAATCAAAGATGGCCTGAACCTTGACCGGGTCCATTTCAATAACAGATGGAGACAAAATGAATCCCAGAAATGAGATCCTCTGTACGCCAAAAAGACACTTTGATCCCTTCACATACAGAGCATTCTCTCTCAAAATCTGGAACACAGTCCGAACATGTTTCACATGAGAGTCCCAGTCATTGGAAAAAATCAAGATATCATCCAAATAAACAATCAGAAATTTATCCGCAAAATCCCTGAAAATGTCATTCATGAAGGACGGGAAGATGGAAGAAGCATTAGTGAGCCCAAAGGGCATCACTAGGTACTCAAAATGCTCCTCTGGGGTATTAAACGCCGTCTTCCATTCATCTCCGTGCTTAATGCGAATAAGGTTATACGCCCCCTGAGGTCAAGCTTGGTAAACCAAGTAGCACTTTTCACCGTGGAAAACAGGTCAGAAATCAAGGGTAACGGATATTGATATTTCACAGTGATATTGTTCAAGAGACGATAATCAATACACGGCCTTAATGAACCATCCTTTTTGGCCACAAAGAAAAAACCGGCACCCAAGGGTGAAGAGGATGGTCTGATATGACCCTTCTCCAATGACTCCTTGATATAAGACCGCATAGCGTCATGTTCAGGTACAGACAAGTTAAAAAGGCGACCTTTAGGGAATTTACTACCAGGCACTAATTAAATAGCACAGTCATAGCTCCTATGGGGGACAAGGATGCAGATTTACTTTCGCTAAACACATCAGAAAAATCAGTCAAAAAGTCAGGAACATCTTGAGCCTGGGGAGAGGCAGAAAAAACAGGAGTGTTGGCATTAACACATTGGCAGCCCCAACTGGTTACAGACACAGATTTCCAATCCAAAACAGGATTATGAGACTGTAACCAAGGGAAACCTAGTACAATAATGTCATGCAGATTATACAGCACCAAAAATTTGCAACTCTCCTGATGATCAGGTTCAACCCTCATTATCACCTGAGTAGAGAACTGGGGTTTATTCTCAGTCAAAGGGGTAGAATCAATCCCCAGTAGGGGAATAGACTTCCTTAGGGGTATCAAGGGAAACCCACAACGTTTAGCAATATCAAAATCCATCAGGTTAATAGCTGCTCCGAATCAACAATAGCCTGAGCAGAAAATGTGGACAGGGAGCAAATCACGGTAACAGTCAACAGAAATTTAGTCTAAACACTACGCAAGACAACTGAGCGTGCAAAACGTCTTCCCCGCTTAGGGCAGACTGAAATAGCATGAGAGGCATCACCACAGTAGAAACATAACCCATTGCGTTTTCGAAACTCATGACTCTGTGTCCCAGAAGCCACTCTATCACACTGCATGGGTTCAGAAGCTGGTTCACAAGGCAACACTATTCCACGCATACTTCTACGCTCACGCAAACGTCTGTCAATTTGAATCGCTAATGACATAGAATCATTGAGACCAGAGGGAGCAGGGAAACCCACCATAACATCTTTTACATTCTCTGACAGACCCTTCCGAAAAAGGGCTGCCAAAGCATCATCATTCCATTTGGTCAGGACTGCCCACTTTCGGAATTTCTGACAGTACAACTCAGCGTCCTCAAGCCCCTGATTTAATGCCAACAAGGTTTTTTCAGCTTGATCAGTGACATTAGGTTCATCGTACAATAACCCCAGAGCCAGAAAAAATGCATCAACATTACTCAAAACAGGGTCCCCAGGTGTCAGGGAAAAAGCCCAATCCTGAGGATCGCCGCGCAGGAGAGAGATGACAATTTGAACCTGCTGTGCTGCATACCCTGAGGACTTAGGTTTTAAGGCAAAAAACAACTTACAGTTATTTTTTGAAATTCAGAAATTTAGCTCGATCCCCCAAAAACAAATCTGGCATGGGGATCCTGGGTTCCACAACTGGCAACCTAGCAAGATAGGTAGCAATACTCCGAACCTCAGTGGCAAGATGATCCACACGGCCAGACAACTGTGCAAACTCCATTGAGAAAAAAAAAATACTCCTCAGCACCCAGAGAAAAAGAGGGAAAAAATGCAACAAACAAAAAAAAAAAATCTCTGACAACTCTGACAACCTTTTTTGTTTCCACACTATTTTTCCCTTCTGTGAGTACCATATAATTTTCAGTTGGGCCGGTGATACTGTTATGTTTTGGTAGCTGAGGAGAGCAGACAAAAACGGCACTACACCAGAGAGGTTGGAATCTACTGGATTGCAGTACCCTGACTAACCACCACAACTAAAGGCAGCCGTGGAGCGTTCCTACGTTGGTCCTAGACGCCTCATCACAGCCTGAGAGGTTAACTACACCTAAAGATAGAGAGAGGAAAGCTATCTGCCCCGGAGCAGATCCCCAAAGAACATAGGAAGCCCCCAAACATGTAATGGCGGTTAGACAAGAGGAAATACAGACACAGACAGAAAACAGTATGAGCAAACGCTGGGGCCCAATCTGCCTAGACAGAAAAGGATAGGAAGGATACTTACTGCAATCCAAAAAAAAACTAAAAAAAGCCAACGCTACTAATGGCAAAAACACCTGAGATCACACGACCTCTACCACCTAAATTAGTTCTCTGGTGTAACAAAACCAAGCCGCAGCCACTGAAAAAACTGGAAAAGGCAAACAAACAAACAACAGTGGCTCCAGAGGAACCGAGAGGAGCCCAAGCCCCCGGGGAGGGGAACCTGGCCAACCTCACAGAAATGCAAAGAAATATGCAAATGGCAAGCACAAAAACAAAAAACAGAAAATATCTTATCTGAGAGCAGAAGAGGCAAGACTCAGCAAGCTTCCAAGAGAACCAGGAAACAACGTTGAGACAAGAACAATTGATCACCGGCAACCATGATGGGGGGGAACCTCCCTTATAGCCAGCCAGTCTGTGATTCCTGATTGCCAATCCTCATTGAATGGTTCAGTACTGTTTGTAACCACCAGAGGGAGCTTCTGCTCAGAATTCATTTCTAAAACATTCACAAAAGGCAAATTTCTCTTAGTTTGCATTGAGGCTTCTGGGCTTTCACGGCCCATGAGGGTTCTGTGTACACAACCCACGCTTAGTCATAAAATGTAAACACAGCATTTTTCACTTGGAACTGAGCTTCTCAAGAGATGCAAATGGAAAGGAACTTTTCACATAATGTTTATTCTCAATAACCAATAAAAAGGTATAGGTGCTTCTCACAAAATTAAAATATGATCAAAAATTTAATTCATTTCAGTTCTTCAATACAAAAAGTGAAACGCTTATATTATATATAGTCATTACACACAGATTGATCTATTCCACGTGTTTATTTCTGTTAATGTTGACGATTATGGCTTACAGCCAATGAAAACCCAAAAGTCATTATCTCAGGAAATTAGAATACTTTATAACACCAGCTTGAAAAATGATTTTAAAATCTGAAATATTGGCCTACTGAAATGTATGTTCAGTACATGCTCTCAATACTTGGTCAGGACTCCTTTTGCATCAATTACTGCATCAGTGCGGCGTGGCATGGAGGCGATCAGCCTGTGGCATTGCTGAGTTGTTATGGCAGCCCAGGCTGCTTTGATAGCAGCCTTCAGCTCGTCTGCATTGTTGGGTCTGGTGTCTCTCATCTTCCTCTTGACAATACCCATAGATTTTCTATGGGGTTAAGGTCAGGCGAGTTTGCTGGCCAATCAAGCACAGTGATACTGTTGTTTTTACACCAGGTATTGGTACTTTTGGCAGTGTGGACAAGAGCCAAGTCCTGCAGGAGAATGACAGTTCCATCTCCAAAAAGCTAGTCGGCAGAGGGAAGCATGAAGTGCTGTAAAATTGTGTAGTAGACGGCTGCGCTGACTTTGGTCTTGATAAAACACTGTGGACCTACACCAGCAGATGACAGGTCCCCAAAGCATCACTGATTGTGGGAACTTCACACTAGACTGTAAGCAGCTTGGATTGTCTGTCTTTCCACTCTTCCTCCAGATTCTGGGACCTTGATTTCCAAATGAAATGCAAAACTTGCTTTCATCTGAAACAACACCTTGGACCACTGAGCAAAAGTCCATTTCTTTTTCTCCTTGGCTCAGGTAAGACGCTTCTGGCGTAGTCTATTGGTCATGAGTAGCTTGACACAAGGAATGCAACACTTGTAGACCATGTCCAGCAGCAGTTTACTCCTTGTGAATCTCCCCAAAATTATTGAATGATCTTTTCTTAACAATCCTTTCAAGGCTGTCCCATTTGTTTGTGCACCTTTTTCTACCACACTTTTTCCTTCCACTCAACTTTCCATTAATCTGCTTGGATACAGCACTGTGTGAACAGACAGCTTCTTTATCAATGACTTTTTGTGGCTTACCCTTTTTGTGGAGTGTGTCAGTGACTGCCTTCTAGACATCTGTCAAGTCAGCAGTCATCCTTATAATTGTGGAGCTACTGAAACAGAATAAGGGACCTTTTTGAAATGATTAGGAAGCCTTTGCAAGGTTTTTTTTGTTAATTATTTAAATTGAATGAGATAATGAGTTTTGGGTTTTCATTGGCTGTAAGCCATAATCATCAACATTAACAGAAATAAACATGTGAAATTGATCACTTTGTGTGTAATGACTCTATATAATATATGAGTTTCACTTTTTTGTATAGAAGAACTGAAATAAATTAACTTTTTGATGATATTCTAATTTTGTGAGAAGCACCTGTATGGGTTGCAAATAAATTTCTAAAAGAATTGACTTCTCAAGGTTTTGTCCACCTAAGCCCTTTAAACTGAATAATTATTCTTCAATTATTGTGTTAGGGTATATGTAAATCATAGGGGAGAGGGTCATCAATTAACCTCCCACAAACACATCTTTATAAACCAGCTATGAAATCTGTTAAATAAAAGTGACTCCTTCACTGATGGATGCAACCTAACACTGTTTTCATGCTTAGCTATTTCATTTTTTATACATTTACCTTGGGATGGCAAATGATGAGAAACATATAGCTGAAAAAAACATTTTCTACAAACGGGATTTTCAAGTCTGGGCACAACACCTTTAGGGCTCATGCAAATGACTGTATTTTAGGTCCATGTGCAATCTGACAAAACATCAAATCGCAATTGGACCAGTGTTAATTTTATATGTGCTATGAGGCTGTGCACATGTCTGATTTTTTCGTTGGACAGAGACGGTATGGGGAAGAAAATCATTTCATGATCGAGTTTGAGCCGATATTTGAATTGCACTGAGCCATACAAGTCAATAAGTCCAATTTCCATGCACTGACAGAATGGAGAAGATGGAGACATTTTTTTTTCCATTTTCTCCTCAATCGAGAGAATTGGGGCATACCATAAGCACACTCTGATCAAACTCTAATCAGAGTTTGATCAGGATGTGATTTGTGTAATTGATCCGATTTTATTGGATGACAGAATGTACGCTCTTGTGAGCACAGCCAGCCCTGAAGGAGTTTTCCACTTTAAATGGACCTCAGATGCCCCAAAACATCTAAAATAGCAAAAAGATCATGTGCTCATCTTCACTGGGTCCAGCACTGACTTCCCCGCTGATGCTCGAAGCTCAGTATTTTGGGGGTAGCTGTGACATCATGTCACCAATTTGCATTACCATTGTAGTAAATCACTGAGCTTAGCGGCTATGGCACACTAGACGGCACAAGCCCCTGAGATCAGTGAATAACTATAGTGGTGATATCACAGCTGCGGCCCAAACATCAAGACCAAAGCAGTAGCGGAGAGCCAGTGCTGGACCAAGGGAGGGTGAGTAATTGATCTAACGGTAATTTTAGTCATTTACAGCAATCGGGTTCTATGTTCTTTGACAGTGGAGAACATCTTTAACGATGCTAATAAAGTAACTTGTTTTTATGTTACTCTTTTTCCAATATTGCATAGAAAGGCTTTATAATACTTTCCCAACAAACTTGTGATCAATGAAAGTCCCAGCGGTGGGACTCTTGGTAATCAAATACTACACATTCCTATAAGTCATATTCTCTTGTCCTTTAAAGGGAATCTGTCACCCTAAATTGGCGGGATATTTAAATGATGGCAGTCAGGTCAGATGGGCGGTGTTTTGGGTACTTGCCTTAACATGTTGTTCACCGCTGTCTCCATTATTTCTGGAATTGTAGTCGTTGCCCTCCATATAACGCCCCTGCGCATTGCAATCTTGAATTGCGCACACACAGTATGCTTTGCCTGCAGATTGCAATGTGCAGGCGCGTTATATGGAGGGCAACGACTACAATTCCCAGAAATAATGGAGACAGCGGCAAACAACATGTTAAGGCAAGTACCAAAAACACCGCCCATCTGACCTGACTGCCATCATTTAAATATCCCGCCAATTTAGGGTGACAGATTCCCTTTAACCTTGTAAGGATGTATTGAATGTATACATTAACAAGTAGTTGAGTAAAAGAAAGTTACCGAATCTTTGACATCTGTGGTTAGCGAAGCAACTAATATGAAATGTTCTGTTGTGCAGGCAAATAATCGCCTTGAATTAAAAAACAATATGTAAATTTGCAACTCATGGTTCATTTAGCACAAAGCTCACCTGGAACACTATAAGCTGTGAACAAACAGATGGCGCTGGCATGAGATTGTATCATGAAAGGAACTCCAAAAATATACATACGCTATAACATGCAGCGGTTTCCCGTGTACACAGGCGGTGATGCTGGATTCAAAGTATAGAATGCTAATAAAAAGTTAAATAGCAAACAAAAAAAATGGAACAGTAGTTATTATGGTGCATTGCTGCATGTGAAGAAGCTATAGAGGAAAATATATTCTCTGACTAAGAATAAAAACAAAAAATGTAAAATATGAAAATAAGTAAAGTAGAAGTAAAAAAGTAAGCAAAATGGAATTTTGCCTATTTACCAGCTACTTAAACCTTAGTTCCATAGTTTAACCCCTTTACTCCCAAGGGTGGTTTGCATGTTAATGACCAGGCCAATTTTTACAATTCTGACCACTGTCCCTTTATGAGGCAATAACTCTGGAACTCTTTCATGGATCCCGGTGATTCTTACAAGGTTTTCTCGTGACATATTGTACTTCATGATAGTAGTAAAAGTTATTTGATATTACTTGTGTTTATTTGTGAAAAAAATAAAAACTTGGAGAAAATTTTGAAAATTTAGCAATTTTCTAAATTTGAATTTTCATGCCCTTAAATCACAGAGATATGTCACATAAAATACTTAATAAGTAACATTTACCACATGTCTACTTTACATCAGCAGAATTTTGGAACCAAAATTTTTTTTTTGTTAGGACGTGATAAGGATTAAAAATTAAACAGCGATTTCTCATTTTTACAACACCATTTTTGTTTTAGAGACCACGTCACATTTGTAGTCAGTTTGAGGGGTCTATATGATATAAAATACACATAAGTGACACCATTCTAAAAACTGCACCTCTGAAGGTACTAAAAACCACATCCAAGAAGTTTATTAACCCTTCAGGTGCTTCACAGAAATTTTTGGAATGAACATTTAACTTTTTTTCAGAAATTTTTTTATTTCAGATTCAATTTGTTTTATTTTACCAAGGGTAACAGGAGAAACTGGACCCCAAAAGTTGTTATACAATTTGTCCTGAGTACGCTGATACCCCATATATGCAAGTAAACCACCGTTTGGGTGCAGGGCTGAGCTCGGAAGAGAAGGAGCGCCGTTTGACTGCTCAATGCAAAATTGGCTTGAATTGACGCCATGTCACACTTGGAATGCCCCTGATGTGCCTAAACAGTGGAAACCCCCCACAAGTGACATCATTTTGGAAAGTAAATCCCCTAAAGAACTTATCTAGATGTGTGGTGAGCACTTTGAACCCCCAAGTGCTTCACAGAAGTTTATAACGTAGAGACGTAAAAATAAAAAATCATATTTTTTTCAAAAAAATAATATTTTCACCCCCAATTTTTTATTTTCTCAAGGGTAACAGGAGAAATTGGACCCCAAAAGTTGTTGTGCAATTTGTCCTGTGTATGCTGATACCCCATATGTTGGGGTAAACACTGTTTGGTGCATGGCAGATCTCAGAAGGGAAGGAGCACAGTTTGACTTTTTCAACGCAGAATTGGCTGGAATTGAGATTGGATGCCATGTCGTGTTTGTAAAGCCTCTGATGTGCCTAAACAGTGGAAACCCCCCAATTCTAACTCCAAACCTAACCCAACACACCCCTAACCCTAATCCCTAACCCCAACCCTAACCCTAATCCCAACCGTAACTGTAGTATAAACCATAACCCCAACTCTAGCCCCAACCCTAACCCTAACTTTAGCCCCAACCCTAACTTTAGCCCCAAACCTAACCCTAAATTTAGCCCAACTCACTTTAGCCCAACTCTAACCCTAATGGGAAAATGGACATAAATACACTTTTTTTATTTTATTATTTTTCCTAACTAAGGGAGTGATAAAGAGGGGTTTGATTTACAATTTTTTTTTATTATAATCACTGTGATAGGATCTATCACAGTGATCAAAACCCGTTATAGAGTGATTTTATATTTGGCAGATGTCACACACTAAAAGACACTTTTTATAGCAAAAAAATAGTTTTTGCATCACCATATTTTGAGAGCTATGATTTTTCCATCTTTTGGCTCACAGAGTCATGTGAGGTCTTCTTTTTGCTGGATGGGTTGACATTTTTATTGGTACCATTTTCAGGCACATGACATTTTTTGATCACTTTCTATTCCGATTTTTGGGAGACAAAAGGAGCAAAAACCAGAAATTCCTGATTTTCTTTTGGGGGGTATTCCGCATGTGGTAAAATTGATTAATCAATTTTATTCTTCGGGTTAGTATGATTACAGTGATACCTCATTTATATCATGTTTTTATGTTTTGGCGCTTTTATTTAGGCTGTGTGCAGACGTTGAGGATTCTTAGTGTTTTTCACGGCAAAAACGCTTACCCACCGCAACTCATTATATTCTATGGGACTCCGCAATGCTGTGCACATGCTGCGTGTTTTTCCGCAGCAGAATCGCATCACGTAAAAATACTCAGCATGCTCATTCTTTTTGCGGAATCTCGGCGATTCCGCCGCCATAGGAATGCATTGAACCGCTTACTTTCCGCATGTGGCTGTGCCCACCATGCGCAAAGTAAGCAGTTCATGTGCGGATGGTACCCAGGGCCTGGAGGAGAAGAAATTCTCCTCCAGGCCCTGGGTACCATATCCATATTAAAATAATAACTAAAATAAAAAAATCGTGCTATTCTAACCTTCTGGCGGCCCCAGCAGCTTTCCCGCTCTTCAGCGATGCTCCCGGCCAATCCCGTTGCCAGTGATGCCTTGCGAGAATCACCCCAGATGACGTAGCGGTCTCGCGTGACGCTACGTCATCTGGGGTCATTGTCGCTAAGCATCCCTGGGAACGCGATTGGCCGGTAGCATCGCTGAGAGGCGGGAAAGCTGCGGGGGCCGCCAGAAGGTGAGAATATCAGGATTTTTTATTTTTTTTAATATTTTTAACATTAGATCTTTTTACTATTGATGCGGCATAGGCAGCATCAATAGTAAAAATTTGCTCACACTTGTCAAACACGTTGTTTGACTCGTGTGACCAACCTGTCAATCAGCTTTCCAAGCGATGCTATAGATCGCTTGCAAAACGCTAGTTTCTGGCGGGAATATGCATACCAATAAAAATTTGTATTTCCTGCTGCAGGGAGCTGCAGGATTGCCGCAGAAATTTCAGCGACAATTCTGCAACGTGTGCACATAGCCTTAATAAAACTATTTTATAGAAAAAATAACTGTTTTTGCATCACTTTATTCTGACAGCTATAACTTATTTATTTTTTCGCTGATGATGCTGTATGGTGGCTTGTTTTTTGCGGGACAAGATGACGTTTTCAGCGGTACAACGTTTATTTATATCCGTCTGTTTCCACTTTTTGTTCTGCGGTATGATGATAAGGAATTGTTTTTTTGCCTTGTTTTTTTATGGTGTTCACTAAAGGGGTTAACTATTGGGACAGTTTTGTAGGTCGGATCGTTACGGACGCAGCAATTCCAAATATGTGTACTTTTATTGTTAAGATTTTTTTTCCATTCAAATATTTATTTATTGATAGAATAAATATTGTTTTTTTTATTAATATTTATTAAAATATTTTATTATTTTTTTAAATATTTTTAAAATTATTATTATTTTTTTTACCTTATTCTGACTTTAACACTTTGTTCCACTATGGGACAATTACTTTGTGCAGGCTGATCGCTTCGGTAGGATGCAGGTGAAGCAGCATCTGCATGCTACAGAATCTGTCAGCGCTGCACTCTGTGCACTCACCTGAGAGACTTCCTGACATGGACTGCTCATGACAGGAAGTTTCTCAGCTCTGGTAACCTGGATGTCGTCATGACGACATTGGGTTGCCATGGCAGCGATTGGGACCCTGCGTCACGTAGCGGGGTCTCCGATCCAAAGGCAGAGGGGCTGTCAGCCCCTGTGCCGGCTCCAGAACTCTGCGATCTTGTTTGATTGCAGTGTTCTGGGGGTTAAAGTGCCGGGAGCGGTCTGTGACTACGCCTAGCACTTAATGCCAGGTGTCAGCTGTGAGAATCAGCTGACACCCGGCCGTGATAGGCCACGCTCCCCTGTGAGCATGGCCGATTACCATGGTGTACTATCCCGGCCATGGTCAGACAGGCCCAGGGCTCATGGACGGAATAGTATGTCAGATGGCAGAAAGGGGTTAAAAACCTAATGCAAAATGTAAAAAAATAGAAAAGTCCCAAGCTTAAATGGTATCATAGCTATACAAGTTGAAAAAAGACACCAGTCAAACAAGTTCAATCTTTTTATTTATAAACCACAAGGCCATTTGTCTTGAGAAAAGCATTCAGCCATTGTGTAAATGCTGATAATGCTGATGTACAATTTGATGATACTTCCTCTTGCATTTTACAGATCCGTACTACTACTAACAAAGAAAAAAGGGCTAAAAGAAATCATAGGCATCCCGAAATAGTACCAATAAAAACATCAACTTGTCCTGTAAAAAAATTTCATAGAACTCTGTTAGAGAAGTACTTCCATAATTTTTTTAAATGAATTTGTGTATACAGTCATGGCCAAAAGTTTTGAGAATGACACAAATTATTATTATTATTATTATTATTATATATTTATATAGCGCCATTTATTCCATGGCGCCTTACATATGAAAAGGGGAAAAATATAGACAGATACAATAAACATGTGCTAGACAAGGGACGCATAAGTACAGAAGGAGAGAGGACCCTGCCCGCGAGTGCTCACAGTCTACAGGGATGGGTGAGAATACACTAGGAGAGGGTAGAGCTGGTTGTGCGATGGTTCAGTACACTGAGGATCATTGCAGGTTGTAGGCTTGTCGGAACAGGTGGGTCTTCAGGTTTTTCTTGAAGGTCTCCGTTGTTGGTGAAAGTCTGATGTTTTGCGGCAGAGAGTTCCAGAGTATGGGGGAAGCCGGGAGAAGTCTTGTATGCGGTTATGGGAAGAAGAGATGAGGGGGGAGTCGAGAAGGAGATCTTGAGAGGATCGAAGGTTGCGTGTGGGTAGGTAGCGGGAGACCATGTCACAGATGTATGGAGGAGAAAGGTTGTGGATGGCTTTGTATGTCATGGTTAAGGTTTTGAACTGGAGCCTCTGGGCAATAGGAAGCCAGTGAAGGGCCTGGCATAGTGGGGAGGCAGGGGAATAGCGGGAAGACAGGTGGATTAGTCGTGCAGCAGAGTGTAGGATGGACTGGAGAGGTGCCAGAGTGCTAGAGGGGAGGCCAGACAGTAGGAGGTTGCAGTAGTCTAGGCGGGAGATGATAAGGGCGTGCACTAGTGTTTTTGTGGTTTCATGGTTGAGGAATGAGCGGATCCGGGAAATATTTTTGAGTTTGAGGCGGCAGGAGGTGGCGAGGGCTTGGATATGTGGTTTGAAAGAGAGGGCAGAGTCGATGATCACCCCAAGGCACCGAGCATGTGGGACTGGGGAAAGCGAGCAGCCATTGACATTGATGGATAGGCCTGGTGGAGGGGTAGAATGAGGTGGGGGAAAGATGATGAATTCTGTTTTGTCCATGTTCAGTTTGAGAAAGCGAGCAGAAAAGAAGGCTGAGATAGCAGACAGACACTGTGGGATTTTGGTCAGTAGGGAGGTGAGGTCAGGTCCAGATAGGTAGATCTGCGTGTCATCGGCGTAGAGGTGATACTGCAAGCCGTGGGATTCTATGAGCTGTCCCAGGCCGAAGGTGTAGATGGAGAAGAGTAGGGGTCCTAGGACTGAGCCTTGGGGAACACCGACAGACAGGGGGCGAGGTGAGGAGGTGGTGTGTGAGAGGGAGACACTAAATGTTCGGTCTGTTAGGTATGATGAGATCCAGGATAGGGCCAAGTCTGTGATGCCAAGAGATGAGAGAATCTGTAGGAGGAGGGAATGGTCTACGGTGTCAAAGGCAGAAGACAGGTCCAGGAGAAGGAGGACAGAGTAGTGTCGCTTGCTCTTGGCGGTTAGCAGGTCGTTAGTGACTTTAGTTAGGGCAGTTTCAGTTGAGTGATGCGGTCGAAAGCCTGATTGTAACCGGTCAAAGAGGGAGCAGGAGGAAAGGTGGGAGGACAGTTCAAGATATACATGCTGTTCCAGTAGTTTTGAGGCGAAGGGGAGAAGAGATATCGGGCGATAGCTAGACGCTGAGGATGGGTCGAGGGAGGGCTTTTTGAGGATCGGGGTGATTGAAGCATGTTTGAAGGATGAAGGAAAGACACCATTTGTAAGTGAAAGGTTGAAGAGGTGTGTGAGAGTAGGGATGAAGACTGTGGCAAGGTTAGGGATGAGGTGGGACGGGAGTGGGTCAAGCGCGCAAGTGGTGAGGTGTGATCTTGACAGGAGAGTGGAGAGCTGATCTTCTGTCATGGTGGTGAAGCTGGTTTTGGAAGAACAGGGCTGAGTGGCTAAGAGGGGCATTGGGGGCTGCGGGCCAAAGCCTTCTCTGATAGTATCAATCTTTTGCTTAAAGAAGGAGGCAAAGTCTTCGACAGAAATGAGAGGAGAGGGAGGAGGTGCTGTGGGATGGAGTAGAGAATTGAAAGTGTTGAAGAGCTGTTTAGGGTTGTGAGACAGGGAGGATATGAGAGATGAGAAGTAAGTTTGTTTTGCGGCAGAGAGCGTGGACTTGAAGCTGGCGAGGGACTGCTTGTATGCGTTGAAGTGCTCGGTGGAGTGGGTTCTCTTCCATCTCCGCTCGGTAACCCTGGAAGCCCGTCTAAGTTCTTTGGTCAGGCCGGTCAGCCAGGGCTGCCTGTTGATTGTACGAGTTTTGCTCTGCATGAGGGGGGCGGCCGAATCAAGTGTGGTTTTTATTGTGGTGTTATAAAATGTGGCAGCAGCATCTGTGTCATGAAGTGAGGCTATGTCTGTAAGAGGGAGGAGGGACTCAGAGAGCGATTGTAAATTGAGGTGTTTGAGATTTCTGCGAGGGTGGGTGAGTTTGTGGAGTGGGGGATGCGTACTAACAGAGGAGAGGGAAGAGAATGTCAGTAGGTTGTGGTCAGACAGGGGGAGTGGGGAGTTAGTGAGATTAGTGAGGGAACAGAGACGGGTGAAGATAAGGTCCAGCGTGTGACCGCCTTTGTGAGTGGCCGCAGAGGACCATTGAGTAAGGCCAAGGGAAGCTGTGAGCGAAAGAAGTTTAGAGGCCGCCGGGGTGGAAGTGTCAATGGGGATGTTGAAATCGCCCATGATGATGGTGGGGATGTCAGCAGAGAGGAAATTGAGTAGCCAGGTGGTGAAGTGGTCGAGAAAGGTGGAGATGGCTAGTTCCGGGGGCGGTAGATGACAGCCAGTTGGAGGTTGGAGGGGAATAGATGCGGACGGAGTGCACTTCGAACGAGGGAATAGCAGTGGAGGGTGGAATTTGAATAGGGGTAAAGGAGCAGGTATCAGACAGGAGTAAGCCAACTCCTCCACCACGTTTGTTGCTGGGGCGAGGGGTGTGAGAAAGATGAAATCCGCCATAGGAAAGCGCAGCTGGAGAGGCTGAGTCAGAGGGAGTGAGCCAGGTTTCAGTGATGGCAAGGAAGGAGAGTTTGTTGGTGATAAAGAGGTCGTGGACAAATGACAGTTTATTGCAGACGGAGCGTGCGTTCCATAGTGCTCCGGGTAGGGGGACTGGGGGAGGGGGGTGTGGATGGATAGGTATGAGGTTGACAGGGTTGCAAAAACGTGTGGAAGATCGTGGCAGGGTGTTAGAAATGAGTGTGGGGATGTGATGAGGAGGGCCAGGATTTGGGGATACATCGCCAGCGATGAGGAGTAGCAGACAGAGCGTTAGAAGGTGGGAGCAGGATAAACCATGGTGTGGCCGTGTGTGTCTTGGTAAAAAGGATTGTATGTGGAGGAACAGTTCTGAGGGAAAGGTGAGATGGCTGGGGAGAATGGAGGGGGAAATGACTAATTCCTTACTAGGTGGGGGATTACAGGGGATAGGAAGAAAGAAAGGAGGATGGGGTGAAAGTGATAAGAAAATGAAACATATTGGTTTTATAATCTGTTACCTTGCAGCCAAATTCCAGTCGAATTCTAGTCTAATTCACAGTAGTGTAATTAGAAATCTGTAATTTGAAATATGGGATTTGAAATATATGAAGCAGACTACGTCTGGAGCAGACCCATTGCACTGGTTATATCTGCAGCTAATGCCAATCAGGTGTGAGTGGAAAGTGAGCTGAGACTGCTCAGGCCAGATGCAGAGTTAAGGAAAGGTCATAAAAGGGGGTAGGGATTACACAGACCATTCGGATGTGTGGTGAAGATAAGAAGTATGGAGTACAATTATGTACACAGGAAGATGGGTGAGCAAATCATACCATTAAACAAAGCAATATACATGATGCATTCAGGAGCATAGAAAAGCTGGAGTTTTCATACCATTAACAAAGCAATATACATGATGCATTCAGGAGCATAGAAAAGCTGGAGTTTTCATACCATTAACAAAGCAATATACATGATGCATTCAGGAGCATAGAAAAGCTGGAGTTTTCATACCATTAACAAAGCAATATACATGATGCATTCAGGAGCATAGAAAAGCTGGAGTTTTCATACCATTAACAAAGCAATATACATGATGCATTCAGGAGCATAGAAAAGCTGGAGTTTTCATACCATTAACAAAGCAATATACATGATGCATTCAGGAGCATAGAAAAGCTGGAGTTTTCATACCATTAACAAAGCAATATACATGATGCATTCAGGAGCATAGAAAAGCTGGAGTTTTCATACCATTAACAAAGCAATATACATGATGCATTCAGGAGCATAGAAAAGCTGGAGTTTTCATACCATTAAACAAAGCAATATACATGATGCATTCAGGAGCATAGAAAAGCTGGAGTTTTCATACCATTAACAAAGCAATATACATGATGCATTCAGGAGCATAGAAAAGCTGGAGTTTTCATACCATTAAACAAAGCAATATACATGATGCATTCAGGAGCATAGAAAAGCTGGAGTTTTCATACCATTAAACAAAGCAATATACATGATGCATTCAGGAGCATAGAAAAGCTGGAGTTTTCATACCTGTGGGAACAGAAGAACATCTCAGTCACAAGGTGATGATGACAATGCTGTAGGATTGATGTGTGGCCAAATGCATTCTAAATTCTAGTCTAATTCACAGTAGTGTAATTAGAAATCTGTAATTTGAAATATGGGATTTGAAATATATGAAGCAGACTACGTCTGGAGCAGACCCATTGCACTGGTTATATCTGCAGCTAATGCCAATCAGGCATACTGCTTCACTTTTTCTAATGGCAATTTGCATATACTCCAGAATGTTATAAAGAGTGATCAGCTTAATAGCAATTACTTGCAAAGTCAATATTTGGCTAGAAAATGAACTTTATCCCCCAAAACACATTTCAACATCATTGCAGCCCTGCCTTAAAAGGACCAGCTAACCTCTTTTCAGTGATTGCTCCATTAACACAGGTGTGGGTGTTGATGAGGACATGGCTGGAGATCAATCTGTCATGATTAAGTAAGAATGACACCACTGGACACTTTAAAAGGAGGCTGGTGCTTGGCATCATTGTTTCTCTTCTGTTAACCATGGTTATCTCTAAAGAAACACGTGCAGTCATCACTGCAATGCACAAAAATAGCCTAACAGGGAAGAGTATCGCAGCTAGAAAGATTGCACCTCAGTCAACAATCTATCGCATCATCAAGAACTTCAAGGAGAGAGGTTCCATTGTTGCCAAAAAGGCTCCAGGGCGCTCAAGAAAGACCAGCAAGCGCCAGGACAGTCTCTTAAAAGTGTTTCAGCTGCGGGATCGGGCTACCAGCAGTGCAGAGCTTGCTCAGGAATGGCAGCAGGCAGGTGTGAGTGCATCTGCACACACTGTGAGGCGGAGACTCTTGGAGCAAGGCCTGGTCTCAAGGAGGGCAGCAAAGAAGCCACTTCTCTCCAGAAAAAACATCATGGACAGACTGATATTCTGCAAAAGGTACAGGCAATGGACTGCTGAGGACTGGGGTAAAGTTATTTTCTCTGATGAATCCCCTTTTCGATTGTTTGGGACATCAGGAAAACGCCTCATTCGGAGAAGACAAGGTGAGCGCTACCACCAGTCTTGTCTCATGCCAACTCTTAAGCATCCTGAAACCATTCATGTGTGGGTTGCTTCTCAGCCAAGGGAATCGGCTCTCTCACAGTCTTGCCTAAAAACACAGCCATGAATAAAGAATGGTACCAGAATGTCCTCCAAGAGCAACTTCTCCCAACCCTCCAAGAGCAGTTTGGCGATCAACAATGCCTTTTCCAGCATGATGGAGCACCTTGCCATAAAGCAAAGGTGATAACTAAATGGCTCAGGGAACAAAATATAGAGATTTTGGGTCCATGGCCTGGAAACTCCCCAGATCTTAATCCCATTGAGAACTTGTGGTCAATCATCAAGAGACGGGTGGACAAACAAAAACCTAAAAATTCTGACAAAATTAAAGCATTGATTGTGCAAGAATGGACTGCTATCAGTCAGGATTTGGTCCAGAAGTTGATTGAGAGCATGCCAGGGAGAATTGCAGAGGTCCTGAAGAAGAAGGGTCAACACTGCAAATATTGACTTGCTGCATTAACTCATTCTAACTGTCAATATAAGCTTTTGTTACTCATATGTTTGCAATTATTATATTTCTGTCTGTGATAAAAACATCTGTCAAACACACATAAAAACCAGAGGGCAGCAGATCATGTGAAAATATAATATTTGTGTCATTCTCAAAACTTTTGGCCATGACTGTATATGTATATAATGTAGTGTGTATGTGTTAATACGCTCACCTACCACCTTCTCTGGAATCCAGCGCCGTTCTATTCCTTTTCTCAGTGATGTCACTGCTTTTCTGACTATCTGGTTTGCTCTATGCATAAGTCGGAAATGTATTTGACATTGTAAGTTTATGGAGTGACATTCAGCGCCTCGCTCAAGCCACTTCTAGGTCATGCAGGGCGCAGTGTCACCCGGAGGAGTCTGAAGAGTGGTGACATCTCTGAGAAGAGGAACAAAATAGCGCTGGACACCACAAAAGGTAGCAGTAGGTGAGTATATTAATATTAATATACTCACACTACGCTATATGCACTTGTACACAGATTAACTTAAAATATTATTAGCATGTATGAACAGAGTGAAAAAACTACCAATAAAAATGTTGAGAAATACTCTACAGAAAAGATGCATACTTGCGGTTCAGTGCCATTAAGAAATGTTTTTACAGTGAAAACAACCAAGGACTAAAGATTATTGGACCCATGGATGTAGAGCGGAGTCCATGGCTGTAACGGATGCAGACTTTTTCCAGCATGGAGCATTGGTTATGGTGATCTTATTGTTGTGCTTTATTAGAGATTTGCTAGCTGATCAGTTTAAAGTGCACAAATCTCTCCTGCAGTGTGTTCAGCCTCAGGAATTGGTGTTTCCATTCAGTGACCATAAGCGGAGGAAGACGTGTGGGATGGATCTTATGTATGCATAAATCCAGCTACGAGATTGGTAAAGGTAAAGCAATCATGCCATTACTCTCGTCAGTGTCTCAGGGGCCTCAATTAAGCCATTTTTCTCCCAGTCACTAGTCCCATTGTGTGGACAGGGGTTGTAGACCCAGTTGAGCTGTCACCAGGGGGTCTCACATGCAGCCCTAGGAGAGGGCTCGGCCACAGGAAAATGCCTCCACCAATGCACAGTTAACTTTGGGGGGGTTGTTTCCCAAAGGCTGGGCACAATTCCCAGAGGGATCAGCTTGAGGTATTTAGGACACTGACAAGAAAATAGAGGGGTTTTGCCATCTGAAGCTGGATATATGTGCTATGGTTGGGTTATCTATCATCTGGATTTGAGGAACTATGCTAAGGATTGATTTTTGTTTGGAGCTAGATACCTGTGCTACAGTCTTGGTATCTGTCGTCTAGATTTGATGAACTATCCTAATGACTGTTCTTGCCAGCTGGAGCTGGATACATGTGCTGCGGTCATGATATCCATCATCTGGAGGAGTATGGACTGTGAAAACAGACTACACTGGCGGGAGGTACAAAATCTGTGGGCCAATCAAAAGTTGAGAGACAGTGAGTATAGCCTAGTACAAGGCAGTGAAACTACCATCCCCAGGTTGGGATCTTGTGGACTAGGGGCATTGTTTTTGGCCATGTACCCTGTGTTCCTGTAAGATGATGGACGTCTGTTAACCTGCTGAGGTGACTATTACAACCCTCAACCTCAGATTTTAACAACAGAAATAACAGATATGTGCAGACATTTGCTTTGTATGATTGAGATGTTACTACATTGATACAGCTTTTTAGGTTTTGCTACTTTTGCTAAATTAAATCACATTTAAAAAATCATTTGGTGGCTGATAGTGATGGGCATGTATGTTCGAGTCTAGCAGGTTCAGCCAAGCATTTAAACAACATTCGGTTCGGGTACCAGAGCAATCCCCGAACTTGAGCCCAGACCCCCATTCATCGGTCCATTATTTGCCACCCTGTCTTCTGCATGATAGCATGGCAAACATGGCTCTGATCATTGGTAAGATCGTCACCACCGGTCTGAGCCCTGCGGTTCTCAAGTAATAGCAGTGAGAGCTGGCGAGGCTAATGAGAGTATTCAACAGCTTGCGCCTGTACTATAAATAAATACATTAAAAAAATGACTTAGTGTCTCTTCTATTTTTGATAACCAGCACAGGAAAAACCAACAGCTGGGGGCTGCAACGATCAGCTGTCAGCTTTATTATAGCTATGCAGGGGTAGCATTTATGTACTTTTAATCAAAGTACATGTATCAAAGTACGGGGAAGTTAAACATGGATGAATCTAACACGCATCTCTATTCTCTTCATACAGGTATTTAATCTGTGCACTGAATCCTGCATGCTACCAGCCACAGCTTTCATTTTTCCAATTTATTTAATGGTATTTAATCTCTGCACCGAATCCTGCATGCTACTAGCCACAGCTTTCATTTTATCCAGCATATTTAATGGTATTTAATCTCTGCAGCGAATCCTGCATGCTACCAGCCACAGCTTTCATTTTATCCAGCATATATAATGGTATTTAATAATGGTATTTAATCTCTGCAGTGAATCCTGCATGCTACCAGCCACAGCTTTCATTTTATCCAGCATATTTAATGGTATTTAACTATTTCAACTTACTCTGCTTGTACCCTTATGCTTTGAGGTCAAGTAACTTTTTCAAAGTGGTTTATGAGCCATGTTGGCTTGGACACTTGTTTATCTGCCCACTACATTTATTGTGTCCTGCTGTGTCAACTTAGTTTGATTGCTAATGAGAAAAAAAAGGAAGAGATCTTAGAACTAGCTTCCTGTTATGTTTTGGTAGCTGAGGAGAATAAGCAAAAATGGCAATACACCAGAGAGGCTGGAACCTATTGGATTGCAGTAACCTGAACTAACCACACAACTAGAGGTAGCCGTGGAGCATTCCTATGTTGATCCTAGACACCTCGTCACAGCCTGAGAGATAACTACACCTAAAGGCAGAAAGATGAAAGCTATCTGCCCCGGAGCAGATCCCCAAAGAAAATAGGAAGCCCCCAAACATGTAATGGCAGTTAGACAAGAAGAAAGCACGGACACAGACAGAAAATAGAATGAGCAAACGCTGGGGCCCAATCTGTCTAGACAGAAAAGTACAGGAAAGGATACTCACTGCAATAAAAAAAAACTCTAAAAAATACCAACTCTTCTGATTGCTAAAACACCTGAGATCACACGATCTCTACCACCTAAATCAGATCTCTGGTGTAACAAAACTAAGCCGCAGCCACTGAAAAAACAGGAAAAAGCAAATGAACAAATAACAGTGGCTTCAGATAAACTGAGAGGAGCACAAGCCCCCGGAGGGGACCTGGCTGACCTCCACAGAAGTGCAGGGAACAATGAAAAAAGCAAGCACAAAAATAAAAGCAGAAAATATCTTATCTGATAGCAGAAGATGCAGGCAAGACTCAGCAAACTTCCAAATGAACCAGGAACCACAATTGAGACAAGAACAATTAATCACCGGCAACCATCATGGGAGGGAACCTCCCTTATATCAGACCAGTCAGTGATCCCGGATTGCCATTCCTCGCTGAAAGGTTCAGTACTGTCTGTAACCTCCAGAGGGAGCCTCTGCTCAGAAACCATCTCTAGCAAATTCATAACAGCCTCCTATATAATGAGACATAGTCTGGGGAAGCATTTATGCAGGGGTAGCGTTTATGTACATTTAATTGAAGTACATGTATCAAAGTACGGGGCAATTAAACATGGCAGTTAGACAGGGCAGGAGACAGGTAAGACAAAGAAAAAAACTATTCCCTGTCCATTTGGATCACAACACATATTCACCATTTGCATTTGTATAATTTATATCCTGGCTGCTGCATTAACTCACATCCACTGCCCTTGCATTCACTCTTTGCACTCCATCCATATCGGCCCCTCTATCCTTTTCTCTCCTATGTATAGCACTCACGCTCTTTTCACATTGCTAAACAGCACAAATCCACCAAATCCCACCATCCAACACACCAGATGCTCTCACAAATCACTTAACCATCTGCTCACTCTTTCTATCCTCCTTCTTCTAGTCGCAGGAGAAACCGCTCCAAACCCTGGCCCCCCATGCTATAGCAAGTCAAACCTTCCAACTGCTACACTCATAAACCCCTCTAATCTTATTAGTATTCCCTGCATGCCTTCTGTCTCTTTTAATTGTTCCCATTGGAATTCTCGCTCAGTGTGTAATAAACTCCCCTTCATCCATGGCTTCTTCCTTTCAAATTCTCTTAACCTTCTAGCTCTTACTGAAACCTGGCTCCAGCAGTCAGACACCACTGCTGCTGCTGCTCTCTCATATGATGGACTACACTTTTCTCATACTCCAAAATAGGACAACAGAGAAGGTGGAGGCTCTGGTCTGCTCTTATCACCCAAATGTACTTTTCAGGTTATCCCTCAAGTACCTTCACTTGTCTTCCCTTCTTTTGAGGTCCATGCTGTCAGACTCTATATCCCCTTCTCCATGCGAGTGGCGGTGGTGTATCGTACTCCCGGCCCTTGTCATCAGTTCATGTATCAATTTGCCACCTGGCTTCCACATTTTCTTTCCTGTGACATCCCCACCTTCATCATGGATGATTTCAACATCCCCACTGCTCTTCCCATCTCCCCATCTGCTTCTCACCTTTTATCTCTAACCTCCTCTTTCGGCCTCTTGCAACATACTAACTTCCTCACGCATGAAGACGGTAACTCCCTCGACTTGGTCTTCTCCCGACTTTGCTAAGTAAATGATTTCACAAAATCCCCTCTCCCACTCTCTGACCACAACCTTCTTTATTCTCTATCAAAAACTGCCATCCCCCTCAGGTCACACCCGACTTTCCACACATATAGAAACATACAGGCCATTAAAACCCAGAAACTTATGAAGAACTTGCAATCATCATTGGCCCCTATCTTCTCCTTCTCATGTCCAGATTCTGCACTGAAGCATTACAATGAAACCCTGCAAAGTGCCCTGGATGAAATTGCCCCTCCTATACATAGAACAATATGACACAGACAACGACAACCGTGGCACACGCTGCAAACACGTTTCCTGCAGCGGTTCTCCAGGTGCGCCGAACGTCTGTGGGGAAAATCTAATCTACCCGAAGATTTCATCCATTACAAGTTTATGCTTAAAACATACAACTCTGCCCTTCACCTCTCCAAACAAACCTATTTCAACACCCTCATCACCTCACTATCCAATAACACTAAATGTCTCTTTGACACTTTTCATTCCCTACTCAACCCAAAAGTGCAGACTAGAGTTGAGCGAAACAGGTCAGTTAGATTCAAAAGTCACCGACTTTAGCCAAAGTCTATGTCGTCAACCGCAACACGACCATAGCATGAGGTCGGCCATGCAGTGGTCGAAACGAGCGCCAAGTTGTATTTCCCAGAATGCTTGATGGTGTCTTTTTTCAGCCAATGAGCAAGGACTTACACTGTGGGTAACGAGATGACATGTGCAGGATTCCACCACTATCGTAGAGAAGTACATTGCAGTGATTGGCTTGCTTTGGGGGTGTCATAGTGTCTATAAAAGCCCTCATCGCCGACCTCCATTTTACTTCTGGCAATCTTCACAGTAGGGAGAGGTTGCTGCTTATCAGTAGGGAGAGCGTTAGGGCTGTAAAGATAGAAGAAGTTCTTACGTGCTTGTGCTGATAGCAATTGTGCTGTACAGTTAGTGTGCAGTGACAGGGGAGGATTTTCTTGTGTGCAGCAGCGCTGGTTATTAGGCTTCCTGATAGCTGTATTGCTGTGTGTACACTGCTGTGCAGACTGCTTTTTACACAGCACTAATACTTTTATTCTTTTTTTCTGCACAGTTACCGAGCGTTCATTTTTTCCCACACCGTATAGAGCTGTATGCTCCTCACACACTACTGTGTACCGAAAAAGTAAAACAAGGCACTCAACTAAATGTGTTCAAAACAAGGAAATTTAATGATGGTCCAGGCAAAACGTTTCGGCTGTAATGTAGCCTTCATCAGTTGCCGTAAAGATATATTTAGGTAGAGACCTAACAAAGATATTCAAATATATTGACAAATCCAAAAGCAGGTAAATGCTCATAAACAAAAGAAATATATACAAGTATAATGGTCAAACGCTTTATAGGTTACATAGTTAAAGGGGTCATGAATTAATATATTGGCACAATCCAATAGACTCATATGTTAAGGAAGAGAACATACCCTATAGTAGATGGTCACAAAAGTTAGAATCCCAGTAAACTATTATATAGACAATACACCTGAGAAGTATGAACATAGATGAGTGTCAGATAAATAGTAATATACTCACAATAAAAAGATCTAAAGTGAAACGCATACCACAATATGGAATTTAGTCCGTGATAGATGACCTGTGGGGGTTAATATACGTTGAGACACAGATGTGGCACAGCTGGTGCGCTGATTCATATGGAACCCAAGGATGTGCTTACCAGTTGCTATGAGGAGATAGCGTGTCTGGTGCTAGATATATTGAAGTATGCTGCCTGTATGGAAATAGTTAAGGCAGAGTGACACGGTTATGTATACCATTTCTGTGAGCTGTGGCATAGAGGTGCTTCACCGCTCATAGTTGCAGACGCGTATCCACCGCTTGTCTGTGGTCTGTGCAGTGCCCAGTGGATAAGCGGCGCCGATGGCTATGCCTATGTGTATATATGCCTTGTACCCGAAGTAAGATGCACGCTGAACCAGCGCCGTGTCACCTGGGGACTTCCGGTGTGTGCATGCTGGGACGGAAGTACCGTGCGTTCCAACTTTGCGTTCCAAGGACTGATTCGTGAAGGATAGAGCTCCGCCCTAGGGCGTCACGAAAATTGATCACAGTGATCGGTGCTCGTAATTCAAAGCGCAGATGGTGGATATAAGATTAATGGTGGCTAAACTGTGGTGTGATACCGAGGTGATTGGTGCCATGACATCGGTGGTTATAAATAGAGACGGCTCTGAAAGAGAGTACAGTAACATAAATTAACCACATATTAAAGCAAGAATGTAAACATTTATAGAAGGGAAACAATAGATCAAACTCCCTATTCAAACCCCATTCGTTTTGCCTGGACCATCATTAAATTTCCTTGTTTTAACACATTTAGTTGAGTGCCTTGTTTTACTTTTTCATTTATCTGGTTGGGAACCTAACTCGGCACCACCATATCCAGTAGTGCACACGTTCAAGTATACTTACACTACTGTGTACCGGTGGTATCACGGACAAATACATGTTACTATCTGTGTGTGACTCCTAAAATAAATAGGGAGATTTAAATTTTCCCCCACACCGTAATACAGCTGTTCGCTTCTCATACATATACCATATATCTGCTGTTTGTATTACGGTCCAAATCCATACTGAGTAGCGTCTGTGTGTGACTCCGGAAATAAATACGGAGTTTTAAATTTTCCCCTACACCGTATACAACTGTCCGCTCCTCATACAGTACCGTATATCTGCTGGTATTACGGTCAAATCCATACTGAGAGAGCGTCTGTGTGTGACTCCGTAAATAAATACAGAGATTTAAATTTCCCCTACACAGTATACAGCTGTATGCTTCTCAAACAGTACCATATATCTACTGGTATTTTTGTACATTTTCCCAAGCATGAGGAAGTATGGTGGAAGAGGCTGCGGACGTGGGCGGGGGGGCCCAGCTGATACTATGGTGATGGTGGTGCATCTGCTGGTAGTGCCAAAGGCCAAAGCCCCTAAGGCAGGAGGTGTTAAGCCTGTTTCATCGTCAGGCTCCAGAATGCCTGGAAGGCTCCCTTTTCTGGGAGTAGGTAAACCACTTTTAAAGCGGAGCATCAGGAACAGGTTTTGGCTTACATTGCCAAAACAGCCTCCAGCTCTATCGCCTCCTCTTCTGAAGTTTCAAAAAATGCAAGCACTGAGTCGTCAGTGCAGGCTCATGGTCAGGTAAGGCACCTTTCCTTGTGTCCTTCACCCTCACCAAAAAGAAGGATGCGGCAGGCCACACTTCAGATTACTCCCTGGAGCTCTTTCATATACCATGCCTAATTTATCAAGTGAAATCCTGAATTCCCCAGTCAAAGATGAATATAACATGGAGTGCACTGATGCACAGCCAGTGCTATATGATTCTGATGGTACATTCACCCCTGCACTGCATTGCCCTTGCAGTCTACTGAGCCAGATTCTGACCCTGATGAAACTCAGGTGCCTCTTCCCGCATACTCTAACACCTTACACGGTGACACAGAGGAAGGTGCAGATGAAATTGAAGAGGACGTGATGGATGACCCAGTTGTTGACCCTGATTGGCATCCATTGAGGGAAGAGGGTGCCACTGGCAATAGCTCAGAAGAGGAGGAGGATCCGCAGCAGGCATCGACATCGCAGCTGCGGTTATCTGGCAGGCCCATAGCAGTCCAAAAACGTGTTAAAAAACAAAAAGAGTTGCAGGACAGCGTGGCCAGATGGTCAAATTAGCACAGCGTGCAAGCCCTGAAAAGTTTTCCCATAGTAGGAAGAGTGCAGTGTGGCACTTTTTTGACCAAAATCCTATTGATGAGGCAAAGGTTGTCTGTAAGAAGTGCGGAAGGACCTTTAGCCGAGGGAAAAATCTCGGACATTTGAATACCAGTTGCATGCTTAAACATGTAAACACCATGCACTTGCAAGCGTGGACAGACTACAAAACCTCACTGGCTTTGAACGCCTACATTGCCAAACTGATCTCATTAGAGATGATGCCCTTCCGTTTGGTTGAAAGCGCAGCGTTCCGAGAGATCATGGCCTACGCTGTCCCACGCTATGACCTACCCAGTCGGCACTTCTTTTCTAGAAAAGCCATCCCTGCCCTCCACCTGCATGTGAAAGACCGCATTGTCCATGCACTCAAACAATCAGTGAGTGGAAAGGTGCACCTCACAACAGATGCATGGGCCAGTAGACATGGCCAGGGCCGTTATGTGTCCATCACTGCGCACTGGGTGAATGTGGTGGATGCAGGGTCCACAGGGGATAGTGGCAGTGTGACAGTGCTGCCTAGCCCACGGTATAGGCAACAGTTGGCTGTAGGCATTCGACCCTCCTCCTCCAGAAGTGAAAGCTCGTTGACAGAGCACAGTTGCACGAGCACTCCATCCGCAGCTGCCAGTGTTGCACACGAGGTGTCCCACTATCGAACAGCTAGTGGTAAGCGTCAGCAGGCTGTTTTAAAGATGATGTCTTTGGGCAACAACAGACACACGACGGAGGTACTGGCCGACTACTTGCAGCGAGAAACTGAGTCATGGTGGGGCAGTCTACATCTTGAGCCAGGCAAGGTAGTCAGTGATAACGGCCGTAATTTTGTGGCGGCCATAGTCCTGGCAAAACTCAGGCACATACCTTGCCTGGCTCACACCTTGAACCTGGTGGTGCAGTGCTTCATAAATAATTATCCGGAGTTACCAGCCATGCTCCACAAGGTGCGAAGACTGTGCTCGCACATCCGTCTCTCGCTCGTAGATTCCAGTCGTATGCAGAGGCTGTAGCGATCGCTCCACCTCCCCAAGCACCGCCTAATCATAGACGTTGCAACAAGCTGGAACTCCACCATGCACATGGTTGAGAGGCTGTGTGAATAGAGGTAGGCTGTAATGCATTTGTGAGAGGATACACAGGCAGGCAGTTTGAGAGCAGACATTGAGTTGTCGGGTGTGCAGTGGTCAAAGCTGAAAGACCTCTGTAAAGTCCTTCAGTGTTTTGAGGAATGCACATGGCTGGTAAGCGCAGACGAAGCCATCATAAGCATGAGCATCCCACTTATGCGTCTGCTCATGCAAACTTTGATGCACATTAAGGATCAGGCGTCTGCAGCGGAGGAGGAGGAGGAGGAGGGTAGCCTTGATGACAGTCAGGCATTGTCTGCTTAGGGAACTGTCCTGGACGAGGTGGAGGAAGAAGAGGAGGAGGATGAGGGGGATAATTATTTTGGGGAGGAGGGTGCTTCTCATGGGGCAAGAGAAAATGTTGGCTTGCCAAGATCAGGTGCAGGGTTTGTGCGTGACTGGAGTGATGTGGATTTGACAGAAAGGGCTCCTCCACCCACCTCTGGCAGTGCATCATTGACACCTGGAACATTGGCCCACATGTGTGTTATGTCTTGCGGATCCTAAAAAGGGACCCCCGCATTGCCAAAATTATGAAGGTTCTACCACGAGCCATACTGGGCAACATGGAAGAGGTGTTCGTGGTGCACACAGCCGAAGTGACATTGGAGACAGGAGTTTCATGACCATGTTGTGGACTGATTTCTCAAGTGCCGCTCACACGACTGTAAATACTGAATCGATTGCAACAGACAGGAGACAGCAGTTGTCAAATATGGTTCAAAATTACCTCTCCTCCCCTATCGATGTTCTCCCTTTGACTACTGGGCCTGTAAACTGGACACCTGACCTGAATTGGCTCGCTTGCCCTGCTGGTAGTGTGCTATCAGAAAGAGTCTTCAGTGCTGCTGGATCAATCCTGACAGAAAGAAGGAGCCGTCTGTCGACCCAAAATGTAGGTGATCTCACCTTCATTAAAATGAACCATGCCTGGGTTTCAAAGGATTTTGTACCACCTTCCCTTGATGACACATAGATTGCCAGCAAAATGGCTTGCTTTGTCCTCCTCTTCCTCCGACTTCTCCAATTCCTCCATTTGCAGCTACTGAACGTCCAGCCTACACCTCAACATATGCCAGTTTTTCCACCTCCCTAACTGGGCTGTACCCCCCTAGGGCTGGCGTCAGCACCTGGCGCACCCGGGCAAGTGCCGGGGCCCTGAGCAGGTGGGGGGGCCAACTCGCCGTCAGAGACACCGGTGAACTATGAGGAGCCCTGTGGCAGTATCGGCGCCCATGAGTGGGCCCCCTGCTTGCTGAGGGCCCCACCACTTGCAATACTTACCTCTCCCTGCTCCACCTCTGTGACGTCTTCCGCATTTCCTGACAGTGACATTCAGGTCAGAGAGCGCGATGAAGTCACGTCTGTGCGCCCTCTGCCTGAACAGTCACAGTTCAGAGAGCTGGAAGATGGTGACGTTGAGGAGTCCAGAGTAGAGCAGTGCCCAGCGAGGAGAGGTATTTCATTTTTTTTTAATGTTTGGAGCAATACATGGGGAGCATTACACACTGGAGAATTATATATGGGGCCCATCATACACTTGAGCATCATAGATAGGGCCCATTATACACTGGAGCATTATATATGGGGCACATCATACACTGGAGCATTATAAATGGGGCCCATCATACACTGGAGCATCATATATGGGGCCCATTATACACTGGAGCATCATATGGGGCCCATTATATATGGAGCATTATATATGGGGACCATTATATTTGGAGCAAAGTCGCTCATCTCTAGTGCAGACCCCAACCACAGACCTCTGCGCTGACGATCTGGCCAATTATTTCAAAGAAAAAATTGACCACATCCAATAGGAAATTATCTCCCAATCCTGTCATACCGTGCACTGTCCTCCCTCCCCCACTGCAACTAGCTCACTCTCTGATTTTGAACCAGTCACAGAAGAAGTAATCAGGCTCCTTGCATCTTCTCGCCCTACCACTTGCACCAGTGACCCCCATTCCAACACATCTCCTCCAGTCCCTTTCCCCTGCTGTCACCTCTCACCTAACAAAATTATTCAACCTTTCTCCCTCTTCTGGTAACTTTCCCTCCTCATTTAAACACGCCATCATACATCCATTACTTAAAAAACCGTCCCTCGACCAAAACTGTGCTGCTAACTATAGACCTGTCTCTAATCTTCCCTTCATCTCTAAACTCCTGGAACGCTTGGTCCACACCCATCTTATCCGCTATCTCTCAGATAACTCTCTTCTCAACCCTCTTCAATCTGGTTTCCTCTCTTTACACTCTACTGAAACTGCCCCACTAAAGTCTCTAATGATTTACTAACTGCTAAATCTAATGGTCACTACTCTATGCTACTCCATGCTAATTCTCTTGGATCTCTCCGCAGCATTCGACACTGTGGACCATCAGCTCCTCCTCACTATGCTACACTCAATCGGCCTCAAGGACTCCATTCTCTCCTGGTTCTCCTCCTATCTCTCTGATTGTTCCTTCACTGTATCTTTTGTTGGTTCCTCCTCCTCCTCTCATCTTCCCCTTTCTATTGGGGTTAATCTAGGATCAGTCCTAGGCCCCCTCCTCTTCTATTTGTATACCACCCATATTGGACAAACAATCAGTAGATTTGGTTTCCAGTACCATCTCTATGCTGATGACACCCAATTATACACTTCTCCCGATATTATGCCTGCTTTTTTAGAAAACACCAGTGATTGTATTACTGCTGTGTCCAACATCATGTCATCCCTCTATCTGAAACTAAACCTGTCAAAAACAGAACTCCTCGTGCTTCCTCCCTCTACTAACCTACCTTTACCCCACATTGCCATCTCCGTGTGTGTCTCCACCATTACTCCCCAGCAACATGTCCGCTGTCTTGGGGTCATACTTGATTCCAAGCTTTCATTCACCCCCCATATCCAATCACTGGCTCGCTCTTGTTATCTCCACCTCAAAAACATCTCTAAAATTCGACCTTTTCTTACTTTCGACTGTGCAAAAACCCTTACTGCTTCTCTTATTCATTCTCGTCTGGACTATTGTAACTCTCTACTAATCGGTCTCCCTCTTACCAAACTCTCCCCTCTCAAATCTGTCTTGAATGCTGCCTCCAGGATCATATTCCTCACCAATCATTATACCGATGCCTCTACCTTGTGCCAGTCATTACACTGGTTACCCATCCACTACAGAATCCAGTACAAACTTATTACCCTCATCCACAAAACACTCCATGGCTCACCTACCATCCTACCCGTGCTCTCCGTTCTGCTAATGACCTGAGGTTAGCATCCTCAATATTCAGATCCTCCACTCCCGACTCCAAGACTTTTTACGTGCTGCACCAATTCTTTGTAATGCACTAACCAGGTTAATACGATTAATCCCCAATCCCCACAGTTTTAAGCGTGCCCTAAAAACGCATTTGTTCAGACTGGCCTACCGCCTCAACGCATTAACGTAACTATCCCTGTTGGCCCCTTCAAAATTTTTTTACCATAATCAGGTACCTCGTATTATGTTATCACCTGTTTTATGCATTTAATAGTCCTTTGTGTCTGCACTGTTACATACTTTGGCTGTTAACTGGTTCATGCAGCATTACAGGAACACGCGATTCGAACACTATGGCTGGTCCGAATAATGAAAGCAATTGTTACTATTTACCTTTCGTGTCTCCCTTTTTCCTCATAGATTGTAAGCTTGCGAACAGGGCCCTCATTCCTCTTGGTATCTACTTTGATCTGTGTTTATTGTTATGCTGTAATGTCTATTGTCTGTACAAGTCCCCTCTATAATGTAAAGTGCTGCGGAATATGTTGGCGCTCTAGAAATAAAATTATTATTATTATTATTATGGCTGGTTATCATAAATAAAGTGGTCCCATGCCGTTTTTAAAAATTATTTAAATAAATAATTTTAAAAAACTGCATGGGGTCTCCCTATTTTTAACAACCAGACAAGCTAAAGCAGACAACTGGGGGCTGATATTCTCAGACTCACAAGGGGCGATGGATATTTGCCTCCCTAGTCAGCCTAAAAATAGCAGTCTCCAGCCACCCCAAAGAAGGTGCATCTATTAAATGAGCCAACTCTGGTGCTTAACTAAGTTCTTCCCTAAGTTCTTGGATTAGATGTCAACTGTTTTATATCCATTTACACAAAACCCAGAGTTTAGTTATGAAGAGGCTTCTATAAGACACCCCCATTACTAATCCCATAGTTAGATTGCAAAAAAACACAGACTGGATAAAGTCCTTTAATTAAAATAAAGACAGTGACACCTTTATTTGAAATTAAAAAAAAAAGCTAATCTGTGCTCAGTGCTCACCCTTATGCGTAAGCCACTGAGCCCATGTGCCCTGTAAAAAACAAAGATGATAAACAACCATATCCCTCACCTGTCCGACGTGAAGATAATCCATACAGTTCCAAGCCAAAATTCATCTCTGCTATATCTTGTTTTCAAAATGGATGGTGGCAAGATCTGACTGTTCAAGCTGAAGAGCAGGAGTCACTGAGCTGCTGAGAATGCAGTTTCAGTAATGAACAGTGACTACTTAGAGGTGTTGGCAGGTCACTGAAGCTGGGTTCCAATGCTCAGTTCACAATGAGCTGGGATGATGAATTGTGGTGACCTCAGGAGATCACTGCTAGTACAGTGAGAAAATTCTAAATCCTGGGTTTGATGTCAGCTGACAATACAAAGCTGACATCAACCCCAATACTATTGCTCCACTTTCCACCGCAGCAGGGCAAGTGGGAAGAGCAAGGCTAAGCACCAGAATTGGTGCAATTAAGCTGATGTTTTTTGTCTGAGTGGGGGAAAATAATCATGGCCCCTTCCAAGGCTATTAATATCAGCCCACAGCTGTCTCTTTAGCTCTTTCTGGATATTGAATATAGGGGTGACCCCATGTTAAGGGTCTGCGGAACGCACCAAATATATGATGTAGAGAGGTGCGTTCGCAGCCCGGGGTCCACCGTGCAAGCGGTGCCTGCTGCTAGAAAAAATGGCGTAAGAAGCAAACTCTATTATCCCGCAGAGTCGCCAACATAAACGCCGTAACGCGCTGTGGCAATAAGTGCGAACTCTGTTACTCCACAGAGCCGCTAGAAGGAGAGCCGCAGCGCTATATGGCGATGTGTGCGAACTCACTAAACACAACTGAGTCGCAAGAAAAACACGCTAGGGCGCTGTCTAGCATTGAAAGCGAACCCTGTTACGTCACAGGGCCTCTGAGGAAAAGTGCTGTGTCCTGTCAGGTTCTCAGGTACACAGTTAAGTGCTAAGCGTACATAAAGCGTGATCATGTGCTAATATCCTCGCGGGAGTCACCCGCAATCTATGGCATCTGAA
>JARQOD010000005.1:27144001-27174066 GCA_033576555.1 Oophaga sylvatica
GACTTATTAGTTACAAACCTATGCTGACTCTGATTAATCAATTCATTCTTATCCAGGTACTTACATAGATGTTGTTTAATAATTTGTTTAAAGACCTTTCCTGGTATAGAAATCAGACTCACCGGCCTATAGTTCCTTGGGTCTATCTTCTTCCTTTTTTTGAAAATATGAACAACATTTGCTCTTCTCCAGTCTTCCGGGACTTCTCATGTTCTCCAAGAATTTTCAAAGATTATGGAGAGTGGTTCAAAATTTTTTTTGCTATCTCCTTCAGTACTCTGGGGTGTAATTCATCTGGACCTGGAGACTTGAATTCATTTATGTTAGCTAAGTGTCCCCTCACTATCTTTCTGTATATAGATAACCTGGATTCTTCTATTCCTTTAATAGGACAGTGAAGATCAGTTAATGTTACATTCCCTTTCTGAGAGAAAACAGATGCAAAATATGTATTTAAAAGTTCGGCCTTCTCAACATCCTTTCTTACCATTTCATAATTTTCATCCTGTAAAAATCTTGTAGCATCTTTGACTTTTCTTTTACTTTTGACATATCCCCAAATTCCTTTTTTATTGCTTTTGATGTCTCTTGCAAGCCTTAATTCATTGTCAGCTTTAACTAATATGATTTGTACCTTGCAAGTCCTGCAGACTGCATTATAATCTTCTTTAGATATGCCTCCCTCTTTCCATTTGATAAAAAAAAATTGTCTTCCTTTTTAGCATGTGTTTCAGTTCGATGTTTATTCATCCTAGTTTCTTTAAATGCTTCCTATGCTTCCCTCTTTTCGGAATTGTTAACGATTGTGCTTTGAGAATCTAATTTTTCAAAATTTCCCATCTTTCCTGGACATTTTTGTCCTCAAGGATATCCAGCCACTGTATCTCTCCAATTCTCTTTCCGAGTCCCTTAAAATCTGCCTTTCTGAAATCTAACTTTGAAGTCAGAGTCTTCACAGGTCTTCCTCCTCTAGTTATCCAAAATTCTAAAATAGCATGGTTGTTACCTCCTAGTGTCCCAGCCACTCTTACCTCCTTAACCATTTCCTCCCTGTTTATAAGGATTAGATCCAAGGTAGCAGATACCCTTGTTTTCTCCCCTATCTTTTGGAAGATAAATTTTCCAGCAAGAGAGGATACGAATTTGTTTGACCTGTTAATTTTGCCTGAGAGAGATTCCCAACAAATGTCTGGAAAGTTGAAATCTCCCATGACCACTCTGTCATATTTTTTGGAGAACTTGGCTATTTGATGCAGAAAGATATCATCCATATCTTCAGATTGCACAGACGGCTTGTAGTAAATACCTACAATGGTGTCCTTTCCATTATTCCCTCCTTGTGTTCTTACCCAAACAGTTTCCACAGAACACCTCCTCCTCATTTATCAAGTCTGTTTCTTGCAAATAAGTTGTATCCTAGTATTCCAATCATGTGTATCATCCCACTAAGTTTCAGTGATTCCAATGACATCACATTTCTTTTCCTGTGTTAGTTCCAGTTCTCCTTGTTTGTTGCCCGTGCTTTGTGCATTTGTATAGAAACATTTTAGTTTGTGATTGCTTTCTCTTTCTCCAATATTTTTATTATTTAGACTTTTTTTTGTCTTTGTTCTTCTTTTCCACTTCTAATAACAGAGTTCTCAATAGTATTTGTCAGATGTATGGCTTTTTATGGCCTTTTGCTTCCCTTCCCTCATTGTTCCAGTTTAAAGCTCTCCTGCTGAGTGTAGCAAGGCGATTTCTAAATATATGTTTTCCAGTCTTTGTAAGGTGCACCCCATCTCTAGCAAGTAGTCCATCGTATAGGTAATTCACTCCGTGATGCAGAAATCCAAATCCTTGCTGACGGCACCATCGACGTAGCCAGTTGTTCACCTGCAGAATTTTATTCTACCTCCTTGATCAGTGGCCATCCACTGGGAGGATGGAAGAGAAGACCACCTGCACTCCCAGTTCTTTAACTTACCTAAGTTTTCAAAGTCACTGCAGTTGGTTTCCAGGTCCTTTCTTGCGGTATCATTTGTCCCCACATGTATTAACAGGAATGGCTAGTCATCTGTGGGTCTGAAAAGTCCTGATATCCTGTCAGACAAATCTTTAATTTTTTGCACATGGAAGACAGCACATTTCTCTTGAGGTTATTTCCGGTCAGCAGATAGAGTCCTCTGTTCCTCTCAACATCCCTCATGACTACAACTCTCCGTTTCTTCTTCACAACATTTTTCTCTCTCCATCCAGGAGGACTCTGATGGCGTCCAAGGTCGTGCTCCTGTGTGAGAGCCTGGTACTGGTTTCTGAGCAGCATGGGTACCTGCTGGCTCCCGATCCTCCTGCTTCTTTGGGTCACTTGCTTCCATTCCTCTGTTACTTCAGATGCACTTTGAATTTCTTCTCTTTCTGTAACATGAAGAGATAATTCTGCTCTGTCTAAGAACTCTTCACCTTTCTTAATGATTTTCAATGTAGCTAACCTCTCTTCTAGATTTTGCAACTTTTCCACCAACAGGGTCACAAGCTTGCACTTCTAGCATGTGAAGTTTGGCTTTTCCACTGGTAACTCTGTGAACTGTAGCAAGAAATGCAGCTCACCAAATGGCTCTTGGCCTCTTCCATGTTCTTATTGTTAATGAGATATAAAAGCGGTGAAAAATTTGGCAACGATTTACCGATGTCCTCCTTTCAGCTGCAACAGCCTAAATCCAGTCTTTTTTCAGCTCGTGGAGACTCTTCACTTATTCCAGAATGCATTAGGAATATGCAAATGATCTCCTCAGGACTTCTCCCCTTGTCAGTGGTGTCACCCAATGGCAACAATCGTGGACCTGGCATTTGGCCCACCAAGTCGGGTGCTTAGATGACATGTGCCTGATCATGCCATTGGTTTTAGGATTCTTAGTGGTCAGGCCCCTGATGATCTCTGCATGGCACAGTTTGCAAATGTCCTTTTTGTGTGTCTCAGAACTCTCTCTTTAAAAAACTCCCAGACTGGGGAACACCTAACTCTTTGACAGAGAAATTCAGGAGTGTAGGTGCTCTGTGAAACAGTTGCCCACCTTCTCCCTCTGGTCACCCCACTGCCTGTTCCTTTCTGTTTGGTGCTGCATATCTCTCCCACTCAGCCAGAGGCATAGCAAGGTTTCTGGTTCGGGGGGGGCGAAACATCTGAGAGAGCCCCTAACCAGCTATCCTTGATTACAACTGGGTGATGCAACCGAATAGTGGAGGAGAACCTCAGCAGATGACCTCGCTGTTGCTGAAAATAATCTCTATACAAAGATCAGCACTGATATTACTGCCATATGGTCAGTGGTAGATACCAGTCCTGTGGAACATGTAAGAGATGACACCATAGTTACTGATGGTGATTTACAGAGTACATTCTTTTTGATGGAGTCTTTCACTTTTCCGGTCTTTTTCATCTGGCCCAGACCGACATGACATAGTAACATAGTATTTAAGGTTGAAGGGAGACTTTAAGTCCATCTAGTTCAACCATAGCCTAACATGTTGATCCAGAGGAAAGCAAAAAAAAAACCATGAGGCAAATACTAAGCTCCACATTGAGATAAAAATTCCTTCTCAACTACACATACGGCAATCAGACTTGTTCACTGGATCAACGCCCTATCGAGGAATCTAGTATATATAACCTGTAATATTATACTTTTCAAGAAAGGCATTCAGGCTCTTCTTTAATTTTAGTAGGGAATCACTCATTACAACATTAGACGGCAGAGAGTTCCATAGTCTCACTGCTTTTACAGTAAAGAATCTGCGTCTGTGATTATGGCTAAACCTTTTTTCCTCCAGGCGTAGAGGATGCCCCCTTGTCCCCGTCACAGGTCTAAGAGTAAAAAGATCATTAGAAAGGTCTTTGTACTGTCCCCTCATATATTTATACATTGTAATAAGATCACCCCTAAGCCTTCGTTTCTCCAAACTAAATAACCCCAAGTGTAATAACCTGTCCTGGTATTGCAGACCCCCCAGTTCTCTAATAACCTTGGTGCTCTTCTCTGCACCCGCTCCAGTTCAGCTATGTCTTTCTTATACACCGGAGACCAGAACTGTACACAGTATTCTAAGTGTGGTCGCACCAGTGACTTGTATAGAGGTAAAATTATGTTCTCCTCATGAGCATCTATGCCTCTTTTAATGCATCCATTAAGTTATTTGCCTTTGCAGCAGCTGCCTGACACTGGCCACTAAATGTGAGTTTGTCATCCACCCATACACCCAGGTCTTTTTCAGTGACAGTTTTGCACTGTGTTTTACAATTAAGCACATAATTATACATCTTGTTTGTTCAGTGCATGACCTTACATTTATCCCCAGTAAAGCTCATTTGCAATTGATCAACCCAAGCTTCTAGTTACATAAATCCTCCTGTACTATTAAATTGTCCTCCTCTGTATTGTTTACTCTGCAGAGTTTAGTGTAATATGCAAATATTGAAATTCTAAACTCTGTATGCCCCCTACAAGATCATTAATATATATGTTAAAAAGAAGCGAGCCAAACACCGACCCCTGTGGTACCCCACTGCTAACCGTGACCTAGTCCGAGTGTGCTCCATTAATAACCACCCTTTGTTTCCTATCCATGAGCCAGTTCTTAACCCACTTACACATATTTTACCCTATCCCTATTGTTTTCAATTTATGTATCAACCTTTTGTGTGGCACTGTATCAAAAGCTTTTGAAAAGTCCATGAACACCACGTCCACTGCGTTCCCTTGGTCCAGTCCAGAACTTACCTCTTTATAAAAGCTTATCAGATTAGTCTGACAGGAATGGTCCCTCGTAAACCCATGTTGATATTGGGTCATGAGGTTATTCTTCTTCAGATACTCCAGATAGCATCTCTTAGAAAACCCTCCAGGATTTTACCCACAGTAGATGTTAAGCTCACTGGCCTATAATTTCCAAGTTCAGTTTTTGTCCCCTCTTTGAATATTGGCACCACATTTGCTATACGCCAGTCCTGTGGTACAGACCCAGTTATTATGGAATCTTTAAAAATTAAAAATAATGGTCTATCTATGACTGTACTTAATTCCTGCAGTACTCGGGGGTGTATCCCATCCGGGCCCGGGGATTTGTCTACTTTAGTGATTTTTAGACGCCGCCGTACTTCCTGCTGGGTTAAGTAGGTGACATTTAATGGAGAAATATCTTTATCATTGATCATGTTATCTGTCATGGGATTTTCTTGTGTACATACTGTTGAAAAAAAGTCATCTAGCATATTGGCTTTTTCCTCATCCACAATTTCACCCAGACTATTTTTAAGGGGACCAACATTATCATTTTTTAGTTTCTTATTATTTATGTAGTTAAAGAATATTTTGGGATGATTTTTACTTTCTCTGGCAATGAGTCTCTCTGCCTCAATCTTTGCTGTCTTGATTTGCTTTTTACAGAATTTATTCAGTCTTCTGTATTTATTTAATGCCTCATCACTACCTACTTGCTTTAATTCCCTAAACGCTTTCTTTTTGTCCCTTATTGCGCCCCTTACAGCTCTATTTAGCCATAGTGGTTTCCTCCTAATTCTAGCATGTTTATTCCCATAGGGTATATATTGTGCACAGGTCCTATTCAGGATGCTAATAAACGTCTCCCATTTTCTTTGTGTATTTTTATGTCTCAGGATATCGTCCCAGTTTATTGCACTAAGATCATCTCTCATCCGTTGGAAATTTGCCTTCCTGAAGTTTAGTGTCCTTGTAACCCCTCGACTACACATCTTATTAAAGGATACATGAAAACTTATCATTTTGTGATCACTATTACCCAAGTGACCCCCAACCTTTATATTTGATATGCGGTCTGGCCTGTTGGTTCATATTAGGTCTAGCAGTGCCCCCCCTCTTGTTGGGACCTGAACTAGTTGTGAAAGGTAATTGTCTCTCATAGTTGTCATAAACTTATTACCTTTGCTGGAACTGCAGGTTTCTGTTCCCCAATGTATTCAGGGTAGTTGAAATCCCCATAATAATGACTTCTCCTTCAGTCGCTGCTTCATCTATTCTCCGTTGCTTCCATTATTTTAAGAGACTTATAAAAAAACCCTATCAGTAATTTATTATTTTTCCCCCCTCCCCTAATCTCCACCCACAGGGACTCTACATCTTCATTAGATTCACATATATTATCACGCAGGATGGGTTTTAAGGATGATTTTACATATAAACACACACCCCCCACCTCGCTTATTTTTACTTCATTTCTAAACAGACTATAGCCCTGTAAATTAACGGCCCAGTCGTGGCTCTCGTCCAGCAATGTCTCAAATATCCCCACCATGTCATAATTATGTTCAAACACAATTAATTCTAATTCCTCCATTTTGTTGGTGAGGCTTCTGGCTTTAGTATACATGGACTTTATGTATCTCTCATTACCTCTATTATTCCCTAAAATCTTAACTGTACTACCCCACCCCCCCAGTCCACCCCCAATTCTTTATTTGTGCCCAGGTTACTATCTTCACTATCTTACCCTTCTATAAAATGAATAACCTCCCCCCCATCCCTAATTTAAACACTCCTCCAACCTTCTAGCCATTTTCTCCCCCAGCACAGCTGCACCCTCCCCATTGAGGTGCAGCCCGTCCCTAGCATAGAACCTGTAGCCAACTGAGAAGTAGGCCCAGTTCTCCAGGAACCCAAACCCCTCCTTCCTACACCAATTCCTGAGCCACTTATTAACCTCCCTAATCTCCCGTTGCCTCTCTGGTGTGGCACGTGGTACAGGCAGTATTTCAGAGAATACCACGTTGGAGGTCCTTGCTTTAAGCTTGCAGCCTAATTCCCTGAAATCGTCTTTAAGGACCTTCCACCTACTTCCAACTTTGTCATTTGTGCCAATGTGCACCATGACCACTGGGTCCTCACCAGCCCCTCCCAATAATCTGTCAACCCGATCAGCGATGTGTCGGATTCGAGCGCCAGGTAGGCAGCACACTGTTTGACGATCCCTGTCTTTGTGACAGATTGTCCTATCTGTTCCCCTAATAATTGAGTCCTTCACTAACAGCACCTGTCTGGCCTGCCCTGCTCTCCTATTTCCCCCCTTACTGGAGCAGACTCTCCTCCAGCTTTCAGAGGACATGCTTTGCTTCAGCAGTGCTACCCCTGTACTGACACCCTCCCTCAGCTGCCAACTTAGCAAACTTATTGGGGTGTGCCAGATCAGGACTAGCCTCCCTGGCATTCTTTCCTCTACCCCACCTTCTAACTGTCACCCAGCTAGCTGCCTCACTGTCCTGCAGTTCCTTACTACCATCCTCCCCCACATCTATCCCATTGAACGTCTGCTCAGTGAGCAGAAGACTCCTTTCCATATTGTCTATGGATCTCAATGTTGCCAGCTGCACATTTAGATCCAGTAACTGGGCTTCCAAATGCACAATGTGCTCATATCTCACATAGCAGTATGCACCCTCGACTGGCTGTTCAAGGATTGCATACATGTGGCAAGATGTGCACTGGATGGTATTGTCAATAATGGAGCTCATTTCCTAATGGGGAATGCACCAGACAGAAATGTTAAGTAAAAGAAATATAAAGTATTTAAAAAATACAAACAGCAATTCAGTAATTCCTCCCTTGGAAACTCCCTGAATCCAAAGTCACTGAATCACAAGTCACACTTACCACCGTTCTCACTCACACTTCAGTCACACTCAGCTCATTCAAACTCGCTAAGGAAGAAGATATAAATCATTTTTTTTCCCTTCAGCAGCAATCCAACCTGCAGCTCAATGCTCTTCCAAGGCGATCTTCTTCCAGTCACGACTTGGCTGCAGAGCTTTCAACAAAGCCACATTTCACATCTCATATTTTCAGCATCGTCCCCATCTGTCCCCAACCTGCACAAACTCCTTATCCTGCAGATACCCCAATACTGAGCCGCTGCTGCCGCATGTGTCCCTATTACTGCACCTGTGGTGTGGTTCTCTGTGCCCTCTATTTCATATTCAATTGCCTAGACAGGCAATCCTCCACATGTTTATTAGCTGTGCAAGAGGTGCCTGAAATGCAGGGATTCGACAAGCTTTACATAGAGCATTGCCCACTACTCGCCGAGTAACAAGTACACCCAAGCACCGAAATACTTGAGTGATAACCGAATATGACAAAGCACGTTCACTTATCCCTAATAATAAGTATTCTATTTTCCACACACTATTGGTAATACAACATTATATAAAAAAGAAAACTGTCAATCATGGATCACCACACTGATTTTTTTTTTTTTTTTTTCCAACCAGAAAAAAAACAACTCGTGAATTTGGCTTTAAAGATCGTGTTGAAAACTTTGCATCAGTGCCCAAGAGCTTTTTACTAGTAAAGGTGAGGACAGCTTTACAGATACAATCTAATACGCTATGATTTTCCAGTCTGGGTGCTGTCGCATTCTAAGCTCAGTCAACATATTTTCAAATTAAATTTCATTGCTCCACACAATATTGTTTCCACAGAGACAAAGGAAAAGTTCCAGATAACTTTTAATTTTAATCTGACCAGAAGGGGTTGAGTTGGAAAAGGTCTGTTTGGCATTTCCCTTTGGAGAAAAATACACATAGAAGAAAAAATCTTTAATAAAATCTATATCAAAATGTATAAAAAAAACACAATATGTGAAAACTGTCCAAATGGAAAAAGTCAATAGTGTGTTTCATTGCTGTTATGTCTATACAGTCTTTTCATATAAAGTTTCTTTGCTCTTTAGAACTTTTATAAGGAAAAAAATGGGGCACTTGTGGAGACTGCCATCTTTTCTCATTACATATTGGTCAACCATTACCACACCTGTTCAACTTCAGAAAGGCATCGCTGTTCTTTCTAGGAATTTCAATATAAAGACTTCAATAGAAGGAAAAAGCTCACCACTTAGGTTAAGTTCCCACTATGAGTTTTTGGTGTTCACTTAACCCCTTAATGACCAAGCCATTTTGTAGGTTAAAGACCAGGCCAATTTTTACAATTCTGACCACTGTCTCTTTATGAGGTTATAACTCTGCAACGCTTCTACGGATCTTGGCGATTCTGAGTTTGTTTTCTCATGACATATTGTACTTCATGATAGTGGTAAAATTTCTTCAATATAACTTGCGTTTATTTATGAAAAAAATCGGAAATATGGCAAAAATGTTGAAAATTTTGCAATTTTCAAACTTTTAATTTTTATGCCATTAAATCAGAGAGATATGTCACAAAAATTAGTTAATATATAACATTTCCCACATGTCTACTTTACATCAGCACAATTTTGGAACCAACATTTTTTTTTGTTAGGAAGTTATAAGTGTTAAAATTTGACCAGCGATTTCTCATTTTTCCAACAAAATTTACAAAACCATTTTTTTTAGGGACCACCTCACATTTGAAGTGAATTTGAGGGGTCAATATGACAGAAAATACCCAAAAGTGACACCATTCTAAAAACTGCACCCCTCAACGTGTTCAAAGCCACATTCAAGAAGTTTATTAACCCTTTAGGTACTTCACAAGTATTGAAGCAATGTGGAAGGAAAAAATGAACATTTAACTTTTTTTCCCAAAATTTTTCTTTCGACACAATTTTTTTAAATTTTGTCAAGGGTATCAGGAGAAAATGAACCACAATATTTGTTGTACAATTTCTCCTCAGTACACCGATACCCCATGTGTGGGGGTAAACCACTATTTGGGCGCATGGCAGAGCTCGGAAGGGAAGCAGCGCCATTTGACTTTTTTGGCTGGAACTGAGATTGGACGCCATGTCGCTATTTGGAGAGTCCCTGTGTGCCTAAACAGTGAAAACCCCCCACAAGTGACCCCATTTTGGAAACTGGACCCTCAAGGAACTTATCTAAATGTGTTGTGAGAGCTTTTAACCCCCAAGGGCTTCACAGAAGGTTATAACGTAGAGCCGTAAAATTAAAAAATCATATTTTTTCCACAAAATGATCTTTTCATCCAAATTTTTATTTTCCAAAGGATAAAAGGACCTCAAAAGTTATTGTGCAATTAGTCCTGAGTACGCTGATACCCCATATGTGGGGGTAAACCACTATTTGGGCGCATGGCAGAGCTCGGAAGGGAAGCAGCGCCATTTGACTTTTTTGGCTGGAATTGAGATTGGACGCCATGTCGCATTTGGAGAGTCCCAGTGTGCCTAAACAGTGGAAACCCCCACAAGTGACCCCATTTTGGAAACTAGATCCCCCAAGGAACTTACCTAAATGTTTGTGAGAGCTTTTAACCCCAAGCGCTTCACAGAAGGTTATAACGTAGAGCCGTAAATTAAAAAATCATATTTTTTCAACAAAAATGATCTTTTCATCCCAATTTTTATTTTCCAAAGGATAAAAGGACCCCAAAAGTTATTGTGCAATTAGTCCTGAGTACGCTGATACCCCATATGTGGGGGTAAACCACTATTTGGGCGCATGGCAGAGCTCGGAAGGGAAGCAGCGCCATTTGACTTTTTTGGCTGGAATTGAGATTGGACGCCATATCGTATTTGGAGAGCCCCTGTGTGCCTAAACAGTGGAAACCCCACACAAGTGACCCCATTTTGGAAACTAGACCCCCAAGGAACTTATCTAGATGTGTGGTGAGAGCTTTGAACCCCAAGGGCTTCACAGAAGGTTATAACGTAGAGCAGTAAAATTAAAAATCATATCTTTTCCACAAAAATGATCTTTCCACCCCCAATTGTTATTTTCCAAAGGCTAACAGGACCCCAAAAGTTATTGTGCAATTTGTCCTGAGTATGCTGATACCCCATATGTGGGGGTAAACCACTATTTTGACGCATGGCAGAGCTTGAAAGGGAAGGAGCGCCTTTTTCAAATGCAGACTTTGATGGAATGGTCTGCGGGTGTCATGTCACGTTTGGATAGCCCCTGATGTGCCTAAACAGTAGAAACCCCCCACAAGTGACTCCATTTTGGAAACTAGACCCCCCAAGGAACTTATCTAGATGTGTGGTGAGCACTTTGAACCCCCAAGTGCTTCACAGAAGTTTATAACGTAGAGCCGTGAAAATAAAAAAATCATATTTTTTTCCACAAAAATAATCTTTTTGCCCCCAAATTTTTATTTTTATAAGGGTAACAGGAGAAATAGGACCCCAAAACTATTGTGCAATTTGTCCTGAGTACGCTGATATCCCATATGTGGGGGGGAACCACTATTTTGACGCATGGCAGAGATCGGAAGGGAAGGAGCACCGTTTTTAAATGCAGACTTTGATGGAATGGTCTGCGGGTGTCATGTCGCGCTTGGAGAGCCCCTGATGTGCCTAAACAGTAGAAACCCCCACAAATGACCCCATTTTGCAAACTAGACCCCCCAAGGAACTTATCTAGATGTGTGGTCAGCACTTTGAACCCCCAAGGGCTTCACAGAAGTTTATAACGTAGAGCCGTGAAAATAAAAAAATCATATTTTTTTCCACAAAAATGACCTTTTTGCCCCCAAATTTTTATTTTTCTAAGGTTAACAGGAGAAATAGGACCCCAAAAGCTATTGTGCAATTTGTCCTGAGTACGCTGATATCCCATATGTGGGGGGGAACCACTATTTTGACGCATGGCAGAGATCGGAAGGGAAGGAGCACCGTTTTTAAATGCAGACTTTGATGGAATGGTCTGCGGGTGTCATGTCGCGCTTGGAGAGCCCCTGATGTGCCTAAACAGTAGAAACCCCCCTCAAATGACCCCATTTTGCAAACTAGACCCCCCAAGGAACTTATCTAGATGTGTGGTCAGCACTTTGAACCCCCAAGGGCTTCACAGAAGTTTATAACGTAGAGCCGTGAAAATAAAAAAATCATATTTTTTTCCACAAAAATGACCTTTTTGCCCCCAAATTTTTATTTTTCTAAGGGTAACAGGAGAAATAGGACCCCAAAAGCTATTGTGCATTTTGTCCTGAGTACGCTGATACCCCATATGTGGGGGGGAACCACTGTGATCGCCTTACTGCGATCTTTGGGAGGCACAATGAACAAATCTACAAAAGGTGAAGAATTGGTTTTCTTTTTTGCGCCGTTCCTCGTGCGGTATTAGTGATTAGGCGACTTTATTCCTCGGATCGGTGCGATTACAGCGATACCAGATTACACTCTTTTTTCATGTTTAGCTTCTGTCACACACTAAAAGACTCTTTTTTTTGGAATAATTTTTTGTAAGAAATTTTTGCATCGCCGTATTTTGAGAGCTATAATTTTTCCATATTTCGGCCGACAGAGTTATCTGTGGGCTTATTTTTTGCGGGACGAGCTGACGTATTTATTGGTACCATATTCGGGCACATAACGTTTTTTGATCGCTTCCTATTCCGATTTTTGTGGAAGCAGAATGAACAAAAACCAGCAATTCAGGAATTGTTTTTTTTTTTTTTTTTTCCTCCGTTCCGCGTGTGGTAAAATTGATAAAGCAGCTTTATTCTTCGGGTCACTACGATTACAGCGATACCTCATTTATATATTTTTTTTATGTTTTGGCGGTTTTTACACAATAAAAATTTTTATAGAAAAAATAATTATTTTTGCATCAGTTTATTCCGCGAGCTATAACTTTTTTATTTTTTCGCTGATGATGCTGTATAGCAGCTTGTTTTTTGCGGGACAAGATGACGTTTTCAGCGGTACCATGATTATTTATATCTGACTTTTTGATCGCGTGTTATTGCACTTTTTCCAAGCGGTATGATGATACCGCTTGGAAAAAGTATAATTTACTACTTTTTTGTGTTTTTTTTTACGGCTTTCACTGAAGGGGTTAACTAGGGTTACGCTTTTATAGATGGGATTTTTACGGACGTGGCGATACCTAACATGTGTATTTTTTTGTTTTTTATTTTTTTTATTACATAAAAATGTGTATTTTTTAGGGGATTTTTTTAAAATTATTTTTTATATTTTTTTTACAATTTTTTTTAAAAAATGATTTTTTTTAACTTGTCCCTTTATGGGACTTTCACTTTTTTTTACTTTTTATTGCAGTTACAATGCATTGCAATGCTCCAGCATTGCAATGCATTGTACCTATGATGAAAGCTGCTGTGACATGATCACAGCAGCTTCCCGTAGGTAGATGACCCGGAGGTTGTCATGACAACCCCCGGGTCATCAAGGCAGAGATTGGCCCCTGCAAATACATTGCAGGGCGCCGATCTGAGGCAGAGGGAGCTCCCGACTCTCTGCCTCCCCCCTGAGCTCTGGATCGCGCTGGATCGCAGCAGTCAGGGGGTTAACAGCCAGGGGCTGGTGGGGGCTCCGCTCCTGGCTGTCAGTGCAGGAAGCCTGGCCACTGCAGCGCCGGCTCCTGCACTGATCGCGCTGGGGAAGCTGAAATTTCAGCTTCTCCTGCACGATCGCTGCTGTGTTTGGTCAGTCAGATGGACTGACCAATCACAGCGCTGTGGGTGCGCTTGCCGTGCCTGTCAGCTGTCTGTGACAGCTGTCGGCACTGATCTACCACTGCGTGTTTACACGCAGTGGTAGATCAAAGGCATGACGTGCACAGTCCGTCCTGGTGCCGGAACTGGCACCTTGCCATGACGGACTGTGCACGTCAGTGGACATTAAGGGGTTAAAAAAAACGCTCCTTCTTACAGTTCCAGGAAAAGGGATGGGATTTATAGAAATCTGCCCACTGTACTTTTTTATTCACTAAGCATAAACTGACCAGCAGATCAATTTTGAGATCCGCAACATGTCAATCTCTCTTGCCGCTATGCTAAGTTTTAGGCCAGGGTCACACTTGTGAGAAACTTGCACAAGTCTTGCACCTCAATACCTTGCACTGCCTCCGTCACTCGGAACCAGAGACTTTATTCTGGCTGTGTCTTTATTTACAATATAACTATAGGATTAGTAATGGAGAGGCGTCTTATAGACGCCTCTCCATTACTAAGCCATGGGCTTGATGTCACCGGGCAATTCAGAGGTGACAATGAACCCCACTAATATGAACCCCACTTGCCACCGCTATAGGACAATTGTTAAGAGCCTGGCAAAGAATGGGTGCATCTAATAGATGTGCCTTTTCTGGGTCATCTGCGGGCTGCTATTTTTAGGCTAGGGGGGCCAATATCCATGGCCCTTTACTAGCCTAAGAATACGAGCCCTCAGTTATCTGCTTTAGCTTGGATGGTTGTCAAAAATGAGAGGGGGCACACCATTTTTTTAAATGATTTATTTAAATAATTAAAAAAACAACGTGGGGACCCATCTATTCTTGATAACCAACCTTGCTAAAGCTGACAGCTGAGGGTTACCTGGTTAGTTATTAAAAATACAGGGAGCCCACACTGTTTTTTAAACAGATATTTATTTAGAGCGCAGGCGTCGGCTGATGAATACTCCCATCACACGGCGTCTGCTCTCACTGTAATTAGCGTCAGCAGTGTCAGTTGATGGGAGTAGTAGTCCCATCAGCCGACGCCAGTCATTTGACAGTGTGGGAACCGCGGCTGTCTGACTAGCAGTAATGATTTTACCGCCGATCAGAAGCAGTGAATGCCCTGCTGTCATGCACATGACAGCGTGTCAAACTCTGGATGTTCAGGCTCCTCATTCAAGTGAATGCGGTCCGGGTTCGGGTCTGGGTACTATTCTGATACTCGAACCCAAACTTTTTATAACTGTTAGGCCGAAATCGGACATCCAGAGGTCCGAACATCTCTACTGGTAATGTCTACTTTCATTTAAAATAAGCTCTAGAGGCAAATTCTCTCGGAGATCTATGTCGAGTCCATAGATCTTAACAGTTTATTTACATATTAAAAAAAAATGCGAATTTCTACGTAATAAGACATCAGATCACAGATATCAAGGCATCATTTTATTCTGCTTTCTATGACCTTCTTGCCCATATAAATGACTTAGAAGGATATATCCTACTGACAGATTCTCTTTAAGGAGTTAATATTGATTCCTAGCATATCAAACTTAAATTGAACTTGGTAATTCTTGTGTTAGGACTCCAGAGTCAGTGGTAAAAACTTTCTCATCTCCTGTCCCAATGCAAATGGGACTCTAACTTTATTATTCTATACACCTAATTGAGTATTACATACAACGAGAGCTATAATTGTGCTTAAAACAAATCCTATTGACATTCATTGTGTCTCTTGCTGCATGCCGTCTGTTCTTTTTAATCCACTCCATTGATTTACAAGATTGAAACATGGTACGAGAAGTTCTCAGGAAAGAGATACACTTGATTGTATTAATTATATTAAAATGCCATAGTTGCGAAAAAACCACTTAAACAGACTTTCTTTTCAACATCAGAACATCATTGGAGAATTATAGAAATCAATTAAATGATTTTATAATAACACATAACTAGAGTATAAATTATATCAATTAGATGTTCGTTAAGGCCGGGGAGAATAACATGGCACAATAATTATATTTACAGTATAAGGAGTGGGAGAAATTGTAAGGAGTATATAGATTGTAGGCTATATAATGTATACATTTCACAATCAAGCTACTGTAGTGCCGTGGTATCCACACTATGTAGTGATGAGGCAGTGACCCAGAAAAGTTCAAAGGAAAAACGTGTTTAATATCCAAACTCACACAGTGCACAGCACACAGTATCCTCTGGATCGCAGCAGGGAAAAACGACAGTCCATAAGTGCATTCGGTTGCCGAGGGTGACTGCACCACCGTATCACACTGTGAGGTGCCAGGAGTTCGCTCTGCTGGGCTCTGTGTTTACTCAAACAGGCTGAGCTTTTGCAGAGCCATCTGCTCTGCTTGCTGCAAACTCCACACTGACACACCCAACCCCCTGCTGCATGGACTTAAGGGTCTTATTAAACCTCTCCACCAACCCGTCGGTTTGTGGGTGGTACACCGACATGCATAGCTGTTTGATCTGGAACAGCTTACATAGCTCCCTGGCTACCTTGGACTTAAAAGGAGTCCCTTGATTGGTAAGGATCTCCTTTGGCAGCCCAAGGCAACAAAACATTGCAAACAGCTCGCAGGCAATTAGTTTGGCCGAGGTGTGGTGAAGTGGTATCGCTTTGTGGTACCGCGTGGCGTAATTCACTAAGAAGATTTGAAGAATGAATCCAGCTCCAAGATGTAAAATCAAAATTTTTTAATGATATCCAATAAAAATAGGCTACAAGGACATACAAAAAGGCCGGTTATACCGGTAAAAGAGTGCCTGTTTCCATAGACTGGAATGGAAACAGGCACTCTTTTAACCGGTATAACCGGCCTTTTTGTATGTCTTGTAGCCTATTTTTATTGGACATCATTAAAGAATTTTGATTTTACATCTTGGAGCTGGATTTATTCTTCAAATCTTCATGTTCAAGACGTCTGACAGAGACGTGAATCCGTGCTCAGGAGAATGTGGACCTAGCATTGTGTGTCCATTGGGGTGAGCTGAAATCTATTTCCTCATAATTCACTATGACCAGAATATGTTGGTGGCCCCAGGCAGATTTCACTATGGGGCCTACCAGATCCATTGCCATCCGCTCAAATGGTACCTCTATGATGGGCAGAGGTACCAATGGACTCTGGTAGTTTGTGGTGGGTGAGGATAGTTGGCATTCCGGACACGTGTCACAGTACCTCTGGACCTCCACGTAGACCCCATGCCAAAAAAACCTCTTCAGAATGCACTCCTGCATCTTTTTGGCTCCCAAGTGCCCTCCTAGCATGTGGGTGTGAGCACTTAGTATGTTTCACCTTTTTTCTTAATAATAATTTTTATATATGGTGGTTCTTTTTTAATGAACTGACAGCATAGTATCTTAACAACTAACTATTACCATAATGCATGCTTTTAATCTAATTATCAACTCACACTCTGGTGCCAACAGGCACGCATAGATTGTCCTTCATTGTATATAATAAATGAATGCACACTATTTCAAATATACATCAAGTTTGTATGGTGCTTTTCTAATGCAAGCTGCGTTGTATACATAGATGTGTCCAATAAGTCTGGTTGCGGACAGTTCGCGGGTTGGAATACATGCCCACACATAGTAGAAATAAGAAAGATCATTAAGAGAGGCCATAACCCTGACGAAGAAGAGCACAGCTCTTTGAAATGCATTGGTTGGCCCTCTCGTTTTTTGATCCTTACACCACTCCGTAGGCAGTGTGACGTCACACGTAGGTGGAGCTTGTCGGTCATCTTACTTTCTCTTTTCCCTGCTCGGTATGCAGGGACGCCACCGGCCGTGGGATCCCTGGCTCTATCCGGCGCAAGACCTTCGGGCGTCATCCTGTACCTCAGCCCCTAATGACTGCTGTTTAGAGTTGAGCGATACTTTCCGATATCCTAAAGTATCGGAATCGGAATGGTATCGCCGATATCACTAAAATATCGGCGATACCCGATACCGATACCGGAAGTCCCATGTAAGTCTATGGGAACAAAATATCGAAATTAAAAAAAACCCATTCTTGCCTTGTTGGTTAATTGTACATGAAGGAAAACAAGAAAGAGTAATGTAGAATGTATTGGGGAAGGTTGAGGAGACATTAAAGGCATAGATGTTTAACCCAATCAAATGGAATAGCATAAATATTTTTTTTTTTAAAGATGTTCGGATTGACGAAGAAATTGACAATGTTAACGTTTTTTATATTTAGGCAAATATGTATATTACACAACTTCCATGCTCTTCATCTTCACCTTTTTAACTTTTCACACACTTTCTCCTTCATAATCTTCTGCAGCATCATCTTTTTCATCAAATTATTCTTCATCTTCACCTTCTTTATCTTCTTCTTAAACTTCTTGCTATTCATCTTTGTTAACATTACTCATATTCTTCTTATTAAACTATTATTCTTATTCATATTCTGCTTCATCTTCTTCATCATATTCTTATTTGTGACAGAGAATCCTGTACTTGTAATCTGTCAAAGTATGAATTTTTCATCCTTCCGTTCTTGCTGTCACAAAAGATTTAAATTACAACAGTATTTGTCCGTGTTCAGTTTAGCCTGCAGCAGCAGGCATTTTCCAGGGGCACCACGAGGAGGAACGGACTCACCCCCATACACTGCTTAGTCTTCTTCTGCTTAGAATTTAGAGCATATATTTTGCTCTTCATTTTGGTCTTATACTTCATGTTCTTCTGCTTTTAGATCTTCTGCTTATTGTTCTTGTGTCTCTTGTTCCGTATCTTGTATTTGTAGCACAATCTTGTACCAGCTGATGTTACTGGGACACGGTTACTAAGCAGGAGGTACCTGTGCTCCAAAGCACTACCAAGGACCAGCAGACGTTGCTGGAACTCGGATACCGAGATGGAGGCACCTAGGCCAAAGGCACTGCGGAGAACCAGTTGACGGTACTGGAACCCGGAGGGGCAGCAGAAGGAAAAGAGCCAATGGCACAACCGAGGACCAGCTGACGTTACTGGGACACGGTTACTAAGCAGGAGGTACCTGTGCTCCAAAGCACTACCAAGGACCAGCAGACGTTGCTGGAACTCGGATACCGAGATGGAGGCACCTAGGCCAAAGGCACTGCGGAGAACCAGTTGACGGTACTGGAACCCGGACGGGTAGCAGAAGGTACAAGAGCCAATGCAAGTAACGAGGACCAGCTGACTGTGCTGGAACCCGGAGGGGCAGCAGAAGGAAAAGAGCCAATGGCACAACCGAGGACCAGCTGACGTTACTGAACCCCAGTAACACAGGAGCAAGTGTTGACTGTGCTAACAGCACTTCCGAGCAACAACTGGCGGTGTTGGAGCCCAGGGTCAAGGAGGATGTTTAAATACTAGATCAAGTAATTTCCTTGTTACCTGTCAATTTTAAATGTCTATACTTCAAACAAGAGAAAGATAACCTTTACTACCATAAGATGATGATTTCATTTAAACTAATATCTAGATAAATAAAGAATTGACAAACATAAACACATACATTAACATGTTGAACAGCAATGCAAACCACAAAATAAATTAGTTAAGGAATCTGCTATACGGTTGTACATAAAAGCATACAAGTACATATCTGAATCCATTAATGATGGATAAGTAACAGTATGTACACCATTTTTATTGTATAGACAATGAATGTCTGACTTCAAAACATCATCAGCATTACAAGTTATCTGTGATATTACTAAAAAGTTCCATTTGCTGAATAATGTCACTAAATATTTTATACAAAATTATACAATTTCCATCATGTAATACTCATAATATGTGGCAATAATCATTTTTATTAACAAACATAACCTTTCAAAAGTGCATAGTGCATAGTGAAAATTGCTATTTATGGCTGACTGTGACTGTCGACTTGGAAGCATGACAACAGATAGATAAGGTATATATAGATGAGACTGCATAGCCACAGATGGTGAATTGCGATGTAATACTGTACCTCAATAAAGTGTGCGTCACTACTACATAATTTTTTTTATATAGCTTTATAAACAGGGTACATGGATGTATGCTTGTGCCTTTGTTTTGACGCACAGACTGCCTTCCTGCTGAGACGCATTGGGTAGTGAACAGTTGTGTGCAGTGTTCACTGCAGTCTCTGCGGAATAACCACACTTAGACCTTATAACTTTTCAGAGTTTCTTTATCAATCTACCAAGATGAAGAAGGCAGGGAGTAAGGCACGTGGTCGTGGAGTTTCTTCAGGGAGAGGACGTGGGGATTCTGTGGCTGCTGCGGCCCCAGTGACACAGCATCCACCAGTTTTCCCCGTGAGCGTTCCTGTATGCGCACTTTTGTAGGAGCTCGGAGTACCCCCCTGCTGCGGGAAGAACAAATTGAAGCCGTTGTTGTTTGGATGTCAGCCAATGCATCGACTTCAATTGCTTCCACCTCCTCTCAGGACCACAGCACTGTTGGGCAACCATCTGTCTCTTCACCGCCTGGCAAATTGCCCAGGCAGTCAGAGAGTTCTGTACAGGAGCCAGCTGAGTGTCTGCTTCTGTTCTCAGAATCTATTGGCTTGCAAACAGGGGCCCAGCCAAGCAGCATTCTGTAATGTGAAGAGGGAGTATGCAGTGATGCGCAACAGCTGTGTCTCTCTGAATCTGAAGAGGCGGGTGAGACAGTGCCGATGGTCAGCACACCGCAGAACGCATCTGATGATGATGAGACCCAGGTGCCAGTTTCTGTTGAGCATGGTGCTGGCCAGACCACCCAACAGCAGGTGTTGGAAGAGGGTAGTGGAGATGATGAGGTCCAAGACCCAACATGGCATGAGGAACAGGAAGGTGGTGGGAGCAGCTCAGAGGAATAATAATAATATTTATTTATATAGCGCCATCATATTCCGCAGCGCTTTACAGTTTAGCCGTTTCAGAACACAAGTCATAAGTAACAACGTTAACAATACAATAATTTAAGCTAAATAAGTCGCCCCTGCTCGTGACAGCTTACAATGTACAATGAGATGGGGGAGATACAAAGTATAGGTGTTTATATACAATGGTGCATTTACAATGATGTTCCAGCCATCTTAAGGGACTGAGGGATGGAGATAGTGAATGGGCTAGAGACACACACACACTTACACAGAATACATAGAATGACTTTGATTAGTGAATGTGATAGGCCGCTCTGAACAAATGTGTTTTGAGGGAGCGCCTGAAACCATGCAAATTGTGGATAGTCCTAATTTCTTGGGGTACAGCATTCCAGAGGATTGGCGTAGAGCAGGAGAAGTCTTGGAGTCGGGAGTGGGAGGTACGTATTAGTGCAGAGGTTAGTCGAAAGTCGTTTGCAGAGCGCAGCAGTCGGTTAGGCCGATAGATAGAAATGAGGGAGGAGATGTAGGAGGGGTGCTGCACTGTGGAGAGCTTTGTGGGTGAGAACCAGTACTTTGGTTGAAAGCTGGGAGAGGCCTAGAGAAATGGTTAGTGATAGAAGGAAGATAGAGGAAGACATTGCCCCAACGGTACAAACAGGAGGGAGAGTTAGGCTGCAGACTCGGTTGCCTGTAGCCTCCAGTTTGGCACCTGTTCGGAGCAGTTGTCTTCCAAAAGTCAAAACGTGCGCTCCCAGGACTTGCACTGCGTGGTCCTTTTTTCACACACTTGCACATGATATTTGCTATGTGAAATGCAAGCTGTGTAATTAAAAATTAAAAATAGCTAAAAGTGTCAGTCACCTCAATACCACAAATATGTGGAAACATGTGCGGACAAAGCACGTAGTTGAGTTACAAAGACACACTAGAGATGTAGGCCAACCTACAGCAGCACCTACATCTTCAGGTTGTGTTGAAGCCTCTTCATCGAGCTCACACACAGCTGGTTATGCTTCCTCACAGGATCGCCATGGAAGAACCTCGGCCACTGTTGTCCAGAGACAAACTGTTATTCCACACACAGCAGCAAGTTCCCTGTCATCCTCACACTCCCAGGCCACAAAACAGCCATCGGTAGCACAGGCATGGGATAAAAGACGGCCATACTCCGCAAACCATGCACGAGCACAGGCTCTGAATGCTGGCATTGCAAAACTCCTGTCCCTTGAAATGCTGTGATTCAGGCTGGTGGAGACAGACAGTTTCCGTAACTGAATATCATTGTCAATCCCACAATACAATGTGCCAAGCCGATTTCATTTCAGCAGGCAAGCCGTCCCTGGTCTGCAAAAGCATGTTGAGGGAAAAATTAAACATGCGCTACTAAAAGCCCTCAGTAGCAAGGTCCACCTGACCACCGATGCGTGGACCAGTACCCATTGTTATGATCTGCTACAACCAGTAAGGAAAGAAGGGAATTCTGTCCCTACAATACAACTAAGCTGAATCCCTACGATGTAACGGGGAACCTGATCCTGCGACCAGACCCGCTAAAGTCCTCATCTAGTGTGAACGAAGACCTATAGTTGCGAGGGAGTAATCCCTACAAGATCTAGGGACTGTGAGAAAAGGTGGACACCTCCTAACATAAATTGTAGCATGGATAATTAAACAGAAAAATAAATACTTTGTGATCCTAACATCAAGCAAAACTGACAGATTAAGGCACCTAAGCACCCGGCTAGCTTAACAGTAGATAATACAATGAAGTCAAGCAAAGCCAGAAGGGCGGAGCCAGACTAAATAGGGAAAAAAGGTCATGTGACCAGCAAACTGAAACAAAACCTAACAAGAGGGTTCTAACACCCATGGCCAGGGACAATACCTTTCCCTCACTGCCCATTGGGTCAATGTTGTGCAGCCGGGTACTGATCTTGCGAGTGGCGCTGTACGTGTTCTGCCAACTCCAAGGATTGCAGGAATCAAGTCTGTACACATTGATTCCTCCTCCTATTCCAGTTCCTCAGAATCATCGCTGCAGGAGCCGTCACGGTCTACCTCCACATGGACCCGTGAACGTTTACCTGTTGCGACCGATATGAGCACAGCCGTGTCCAAATGTCAACAGGCCATCCTGAAATTAATTTCCATGGGGAATCTTAGCCACACAGCGCAGGAGCTCTGTAATGCCATAAAGCAGGAGAGCGACGTGTGGTTTTTGGAAGAGAATCTACAGGCAGGCTTGGTAGTGTGTGACAATGGCCGAAATCTGGTGTCAGCTCTGGGCCTTGGCAACCTCACTCACATACCATGTCTGTCATATGTGCTCAACTTGGTCGTGCAGAGTTTTTTGAGGGACTATCCGGATCTTGATGCACTGCTGCACAAGGTCCGCCTAGAGTGCGCTCACTTGCGACGTTCCAGCATGGCCAGATCGCTGATTGCAGCTCTGCAACGCAGATTTCACCTTCATGAACATCGCATCATATGTGACGTACCCACCAGGTGGAATTCCTCGTTACATATGTTGGAGCGGTTGTGTGAGCAGCAGCCAACAGTAATGGAGTATCAGCTGCATCAGGCGCAGTAAACTCGCAATTTGCGCCGTTCACACTTCACCACTACTGAGTGGGCCTCTATAATAAGAATAATAATATTATTTATTTATATAGCGCCATAATATTCCGCAGTGCTTTACAGTTTAACAGTTTCAAAACACGAGTCATAAGTAACAACGTTAACAATACAATAATTAAAGCAAAATCAGCCGCCCCTGCTGGTGAAAGCTTACAATCTACAATGAGGTGTGGGAGATACAAAGTACAGGTGTTTATATACAATGGTGTTTTTACAATGATGGTCCAGCCATTTTAAGGAAGTGAGGGATGCATGGAGATAGTGAATGGGCTACACACACAGAATTACACATAGAATGACTTTGATTAGTGAATGTGATAGGCCACTGTGAACAAATGTGTTTTGAGGGAGCGCCTGAAACCATCCAAATTGCGGATAGTCCTAATTTCTTGGGGTAGAGCATTCCAGAGGATTGGCGCAGCGCGGGTGAAGTCTTGGAGTTGGGAGTGGGAGGTACGGATTAGTGCAGAGGTTAGTCGAAGGTCGTTTGCAGAGTGCAGCAGTCGGTTAGGCCGATAAATATAAATAAGGGAGGAGATGTAGGGGGGTGCTGCGCTGTGGAGAGCTTTGTTGGTGAGAACCAGTAATTAGAATTGGATCCTATAATGAATGGGCAGCCACTGCCAGTGTAATGAGTGGCGAATAACTCTATGAAGGATATCTGCCACGTTTTGCGTGCGTTTGATGAGTCAACGCGGATGGCGAGTGCAGATGATGCACTAGTCAGCCTGACTGTCCCCCTTATCTGCCTGCTTCAAAAAACACTGCAAGCACTAAGGCATGAGGTTTTGGAAGAGGTGGAGGATGAGGAGTCACAAATTCCATCACCTTCTGGACAGTCAGCGCAACGTGGTTCCTCACAAAGGGCTGGAGGACTTTCAAAGTACCATGCTGTATCAACAATTGAACCTCCAGAGTCGCTGTCTATATTTTCATAACCATTACAAACTTTTAATGTATTTACAAAGCACATAATGTACATTTTTTGTCTATCCTTTTGTAATGGTATTGTGTTTCCATAAACTGATGTTACAGAATTATGATACAAAGTTTTTAAATTTTGAGTTTTAAATTTTGTAAATTTATATGTATTTGAAGGACTTTGTGAGGAGGATGAGGAGGAGTCAATGGAGGAGGAAGACATCGCTCCAGAGGGAGGTAGACAATGCTCTAGTCAGTATGTAGACCAAGGGTGGGGTGATGCACAGCAGGCGGAGATGACGCCTCTTGCAGGGGACAACGTTTCTTGGCCAGTTGGGAGTCTGCAGCACATGGTTGATTTCATGCTGCAGTGGCTGAGAAACGACCGCCGCATCGAACACATTCACACCACGTCTGATTATTGGGTGTACACCCTCCTAGACCCTCGCTACCGGGACAACTTACAAAGCCTCATCACACCGTTGAACCGGGAGCGTAAAATGCGGAAGTACCAAGACACACTGGTGCAATCCATAATGTTCTCCATTCCAGCCGAGAGCACTGCTGCTGCTACTGATTTACAAAGCAGCTCTGTGCGTCGAGGCAGTGGAGACAGCTCTGCAACAAGAGGGAGCACAAGCAGCGCCTCTGCACAGGGCAAGAACAGTATGTTCCAAATGTGTCGAAGTTTTGTGGCAGCGCCACCAATGTCTACACCATCCGAGACGGCTCCAGTCAGCAGGAGGCAACATTTCCGTAAGATGGTTACAGACTACATGTCTTGCCCTCTCAGTGTACTCTCAGATGGCTCTTCCCCATTCAAGTTTTGTGTCTCTAAGCTGGATACATGGCCAGAGCTTAGCCAGTATGCATTGGAGGTGCTGGCTTGATCTGCTGCCAGTGTATTATCGGAGCGCGTCTTTACTGCTGCAGGTGGTGTACTAACAGACCGTTGCATGCGACTATCCTACGATAATGTAGAACGGCTTACTTTTCTGAAAATGAACTAGGCATGGATCTCGCCTGAATTTGCCTGTCCGGTTTCAGATTAACTAACTGGTTGGCAACGTTTTCCATGTCTCCTGTTATGTTCATCTTTCTACCACCTGAGCTATACTCCCTGGGCTACAACACTGCCAGTTGCTGCTCAGAAGTGTCGTGTCCACAGACCAATACACAAGCTATAGTGATAGTGGGGTTCAGTAACGCCTGCTGTTCCCCTGCTGTGTGTCCGGCAAAAATTACTGCTACCTAGCTACACATGTTTAAAAAAACATGACATGTTAAAGTGGCTAGTGCTACACATAGATATCAGGCTACACCCTTATTTCTAAGCTGTAAACAAGTGAAACGTCAAATTTAAAACCATTCAATGATTAGTGTTGGTAACAAATCTGTAACTAAATAATTGTGACATATTATGGCAGATATCCACATGTCTAACACAAATGCTAACACAAAGCATACTTATGCTATAGGGTACTGATGGTGAACCTTCTCACTCCATAACTTTGACCAATCCAACTCACATCATGCCTCAAATGCTGCAATGTTGGAAGTGCATAATGTGGGTTGAACTTTGACAACAGCTGCAGTGCGAAGGTTATCCTTCTGTGTTCTTGGCTTTTAAATAAAAGCATACAAGTAAATATAATAATACATTGTTGATTAAGGGACATGATGTACACCTGTAATATTGTGCAAACAATGGATGTAGGACTATTCCTCTTCAACATTACTTATATTTGTGTCATTTGAAAAAATACATATTTTAGTTAAAAATTAAAAACCCATGTTCAGTAGCTGTGAAAGGCCCGTTTGTGTACTTCTATATTGTTTGCAACCAATGTATTGTATACGGATGGAAGCGCGTCACACTAATAGATTAGATTTATTTTAAATGGAATGTAGCAGAACCAATTGGAGATAAATGAAAAGGATGAGCCACTGAGACACGCTCAGCAGAGTACAAGCAGCAGTGCTTGAACAAGTAACTGGAGCGTGATCTGCACTCAAAAAAGTAAAAAACACAGACTGAAGTGAACACTGAAACACAACTGTCCACAATCTGTGAAAAGCTCCTTTCTGTACTTCTATAGTGTTTGCAACCAATGTATTGTATACGGATGGAAGCGCGTCACACTAATAGATTAGATTTATTTTAAATGGAATGTAGCAGAACCAATTGGAGATAAATGAAAAGGATGAGCCACTGAGACACGCTCAGCAGAGTACAAGCAGCAGTGCTTGAACAAGTAACTGGAGCGTGATCTGCACTCAAAAAAGTAAAAAACACAGACTGAAGTGAACACTGAAACACAACTGTCCACAATCTGTGAAAAGCTCCTTTCTGTACTTCTATAGTGTTTGCAACCAATGTATTGTATACGGATGGAAGCGCGTCACACTAATAGATTAGATTTATTTTAAATGGAATGTAGCAGAACCAATTGGAGATAAATGAAAAGGATGAGCCACTGAGACACGCTCAGCAGAGTACAAGCAGCAGTGCTTGAACAAGTAACTGGAGCGTGATCTGCACTCAAAAAAGTAAAAAACACAGACTGAAGTGAACACTGAAACACAACTGTCCACAATCTGTGAAAAGCTCCTTTCTGTACTTCTATAGTGTTTGCAACCAATGTATTGTATACGGATGGAAGCACGTCACACTAATAGATTTGATTTTTTTCTAATATAATGGAGCTGCACCAATTCCACTAAATAAAATAAAAAAAAAAAAAAAAAAAGTGACACGTGCAGATGCCTACAAACAGCGGTGGATGCAGAGCAAACTGCAGCGTCACCTGCACTGTCACACACACACCTTGCACAGAGCTGTTAAAACAACACTGGCAAAATGAAGCTTTACACAGCGGTTGGTAAACTAGCCTGCCTCAAGCACAGTAGTACACAAAATCGCAATATCTAACTGTCCCTCAGAGTCAGCACAGCAGCGTTCTGTCCCTAACTGAGTTCACAGCACAGTGACGCTAAAATGGCTGCGGCGCCTTTTATAGTGCATTCTGACATCATTTCAGCAGCCAATCACAGCCATGCCATTAGTTAAGATGACCGCATCATTACAGGATGTGCCCACACTTCGTAGGATTCCTCATTGGCTGACTAAAATCACATTGCCTCTCAAAGAATTATGGGAACTTCCGATTCCGGTATACGATATTGAAAAAGTATCGGAATTAAGTATCGGAATTCCGATAACGCGAATATCGGCCGATACCCGATACTTGCGGTATCGGAATGCTCAACACTACTGCTGTTATTTAAGGACACTTGCACCGACAACACGTGCGGCACCAGCGTGCGACAGCCTGCATATACGGGTAAGCCATATACGCTGTATTTGCACCCTATAGTGCTTCCTTCTGCAACGGGATTTCCATCATTTGCAGCATTAGCTATTTGGGGACTAGTGAGGTGGTGTATATATATATTGTAGCCTTCCGGGGGGATTTAGCTCTAGGATCGCTGTCTGGGTAGACAGAATGGCACGGAAACAGTTCATTCAGACAGCAGTTTGGTGAAAACTGGCCGCAACCAGTTTTATTAAAGTCCACAGCACACAGATAAAAACAAATCATAAACAGAAATCCTGGGCTTGTCTAGCCTCTAACTACACTCTAGATAGATGGCCCTCTCTATCCGGGACCCAGACTCTACCAGTCTGTGCCCAAAACAACACATATCACATATGTTACCAGTGTGGAGTTTCACAGACACTCCTCCTTGTGTCTGAAAGCACCTTTGGGGGAGATCCACTCCTATTCAGCCGCTATTCACACGGATTCTCACTGCGACTACTCCTGTGTCCGGGGTCCTTCCCGCACCCAGACTGAGATAGCTCACACTCCTCTAGAGACTGCTTCCTTGTGCCAGGACACCTCCCTGTGTCCGGGCTAAAGACAGTCCACACTCTTGGAGACACCTTCTGTGTCTGGACCCTTGTCCAGACTGAATGAGCTCCCTGACTGTGCTCACAAGCACCTACTTCTGGCTTCCTAATAAACACCTGAGTGGATTCAGGTCTGAGCTGCAAGCGTGTACTGAATGGCAGGTGTAGTGACCTTTCTTTACCACCAGGTTTACAAAGCCACACATTTCGCTCATACCAGTCAGCAAGGTACTTAGGTGAAATATACACCTCATTCACCACATATTCCTTCACTGTCTCACATATCCCCTCCTCTTCTCCAGACCGGAGGGCTGGTCATCCAGACCGGAGGGCTGGTCAACAATCCAACAGAGACAGTGAACTCTGGACCAGTCATGGCCCTCATCAGCTTCATCCTCACCACTGTCATAGCCAACATCAGTTTTCTCTTCATCTGAAGCATCCGCACTACCCTGTACCCTCCCAGGCCTATACTCTCTGCGGGCCTCGGGTATCCTACACGGTTTCATCTTGACCTTAGGGCCGGGCTCAGATTCAATATAGTGCCTGGCCAAAGTAGTACGACCAGACACATCAGAACACTTCTGCTGACTCTTCCTCAGAAACTCATGTACCTCCTGTCCCTGGTGCACTGACCATGTGTCACCAACTATCACAGAAGGTATAGGGGGTTTTTCACTTTTCTCCAGTTCCCCACTTTCAGGCTCTTCTGGCAAGACATGCCCAGAAGCCTCACCGTCAGTCCTAGACTCTACCTCTTCAGCCACGTTCTGCATCCCATCTGGGCTCCCGTGTGTCTGCAGTGGCAACGGAGTGACACATCGCTTTTCCCATTTGTTGGGACGTGGCTCCGATGTAGCCTCCCTGAAAGTGCGCTTGAGCTCACCAATGCCAGCTACTGATCCGGACCGTAACCCGTCCACGCCGCTGTCTTCGGCAGAAACAGATTCCTGGACAGAGTCAGTCCCCATATCTTCAGTCTTGCTCCTCACAGCTTCACTTGAAACCTCAGCTTCTGATGAGGCATCTGGCTTGGTGACCACCACTTCCATGGCTTTTTCCACCTCTGCAGCATCACCTTCAGAGTCCTTGGCATGATGCAGATCCACACCACACACTGACAACTTCTCATCTTCAACAGCATCCACTTGTGCTGTGTTCAGTTTCAGAGTCCTGCCTTTAAAGCTCAGCTCTCCTCCTTTCACCTTAGTCTTCGCCAGGGAACCGGCCAACTGTACAACATCTTCAGATGCCATCCTCCGTCCGACTGCAAGGTCAGCCTCAGCCTTCCTCTCAGGACTCTCAACCTCCTCTGCTACCATGCCTTCCTCACTTGCACTGGTTGCTTTACTGTCATCAGATGACTCACTATCACCACCACTATCCCTGTCTGACCCCCTTTTCTCAGCCACATCTGGCTTACTTTCAGGGTTAGACACTTCATTTTCATTCACATCCGGCTCACTGTCAGGGCTATACCCTTCATTTTCATTCATATCCTGCTCACTTTCAGGAGTATAGAATTCATTCTCATTCACATCCTGATCTGGAACCTTAGTTAACATGTCATCCACAACATTAACTTCATCATCTGGTCCCTCAAGTATGTGACTATGTGACAACCCCAGCACTATACTTCTATATAGTTCAGGCACTAGGAGCTGACTCACAACCTCTCCCTGGACTTCAGTGTTTATGGCAACATGAGAGAACCTCTCCTCAGAGTCAGGCTCTTGGGAAACCTCATTTAGAACAATCATATTTTCCTGTGCTGTTTTAAGAGAGGGTTCTCGCCACTGCTCACTCTCAAAACCGTCACAGGACACAGGCAAGTCAGGGACACTCGGTTCCCGAGAACCACCATCCTCGTCTCCCAACATCACCTGCAAAGGAATTTCATCACTACCACAGTCATCATCATTATCAACATCATTATCATGACTATGATCAGTATTATCATCACTATCATTATCAGCATCAGCACCATTTTCATGGTCATCATCATTATCAGGATCATCATCATCATTAGCATTATCATCATCATTATCACATAATTTCAACATCCCACTAGCATCGTGCTCCGCCCCTCGGGACTGTGCACCCTCAGCAGGAGCTTCATCACACTGTCCATCAGAAACATTTTTCCCCAAGAGATCCTTAGACCGGGGAAAGTCATTACCCAATATAACGGGGTGCACCAGGGTCTTCACTACCCCCACTTCATATGAAACCTCCCCGAGTTTGGGGACCAAGTCCACGGCAGTTTCTGGGTAGACTTTGGTGTCTTCATGGATGTACACCACACTCAGGTGCTTATCAG
>JARQOD010000005.1:27174166-27202999 GCA_033576555.1 Oophaga sylvatica
GGACAGACTCCTTTCCTTCTGAACTACGGTCAGCATCCGCGGGTTCCGGTGCCCATGCCCGTGTCTTCCGCCAACTCCAGGGTGGCAGACTGGGCTGTGGAGGCACGGGACATTTGGGACCGTACCCAGGATGCCATTCAGGCGTCCAAGAGAGGATGAGGTCCTCCGCCGACGCACATCGGCGCCCCGCTCCAACATTTGCTCCTGGGGACTTGGTGTGGCTCTGCGCCCGTAACATCAGGCTGCGAGTTGAGTCCACTAAGTTGGCACCCCGCTACCTGGTCCTTTCAAGGTCCTCGAGCAGGTTAACCCTGTGGTATACCGTTTGGCTCTTCCACCACGTCTGGGTATCTCCGACACCTTTCATGTATCCCTCCTGAAACCCGTGCTCATGTCCCGGTTTTCTGAGTCATCTGCCGGGACATCGGGTTCATCTACGGATGACCATGAGGTGAACGCCATCGTAGGGTTAAGGTGGTACGGGGCAGAAAGTTTTATTTGGTGGACTGGAGGGCTATGGGCCTGAGGATAGGTCTTGGGAGCCTGCCGAGCATATTCACGCTCCGCAGCTCATCGCTGCCTTTGAGCGCAGTGAGGCCCAAAGAAGGGGGGGCCCTAGGAGTGGGGTAATGTTAGGGTTCGATTTCCCGCTGCTGCACAAGGGGAGTCTCGAACTCGTCCCGCTGCGGTCTCCCATTCATCTCCGGTGGAGCCTGCTCAGCAGAGATGTCGGTCCAGGCGTCTTGCCCACTCCTCTACTGTGCAGTGACTTGCTGCTGCCTATCCTGGATCTGCTATTATAGCCAGTGCTGGAGCAGTCGTCTTTAAGACAAAGTCCTGCGTTTTCCCATCTGAGCATGCCCAGAGTGAGATCTCTCATTGGAGATCAGGGTCACATGTTCAGGTGCTGCAGCAGCTCCTATTGGTCCGCCAGGAAGGTCATGTAGCTACGTTTGTTTGTAACAGCTTCTCATTGGTCCTTGTTCCTGGAAGGTCCTGTAGCTGTTGCTATAAAAGGGTAGCATGGCTGGGCCGCCATGCGCTAATATCAATCATTGTATGCTATGCGCCAGTGTGGTCATGTGTATGTGTGGATAGGGACCCGGCTGAAATAAGCCACTAGAATACCGACTTAATCGGTGAGGAGTTTGGTATGGTAGCTGGTCAGGGTCGGTGTCCTAGATGCCCTAGATTACCGGCATAACCGGTGAGGAGTTTGATTGCCGTATTCAGGGCCTGGCGTTCAGACGCCATAGATTGCGGGTGACTCCCGCGAGGACATTAGCGCATGATCACGCTTTATGTGCGCTTAGCACTTAACTGTGTATCTGGGAGCCTTACAGGACACAGTGCTTTTTCTCAGCGGCCCTGTGACGTAACAGGGTTCGCTTTCAACGCTAGTCAGCGCCCTAGCGTGTTTTCTTTGCCACTCAGTTGTGTCTAGTGAGTGCGCACACATCACCATATAGCGTTGCGGCTCCTCTTCTAGGGCTCTGTGGAGTAACAGAGTTCGCACTCTTTGCCACAGCGCATTACGGCGTTTATGTTGGCAGCTCTGCGGGATAACAGAGTTTGCTTCTTGCGCTTTTTGCCAGCAGCGGGCTTTCGCCTGCACGGTGGACCCCGGGCTGCGAACGCACTTATTATTTATATTATTTTGTGCGTTCCGCCAGCCTTAACATTATGTGCGTGTTTTCTCAAGGCAGCACATTCTGCTCCAGTCTTTTGGCAATGTGGAATTACTTTGGCCACATGATAACAAGGCAAATAAAAGAGATCTTAAATTAGTATTGACCTACTAGAGCAGTGATTTTCAACCAGTGTTCCGACACATGGTCGGGTGTGCCGTGGGGAAAAAAATCTATATTATTAACTATATGTATAATATGACTGTTTTAGTGTCATTTTGTGCTATTTTGGTTGGTGGTGTGCCCCAGGATTTTCTAAGTATAAAAAGTGTGCCGCGGCTCAAAAAAGGTTGAAAATCACTGTACTAGAGTACAGAAAAGAAAATATTGTCATGGGGACACAAATGTTCTTTTTATAGTAGGTTTGTTACTTCAATTTTTATGCAACATTTTTTTTAAGGAATCTTTTAACTTTCATTTTTTGGACATCTTTGTAGCCAGCAGTTTTAGTTTTAACAAAATATATAAAGCTTTCTTATTCTTAACCCCTTCACCTCCAAGGGTGGTTTGCACGTTAATGACCGGGCCAATTTTTACAATTCTGACCACTGTTTCTTTATGAGGTTATAACTCTGGAACGCTTCAACGGATCTTGGCGATTCTGAGATTGTTTTCTCGTGACATATTGTACTTCACATTAGTGTAAAATTTCTTTGATATAACTTGCGTTTATATTTGCAAAAAATGCAAATATGGCAAAAATGTTGAAAATTTTGCAATTTTCATACTTTGAATTTTTATTCCCTTAAAACAGAGAAATAGGTCACACAAAATAGTTAAGAAATAACATTTCCCACATGTCTACTTTACATCAGCACAATTTTGGAACCAAAATTTTTTTTTGTTAGGAAATTATAAGGGTTAAAAGTTGACCAGCGATTTCTCATTTTTACAACAAAATTTACAAAGCCATTTTCTTTAGGGACCACATCACATTTGAAGTCACTTTGAGGGGTCTATATAGCAGAAAATACCCAAAAGTGACACCATTCTAAAAACTGCACCCTCAAGGTACTCAAAACCACATTCAAGAAGTTTATTAACCCTTCAGGTGCTTCACAGGAGCTGAAGCAACGTAGAAGGAAAAAATTAATATTTAACTTTTTAGTCACAAAAATTATCTTTTACAAACTTTTTTTTATTTTCACAAGGGTAAAAGGAGGAAATGGACAGATAAAGTTGTTGTGCAATTTCTCCTGAGTACGCCAATACCCCATATGTTGGGGAAAACCACTGTTTGGGCACACGGCAGAGCTTATAAGGGAAGGAGCTCCGTTTGACTTTTTCAAACCAAAATTGGCAGGAATTGAGATTGGGCTCCATGTAGCGTTTGGAGAGCCTCTGATGCGCCTAAACAGGGGAAATCCCCCACAAGTGACACCATTTTGGAAACTAGACCCCCTATGGAACTTAGCTAGATCTGTTTTGAGCACTTTGAACCCCCAAGTGTTTCACAAAAGTTTATAATGCCTGAGTGTGAAAAAAAAAAAAAATTTCCACAAAAATATTTTTTAGTCCCAAATTTTTGATTTTTCCCAAGAAATTGGACCCCAAAAGTTGTTGTCCAATTTTTCCTGAGTACGCTAATACCCCATATGTGGGAGGGGAAACTAAGCGCACGTCAGGGCTTGGAAAGGAAGTAATAACGTTTTGGAATGCAGACGTTGATGGGGTCATGTTCCATTTGCAGTGCCCCAGATGAGCCTAAATAGTGGAAACCCCACAAGTGACCCCATTTTGGAAACTAGACCCCCTAAGGAACTTATCTAGATCTGTGGTGAGCACTTTGAACCCCCAAGTGCTTCACACAAGTTTATAATGCCCGGGCATGAAAATAAAAATCCTATGTTTTTCAAACAAAAATGATCTATTAGTCACCAATTTTTTATTTTACCAACGGTAACAGGAGAAATTGGACCAGACACGTTGTTGTACAATTTGTCTGAGTACGCTGATACCCCATATATTGGGGGGAACCACTGTTTGGGCGCACGGCAGAGTTCTGAATGGAAGGAGCACCATTTGACTTTTTCCAACCAAAATTGGCTGGAATTGAGTTTGGATGCCATGTTGCATTTGGAGAGCCCTGATGTGCCTAAACAGTGGAAACCCCCCACAAGTGACCCCATTTTGGAAACTAGACCCCCTAAGGAACTTATCTAGATCTTTTGGTGAGCAATTTTAACCCCCAAGTGCTTCACACAAGTTTATAACGTACTGCCGTAAAATTAAAAAATGTATTTTTTCCACAAAAATGATTCACCCAATTTTTATTTTATCAAGGGTAACAAGACTCCAAAAGTTATTGTGCAATTTGTCCTGAGTACACTGATATCCCATATGTGGGGGTAAACCACTGTTTGGGTGCATGGCAGAGCTCGGAAGGGAAGGAGCGCCGTTTGACTTTTTCAACGCAGAATTGACTGGACGCCATGTCGTCTTTGGAGAGCTCCTGATCTGCCTAAACAGTGGAAACCCCCGACAAATGACACCATTTTGGAAACTAGACCCCTCAAGGAACTTATCTAGATGTGTGATGAGTACTTTGAACCCCCAAGTGTTTCATTAAAGTTTATAACGCCCGAGCATGAAAATAAAAAAATCATATTTTTCCACAAACATGATCTTTTATTCCCCAACTTTTTATTTTCCCAAGGGTAACAGGAGAAACTGGACCCCAAAAGTTGTTGTCCAATTTATCCTGAGTACGCTGATACTCAACATGTGGGAGAAAACTACTGTATGGGTACACGTTGGGGCTAGGAAGTAGTGATGTTTTGGATTGCAGACTTTGATAGAATGGTCTGCGGGCGTCATGTCACATTTGGAGAGCCCCTGATGTGCCTAAACAGTGGAAACCCCCCACAAGTGACCCCATTTTGGAAAATAGACCCCACAAGGAACTTATCTAGATGTGTGGTGAGCACTTTGAACCCCGAAGTGCTTCACAGAAGTTTATGACGTACAGCCGTAAAAATAAAAAATCTTTTTTTTTTACAAAAATGATTTTTTCGCCCCCAATATTTTATTTTCACAAGGGTAACAGCAGAAATTGGACCCCAAAAGTTGTTGTCCAATTTGTCCTGAGTACGCTGGAACCAATATGTGGGAGAAAACTACTGTATGGGCACACGTCAGGGCTCGGAAGGGAAGTAGTGATGTTTTGAATTGCAGACTTTGATGGAATGGTCGGCGGGCATCATGTCGCATTTGGAGAGCCCCTGATGTGCCTAAACAGTGGAAACCCCCCACAAGTGACCCCAATATTGGAAAATAGACCCCACAAGGAACTAATCTAGATGTGTGGTGACCGCTATGAACCCCCAAGTGCTTCACAGAAGTTTATAACGCACAGCCGTAAAAACAAAAAAATCATTTTTTTTTTACAAAACTGATATTTTCGCCCCCAATTTTTTATTTTTCCAAGGGTAACAGAAGAAATTGGACTCCAAGAGTTATTGTGCAATTTGTCCTGAGTACGCTGATACCCCATATGTGGGGGTAAACTACTGTTTGGCTCATGGCAGAGCTCAGAAGTGAAGGAGCACCGTTTGACTTTTTCAACGCAGAATTGGCTGGAATTGAGATCAGACGCCATGTCACATTTGGAGAGCCCCTGATGTGCCTAAACAACGGAAACCCCCAATTCTTACTCCAACCCTAACCCCAACACACCCCTAACCCTAGTCCCAACCCTAACCATAACCCTAACCACAAACCTAACCCTAACACACCCCTAACCCTAATCCCAACACTAACCCTAATCCTAACTTTAGACGCAACCCTAACCCTAACTTTAGGTGCAACCCTAACCCTAATGGGAAAATGGAAATAAATACATTTTTTTAATTTATTATTTTTCCGTTACTAAGGGGTGATAAAGGTGGTTTGATTTACTATTTATAGCGGGTTTTTATGATTGGCAGCTGTCACGCTAAAAGACGCTTTTTATTGCTAAAAATAGTTTTTGCATCACCACATTTTGAGAGCTGTAATTTTTGCATATTTTGGCCCACAGAGTCATGTGAGGTCTTATTTTTTGCAGTACGAGTTGACGTTTTTATTGGTACCATTTTTGAGCATGTGACATTTTTTGATCGCTTTTTATTTTTATTTTTGGGAGGTTAGAATGATGCAGTATGATGATAAAGCATTGATTTTTTGCTTTCTTTTTTTTTTTTAAGGGGTTCACTAAAGGGGTTAACTAGTGGGATAATTTTATAGGGGGGGTTGTTACGGACGTGGCGATACCAAATATGTGTACTTTTATTGTTTTGTTTTTTTATTTACAGGAAGAAATGAATTTATTGGGGAATATTTTTTTTTCCTTTATTTTGAATTTTTTTTTTACACTTGTGATTTTGATTTTTTTTAACTTTTTTACTTTGTCTCAGGGTGGGACATCACTGTATTTTATTAGATCGCTGGTGTGACAGTTTGCACAGCACTCTGTCACATCAGCGATCGCTTTGGCACTGCTGCATGCTTCTCAGTGCCTGCTATCAGCAGGCACTGAGGAAGCCGCCTCCCTGCAGGACCCGGCGGCCATCTTGGATCCAGGGTCCTGCAGGGAAGAGGCCTTCAGAATAGCGGGTCACATCACACTGTTCTGAGGGTCTCAAGGGAGCGGCAGGGAGCCCCTGGTACACCGCGATCATGTTTGATTGCGGTGTGCCAGGGGTTAATGTGCCAGGAGCGGTCCGTGACCCCTCCTGGCACATAGTGTCGGGAGTGCAGCTGATCGCCTTGGACGTACTATCCCGTCCATGGGCAGATTGGCACAGGTTTTATGGACGGGATAGTACGTCAGATGGCAGAGAGGGGTTAATGGTCTTTTATCCTTAAAAAATCTTAATTGTACAAAAAAATGCAAAAAATTATTTCTGAAAGAAGGACATCTGAAAGGGTTATTCCCACAATCACATTATTTTTCACAAACCATAGTATTAGCAAAACAATAAAAAAAAGTACAGGAGAAAGCCAAATGTTTTCTTGAAGAGACTCCAGCCATTTTGCGGTGATTTTCGTGGCTGTTCCGCCCACTGGCGTCTTTTTCCTATATCTTCTACTACAGAAAGCAGGTGGCTTCCAAAGAAAGAATCCCTAAGAATAAATATGTTATTTCTCTTTTCCCCCTTCATGGTTATTGCATCTTGAAACAGTTAAAAGAAGTGGAAAAATCTTGTTCTTGTTTTTTATGAGCTTTATCAGGTTCATTCGAAGCTTAATTTCGTTGAAAAAGAAGTCATGTGCATATAGCTTAAGCCCAACATTAGGTTTCTTTCTTGCTCTTTTGTCTTTCTGCCCTTTTGCAGCTAGCTGAATGGGTGATCCTATTTTTATCTGCCAAAACTACATTTCCCAGTAGCACCCTCTCTTGCGTGCTTCATTTTATCTGTGTGATTTGTCGTCACACTGACTATTTTAGAGATCTTCACGGCACACTCTTATATCAGGTGATGCAAAGTAGTTTTCTTTTCTGTAAAAGCAGACATATGCAGAAAAACATAAGGTGCTGGGAGTAATGTGAAAAAGTTGCATAGGATGTTTCGAGTCGACCCTATCAGGGTCTTAATCATAATGTCGCTGGGATGGACAAGCTCCACGAGGTTGGCTGTTCAGTAGCTAGAGCCAAATATCTGTCTGGTCTATTATTACTTTCAATAAGTGTGCCTTGGTGTTCGGTTTGTCTTCTAGACAAATTAACTTCAGCAGAGCCTGTTGCCACTTCATTAAGGCAGTGTTGCAGAGCTTTCAGCTGATGTGTGCTCTGAGATGGAACGTCGAAGATGGAGGATAAGGAGGAGCAGGAGGAGGTGCAGGAACTGGTGTAGGAGGTGAAGGAAACCCTGATAGAAAAACAGCCATCAATCCTCGGCATCAGTAGCACATGTGTTGTGCCAGGGTGGAACCCAGGTGGGACCCATCCCTTGCCTCCACAATGTTCACTCCACGTGCCATCAATGACATGTAATGTCCCTGGCCTCAAGAGCTTGTCCATGTTTTGGTCGTTAAGTGTATAATCGCAGTAACCATGTTGATAAGGCACGGGTGATGTTCCTGGAGACGTGCTGGTACAAGGCGGGGACGCCACACCAGGAGAAAAAGTGGTGGCTCGGGACAGAGTACCGAGGGACAGCTGCCACCATGATTCAGCGGAAATCCTCTATGTTAACAAGCCTAAATGGCAACATTTCCACAGCGAACAACCTGGAAATGTGCCCGTTTACTCTTTGGACCTGTAGGAGGGTGGTTGGAAACCTTCTTTTTCATTCCAAGGCCTTGGGTAGGGACAGTTGAACGCTGTGCTGGCATAAGGATTTAGAATCCCTTATGATGGAAGCTCCTAGCAATGGGGAAGAAGCAGTTGTGTTACCCAATGGCAGTGCTGGCACCAGTCATAGACCCAGATGTTCGGCCCACAGAGTCAGGTGCTTAGATGACATGTGCCTGATCATGCTGATGGTGGTTAGGCATTCAGTGTTTAGGCCCCTGCTGATCTTTAAATTCCATAGGTTGCAAATGACCAATTTTTTTTGTCTCAGAACTCTCTTTAAAAATGTCCCAGACTGGGGAACACCTAACTTTTTGACAAAGAAATTCAGTAGTTTTGTTTCTTTGCACAACAGTTGCCCACCTTCTCTCTCTGGTCACCCCACTGCCTTTTACTGACTGCTTCAGTGCTGCATTTCACTCTCCCTTAATGCTTCTGGCCTCGCTCTGCATGACAGATTCCCAGGTTGGCCTGGTGACTTCATCATCCACCACCTAGTCTTCAGCTGCCACATCATGGTCCTCCTGACTCGGTGAATTAACAACAACCTGACTTATTGGCAACTGTGTCTCATCATCATCTTCCCTTAGACAAAACTTGCTATTGCCCACTGTAATTTTCTTGTGACTGTGACTGCATTACGTTTTGTGCATCACTAAACACCATCTCCTCCTGTCACTTTTGGAATATGCAGGGCGGGAGGACAAAATCAAGAAGTGATGTTGTAAAGACCTCCTGAGAGTGTACCAGTGTAGTATTACTAGACTCCTGGGACTCAACATGGTAGTAAGAAGGAAGATCAGGGTGATGATTAAGTGATCCAGACTGTTGGTGGATAAGAATGTAACGTGTGGAACACTAAGGCTGCTTTCACACTTCAGGCTTTTGAATCAGGCGCGATCCGGCGTGTTTCTAAAAAAACTGATCCGGTACCGGATGTGTTTTTTTAGCATTGACTTACATTAGCGCCGGATCGCGCCTGATGTCACTGCGTTGCATCCGTTTTTGGCCGGATCCGTCGGAATTGTACATTCCGGCGGCGGACAAGACGGTTGCTGTAACGTTTTTTTTTTTTTCCGGAGGCGCCTGACAGTGCCTGAATCGGCACTTCAAGCGGCCGGAAACAATGCAAACCTATGGAGCCGGACCAGATTTTTGACAGATCCGTCAGAAAAGTGATCCGGAGTCCAAGGTCTCTCTCTCTCTCTCCCTCTCTCCCTCCCTCCCTCTCTCTCTCTCTCTCCCTGCATTTTCAACATGGAAAATTTTCTTTTTCCGGGTTGAAAAGGTCAGGACGGATCAGGCAAAAAACCTGATCAGTTGTGTTATGTTTCAGTAGCTGAGGAGTGCAGGTAAAAAGGCAATACACCAGAGCAGTTGGAAACTATGAGATTGCAGTACCCTGACTAACAACCACAACTAGAGCAGCCGTGGAGCGTTCCTACGTTGGTCCTAGACGCCTCGTCACAGCCTGAGAAACTAGCTACACCTAAAGATAGAAAGAGGAAAGCTATCTGCCCGGAGCAGATCCCCAAAGACATAGAAAGCCCCAAACATGTAATGGTGGTTAGACAAGAAGAATACTGACACAGACAGAAAATAGATGAGCAAACGTTGGGCCCAAACTACCTAATAGAAAAGGATAGGAAGGGTACTTACTGCAATCTCAAAAAACCTGAAAAGCACCAACTCTACTAATTTCAAAAACACCTGAGATCACACGACCTCTAAATTTTCATGACTATGAAAATTGTGGAATCACACTGAAAGCATCAAAACTATGAATTAACACATGTGGAATTATACATTACACTTTACAAAAAAGTGTGAAACAACTGAAAATATGTCTTATATTCTAGGTTCTTCAAAGTAGCCACCTTTTGCTTTGATTACAGCTTTGCACGCAGAAAAGGTGAACGGATGGACTCTACAGTACATGCCTAGTTCCCACCGTGAAGCATGGAGGAGGTGGTGTGATGTGTGGGGGTGCTTTGCTGGTGACACTGTTGGGGATTTATTCAAAATTGAAGCGGTGTGCGGTCCAGCTCACCCCAAGCCATCTCGATTGGGTTCAGGTCTGGTGACTGTGGAGGCCAGGTCATCTGGCGTAGCACCCCAACACTCTCCTTCTTGGTCAAATAGCCCTTACACAGCCTGGAGGTGTGTTTGGGGTCATTGTCCTGTTGAAAAATAAATGATGGTCCAACTAAACGCAAACCGGATGGAATAGCATGCCACTGCAAGATGTTGTGGTAGCCATGCTGGTTCACTATGCCTTCAATTTTGAATAAATCCCCAACAGTGTCACCAGCAAAGCACCCTCACACCATCACACACCTCCTCCATGCTTCACGGTGGGAACCAGGCATGCAGATTCCATCCGTTCACCTTTTCTGCGTGCAAAGCAGTAATCAAAGCAAAAGTTGGCTACTTTGAAGAACCTAGAATATAAAACATATTTTCAGTTGTTTCACACTTTTTTGTAAAGTGTAATGTATAATTCCACATGTGTTAATTCATAGTTTTGATGCCTTCAGTGTGTTTCTACAATCTTCATAGTCATGAAAATGCAGAAAAATCTTTGAATGAGAAGGTGTGTCCAAACTTTTGGTCTGTACTGTATTAATGTAAGTTTCAATATGTATGAGAGAATATTCTCACTTTAAGGCCACCTTAACAAGGTAGTATTTTGGTCAGCATTTTACATCAGTATTTGTAAACTAGAACCAGGATTGGCTGATAAATGCAGAAGTGGTGCACGTATTTCTATTATACTTTTCATCTGCTTGTCCCACACCTGGTTTTGGCTTACAAATACTCATGTGAAATACTGACCAAATACTGAACTTGTGAACATAGTCTAAAGCTCTAAATACTATTTGTTTTTAAATGATGAATGTCCTGTTATATACATATAGGAAAGATGTGTATCTTCGTACCGTGTTAGCCAGTAGATAGAAAAATATTTAGACTTGAGAGTCCTCAGTGGTTGATACCTATTAATGGCTAACTGAAAAGATGGTAACAAATTGCAAGCTTTCAAGACTACGCAGGTCTCTTCATCAGGCAAAGACTAAAACAAAAACTGAAGAATCACATATTTATACACAAGAGGACGCAGGAATAATGCAATAGGTAATAATATAGCGTGGCACTACCGTGGAAGGTGCTCAAGTAGGAACCCAACCCAGTGACTATATAAATAAGAACTTGGCACTCAACTTTGTAGAAAAGAAAAATAATTTTTATTGCAGTCTAAACCAACGTTTCGGTCCCATCTGGACCTTCATCAAAGTACTGCAGAAAATGAAACAAAGTAAAATCGATATACTATGTTATAGGTAATAAGAAATATATTTGCAAACAAGTGAGGAGTCTTTAAACGAAAATTCGAGTATAAATATAATATTATGATGTAATGCCATAAATTTGACACGTTAACATGTAAATTGAACATGTAAGAAACAAAAATGGAATGAAATAAAGTAAAAACCGGAAATAGAGTGAAATAAAGTAAAATTAAATGAGAAAATAAAGAGAAAAGGGCCTACCCGACTGCTTGATGAGTAGGAATCTTATATAAAGATTGAACTATGTCCAAAATGGTATCGTAATGATCTATGGACTAATGGAGTTTATGAATAAATTAATTTGATCACCAAACTCTTAGGAAAAATGCAAAATAACTGAAAAATGCATAAATACAGAAACACTCAGTCTGTGCTGGAATGCAGGGAACATACCTATGGATGGATGAGATCTATACAGGTATCAATAAATGTTATCAGGATGTGACCTGTTTGTGAGAGATTAAATAGTGCCAGTGAAATAACATGTGACATAAGTGTAAATCTGAGATACCTATGTAATATTTCTTATATGCCTTGTGGTGGAAGTGATTTTGTCCGCTGGATAGTGTCCACTATCCGGTTTGAACAAGTCACCTAATGGGTATAGTATAAAATATCTCAGTGCTAAGTCCCGGTGCAATAGATGATTAACAAGGGAAATGCAGGAAATGCTTACACTTTTAGCTGAATAGACTAAGGAGAGTCCTGCACACTGGCACAAAAGGCTGTGGAGATATAAAGTATAATGTAAAAGGAGCTGTGAAGTGAGATGGTGATCGCCAGTGAAATGCTCCAAAATGCTGCTTACCGGTATGTGAGGCTTGAGAAATATAGGTCTGCACCGAACGCGGCATCCACCGCTTGTTCAGGTGAGTGCCCAGTGAGAAAAGCCGCTTATTTATGTGTTGGGGGCGGGTTTAGCGCTCTAGCGCCGACCGGAAGTGCGTCACCGGATGTGACGTCACTAATGCGGTCCAGGCTAACAAAGATTGCGTTCCAAGAGGTCGTCCTCATATGGAGGGCGGGGAGAAGGGGAAAGGAGGCAGATGCTTCCTTGTTTGCGTTCCAGCAGCTAAATATTAGCGTTTCAGACGCTATGGAAGGGAGCAAGGGAGAGCAAATTCATCTAAATCAATTTATTTATTAATTTAAAGTATAAGTGCATAATAAAGCAGTCGAGTAGGTACAAGGAAGAGGTCCAGAAGTTAGGTAGGAGGAGGGCCCAGTAAATATTCATCTATTCATATATTTAATACAGACGGCTCTGTGGAAAGAGATAAGAGAATTAATTAAAAATACGCAGTGCAATGAACATTTTCATGTACGAATATTACACTTTCTGGTAACAAAATGACAGGGACATAATGTACACAATTTAAATAAAGGAATGTAAATCATACTCTCTATTCAAGCCTCGGGGGGATAGAGTCTGCAATTGATGGATCCAGTATGACTCCCTTTTCTTTAAATATTGAATCCGGTCCCACCCCTTCTCGATGGCGTGATTAATTCTATAACCTGGAATTTAAGCTGTGCTATTGTGTGTCCCTTGGTGATGAAATGGAATGGTATGGGTAACAACATATTTTTACAGCGAATGGTGGACTTATGTTTTGAAATTCTATCTTTGATAGGCTGTGTTGTCTCCCCTATGTAAATTAGTCCACAGGGACATTTGATTAAGTAAATGGCATAGGAGGAATCACAAGTTGCAAAATCTTTAATGGTATATTTTTTACCCGAGTGTGGATGGAGGAAAGTGTCACCTTTGATGACATTGTTGCATTGCGTGCAATGCAAGCACGGGTAAGTGCCCTTCTTTGGCTTTTGAAGGAATCTTTGTGTTGTGGTGCGTCCTTGTGTTCCCAAATCGGCTCTGACTAATGAGTCCCTGATGTTATTAGGACGTTTGTAGCAAGGTAGAAAGGGATTGTTGAATTCTTTCACATTTGGATAGGCAGTTTTAAGGATGCCCCAATGTTTCCTAATGTGATGATGTAGTATGTGTACATACGGGTGAAATGTATGTACTAGAGGAATGCGGTTCTGAGTTGACTTCCGTGGACCTTGGGTAGGATTTTTGGCTTGGTCCAGTACATTCGGTGGATATCCACGTTCTACGAATTTGATGTGCATCTCATTTATTCTACGGTTGGTCACCGCAGGATCAGAGACTATTTTCCGTACCCGATGGAATTGGGATCTAGGTATAGCCCTTTTGGTGGAGGGGGGGTGAAGACTATCATAGTGTAAAAGACTGTTTCTATCCGTGGGCTTAGTATATAGATCAGTTGAAATGGTCCCTGATTCATTTTTAATTACCATGGTGTCTAAGAACTTTACTCTTTCCAAATCAAAAGTCATAGTAAACGACAATCCAGGCCAAGCTTGGTTTAGAATTTCAAAGAATTGATTTAATGTCTCTGTTGTGCCAGTACAGAAAATGTCGTCTATGTACCTTTTCCAGATTAAACTGTAAGATCTGAATAAAGGATTTGGATAGACTACCTCCTCTTCAAAGTGGGCCATGTAGCTATTCGCATAAGGAGGAGCTACGTTAGAACCCATGGCCGTGCCTTTCTTTTGAAGATAGAACTTGTTTTGGAACATAAAAAAGTTTTTTGTAAGAACTATGGTTAGAAGTTCAATACATAGTTCAATAATTTCTGGAGGTTTTTGAGAAATGGTGAGTAAATTGCGTGCACATGCGATGCCTTCTTGATGTGGAATAGAAGTGTACAGGTCTTTCACATCGAAAGAGACTAGTATAGCTGTATCAGGTATTGGGCCCAGATTGTGGATGGTTTGCAGAAAATGGCCGGTATCTAGTAAATAGGATGGAACCTGTCGTGTCAGAGGTGTGAAGATTTTTTCCAGAAAGATGGAAAGAGGTGACAATATGGATTCCGTGGAGGCTACTATTGGTCTTCCCGGTGGATTGTCAAGGCTTTTGTGAATATGGTCATCACAACACAATACCAGACCCCAATCAGAGGGTAATAAAACTTTCACTCCTTATCTATGAACTAGTCATATTTATGTTCATCCCTCGGCCATAATGACAGTTCTGCTTCACGTCACATGTCTTACCTATTGCATTATTCCTGTGTCCTCTTGTGTATAAATATGTGATTCTTCAGTTTTTGTTTTAGTCTTTGCCTGATGAAGAGACCTGCGTAGTCTTGAAAGCTTGCAAACACTTTGTACAGGCAGCCAAGAGTCTTTCAATTCTTGTTTGAGGGATTTCCATTCATCCTTGCTTGGGAAATTATTCCAGTTCTGTGAGATTCCTGGATCGTCTTGCATGTACTGCTATTTTGAAGTCTAGTTACAGATTTTCAATGATGTTCAGATCAGGGGACTATGAGGGCCATTGTAAAACCTTCAGCTTGCACCTATTCAAGGTCGTCTATTGTGGATTTTGACGTGTGTTTAGGATCATTATCCTTTTGTAGAAGCCATCTTCTTTTCAACTTCAGTTTTTTTTACAGATGGTGTTGTTTGCATCAAGAATTTGTTGAAATTTCATTTAATCAATTTCCCCTCTACCCTCAAAATGTTCCCTGTGCCATTAGCTGCAACACAGCCCCAAAGCATGATTGATCCACCCCCATGCTTAATGGTTGGCGAGATATTTTCTTCCTGAAATTCTGTTCTCTTTTTTTCTACAAGAATACATACATTCATTGTGGCCAAACAGTTCTATTTTGTTCAAAGTAATTTTTATTAAGGGAGTTTTACAATATATTGGAAGGGGACGGAAGACATATTCTATAAACAAGATAGGATAATCATGAAATACAAAAACAAATGTCTCAACCCATCTACCTGAAGGAAATAAAGGGGGAGGTAAACTCAGCTGGGAGATTGAGGGAGAGGGGGATAGGTATTAGGAAGGAGAGGGAATGAAAGGGAGGAAGGACAGAAAAAGAAGGGAAACAAGAAAAGAAGAAAAGGAAGGAAAGGAAAAGATCATCTAAGCCTGGTGTAAGGTTCTTTGTCTCTGTTGACATGTTCCTTGAAACTCAGTTTTTCGTCGGCCATTTTGCTTTCTGTCTTTCTGCAGCTCTTGCCCTCAGTTAATATGGAGTTTCCAGTTTTCATGTTCCCGCCCTGATTCTTCCCTCTTGCTTCTTAAGCAGCCTCAGCTTAACAATCAGTGCTCCTGAATCAAGCCTCAGTCAGTCTGTGACCTGACTCCTGGAAGCCTTGGACTTGTACTCCAGCTATTCCCTACTGAGGAACCTTGGAACACTTTTGGACTCTGGAAACCTGCTGTTTGGTGAATCCATGTTTGCAGAGGAATTACGGTACAGAGAAGAGATCCTGAACCTGCTTTGGAGATTTATTGTAGTGCTTGAAGTTACTCTGGCCTGCTGTGTCTCCTGTCGCTGTTCCTGCAAACTGTGTGAACTTTTCAGCATGCTTGTATGAAGTAATACAAGTCATTTCATTTCAACCTATGTCTCCTGTGTTTTCCTCGCACCCAAGCACAAGACGCTATAGGAACTGTACACTATACATGACACCTGGTTTCACATTAGCGTCTGTGCGCGCAGCATATGATCCACATAGATCTGCATGCGTCACACGTACCTATATTTAACATGGTGTACGCAGGACATACGTTTGTATGCGTTTGCGTACGCATGCATCGTTTCGCTGTCTGCAGCGGGATCTGGCGAACTCAACATGCATTTTTTGAAGTGTCAAAAATCCGTCAAATATGCGCAGTCATGCGCATGCGGATGAGTGCATACAAAAAACTCATTACTGTGTATGGGAACTCATTGGTACGCAAGGACATGGGCATGGATGTGTTCGATGCGCATGCAGACTTCAGACTGCGCATGTCCAGGAACTGATTACAGCACCTGGAAATATCAAACGCATGCGCATAAAAAACGCAAACGCATGCCAAAACGCATGCAAAAGCATGCACATGCAGCTTTTTTTGCGTCATGTGTAAGATGATGCGGATAAAAAATGCTGCTTAAACATGCGTTTGCATGCGTTTTTGTATGTGTTTGCGCATGCAGATGATACGCTGCGCACAGAAACTCTAATATGAACTTAGCCTAAGACATACAGGTATCACAGGATTCAAAATAATAGAAAACTTATTCTAAAATGTATGTTAACATTATAACTGGCTAAAATATAAGAACTATTCTGACCAAAGGTAATCATTACTCGGAGGGAAACTAATATTCTATAGCGCCCATCTAGTAAGGTATTAAGAGAGTTATATTTTAACCTCATCAGTCCACAGGACTTGTTTTGTAAAGCTGGGAAATTTGCATCACATGGCCTTTCCCAATGATGATAGTGATCAAGCAATAACCCTAACAGGTTAATTAAGGTGTGATATCTTGATCAAAGTTGATCTAAGCACAGAAATTTTTGCATCAGCTCATTTTCCTTGTTGCCTAAAATACAAAGGAAATGTGTTATCTTTAACTTTAGACCTTTTAGAGATCATTTTATCTTCAACTTGCACAAACTTTTACATGCCACTGTATATTCTTCTGGTCAAATGCACAGGAACAATCCATTAATTTTTCATATATGGTTAAAATGTAAAAGTTTTTTAATATTTTTAGTATGTCAACAGGAATGCTATTCTGATAAAAATTGGAATGAATTAGTTCTAATTATCATAAAAATAAAGCACATTTTAATAGATTATTAATGCATTGTTAATTTATCATTTATTTTTCTTATTTCTTAAAAATTATTATCGGTAACAAAAAATTATTATACTAAAATTAAACATTTCAAAAGCCAAAATGAAAATGTGATTCTCAATGTTGAAGTGAAATTGGCATAGTTATAAACTACGGTATTAAGAAAAAGCTCTTGAGTCTTTAGAAATAAAAGGTTTTTTTTAATAAGACAGTAGAAAAGATGAATTTTACAAGAATTATGATATGGAGAGTAGAGATGAGCGAATATTTCAATGTTCGGTTTAGCTCACAATCGACGAATTTGCAATATTCGGCGATTTAATCATCGATTAAATCGCCGAGTATAGTCGAACATACACAGTCGGTGTTTCGCTTCTGATTGTTGGTGAAATCATCCCTGCCTGTCAGAGAGCTGCGGTTCCCATGCTGCCAGAAGACAGCGAGAGCACTCAGCTGTAATTGGAGGTATAAAGTTTACCTCCCATCACTGATGTCAGCTGATGTTCCACAGAACACAGGGCTGTATAGTGGGCGCAATAGCGTTATGGTGCAGGTAGAGCAGGGTGGCTTTAGACGCGGTATAGGCTCCCTGACAAGCGGTGGCATACCGCGTCTAAAGCCACCCTGCTCTACCTGCACCATAACGCTATTGTTCCCACTATACAGCCCTGTGTTCTGTGGTTTAGCCTCTGCCTCTTTGCACCTGATTTCTAGTACATATTCTGTACACCGAAGAAGGTCATATTTGACCGAAACGTTTGTGTTGTATGTACTTGATTAAATTTTCATTACCACATATCACTGGTGTGTGCCGAGATTATATTGCAATACTGCACGGATTGGGATCCTACTCAGGCACCACAGTCCCTTCTCACCAGCAGTTGTGCCAACGATTAATTTCCTCTCATTTGGTCTGACGCGCACTGTGAGCTGTGAGGTTTTATATAGACTGGTGTGCGCCTTTACAAATTAAGTCCTTTCAGTTTAATTAAACACAGCTGGACTCCATTTAAGGAGTAAATCTCAAGGAGGATCACAAGGAAATGAACAGCTTGTGACTTAAATATGAGTGTCTGAGCAAAGGGTCTGAATATTTATGACCATGTGATATTTCAGTTTTTCTTTTTTAATAAATTTGCAAAAATCTCTACATTTTTGTTTTTTTCAGTCAAGAAGGGGTGCAGAGCGTACATTAATGAGAAAAAAATGAACTTTTTTGAATTTACCAAATGACTGCAATGAAACAAAGAGTGAAAAATTTTAAGGGGTCTAAGTACTTTCCGTACCCACTGCATATATATATATATATATATATATATATATATATATACACACATGGGGTCAAAATTGTTGGTATCCCCGTTTAATGACAGAAAAACCCACAGTGGTCACAGAAATAATTTGAATCTGACAAAAATAATAAATCAAAAATCTATGAAAATGAACAAATGAAAGTCAGACATTACTTTTCAACCATGCTTCCACAGAATTTTTTAAAAAATTTGACCACGTGTGTAGAGGCGAAGGAGACACACAGCAGAGACAGGGGTACACTGTCTAAGGCGTGGGCTATTCCTGACACCAGCCCAGCATCCAGGGCCTGATGACCGGGTATTTTTGACAAGGAAGGAAAAGTTTGTAAATATGGTCAAGCAGGACCTGGACTACCAAACCAGCGAACATCATAATTCCGCTGCGACTTTCAACTATTGGGTCTCAAAGCTGGACACCTGTCTGAGCGGGTTCTTAGTGCCACTGGGTGAGGTCATAAGAGACAGGCACTTTAGCCTATCAACAGAGAATATTAGTCATGTAATATAAAACATCTGGAGTGGACCAACACTCGATATACCATCTTTTCTGTCTTATCTTAATGATAATCATTTCAACTTGCGTTTCACCAGTTTCACAGATAAAAATTATGTCACCTTTTTAGATATGAAACTAACTGGACAACACAATTTGCCCATTAAAAGTAAAACATTGAGAAAACCTACTTCAGGTAATACGATCCTACATGCACATAGTGTCCATCCCCCCACACACACCATCTAGCCAGGGTTCTCAAACTTGGCAGAGTAAATGGGCCGCACAAAAAAAAAATGTAAGCTGGCCGGCCGCATTCCTTTCAAACTTAATACAGTACAAAATTATTGTTAAACAATTGTTTATTTGAACTACTATAAGAATTCCATATTACTGTACTATAATACTGCTAGGTTTATACATCACCACACCAGCCCCAGCCCCACAGCACCTGTATATACATCACCACACTAGCCAGGACCCCCCAACCCCTGTATATACATCATCAGCCAAGCCAGGCCCCCCCAGCCCCTGATAATACATCATCAGCCCAGCCAGCCCCCCCCAGACCCTAGATATACATCATCAGCCCAGCCAGGCTCCCCAGCCCCTGTATACACATCATCAGCCAAGTCAGGCCCCCCCAGCCCTGTATATACATCATCATCTCATTCAGGCCCCCCAGCCCCTGTATATACATCATCATCCCAGCCAGGCCCTCCCAGCCCCTATATATACATCATCATTCTAGCCAGGCCCCCCCAGCCCCTGTATATACATCATCAGCCAAGCCAGGCCCCCACAGCCCCTGTATATACATCATCATCCCAGCCAGGCCCCCCCAGCCCCTGTATATACATCATCATCCCAGCCAGGCCCCCCAGCCTCTGTATATACATCATCAGCCAAGCCAGGCCCCCCCCAGCCCCTGTATGTACATCATCAGCCAGCCAGGCCCCCCAGCCCCTGTATATACATCATCAGCCAAGCCAGGACCCCCCAGCCCCTGTAAATACATCATCATCCCAGCCAGGCCCACCCAGCCACTGTATATACATCATCATCCCAACCAGGCCCCCCCAGCCCCTGTATATACATCATCACTCCAGCCAGTCCCCCAGCCCCTGTATATACATAATCAGCCAAGCCAGGACCCCTCAGCCCCTGTAAATACATAATCAGCCAAGCCAGGCCCCCCCAGCCCCTGTATTAACATCATTAGCCCACGCAGGAGGCGGCCCCCCAGCACCTGTATATACATCAGACCAGGCAGGCCCCCCCCAGCCCCTGTATAACTCACCCAGCCACACCGCTGCTTGGCGTCACTGAATATACTAGTACTGCCTCTGATATTGCATCATTGAACTTACTGGACTCAGTCGGCGCGCACGGGTAGGGGAGCTCCTCCGGATGCCTGGGTGATAGGTCAGTGGTGCTGCAGTCATGGACGGAAGAGAGCAGAGCACGTTCTCTCCGCCCTCAATGAACATGCGACGTGCATCGTCACGTCACGCATCCTTAAACCCTAGGGTGCCGTCCCCCCAGCCTTGTTGTCACTGACTGATACGCGCTGCGTGTACCTGTAAAACCGTAGCCGTGCCTTCAGATTTAAAGGGCTGGTGGAAGGAAAAGCAGACCGGTGGCCGCCGCATCAGCCGGCAAGCGGCCAGAGGAGCTGGCGCCACCTGCCAGCGGCCCACAACTGACAAATACATAGTGGCCCAGCAGGAAAATGCCCGGTTGGGCAGGTTATCAATCCGGGCCAGTGGTGCACCACGGGCCGCAGATGCCTGCCTCAGGGGCCACATGCGGCCCACGGGCCGCGTGTTTGAGACCTCTGATCTAGGCTATTCCAATCAGGGAATTGACTAGGGCAAAGAGAAACCAAAACAAAATCCGAGTTGTACCGCGCCAACTTTAGTACTCACAATACTCATTTCTCGGCTATCTCTAATATAAATAGACATAATGTAAGGGGAGTGAATAATGTTTATTATTAGAAGTGGTACTGCTACACTTAAATGTGTATTACTATTACTCTGCACTGGTATTGGCCTTGAAGATGGCGGGAAATGGCGTCGTAGAAGAAGAAAAAAATGACATGGACCTCACCCTTCGTGGGCATTGCAGTGTAGCCCTGGCGCAAAAATCTACCTGTCAATACCACCCGGTCTGCCCTGGTGGGTGCGGATGAAGAAAAGAAGGCAAAGCCCTACCCTACAGAGTCACAGCAAATGGGTGGAGTTGTCAGGGGCGGCCCCACCTGGAATTGGGTGGGGCTCCAAAGAAAAACCTGGTACAGCCACGCGGCACCATCATGTGATCGAGGAGCGACTGCGATGGAACACTCCTGCAGCCGCAGCGTAAGCCGCGTGAAATGGAGGTGGCAGCAGGAGGTCAAGAGAACCCGGCCCGGCAGACCATGGGAGGATGACGCAGAGGTCTCCCCTTACCATTCTGCGTTGAGTCCGCTGGTGCAGGAGCGGCAGTTGGTGGGTCAGAGCCGCATCCGGAGCCAGAGCAGTGCATGGAACCAGCGGAGCTGAAACAGCAGCCGGAGTCCAAGTTGCGGTGTCGGAAAGAGGATCCTCAATGTCCGGGACCCAAGTTGTTAGCACAACAGGAATTGGAGAGGGCGGCCGCCCTGGAGGAACCACTGCCGAGGATGGGCCGAAACTATATCCCCCAGCCGCAGAGTACACATCTGCATCCGTGGAGGGATCAAGAGTTCCTGAGTCTGATACTGCTCCTGGATGAGTGGATGCACCTCAGCCCCTGACCCCAGAGGGAGGGTTCTGGCATCGGGTCTCTGTTTTGGAAGCGGTCGTCCATCCCCGGGTTCAGGAAGGGGGGATCGCCCAATACTCCTGTCCCTCAGGGTCCAACTCAACTCCCATACAGCCATGGCCATGGGCGTCTACCAGTCACATCGTTCAGCAGGTGGTCCATTTCCCACACCCGGGCAAGCGTCCCGGATAGAAGGAGTAATCAAACGAAGGAAACAATGGGAACAAGAGATATGGGCTGAATTACGCCAACGTGGAGAGGGCTCTCTGACCGGTCATCGCACCCGTGGGCAGCTAATCTATACTGACTTGGAACGGGGACACGGATTTATCCGTGAAGACATTAAAGACGCAAAAGTTTACGTTAATGTTTCATCCATAAAGTTTGGAAGATTGTTGCAGGAGGACTGCCCTCAGGGTTATTTTGCCATCGCGGTCAACCTGGAGGCGATGAATGCTGCGGGACGTTGTACGGGCCCGGAGTGGGTTCAGTCTTCTCCGACTTCTAGACCACTGTTGTGCAGTCACCCCATGATCCCTGAGGCTGCAGGGTCATCTTCAGCCCGGAATTGGGCATGGGACACGGTTATAATCACAACGGCATGGGAAACAAGCCGTTAATGAGCCCATTTAAGTTAAAAAAAATGTTGCGTGCGTCGCACCTTCGTGATAGGAAAATTGCGGGACTGTTGTGTGTCCCTATGGGCGATGAAGCCCTAGAGCACTCCCAAATGGCGGGTGTAGTGCAGCCTGACGGCCTGGACTGTTACCATTTTTCTTTTTTTTTATTTTGTTGCACCTCTTTCTGCTGGACATGTCTTCAAATTTCCAAGCAATAAAATTTTGTATTTATTTTCAGAAAATGAGAAATGGTCAAAAAAACAAAAAAATGCAGTGCTTGCAGACCTCAAATAATGCTAAGAAAACAAGTTCATAATGATTTAGAAACAATAATACTAATGTTTTAACTCAGGAAGAGTTCAGAAATCAATATTTTGTGGAATAACCATGATTTTTAATCACAGCTTTCATGCGTCTTGGCATACTTTCCACCAGTCTTTCACACTGCTTTTCGGTGACCTTAAGCGACTCCTTGTACAAAAATGTAAGCAGCTCTTCTTTGTTTGATGCTTTGTGACTACCTATCTCCCTCTTGATTACATTCCAGAGGTTTTCAATGGGGTGCAGGTCTGGAGATTGGGCTGGCTATGACAGGGATTTGATGTGATGGTACTTCATCCACACATTGATTGACCTAGCTGTGTGGCATGGCGCATTGTACTGCTGGAAAAACCAGTCCATAGAGTTGGGGAACATTGCTTGAGCAGAAGGAATCAACTGTTTTTCCAGGATAACCTTGTATGCAGCTTGATTCGTACGTCCTTTTCAAAGATTAACTTGCCCAATTTCTGCCTTGGTGAAGCATCCCCAGATCATCACCAATCCTCCACCAAATTTCACAGTGGGTGCAAGATACTGTGGCTTGTACACCTCTCCAGGTCTCCGTCTAACCATTAGATGACCAGGTGTTGGGCAAAGCTGAAAATTAGACTCATCAGAGAAAATTACCTTATTCCAGTCCTCTATGGTCTAATCCTTATGGTCTTTGGCAAACTTCAGCCTGGCTCTCCTTTGCTTCTCATTGATGAAAGACTTTTTTCTAGCTTTACATGACTTGAGCCCTGCCTCTAGGAGTCTGTTACAAACTGTTCATGCCGAGCACTTCAGTCCAGCTGCCATTTGCCATTCCTTTTGTAGGTCAGTTGATGTCATCCTGCGGCTGCTGAGTGACATTCGAATAAGATGACGGTTATCCTGGTCAGTGGAGATTCCTTTTCGCCCTCTGCCGGTCTGTAGCTTTGTTGTCCCCAATGTCTGCTGCTTGACCTTGTTGTAATGGACTGCCATCTTTAAGGATGGTGGCAACATTATGCTCACTGTATCCCTCTGCTAGTAAAGCCAGAATTGAGCCCTTCTTTTCCTCACTCAAGACTTTTCCTTTCAACTCCTTTGGCATTGTTAAGTTATTTTTTCATTCGTATTACTTTTGGGATATTACTAGCATTTTTTTTTGCCATCCAGCTTGTCCTATTGCAAGAGGATTGTGAACGCCACAGCAGTGTTTTTTATACTTTCCTTTGTTAAATAAGATTTGATTCCCTTGATCACCTAATCAGAAGCACATTAAGTAGAGTGAGGTGTACTCTGGTTGGAATTCAACTGACACTGGAATGGAATGGCTGTCAGACATGAAGGGAAGCTGATTTTTATAAAACTGTGCAGTGGTCTTAGCTATTCTTTTCTGTAGTGTTTCACTTGACTGCTGCCTGCTCTTCAACCATGTCCTCAAGTGAAGAAATGACTTCTTCCCAGGGTGGATATGACGCCAATTATGTAATCACATTTGCTATACTGATTGGTATGTACTGACTGGCAATACTATACATGTGTTAAATCATGTAATTTCTTTACAGGTACCTTACAGTGATGAAGAGCAGGAGCAGACGAGTGGAAATGAATATTCCCAGGATCGTTGGGCTCATGTGTCTCAGGAGGAAAGATAGGGTGTAAGTAGTCTTTTCATCAGAGTTGTAATTGAATTTGTTTTCAGTTTTACTTGTTTTAGTTTGTTTTATGTTTCACAAAGGGAAGAAGCCAAACAGGACATTGACAACGAGCAACTGATTAACCTTGTTCAAGAGCGAGTACTGTTGTGGGACACCCGTGATCGTCAGCACTCTGACATTGTTGTAATTCGACGACTCTAGGAAGAAGTAGCCACATCGCTGTTGCATGATTGGGACCATGCCACTCCACATGCCAGAAATGATTTTGGTATGTATTGCAATGTGAGCTGATGTGCCAGTGAAACTGTATATGTCGGTGCATTATTTTACAATTGTTTTTTTCCTTTTTTACCCTTCACAGTGAAGAGAATAAGAGTCCATTGGCGCTCGATGAAGGATCGCTTCAACAAGGACATGAGAGAGGAGATTCAAGTTAAAAGTATTGCTGCTCAAAGGCTAAGGAAATACAAATACCACCGTAAGCTTGCTTTTCTGAGGCCTGCGCTTGCTCAGTGAACATGAGTATCTTTTGTGTTGTCTTACTATTATTTAAACTTTTTTTTTGCTAATGTTTTTCTTTTATTCTCCACACAGAAACTGGTGCAGCACAACAGAACCTGGATCGTCCTCTGTTGAAGCGGCCCCTCATCGATCAGCCACCGAACAGACGCAGTCCCAATCATCCACCAGCGATGCAGCAACCTGGTAGGCTTCACAGGCTGGGGAACAGGCAGCTGGTCCATCTGGTTTTCCCCTCTCCCAGTCCTCTGCCTCTACTTTACTAGAGTCGCTCGCCAGTGGCAGAGGTCTTTGTAGATGTCACTCATGCCAGAATTAATGCACTTAAACTTGGTCTTCCAGGATGGAATTACGGTGGTTGGTGATAGACTGAAGAGTGGGTTCACCCATGTGAACACACTTTTATAAGATGTCAATAAATGCCTTGACCACCTGGAAGCTGACCTTGAGAGACCGGCGTGACATTTTTTTTTCTGCAATAGAGCGTGACTTGTCAGAAAACCTTACGCCTCAACTCCAGCTGAATGTCTTACAGCCATGCATTGCAGCAGCAGCAGTCCCAAAGCTACATTCCACAGAATGGAGGATATTACCAGCAGCCGAACATCTGCTTTCCAACTCCCACAGCACAGAAACTATCCTCCACCACCACTGCCTCCAGTTCACAGATCCACCACGCTCCCGAGTTCATCAACCCTGCAGCCAGCAGCATCCACCACACTCCCGAGTTCAGCACCCCTGCAGTCAGCAGCATCCACCACGCTCCCGATTTCAGCACCCCTGCAGCCAGCAGCATCCACCATGCGGCCGAGTTCAGCAACCCTGCAGCCAGCAGCATCCACGACGCTGCCCAGTCCAGCACCACTCCAGAAGACAGCTACAGAGGCCACCACTCCCACTCGGTCAAGAAAACAAAGGAAAAAAAGAAACATATTCCCACCAGGATGAAGACTCGGAGCCAAAAAACCAGGCCAAAATTGGACCCACCACCTCCACCCTCACCTACCAATGTGTCTCTGTTGTCAAATGTGTCACTACCTTCCTTATGTCTGTCCCTTCCAGTTTGTCTATCCATTCCCATGATTCCACTGTGCCGTCTACTCAGAATATGTTCAGTCCCATCCATGATCCAATCTTTCAATTTGTTGCCCTTCCCCTGTAACCTCTTCTTCATCAACTACCAACCAATCCTCACAGCTCCACACCCCCAAGGTCCACCCCATCTCACCCTCAGATAGACCCCAATCCTAAACCCAATTTTTTTTGTGAAATAAAATTTTTATTTTGTTTGCACAATATCTGTGTTTTCTTTGTGTCTTTATGCGCCGCCGCAGCAAACACACATATGTGTGCATTGTATTGTTGAGGGAACTTGTAACGGGTGTTTTACTGGAGGTCTTTTATTATTTAAGTCAGCAAACATTACAGATACATTTTAACATTACAGGTACATTTTAACATTACAGGAACATTTTACTTAGTGGCTTAACCCATTCCATCTTGCCATGCTGCTCGTCCATTATCAGAAACAAAATAAGCAGCAAACTTATCCCTCATCTGGGCAACTTCCACTGTAGTCCTCAGAGGGTGATCTTGGTAATCCAGCAATGTAACAGGTTCCTCAGGTTCTAAGTTGGGTCGCTCTTTTACCAGGATATAATTGTTCATAACAACACGCTTTCAAAACCTCATCAATTGTTTCAATTTTTAGATTGATGGCTGTGCCCAAAATGTACCATTTAGATACTAGCAATCCAAAGGCACACTCCACAGATCTTCGTGCTCTTGTCAGTCGGTAGTTGTAAATCCGTTTGGTGTGATTGAAGTCCCTACTTGAGTAATGTTTTATGAGGATGGCACACATTTGAAAGGCCTCATCCCAAGCACAACAAACGGCATTGGCAGTCCTTCAGTGTTCGGAAGAGGTTGTGTCTGTGGAAAATTGAAATTATTATCATAGAAACGTTGGCCCATGTCAGAGTTTTTGAAAGTCTGAGAGTCCTTTCCTCTTCCAAATAAGCCAACGTCCACGGCGACAAATCGACATTCAGCATCTGCAATTGCCATGAGAACAATCGAAAAGTATTTTTTGCAGTTAAAATACTCTGTTCCACTTCCAGCAGGTTTCATAATCCGATTGTGCTTGCCATCCACAGCCCCTACACAGTTAGGAAAATTACAAATTTCACTGAATTTTGCAGTATTTTCCAGGCAGAGTTCAGTTGTGGGTTGGGGGAGGAATTGTTGACGCAGAACGTCACATAAAGCATGGCAGGTGTCTGCAACAATCCCAGAAAAGGTGGACACTGCAATCCATAATTGAAAATGGAGAGATGATAAGGTCTCTCCGGTAGCCAGGAATCTGTGGAACAGAAAATGAGAAAAAAAATCTGTACATGGCTTTTAGAACAATCATATTAATGACAGATGTTTTTGTTTTTCAACATTATGTACCTCAGGGTCACCAACAGACGTTCCCAGCAGGAATTGCTTGACGGAGTTGTGTGTCGTGCCTGGTTATGGATCCTCGGACATGTTGCAGCAAGTCATCGAAGCTCTGTTCCGACATCCTAGTGAAGTAAAAAAACTCCAGGTTTTCATGCAGCTCGGTGTACAATGAGTGGAGGCTCCATGGCTCTCTCGGAGTTCAAGGATGGGGTGTTGCCAGCAGTGACTACGATGTCTTCTCCGTCTTTGTCTTCTTTCTTCTTCACAAGCAAAAGCAAAGGCAAGAGTGAATTTCAGATGTAAATCAGATTATCATAGAAGCTGTCCATGTCAAGATCCATCTTGCAGCTGGATACAGCAGCCAAAGATGAGGATTTCATCAGTGCAGTGTGTCTATATATATATAGAAATCCCATGAGATACGCCCATTGGGTGTCTGATGTCAGGGAAAAGCTACTGTAAAAGCAATGGAAATATCAAATGCATGCACATAAACAACGCAAACGCAAGCCAAAACGCATGCACACGCAGCAATTTTTGCCATCATGAGTAAAATCGCTGCGTAAGTATGCGTTTGCATGCGTTTTTGCATGCATTTGCACCTGCAGATGATACGCTGCGCACACAAACTCTAATGTGAACCTAGCCTTACTGTAATGCAGGAATTCCAATGATAAAAATATTTCTATTTAACACTAAATAATTTTACATTTATAAAGGACTCAGTAATGATCGAAGCTAATATTCCCGGAAGAGAAATATATATTAAACATATTAATTTTCTTTTGTTAGGTCACATGATGCATCATGACTATTCTCTATTGATTTTCTATTATGCTGGTTGATCTAATTTTCTGCCAATTTTAAAGAAATCAATTCTACCATCTCTAGATAAGTGATTTTTTTTTCCTTATCGATTCTCCAAAATGCAAATTGATTCTCTGCAAATCTCTAACCAGGGAATATATTCTACAACTCTTTTCACTGTGCTACTTGATCTAGATTTCCACCCAAGAGACGTAACAAGAAAAAAACGTCACAAATAGTGTTGAGCGATACGATACTGCAAATATCGGGTATCGGCCGATATTAGCTGTATCGGGCTTTCGATTCCGAGTACCGATATTTTCGTTATATCGGATACCGGAATCGGATTTGTCACTGTCACTGTGAGTGTCCGTCGGTCGGGTCTGTCAGGAGTCAGCGGCACTTACCTGGCAGAAGATCTCCGGCGGTCACGTCCTGGACTGCTTGATGGCCGCCATTATCTTCTCCCTGGCGGTCACATGCAGTTTTTCGCGATAACTGCAGTGACTGCAGGGTAATCCCGGCCGTAAACCAGTCCGATGACGTCACCGCCGGGGAAGCAGGTAATCAGCTGTGCTGCGCCGGGATGACAGGCTCTGCCTGCCTGCCTGCCTCTGAGGTCATTCTGATGTAGCAGAGCTGGATCGTCGTGGGACACTCGTTACTATGGACTGCGTCGGACAGGTGGTATAGTGCTGTTTTTTTTTTTCATTTTTTTACAGGAGATCGATGGCGTCGCAGGATGAGACTGTAATAAAAGTAATGAAAACTGTGTTGTTTTTTGTATTAAATTAAAAAACTTTTTTATGAACATTCACCCGTCCGGGTACATCAAGAATTTAACTATTTACATACAGGGACCCTGTCCGGGTTATTTATAATTCTTTGGCAGGGGTGTTCC
>JARQOD010000005.1:27203099-27218675 GCA_033576555.1 Oophaga sylvatica
AAAAAAGGATCTGCGCTCCCCCTGTGGGTGTGTATAAAGAGGTTGTCACTCTCCTGGGGGTGTAGTAATAGAATCTGTCAGTTCCTGTTGGTGTAGTATTAGGGACTGTCAGCTTTCCTGTGTGGTGAGTATATAGAGGATCTGTCAGCTCTCCTGTGGTGTAGTATAAAGAGGATCTGTCAGCTCTCCTGTGTGGTGTAGTATAAAGAGATCTGTCAGCTCTCCTGTGTTGGTGTAGTATATAGAGGATCGTCAGCTCTCCTGTGTGGTGTAGTATATAGAGGATCTGTCAGCTCTCCTATGTGGTGCAGTAATAGAGGATCTGTCAGCTCTCCTTGTGGTGTAGTATATAGAGATCTGTCTGCTCTCCTGTGTGGTGTAGTATATAGAGGATGTTGTCCCGTGTGGTGTAGTATATAAGTGTAGCTCTCCTGTGTGGTGTAGTATATATAGGATCTGTCAGCTCTCCTGTGTGGTGTAGTATATAGAGGATCTGTCAGCTCTCCTGTGTGGTGCAGTATATAGAGGATCTGTCAGCTCTCCTGTGTGGTGTAGTATAAAGAGGATCTGTCGCTCTCCTGTAGGTGTAGTATATAGAGATCTGTCAGCTCTCCTGTGTGGTGTAGTATATAGAGGATCTGTCAGCTCTCCTATGTGGTGCAGTAATATAGAGGATCTGTCAGCTCTCCTGTGTGGTGTAGTATAAAGAGGATCTGTCAGCTCTCCTGTGTGGTGTAGTATAAAGAGGATCTGTCAGCTCTCCTGTTGGTGTAGTATATAGAGGATCTGTCAGCTCTCCTGTGTGGTGTAGTATATAGAGGATTGTCAGCTCTCCTGTGTGGTGTAGTATATAAAGGATCTGTCAGCTCTCCTGTGTGGTGTAGTATATGAGGATCTGTCAGCTCTCCTGTGCGGTGAGTATATAGAGGATGTGTCAGTCTCCTGTGTGGTGTAGTATATAAAGGATCTGTCAGCTCTCCTGTGTGGTGTAGTATATGAGGATTTGTCAGCTCTCCTGTGTGGTGTAGTATATAGAGGATCTGTCAGCTCTCCTGTGTGGTGTAGTATATAGAGGATCTGTCAGCTCTCCTGTTTAGGGTAGTATATATAGGATCTGTCAGCTCTCCTGTGTGGTGTAGATATAGAGGAGTGCTGTTCAGCTCTCCTGTGTGGTGTAGTATATAGAGGATTTGTCAGCTCTCCTGTGTGGTGTAGTATATGAAGGATCTGTCAGCTCTCCTGTGTGGTGTAGTATATAGAGGATCTGTCAGCTCTCCTGTGTGGTGTAGTATATAGAGGATCTGTCAGCTCTCCTGTTTAGTGTAGTATATAGAGGATCTGTCAGCTCTCCTGTTTAGTGTAGTATATAGAGGATCTGTCAGCTCTCCTGTTTAGTGTAGTATATACAGATGCTTCTCAGAAAAATTAGAATATCATCAAAAAGTTAATTTATTTAGATCTTTAATACAAAAAGTGAAACTCATTATATAGAGTCATTACACACAGAGTGATCTATTTCAAGTGTTTATTTCTGTTAATGTTGGTGATTATGCTTACAGCCAATGAAAACCCAAAAGTCATTATTTAAGTAAATTTGAATACTTTATAACACAAGCTTGAAAACTATTTTAAAATCCAAAATATTGACCAATCTACTGTAATTTATGTTCATAAATGCACTTAATACTTGGTCGGGCTTCTTTTGCTTCAATTACTGCATCAATGCGGCGTAGCATGTAGGCAATCAGTCTGTGGCACTGCTGAGGTGTAACGGAAGCCCAGGTTGCTTTGATAGCTCCTGTCATGTATAGTGTACAGTTCCTATAGCGTCTTGTGCTTGGGTGCGAGGAAAACACAGGAGACACAGGTTGATATGAAATGACTTGTATTGCTTCATACAAGCATGCTGAAAAGTTCACACAGTTTGCAGGAACAGCGACAGGAGACACAGCAGGCCAGAGTAACTTCAAGCACTACAATAAATCTCCAAAGCAGGTTCAGGATCTCTTCTCTGTACCGTACTTCCTCTGCAAACATGGATTCACCAAACAGCAGGTTTCCAGAGTCCAAAAGTGTTCCAAGGTTCCTCAGTAGGGAATAGCTGGAGTACAAGTCCAAGGTTTCCAGAAGTCAGGTCACAGACTGACTGAGGCTTGATTCAGGAGCACTGATTGTTCAGCTGAGGCTGCTTAAGAAGCAAGAGGGAAGAATCAGGGCGGGAACATGAAAACTGGAAACTCCATATTAACTGAGGGCAAGAGCTGCAGAAAGACAGAAAGCAAAATGGCGACGGAAAACTGAGTTTCAAGGAACATGTCAACAGAGACAAAGAACCTTACATTACTCCCCCCTTAGGGACAACCTCCGGATGACCTCAGACCAGGCTTGTCAGGTACCTCTGATGAAACTGGCGGAGCAGGCGAGGAGCATTTACATTATTGACTGTTCCCATGAGTTGTCCTCCACTGGGTAGCCCTGCCATTTAATCAAATATTGCAACTGATTTCTGTACAACCTGGAATCTAGAATCCTTTCCACCATAAATTCTTCTTGACCATCAACCAGCACTGGGTCAGGGCAAGGAGAAGAACGTCCAGGAAACGTATTGGGTGTTGCAGCCTTTAGTAGGGATACATGAAGACAGGGTGGATTCTCATAGTTCTGGGCAGTTGAAGACGACAAGCAACAGCACTTATAATCTTATTGATCTTATAAGTCCAATTTACTTATGTCCCAATTTAGACGATGGAATCTTTAATTTAATATTTCTGGTTGACAGCCAGACCAAATCTCCTACCTTGAAAGCTGGTGCAGGTTTACGAATTTATCTGCTGCTTTCTTGTACCTTTCCTGAGCCAATTCTAGATTTTCCTTTAGAAGATCCATATTCTTTTTAAAGAAGTGATTCTTTCAGCCACTGCCGGCAAGGGCAATCTATGGGAAATCGAGGAAGAATGTTAGGATGATAACCTAGATTGGAGTAAAAAGGAGACTGCTTAGTGGAAGCGCTCTGAGAGTTGTTATAAGAGAACTCAGCCAGTGGAAGTAGATCCACCAATCATCCTGTAGGTGGCAGATAAAAACAGCAGAGATACTGCTCCAGGGTCTGATTGGTTCGTTCTGTCTGTCCATTAGTCTGGGATGAAAAGCAGAAGAAAGGTTTACTTTAATGTCCAATGCTGCACAGAAATTTTGCCAAAACCTTGAAGTGAATTGCACCCTCGATCCGAAATGACCTCATCGGTACTCCATGTAAGCGAAACACATTCTTAATCATCAAGTCTGATGTCTGTTTTGCAGTGGGTAAGTCGACACAAGGGATAAAATGAGCTGCCTTTGTTAGACGGTCAACCACCACTAGAATGGAGTTCTTCCCTTGAGAGGTTGGTAACTCCACAATGAAGTCCATAGAAATGGATCCCCACGGGCGGGACAGGGTGGGAAGAGGTTGCAACAGACCAGTTGGTGAGGAGCGAGGTGTTTTGCATCTTGCACAGACTTCACATGAAGTGACATAGTTTAAGACATCTTTCCTGTAAGTGGGCCACCAAAAGAAAACGAGAAAGAAATTCTTGTGTCTTTAGAATTCCCCTATGCCCGGCTATCTTGGAATCGTGGATGAGTTGCAATACTCTCAATCTGACTGTTTCAGGTATATACAGACGTTGTCCCTGAATCCACACACCATTCTTAAAGACAAGACTTATGTCCCTTGGGGGTTGAGCCAACAAAGAATCCGCATGGTATGCTTCCTTGATGTCCTTAAGTAGGTCTTGATTATGAATCACTCCCAGGAATCTAGAGTCAGGAAGAATAGTCTTAGGAGGAGTAAGTGGACGTGTCTCTGCTGAATGAATCCTAGAGAGTGCATCAGCCTTTCCATTGCGCGATCCTGGTCTATAAGAAATGACAAAATTAAATTGGTTTAGGAAAAGATTCCAGCGAGTCTGGCGAGGAGTCAGGCACTTAGCCAACCTGATAAATTCAAGGTTACGATGGTCTGTCAGGACGACTATTGCTGTGCAGCTCCCTGAAGAAGGTGTCTCCATTCCTTGAAGGCGGCAATAATGGCCAACAATTCTCTATTGCCCACATCGTATTCCTCTCAGCCGAAGACAACTGCTGGGAAAAGAAGGCACAGGGACGCAAGACATTCTTCTCACCTGTTCTGTGAGAGAGTATAGCTCCAACGGCACAGTCTGAAGCATCTACCTCTATTATGAAGGCAAGCTCGGGTTGGGATGTACTAAGATAGGTGCGGTGGTAAATTTATCCTTTAAACAGGAAAATGCTTCCTGAGCTTGCAGGGTCCAGGAGAACCTAGACTGTTTCCGGGTAAGTTGGGTGATAGGTGACACTACCTCAGAAAAATTCTTAATGAAACGTCTATAGAAGTTGGCAAACCCGATGAAACGCTGCACCTCCTTCACATTTCTAGGAATTGGCCAATCCTTGATGGCTTGGGTCTTGCTTCCATCCATACTAATCCCTTGCGTAGATAGTACATACCCAGAAATTGAATTTCGGTCCTATGGAATTCACATTTTTCAAGTTTGATGTAGAGATGGTTTTGTCTTAGGCGTTCTAAGACCATTCTCACATGTCCATGATGTTCCTCTGTGGAGTTAGAAAAAATTAGAATATCATCCAGATAAATCACCACAAATGTATCTAGAGATCCCTGAAGATATCATTCACGAAGTGTTGGAAAGTGGTTTGGGGCGGTACTCAGACCAAAAGGCATAACTAGATATTCAAAGTGTCCATAGCGTGACCTGAAAGCAGTCTTCCATTCATCCCCAGGTCTAATACGGACCAAGTTATAGGCCCCACGGAGATCCAGTTTAGAGAAAATTTTGGCATGCCGCACTCTCTCCAACAACTCAGGGATTAAAGGCAATGGATAACGGTTTCTAATAGTAACCTTATTGAGTTCCCTATAGTCTATGCAGGGTCTCAGAGATCCATCTTTCTTCTTCACAAAGAAGATGGGTGCACCTGCGGGAGATGAAGAGGGGCTATGAAGCCCTTGGCTAAATTTTCGTCTATATAATCCTTCAAAGCTTTTAGCTGGGCCCCGCTAGGGGTAGATCTTACCAAAAGGTATCTCGGCTCCAGGCAATAATTCAATTGGACAATCATATGGACGGTGAGGAGGAAGCTGATCAGCGTTCTTCTTGTCACATAAATCCACATAGTCCTGGTATACAGCTGGTAGTTCAGGGACTGACATGGTTCCTTTAGGAACAGAGCAAGCTGAAACTCCTTGACTCATCTGTTTCTCCGGAAAGTGTAATTCCTTGGTCTCCCAGTTAATCGTAGGATTCTGCGCCTGCAGCCATGGTAGCCCTAGAATAATGGGAAAGTGGGGAGAAGAGATAAGCAAAAAAGACATTTTCTCCTGATGATCTTTACCCATAAGGACCCTCAAAGGCTCTGTTTCTTGATCCACTGGTCCAGAAGTCAGTAGAGAGCCATCCACAGTCTCCATCTGTACTGGAGTAGCCTTCTTCACTGAACGTATCCCCTGTTTCAGAGCAAAGGAGATATCCATAAAATGTCCACTTGCTCCTGAGTCGATCATAGCAGAGCTAGACACCCAGACTGAGTCAACCCAGAGTTTGATGGAAAGGAAGCAATGAGAACTGTTTCTTTTACAACTCAGCTGGGACACCGCTGAGGAAACTTGAAAAATTGCAGCGTTTATACCGTCATCGTCCCCAGAACTAACAGAGTTTAAGTCCGAGAAATCAAGATCTCTTGCAGCAGATCTCTCTGGAGCCTGAGGCTCGGACATGACAGAGCTCCTCTCGCAACACTCACAGTGAATGACTGCTGCAGTAGTCTTACGAGAACGGCTGGGGCAGTTTATAATGAAGTGCCCTGACTTACCACAGTAGAAACATAGATTTTCCTTTATACGATGTTCTTTGCGTGCATCACTAACCCGTCTTTGTAAAGAGTCCACCTGCATGGGTTCAGGTTCTGGTTCCCTTGTGATCCTACTCAAAGGTTCCTTAGCTGAGGAGGGAGGTAGTAAAAGGTTAGTGCGATTATTTTTCTCTCTTGTCTGCGTTCAGTCAGACGAGCATCAATACGGATACAATAGTTAATAAAGTCACCTAACGCAGTGGGAGGGTCGGCACGAGCAAGTTCATCCTTAATCAGTGGAGACAACCCTTTCCGAAAAATAGATTTTTTAGCGGAAGTGTCCCAAGTGGTATCAAGAGCCACCTCCTGAAATCCAGGGCATATTCGGCTACTGAACGCTTACCTTGGCGCAAAGTTAACATGGCTGCTTCAGCTGTTGCACCTCGATTGGGGTCATCAAACACCTGCCCCATGGCTGAAATAAAAGCATCAAGGTGATTCAAACAATCATCCTCAGTCTCAATCAGAGGGTTTGCCCACATCAAAGCCTTATTGGTAAGCAACATGATTATAGTAAGCACTTTGGATCGTTCAGTGGGAAATTGTGAAGCATGTGCAGAGAAAAATAAATTGCATTGATTAATAAATCCCCTGAATTTCTCACGTTCACCGCCAAAACGAAAATGAGGTAATTTGGGGATCCCAGAACTCGGGGTTATGGCAGGAGCCTGGGCTCGTTCCTCTAGAGCCTCAATCCTGGCTCGCAATTCCTGGGAAGACTGTCCAAACACTTGCAAATTATGATTAGTGAGGTCCTGTAGGCTTGCAAAACGGGTTTTTAAAGTCTGTACATCTGAAAGGATTGTATCAGTCACTCCGCAAAGTTCCTTTATGCGGGCCTCCATCTTCCAGATCTTTTAAGGCAGAAGTGCTGGAAGGAGAAGAGGAAAGGAAAAAAAAAAAAAAAAAACAATAGTGTTTACCTGTGGTAACACTCCAGAGTAAAATTTTAAGGGAATGCGCTCACCTGGAATGGTTGTGAGAAGTCACAACCACTGTCATCACATAAGGTATTAAACGGACATCTGATATCCACAGTCACAGCAGACACGGCTTTCCCAGACCCAGCAGACACTAAACATTGGCTCCTGAATCTTGTCATGTATAGTGTACAGTTCCTATAGCGTCTTGTGCTTGGGTGCGAGGAAAACACAGGAGACACAGGTTGATATGAAATGACTTGTATTGCTTCATACAAGCATGCTGAAAAGTTCACACAGTTTGCAGGAACAGCGACAGGAGACACAGCAGGCCAGAGTAACTTCAAGCACTACAATAAATCTCCAAAGCAGGTTCAGGATCTCTTCTCTGTACCGTACTTCCTCTGCAAACATGGATTCACCAAACAGCAGGTTTCCAGAGTCCAAAAGTGTTCCAAGGTTCCTCAGTGGGAATAGCTGGAGTACAAGTCCAAGGTTTCCAGAAGTCAGGTCACAGACTGACTGAGGCTTGATTCAGGAGCACTGATTGTTCAGCTGAGGCTGCTTAAGAAGCAAGAGGGAAGAATCAGGGGGGAACATGAAAACTGGAAACTCCATATTAACTGAGGGCAAGAGCTGCAGAAAGACAGAAAGCAAAATGGCCACGGAAAACTGAGTTTCAAGGAACATGTCAACAGAGACAAAGAACCTTACAGCTCCCTTCAGCTCGTCTGCATTGTTGGGTCTGGTGTCTCTCATTTTCCTCTTGACAAAACCCCATAGATTCTTTATGGGGTTAAGGTCAGGCGAGTTTGCTGGCCAATCAAGCACAGTGGTGCTGTTGTTTTTAAACCAACTATTGGTACTTTTGACAGTGTGGACAAGTCCTGCTGGAGAATGAAATTTCCTTGTCCAAAAAGCTGTCAGCAGAGGGAATCATGAAGTGCTCTAAAATTTCCTGGTAGACGGCTGCGCTGACTTTGGTCTTGATAAAATACAGTGGAACTACACCAGCAGATGACATGGCTCCCCAAACCATCACTGATTGTGTAAACTTCACACTAGACCTCCAGCAGCTTGGATTGTGGCCTCTCCACTCTTCCTCCAGACTCTGGGACCTTGATTTCCAAATGAAATGCAACATTTACTTTCATCTGAAAACAACACCTTGGACCACTGAGTAACAGTCCAGTTCTTTTTCTCCTTGGCACAGGTAAGACGCTTCTGGCGTTGTCTTTTGGTCATGAGTGACCTGACACAAGGAATGTGACACTTGTAGCCCATGTCCTGGATACGTCTGTGTGTGGTGGCTCTTGAAGCAATGACTCAAGCAGGAGTCCACTCCTTGTGAATCCCCCTAAATTTTTGAATGGCCTTTTCTTAACAATCCTTTCAAGGCTGTGGTTATCCCGGTGGCTTGTGCTCCTTTTTCTGCCACACTTTTTCCTTCCACACAACTTTCCATTAATATGCTTGGATACAGCACTCTGAGAACAGCCACCTTCTTTAGAAATGACATTTTGTGGCTTATCTTCCTTGTGGAGTGTGTCAATGACTGCCTTCTGGACATCTGTCAAGTCAGAAGTCTTCCCCATGATTGTGGAGCCTACTGAAACAGACTAAGAGACCTTTTTAAACACTTAGGAAGCTTTTGCAGGTGTTTTTTTTATTAAATATTCTAATTTACTGAGATAATGACTTTTTTTGGTTTTCATTGCTGTAAGCCATAATCATCAACATTAACAGAAATAAACACTTGAAATAGATCACTCAGTTAGTAATGATTCAATATAATATATCAGTTTCACTGTTTGTAATGAAGAACTGAAATAAATTAACTTTTTTTGTGATATTCTAACTTTGTGAGAAGCCCCTGTAGGTGGTCTCTCAGCCTTCATGTGTGCTATAGCAGCTTAATCTATGCAGCCTTTTGAAGGAGGAATAAGAGAATAACTACATAATGACAATTTCTTTTACAAGTGTTCTAAGGTAATAAGATGTTACTGTATATTTTAATCCTTGTATTATTTTTGAATTACTACCGACATTTCCTCTAGTTTACAAGGCATAAGCTGACAGGAAGTTTTATCTGACTGTGGGGGCATTTCTCCTTTGCACAGAATCTAAGCTATATTTAAGAATATATATCCAAAAAGAAAGGATAATGGGCAATTTAAATGCAAAATATTTATTAAATAACATACAAAATCACATTAGTAAAAACAGGAGAAGAGACATATAGGTGTATCAGCGCATCTATGCACACTACGCATTGTTCACAGAGAAAGTGTGTGTCAAAAGTTATAAAAGTAACAAATACTTGAGCAATATACAGAATTGAAATGGACAAAACAACACATATGCATGCAATGTGATTATGAAGGGCCACCAACATCCATAGGGGCAATCAATGGTTAAACGGCAAAAAATGGGTGAAAATGGGAAGCTGATGCGAAACGTGCGTCGGGGTTCTTACAGCGCCAGGTAATATGCACTGAGCACTTTGATTCATATGCTTTTGTTCACGAAGATTGGGATATCTTTACCCGTTATATATGCAGGCTGTTAACCTATGTGCAACACTGGACAACTTTGTCTGCACTGTTTTGGGATAGTGTGCAATATGGACTACGGTGCTCTGCGGTGGGTCATTTACTCCTAATTAGGAGCTATTCAATAACAGGCATTTTCACCCATTTTTTGCCGTTTAACCATTGATGCGCTGATATACCTATATGTCTCTTCTCCTGTTTTTACTAATGTGATTTTGTATTGTTATTTAATAAATATTTTGCATTTAAATTGCCCATTATCCTTTCTTTTTGGATATATATATATTGCAGGAAGGGCCTAATTGACCTTGTGTTCGGGTTGCTATATTTAAGAAGTAGTAATCAGCAAGGTATCAGTGCACTGCCGGGAAAAGTATAAAGTACAATATTAAATTAATAATATTACATTTTTTTTAAAAGTCCACAAATTCACAAAGAAAATATTATTCGTTGAATATTGCTCTTTATACTTTCGCTGAGCAGCGCACCACCACCTTGCTGATTCCTTGCTGATCTATTGTTAACTTGCTTGTTCCCTGAGCATGTTCTCTCCTTGTGCCGTCTCACTCTTCCTAAGGAGCAGTTTACCTACCATTCACTGCATTCTACTGTGCGACCCAAGCACCACCTAAAATGTACCTTTTTAAACAATATTTAATGCCATGTGAAGTTGTGTTCAGCTAATACTTCGAGATATTAAATTGAGTCCAATTTCAGTTCTGCATTTGAATTGGAAGTTCATTTAAAGGGAACCTGTTACCAGAAAAATCCTGCAGACATGGGGCTAATCTGCAGGCTAATAGCATTATTAGCTGAACACTGCCTGTAGAATATAAATTTTATTCCCCCTGTAGCGTTACAGTTTCAGTCACAGGGTTGGCGCCAGTGAGGATTCAGTCACTGCTCTGAGTATATAGAGCAGCAGCTGTAACCATGTTTCTGGCCCTGAATTACAGTAGATCAGCTTTGAGGCTGGTTGTCAGCCAAGGCTGGGAACACAGTTACCGCCTCTACTCTGTATACTCAGAGCGGTGACTGAATCTGTGCTGGTGTGTAATGAAGCCGGAAAGCAGAGAGGGGGTATACGAGTACATTTAATTTTCTTTTGCAGAGTTTGGTTAAGTGTGGCACCAGGTAGGTTAATATGGCTATTAACATGCAGATTAACCCCAAATCTGCAGGTTAATAGCATTATTTTCTGGTGACTGGTTCCCTTTCAAAAGTAGCAAAACTTTAAAAAAAAAAAACTGAATCTTCCTTCAAAAATTGCAAATTTATGAATTTATAATACTCCTTACTACCTTAGTTTGCTGTCCTCTCTCCTAAACATCCCAGATCATGCACTTTTAGAAGCTGCTTTGATCTGCTGCTCGTGAAAGATTCTTACACTATTTTCAAACAATCTGAGTACTGGAATACCTCTGTCTGACCATGGGGTTTGGGAGCAAAGAGGCTCAGAGAGATAATGTGCTACATGCAGTATGTGTGAATATAATGGATGATTCTTGCTGAGCAGCAACTGAATGCATCTAGTGAAGGAGCTTGAACTGGGCACTGACAGCTCTAGTTCTGCTTTAATTTAAATGTGGTTTTAACTTTTGTACAGCAAGGGTCAATGTCAGGTTCCTTGCTGGCAGCTTGCTGGCAGCTTCTGTGTTGCTGGTCAGCTGATGTGGGTAGTGACTACTCCTACTATCCTTTAAATAGTCAACTGATGCATCATCTCACTGTTAGCCTCTGAAAACTAGCGATGAGTTGGGAGCCCTCTGGTGCCAGCATGAATTAGCTGCTTGAGGTCCTGGTTCCGTATTCTCTGTTGTGTGGAGTTGCAGCTGAAGCGTGAAAGCTAAGTTTTCTAATTCCCTGCTTTTGTCTGTCTCGTGCTTGTCACTACCCCGTGTTTACACCATCTGCAGTGGTGAGGCTAGCATCCTTGCCGGCCAGTGCACTAGGCAGGGTATAGTGAGGTGACAGCTAGGGACTAGGTACGTGACGGTGGCAGGGGGAAGGACCTGCATAGGGCGTTAGGAGAGCTTATTGATAGGTACAGGCTTTGCTAGGTAGGAGGTGCCTCATCCATCGTTCCCTATTGTTAGGGCCTTCCTCTCCATTTTTCCATCCCATGTTAGGTAGGAGATGCTCCATCCCTCATTCCTTATTGTTAGGGCCTTCCTCTTCCTTTTTCCATCCTGTGGTCGGTGTTTGTTGTGCCATCCACTGGACCGAGCAGTGTGGGTCGTGACACATACATACTGCTGCATAGTGTTTGGAAGAGAAAGAAGTAAAATAAGGTAATGAAGTATGCTTAGGATGGATAATTAATTTATAAAAAAGTTTAGTTACTTTTTAAATTAACTTCCCAATTAAATAGCAGAACTGAAATTGGACTCTATTTTAACAACTCAAAGTAATAGCTGTACACAACTTCACACGGCTTGTTTTCTGCTGATTACTTTGAGAGATAACGTTTCCTGACAAATTGATGGACAATATAATATCTCCATCAGTATTGTTTTCCTATTTACAAATGCATGTCAGTTCAGGGCCCAGAACTTCTAGAGATGAAACCCCACCGCATTTCCCGTCACAAGTGTGATAGAATCTAATTAAACTTAATGAAAGCAATCAGTCTGTGTGTTTCAGAACAGTTTTTCCAACTGTGAATAAAATGTTAGTGACCCGCATTTGTTAGAAAATACTTTCAGATTGTTCAGAAATGTAAATTAGGCGGCAATTGAACTTTAGATTAAAATACTGATGTGGCCAGCACAATCAGATCCATTTAGCCAAGATTTTTTACTTTCCATGAATAATAAGCAGAGACACATTTAACCTACCGAAAGAGAGTGTGAGAGCTCATTAAATCTATTTAATAATTTGCTTAAAACACCACTTCATTATGGCCGTATAATATTGAATGCGACTTTTGTTAATAGAAATAGTGCCATTAAACTGTACTCAGGAATTATTCATCCGGAATAACAGATTATCAAAAACATCTTCTCATCTAGAGCACCAGCTAGTTCATTCGATATCCATGAGTAAAAAAGTAGCCATGGCAGAGCCAAACGACCAAGTATCCAACTGAGTTTAGATGGTTGCTGGCTTACATCATGACCAATGTAATGGCCGATAAAGATGTAAAGTACTATAGTTACCCAATATTGTATTTTAAGCCCACAATATAACTCTACTGCTGGCCACTAAAGCCCCAATTCATCTAACATTTTGGCATCTTTTATTTTGGAGTAAAAGTATTGCACATGTGATGGAATTATGACCTGAGCAATGTTAAGGAAATCCTAAAAAATGACTAGGTGGCTTTTGAGGACTGGAGTTGGAAAACACTGCTCTAAAGTTGAGCAGATGGATCAGTGAATAATCGAGTTTGTTTAGAATTTCCTGAACTTCGTGGATTAATACAAATTTAATATTTTTGAGATTCAATTCACATTCACAAAATAAAAAAAACTTGCCACGCATAATTTCCCATTTATTTTTTTATGTTGCCACGTGGCCTCCCGATAGTGCCCTGCTGCTATGACATCTGGAAGATTATCATACCTTGTACAATGGTGGTCAGTACCAACACCATCACAGATCAGCAGATCCCAGGGGAACACAGTTTATAAGACAAAGTCCTGTTCCATCTCCAGATTCCCTGGGCAAATCTCTCACCTGTAGATTGTAAGAAATTATGATCAACAGGGTCCTTTCTCGTAGAGTCTAAGCTCTTGTGGCCAGTGGGGTTTTCTCTCTCCTGTAGAGTTTAAGCTCTTATAGTCAATGGGGTCTTTTTTCTCTCTCTTGTAGAGTGTAAGCTCTTATGGTCAGCGGGTTCTCTTTTTCTCTCTTGTAGAGTGGGTTTCTCTCTCTCTATATCTACTGTAGAGTGTAAGCTTTTATGGTTAGCAGTGTACTCTCAATCTCCACTGTAAAATGTAAACTCTTGTAGTCAATGAGTTCCTCGCTCTCTTTCTTGCCTATAAGCCCTTATGGTCAGCGTGATCCTCTCTCTCCTGTAAAGGTCAGCCAAATCCACTCACTCTCTTATCTAACCCAAGTGAATTTTCAAGGTAATTGCAAGCTTTCCAGTATTGAGATTCGTCAAAAATCAAATTTTGGTGGAAAATTTGTCTAATCTCTACTACATATCCATTATCTAGATGTCAAGATCAGCTAATCACTTTGAGGTGAATCGAATTCTCTTTGATTTTCATAAAACATTCAGATTCACCATGGTAGCCTACTGGAGCCATTTTTCTTGGAAACTGTTAAAATATGAAAAAAAAACTCAAAACATTATACTCATCTCAAAACTCACTTGTATGGCACTGCTATTCATTGCCTGGAAAAAGCTGGCTAGCCTCCTCTTTCACTCTCCAGTTGTCTTTTTTGTCTTGGGCTAAGCTTCAAGTGACAACACCCTGACGATGCACATCATGGCATCAAGTGAGGCGTAAAGAGTGGCGGAGGCTTGAAAAGCAAAGAAGATGGAAGACAAGAGAGAAAAATGGAGCTGAAAGAGGGAAATGAACCTGCAGAGGACCTAGCAGGGAGCAGCAGGAGCAGGACAGGAGAAGGACATGATGAGCATAATACTTATTGTAAAAAAAGGGGAGAAGCCAGCGCCGCACATGGTCAGCATGCAACACACAAAGTGCATATGCACATATTGGATTCTAATCTGTATTAAAAATGAGACATTTGGCAAATAATTGATCAATTCTTTGAGCCACCCCGCCACGACAAGGCATTCTCATATGGGGCAGTCCTACTCTACGTTTTTTATATTCGCTGTGCCATTGCGGCCTCCTAAATGTATTAAAAGCAAGACTGCAAAAAAAAAAAAAAAAGTACCTGAAGCATTGCTGTATCACTCCCATGGTGCCAGTAAGGCAAGCGCAGGTGAAAGCCGACCAGGTCCGGAGATGGACATTTCAGATCTGACTTCTGCACTGCCAGACCAGCACCACAGATGAAGGGTGAAACAGGCCCAGATACAGGTGTCACAACAGAGGCAGGCAGGGCAGGGTGCTGTGTGTGCGCAGCAGCTAGGCAATCACAAAAACACAGATAGAACTGCATGCATGACCAGAGCGCACGACAACATGTGGTGCTCAACCGAACAACATAAGTAAATAAAAGGGGAGAAGCCACACCGCACATGGTCAGCATGCAACACACAAAGTGCATATGCACATATTGGATTCTAATCTGTATTAAAATGAGACATTTGGCAAATAATTGATCAATTCTTTCATTTTAATACAGTTAGAATCCAATATGTGCATATGCACTTTATATATTACATGCTGACCATGTGCGGCGCTGGCTTCTTCCCCTTTTTTTACCTTTTTACCTGATATTGGATGTGGCTGACCACCACATGTAGCCGTGCGCTCTGGGTCATGCACGCAGTTCTATCTGTGTTTTTTTTGGTGATTGACCTAGGCTGCTGTGCACACACACAGCAGCCCTGCCCTGCCTGGGCTCTGCTTGATTATACACCTGTACCTGGGCCTGTTTCACCCTTCATCTGTGGTGCTGTTCTGGCAGTGCAGAAGTCAGATCTGAAATGTCCATCTCCGAACCTGGTCGGCTTTCACCTGCGCTTGCCTTACTGGCACCATGGGAGTGATACAGCAATGCTTCAGGTACTTTTGTTTTGATTTTTTGCAGTCTTGCTTTTATACATTCAGGAGGCCGTAATGGCACAGCGAATATAAAAAATGTAGAGTAGGACTGCCCCATATGAGAATGCCTTGTCGTGGCGGGGTGGCTCAAAGAATTGATCAATTATTTGCCAAATGTCTCATTTTTAATACAGATTAGAATCCAATATGTGCATATGCACTTTATATATTACATGCTGACCATGTGCGGCGCTGGCTTCTTCTCCCTTTTTTTACATAATACTTATTCTTTCTTTAATCTCTACTGCTTATTTTGCTGTGGGTCTGGAAAAACCTAGGACAATAAAAAAATGTTTTTACTTGCAATTTAATTTTGAATTTCCTTGCAATTTTTTGGGAATCTGGTGATTTAAATTTCATTGGATTCTCTCATTCATCATTATGACCTTTTATATGACAAGTCTCTGCATTAAAATACATTTTGGTTGAATGTTCGTCTGAGGGCACAAATCTCGTACACAGCTTGCACGGTCCCCC
>JARQOD010000005.1:27218775-27263811 GCA_033576555.1 Oophaga sylvatica
CATCAGGGAAGATGGTACAAAATCCTTTGAAACCCAGGCATGGTTTATTTTAATGAAGGTGAGATCATCAACATTTTGGGTCAACAGCAGGGTCCTTCTTTCTGTCAGGATTGATCCAGCAGCACTGAAGACTCTTTCTGATAGCACACTACCAGCAGGGCAAGCAAGCTCCTGTAAGGCATATTGTGCCAAATCAGGCCAGGTGTCCAGTTTACAGGCCCAGTAGTCAAAGGGGAATGAACTGAGAGGGAGAACATCGATAGGGGAGGAGAGGTAATTTTGAACCATAGTTGACAACTGCTGTCTCCTGTCTGTTGCAATCGATTCAGTATTAACAGTCGTGTGAGCGGTACTCGAGAAATCAGTCCACAACATGGTCATGAAACCCCTGTCTCCAATGCCACTTCGGCTGTGTGCACCACGAACACCTCTTCCATTTGGCCCAGTACGGCTCGTGGTAGAACCTGCACTGCTGCTGTGTGCTGGGAATGCCTCTAAAAAACAGTTTACCAGAGTTGCTTGTTTGTTCGCCAATATTAGCTCTAGGTTCTCCTGTTGCATGATGTTCTGTAATTTGCCTTTATAGCATGGATCGAGGATGCTGGCCAACCAGTAGTCGTTATCTTTCATCATTTTGGCAAAGCGGGGTCCCTTCTTAGGATCCGCTAGACATAATCACACATGTGGGCCAATGTTCCAGGTTCCAGGAGCACTTTCTGCCAAATCCACATCCCTCCAGTCACGCACAAACCTTGCACCTGACCTAGGCAAGCCAACTTTTTCTCTTGCCCCCTGAGAACCATCCTCCTCCCCAAAATAATCATCCCCGGCTCCTCCTCTTCCTCTTCTTCCTCCACCTCGTCAGGACAGTTCCGTGAGCAGACAATGGCTGACTGTCATCAAAGCTTCCCTCCTCCTCCTCTTACTCCTCCGCTGCAGACGCCTGATCATTAATGTGCATCAAAGTTTGCATGAGCTGACGCATAATTGAGATGCTCATGCTTATGATGGCGTCGTCTGCGCTTACCAGCCGTGTGCATTCCTCAAAACACTGAAGGACTTTACAGAGGTCTTTCAGCTTTGACCACTGCACACCCGATGTCTGCCCTCAAACTGCCTGCCCATGTATTCTCCCACAAATGCATTACAGCCTGCCTCTGTTTGCACAGCCTCTCAACCATGTGCATGGTGGAGTTCCACCTTGTTGCAACGTCTATGATTAGGCGGTGCTTGGAGTGGTGGAGCAATCGCTGCAGCTTCTGCATACTACTGGAGTCTACGGGCGAGCGACGGATGTGTGAGCATAGTCTTCGCACCTTATGGAGCAGGGCAGTTAACTCCGGATAATTATTTAGGAATCACTGCACCACCAGGTTCAAGGTGTTAGCCAGGCAAGGTATGTGTCTGAGTTTTGCCAGGGCTATGGCCGCCACAAAATTACGGCCGTTATCACTGACTACCTTGCCTGGCTCAAGATGTAGACTGCCCAGTCATGACTCAGTTTCTAGCTGCAAGTAGTCAGCCAGTACCTCCACGGTGTGTCTGTTGTCACCCAAAGACATCATCCTTAAAACAGCCTGCTGACGCTTACCACTAGCTGTTTGATAGTGGGACACCTCGTGTGCAGCACTGGCAGCTGCGGATGGAGTGCTTGTGCGACTGCGCTCTTTCGACGCGCTTTCGCTTCTGGAGGAGGATGGTCGAACGCCGACAGTCAACTGTTGCCTATACCGTGGGCTAGGCAGCACTGTCCCACCGCCGCTGTGCCCTGTGGACCCTGCATCCACCACATTAACCCCAGTGCGCAGTGATGGACACGTAATGACCTTGGCCATGCCTACTGGCCCATGCATCTGTTGTGAGATGCACCTTTCCACTCACTGATTGTTTGAGTGCATGGACAATGCGGTCTTTCACATGCAGGTGGAGGGCAGGGATGGCTTTTCTATAAAAGAAGTGCCGACTGGGTAGGTCATAGCATGGGACAGCGTAGGCCATGAGCTTTAGGAATGCTGCGCTTTCAACCAAACGGAAGGGCATCATCTCTAATGAGATCAGTTTGGCAATATAGGTGTTCAAAGCCAGTGTACGCGGATGAGAGGATGAGTACTTTCTTATACTACAGAGTGTCTGCTAGGGTGAGCTGGACTTGAGAGCTGCATATGGTGGAACTGGCGGAGGACATGGCGGACTGAGAGGGGGTTGGTGATGATGGTGTTGGTGGTGGTGATGGCCTAGATTCAGTGTTTCGGTGCATAAATATATTGATTCCCTGACTGCTTTGGCCTTGCGACGACACCTCAACATTTCTTGCTGGTGGTGTGTTAACTGGTGGGCTAACAGTGGGGGAAGCGATGTAACGTTGCTGGCTACCTTCAGTCGGAGCAGGTGCACATGTGCTACTTGAGGTTTTGTAGTCCGTCCACGCTTGCAAGTGCATGGTGTTTAAATGTCTAAGCATGCAACTGGTATTCATACTTTGGAGATTTTGCCCTCGGCTAAAGGTCCTTCCGCACTTCTTACAGATAACCTTTGCCTCATCAATAGGATTTTGGTCAAAAAAGTGTCACACTGCACTCTTCCTACTATGGGATAACTCTTCAGGGCTTGCACACTGTGCTAATTTGACCATCTGGCCAAGCTGTCCTGCAACTCTTTTTGTTTTTTTTAACACCTTTTTGGACTGCTACGGGCCTGCCAGATTACCGCAGCTGCGCTGTCGATGCCTGCTATGGATCCTCCTCCTCTTCTGAGCTATTGCCAGCAGCACCCTCTTCCCCCGAAGGATGCCAATCCGGGTCAACAACTGGGTCATCCATCACCTCCTCTTCAATTTCATGTGCACCTTCCTTTGTGTCACCGTCTAAGGTGGTATAGTATGCGGGAAGGGGCACCTGAGTTTCATCAGGGTCAGATTCTGGCTCAGTAGACTGCGAGGCAATGCAGTGCTCTGGGTGAATGTACCAGCAGAATCATCTAGCAGTGGCTGTGCATCAGTTCACTCCATGTCAGATTCATCTTGGATTGGGGAATTCAGAATTTGACTTGATAACCCAGGCATGGTATGTGAAAAGAGCTCCATGGAGTAATCTGAAGTGTGGCCTGCCGCATCCTTCACTTTTGGTGGGGGTGAAGGACACAAGGAAAGGTGTTGTTCCTGACCAGGAGCCTGCACTGATGACTCATTGCAGTTTTTGAAACTTCAGAAGAGTAGGCGATAGAGCTGGAGGCTGTTTCGGCAATGTAAGCCAAAACCTGTTCCTGATGCTCCGGCTTTAAAAGCGGTTTACCTACTACCAGAAAAGGGAGCCTTCCAGGCCTTCTGTAGCCAGACGATGACGCAGGCTCAACACCTCCTGCATTAGATGCTATTGTGCTTTTGGCACTACCAGCAGATGCACCACCACCACCATCAGTACCAGCTGCCCCCCCCACCCACATCCGCGGCCTCTTCCACCATACTTCCTCATGTTTGGGAAAATGTACCCAAAATACAAGCAGATATATGGTACTGTATCACAAGCGTACAGCTGAAGACGGTGAAGGGGAAAATTTCAATCTCTGTATATATTTCAGGAGTCACAGACAGATGCTCTCAGGCTCAGTATGGATTAGACCAGAATATAAAAAGCAGAAAAAGGGTACTGTATCTGAAGATACCAGGTGTATATAGTATTGGGGAAAATTGTAAATCTCCGTATATATTTGAGGAGTCACACACAGACGCTCTCAGGCTCAGTATGGATTAGACCAGAATATAAAAAGCAGAAAAAGGGTACTGTATCTGAAGATACCAGGTGTATATAGTATTGGGGAAAATTGTAAATCTCCGTATATATTTGAGGAGTCACACAGAGACGCTCTCAGGCTCAGTATGGATTAGACCAGAATATAAAAAGCAGAAAAAGGGTACTGTATCCGAAGATACCAGGTGTATATAGTATTGTGGAATATTGTAAATCTCCGTATATATCTGAGGAGTCACACACAGATAGTCAGCATGTATTTGTCCGTGATACCAGACATGTGTGAGGTGAGTACAGCTCTATAAGGTGTGGGAAAAAAATTAACGCTCGGTAACTGTGCAGAAAAAAAGAATAAAAGTATTAGTGCTGTGTAAAAAGTAGTCTGCACAGCAGTGTACACACAGCAATACAGCTATCAGGCAGTCTAATAACCTGCGCTGCTGCACATAAGAAAATCCTCCCCTGTCACTGCACACTAACTGTACAGCACAATTGCTATCGGCACAAGCACAGAAGAACTTCTCTTTCCAGCCCTAACTCTCTCCCTACTGATAAACAGCATCAGCAACCTCTCCCTACTGTTAAGATCGGCAGAAGTAAAATGGCTGTCGGTGGTCAGGGCTTTTATAGGCACTGTGACGCCCCCCAAAGCAAGCCAATCACTGCAATGCCCTTCTCTAAGATGGTGGTGGCCGCTGCCCATGTCATCTCATTGCCCACAGTGTACGTCCTTGTTCATTGGCTGAGAAAAGGCACCTGCAAGCATTCTGGGAAAACCGACTTTGGCGCTCGGGTCGACGACCGCATGGCCGACTTCACGCTATGGTCGGGTTTATTACACAAACTCTCCAATATAAAACCCAGTCCCCAAAAAGAGAAAAAACATTTGCGGAGGAAGATACAATCGTGGTTTTAGCTAAAGAGACCTCCATTACTGAGGAGTGGAAAATATCCATCCATCATTCGCAATTGAGATACGTTTTCAATGGGGATGATCAAATCCCTATTATTGAATACCTCAGAATACCATCAGAAGCAGAGGACTAAATTATATTATAATATTCCCATTCACTGATAGTAGAGCTGAAAAGACATTAAAACAGGGTCACCTCCAAATTTGTAAAATATGGTGGATCCTAATCTAATTTTATTGACAGATCTGTCTACTAGACCAGATTAGATTAGCATATAACAAGATAGCAATGAGGTAATAGAGAGGATGAAGGGGGATTTTTTGAAAGGATGGGCGAAGGTGTTTAAAATCACAGAAATGAACTATAATTCAGCTGTTCATTTAAAATACATGGGGCTTCTGTTCAAAGATAGAAGATTCACCTGGCCTCTCACTGCAGTAACTCTGTCAAAATGTCCACCACTCGTCAATGGCTTCACCAAGTCAATTCCAGTGAACTTGACAACTTTGTGATCACCTCCATGTTCCACATTGACATGCCTAGCAATAGGTGTATTCCTCTTCTTCTGTATGACTCCCATATGTTCACCTATACTCCTTCTCAATTACTGTGACATCTTACCCACATTTTCCTTCCCACAGTCGCGGATTGCCTTGATGATTACCCCTTTTGATTTTCAAAATATAAAATTTCTTATTGAGAACTGTTCGCCAGTCACATGGCTATGAAAGGTTTTACCTACCAATAGGTGAGGGCATGCCACGCAATCCCCGCATCTATTGAACCCTGGTGGTTTTATCAGGATCCAGGTACTGGGATAGTGTGGACTTGCAGCAAGGTGACTGTAAATTACCCTTTCTTAGATATACCATTTTTTTCTTTAAGTTATCTGGTGAATATCACCCACCACTTCACAAAAGTCCTTGTCCATTTTCAGAATCCCCCAATGTTCAGTAGGAACTTTTGTAATCATTGGAGCGCCATTGTCATAGGTAGGTCGCAATAAGCCGCACCCTGTTCTCCTGTGTGGCTGTGGTTTGGGGACCAGCTGTGTCTCTGTTTCAGAACATATTGGTAGGCTTCTCTTAGCACATTGTCTATGTAGCCCTGTCCCGGAATCTATTCCTTAAATTCTGTGTTTCCTGAACCAATGTTTTAATATCAGAACAATTGCGCCTAAGGCGAAAATATCCCTCTTCTCAGAGGTAAAGTATGGTAGCTCTCCCATCTAAGAAGTGCATTAGTTGGATGTCTTTTTACTGAAAATTTTGTTTTTTACTGTTCCATTGTCCGTTTTTTGTATTAAAACAACCAGAAATGGAAATTTCTCAATATGAGTTTCATAAGTGAATCGCAAATCAATGAAGTTAGTGTTCAAGATGTCAACAAAGTGTATGAAATTCTCCTGAGTGACTTTCCATATGAAAAACACGTCATCTATATACCTTGCCCACATACCGACCAGTACAGTAAGATGTGCATTCCCATCCATGAAAACCATTGTGTCTTCCCACCAGCCCAGGAGCAGATTCACATGACTGGTGGGCACAGGAGTTCCCTATTGTGGTGCCCCTGAGCAGGTGGTAGATCTTGCTATCAAAGGTGAAGAAATTACTTTTGAGGGTGAAAGTTAATAGTTCTACAATGAAGTTATTATGAGTATTATACTGTACCCCTCTTGTTGACAGAAAATATTTCACTGCTTCAAGACCTCTGTCGTGGTGATTCAGAGCATAGAGCTTGCACATCTATACTCGCAAAAAATACATCTCTACCCACATGCAGTCCCTCCATCCAATTGAGAAGATCTAAGGTGTCTCTTATATATGAGAGAAGAGATAGAACAAAAGGTCTCAGTATTCTAAGTATGCTCCCACTTTATAGACTGATGCTCCCAATACCTGATACTATGGGTCCCCATTTAACCAGAGAGTAACCCTTGTATGTTTTAGGGAGAGAATAAAAGGTGGTTAAAATAGGATATTTTGGTAACATAAACTCAAATTTTTCATTACCAATCAGGTTATTATTATCTCTTGCCTCAGTAAGAAGAGATATCAATTGTTCCACTAGTATTGTTGGATTTTGTGCAAGAATAGTGTAAGTAGACCTATCATTAAGTAAAGTAAGATCCTAACCTTATATGTCTCTCCCAAGTGTAAAGAAAAACCTAAAGAGATGAACTGGATTATAAGTTAGTATGTATGCAGCATGTTGTTCACACTGGCCACTGGCCACTAAACAGACAAAAACCCAAGATAAAAACATAATAAGCAAATACCCTGCTGTAAATAGATAAATAAACAGCAATAGTGCATGAAAATAATATATGTAAAGGACTGGGTGGTGGAACCACTGTGCCGTGATCTGAGGAGAGCCTGGAGGGGCGTGACTAGGTAACTCATCAAGTCTGATCTCGGATGCACTGCGGCCTGTGATACTGTGATCTAAGGAGGGACAACGGAGATGGAACAAGGTGCTACACCAGGACTGACCTCGGCTAGATGGCAGTCAAGGGGCAGGAGGCAGAAATGGCCAGGAAGGGTGTAACGGGTAGGACAACAGATGAAGGTAGGCACTGAAGGAACATAGAAGCCACGGATATGGATGGGTCATGCTGGTAGACAGATGAGCACTGGCAGGTGCAGACTGGTCCAGCTGGTATGCAAATGAGCACTGGCAGGTGCAAACTAGAACAGCTGATATACAGATGAGCACTGGCAAGTGCAGACTAGAACAGCTGATATACAGATGAGCACTGGCAGGTGTGGATTGGACTGGTTGATATACAGATGAGTGCTTTCAAGTGCGAACTGGAATACAGATAGAAAATCAGGTACGGACAAACAGGTGCTGAACTAGAATACTGGCTGGCGGTACTGGATACCTGATAACTAGCAAGCATGCTATGGGCTGACTAATCACATTGCTCAGCACCTTCATGCTGGAGGATGTGCCTTAAATAGCAGATGTCCCCAAGCTATTGGCTAGGGACACTTGACGACATTGCGCTCGGTCCCTTTAAGAAATAGGGTGCACACACGCCCTAAGCATGTGTGCATGTACCCGGGCATCAGCAGGAACAGTGGGAGGATGAAGTGTGGGACATGGGCCGCAGCGGTGAGTAAGCCGGCGTTTCTGCCAGGGAATAGGGGCAGTATGCAGAGATGCCGGCACTACAATATAGTGTGCTTATTTAACATAATATTGCTTAAAAAAATGTAAAAGCTATCCCACCACATCACGGTGACCCTATCCAGGACTTTTCCTATTTCCTTATTATGTTTTTATCTCAGGTTTTGTCTTTTTTCTCTCCCAAGTGTTTAGACTGCAAATAAAATAATAATAATACAGAGATTCAATTGATAGTGAGTAGTGTTGAGCGATACGATACCGCAAGTATCGGGTATCGGCCGATATTAGCTGTTTCGGCCTTTCGATACTTAGTTCCGATATTTTCCATATATCGTATACCGGAATCGGAAGTTCCCATAATTCTTTGAGAGGCAATGTGATTTTAGTCAGCCAATGAGGAATCCTAAGAAGTGTGGGCACATCCTGTACTGCTGCAGTCATGTTAACTAATGGCATGGCTGTGATTGGATGCTGAAATGATGTCAGAATGCACTATAAAAGGCGCCGCCGCCATTTTAGCGTCACTGTGCTGTGAATTCAGTAAGGGACAGAACGCTGCTCTGCTGACTCTGAGGGACAGTTAGAGATTGTGATTTAGTGTACTGTGCTGTAGGCAGGCTAGCACCAACCGCTGTGTAAAGCTTCCTTTTGCCTGCAGTGTTGTTTTAACAGCTCTGCAAGGTGTGTGTGTGAGTGTAAGTGACGCTGCAGTTTGCTCTGCATGCAACGCTGTCTGTAGGCATCTGCACGTGTCACTCACAGACTCTTTTTTTTTTCTTCAGTGTAATTCTTGCAGCTCCATGCAATTTAACTATTAGTGTGACGCGCTTCCATCCGTATCCAATACATTGGTTGCAAACACTATAGAAGTAGACAAAGGAGTAGCCTTTCACAGATTGTGAACAGTTGTGTTTCAGTGTTCACTTCAGTCTGTGTTTTTTATTTTTTGAGTGCACATCACGCTCCAGTTACTTGTTCAAGCACTGCTGCTTGTACTCTGCTGAGCGTGTCTCAGTGCCTCATCCTTTTCATTTATCTCCAATTGGTTCTGCTCCATTCCATTTAAAATATAATCTATTAGTGTGACGCGCTTCCATCCGTATCCAATACATTGGTTGCAAACACTATAGAAGTAGACAAAGGAGTAGCCTTTCACAGATTGTGAACAGTTGTGTTTCAGTGTTCACTTCAGTCGCGTAATAACCACACTTAGGCCTTATAACTTTTCTGACTTTCTTTATCAATCTACCAAGATGAAGAAGTCAGTGAGTAAGGCACGTGGTCGTGGCCGTGGAGTTTCAGCAGGGAGAGGACGTGGGATTCTGTGGCTGCTGCCGCCCTCAGTGACACAGCATCCACCAGTTTTACCCATGAGCGTTCCTTTATGCGCAGTTTGGTAGGAGCTCGGCGTGCCCCCTGCTGCGGGAAGAACAAATTGAAGCCGTTGTTGGTTGGATGGCAGCCAATGCATCGATTTCAATTCCTTCCACCTCCTCTCAGGAACACAACACTGTTGAGCAACCATCTGTCTGTTCACCGCCTGTCAAATTGCCCAGGCAGTCAGAGAGTTCTGTACAGGAGCCAGCTGAGTCTCTGCTTCTGTTCTCAGAATCTGTTGGCTCGCAAACACGGGCACAGGCAAGCAGCATTCTGCAATTTGAAGAAGAGGGAGTATGCAGTGATGCGCAACAGCTGTGTCTCTCTCAATCTGAAGAGGCGGGTGAGCCAGTGCCGATGGACAGCACACCGCAGAACGCATCTTATGATGATGATGAGACTCAGGTGCCAGGTTTTGTGGAGCATGGTGCTGCCCAGACCATCCAACAGCAGCAGGTGTTGGAAGAGGGTAGTGGAGATGATGAAGTCCGAGACCCAACATGGCGTGAGCAACAGGAAGGTGGTGGGAGCAGCTCTGAGGAAGAGATTGTCCCAACGGTACAAAGAGAGGGGAGAGGTAGACTGCAGACTCGCTTGCCTGTAGCCTCCAGTTTGGCACCTGTTGGGAGCAGTTCTCTTAGAAATGTCAAAATTGGCGCTCCCATGACTTGCACTGCGTGGTCCTTTTTTGACAGACTTGTAGATGATATTTGCTATGTTCAATGCAAGCTGTGTAAGCAAAAAGTTAAAAGAGGTAAAAATATCAGTAACCTGAATACCACAAATATGTGGAAACATGTACGGACAAAGCACGTAGCTGAGTTACAAAGACACACTGGAGATGTAGGCCAACCTACAGCAGCACCTACATCTTCAGGTCGTGTTGGAGCCTCTACCTCCAGCTCACACACACCTGGTTCGGCTTCCTCACAGGATCTCCATGGAAGAACCTCGGTCACTGTTGTCCATAGACAAACTGTTATTCCACCCACAGCAGCAAGTTCACAGTCATCGTCACACTCCCAGACCACAAAACAGCCATCGGTACCACAGGCATGGGATAAAAGACGGCCATACTCGGCAAACCATCCACGAGCACAGGCTCTGAATGCTGGCATTGCAAAACTCCTGTCCCTTGAAATGCTGTCATTCAGGCTGGTGGAGACTGACAGTTTCAGGAACTTTATGGCATTGGCAGTCCCACAATATAATGTGCCAAGCCGATTTTATTTCAGCAGGCAAGCTGTCCCTGCTCTGCAAAAACATGTCGAGGGAAACATTAAACATGCGCTACTAAACGCTGTCAGTAGCAGGGTCCACCTGACCACCGATGCGTGGACCAGTACCCATGGCCAGGGACGATACCTTTCCCTCACTGCCCATTGGGTCAATGTTGTGGAGCGGGTACAGATCTTGCCAGTGGCGCTGTACGTGTTCTGCCAACTCCAAGGATTGCAGGAATCCAGTCTGTACACATTGATTCCTCCTCCTACTCCAGTTCCTCAGAATCATCGCTGCACGAGCCGTCACGGTATACCTCCACATGGACCCGTGAACGCTTACCTGTTGCGACCGATATGAGCACAGCCGTGGCCAAACGTCAACAGGCCGTCCTGAAATTAATTTCCATGGGGAATCGAAGCCACACAGCGCAGGAGCTCTGGGATGCCATCAAGCAGGAGAGCGACGTGTGGTTTTTGTCAGCTAATCTCCAGCCAGGCTTGGTAGTGTGTCACAATGGCCGAAATCTGGTGGCAGCTCTGGGCCTTGGCAACCTCACTCACATACCATGTCTGGCACATGTGCTCAACTTGGTCGTGCAGAGTTTTTTGAGGGACTATCCGGATCTTGATGCACTGCTGCACAAGTTCCTCCTAGAGTGCGCTCACTTGCGACGTTCCAGCATGGCCAGATCGCGCATTGCAGCTCTGCAAGTCAGATTTCGCCTTCCTGAACATCGCATCATATGTGACGTACCCACCAGGTGGAATTCCACGTTACATATGTTGGAGCGGTTGTGTGAGCAGCAGCCAGCAGTAATGGAGTATCAGCTGCAACAGGCGCAATCAACTCGCAATTTGCGCCGTTCACACTTCACCACTACTGAGTGGGCCTCTATGACGGACATCTGCGACGTTTTGCGTGCGTTTGATGTCTCAACGCGGATGGCAAGTGCAAATGATGCACTAGTCAGCATGACTGTCCCCCTTATCTGCCTGCTTCAGAAATCACTGAAAGCACTAAAGGAAGAGGTTTTGGAAGAGGTGGAGGATGAGGAGTCACAAATTCAATTACCTTCAGGACAGTCATCGCAACGTGGTTCCTCACAAAGGGCTGGGCAGGGCTCACTTTGTGAGGAGGATGAGGAGGAGGAGGAGTCAATGGAGGAGGAAGAAATCCCTACAGAGGGAGGTACACAACGCTCTAGTCAGTATGTAGAGCGAGGGTGGGGTGATGCAGAGGAGGCAGAGATGTCGCCTCTTCCAGAGGACAGCCTTTGTTGGCCAGTTGGGAGTCTGCAGCACATGGTTGATTTCATGCTTCAGTGCCTGAGAAACGACCGCCGCATCGCCTACATTCTCACCACGTCAGATTATTGGGTGTACACCCTCCTAGACCCTCGCTACCGGGACAACTTACAAACCCTCATCACACCGGTGAACCGGGACCGTAAAATGCAGGAGTACCAAGACACACTGGTGCAATCCATACTGTTGTACATTCCAGCCGAGAGAGCTGCTGCTGCTGCTACTGCTTTACAAAGCAGCTCTGTGCGTCGAGGCAGTGTAGACACCTCTACAACAAGAGGGATCAGAAGCAGCGCCTCTGCACAGGGCAAGAGCTGTATGTTACAAATGTGGCAAAGTTTTGTGACAGCGCCAGCAAGGTCTACACCATCCGAGACGGCTCCAGTCACCAGGAAGAAACGTTTCCGTAAGATGGTGACAGACTACTTGGCTTTCCCTCTAAGTGTACTCCCAGATGCCTCTTCCCCTTTCAAATTTTGGGTCTCTAAGTTGGATACATGGCCAGAGCTTAGCCAGTATGCATTGGAGGTGCTGGCTTGCCCTGCTGCCAGTGTATTATCTGAGCGTGTCTTTAGTGCTGCAGGTGGTGTAGTAACAGACCGTCGCATGCGACTATCCTCAGAGAATGTAGACCGGCTTACTTTTCTGAAAATGAACAAGGCATGGATCTCACCTGAATTTGCCTGTCTGTTTTCAGATTAAATAACTGTTTGGCAATGTTTTCCATGTCTCCTGTTATGTTCATCTTTCTACCACCTGAACTCTACTCCCTGGGCTACAACACCGCCATTTGTTGCTCGTAAGTAATTGGCAGGGGTACTGACTCCTGGCCAGCCTGGTTACAGCACGACAGCTGTTTCCTGGCAGTGTGAACGTCAATTATCCTCCAATAAGTTGTGCTGTCGTGTTGCATTCGGGTTAGCCGACTCTATGGTTCCTGCAGTTTAGGTGATTCCTATGTGTGCTGTGGGATATGTATATAAAGGCGGTTTCCATTGTGACAATAGGACAAGCACCCACTGTAGGACTGTGTGATTCGGTAACTGCGGACGGCTTGCGTCCTGTCAACTTACATTTTCATGGGTGCGTTCTTCTACCCGTCCGGGGTCCAGTACCGTCAACTGGTTCTCCCCAGTGCCTATGGCCTAGGTGCCTCCATCTCCGTATCCGAGTTCCACCAACGTCTGCTGGTCCTTGGTAGTGCTTTGGAGCACAGGTACCTCCTGCTTAGTAACCGTGTCACAGTAACGTCAGCTGGTACTCGGTTGTGACATTGCCTCTTTTCCTTCTGCTACCCGTCCGGGGTCCAGTACCGTCAACTGGTTCTCCCCAGTGCCTTTGGCCTAGGTGCCTCCATCTCCGTATCCGAGTTCCACCAACGTCTGCTGGTCCTTGGTAGTGCTTTGGAGCACAGATACCTCCTGCTTAGTAACCGTGTCACAGTAACGTCAGCTGGTACTCGGTTGTGACATTGCCTCTTTTCCTTCTGCTACCCGTCCGGGGTCCAGTACCGTCAACTGGTTCTCCCCAGTGCCTTTGGCCTAGGTGCCTCCATCTCCGTATCCGAGTTCCACCAACGTCTGCTGGTCCTTGGTAGTGCTTTGGAGCACAGGTACCTCCTGCTTAGTAACCGTGTCACAGTAACGTCAGCTGGTACTCGGTTGTGACATTGCCTCTTTTCCTTCTGCTACCCGTCCGGGTCCAGTACCATCAACTGGTTCTCCCCAGTGCCTTTGGCCTAGGTGCCTCCATCTCCGTATCCGAGTTCCACCAACGTCTGCAGGTCCTAGTTAGTGCTTTGGAGCACAGGTACCTCCTGCTTAGTAACCGTGTCACAGTAACGTCAGCTGGTACTCGGTTGTGACATTGCCTCTTTTCCTTCTGCTACCCGTCCGGGGTCCAGTACCATCAACTGGTTCTCCCCAGTGCCTTTGGCCTAGGTGCCTCCATCTCCGTATCCGAGTTCCACCAACGTCTGCTGGTCCTTGGTAGTGCTTTGGAGCACAGGTACCTCCTGCTTAGTAACCGTGTCACAGTAACGTCAGCTGGTACTCGGTTGTGACATTGCCTCTTTTCCTTCTGCTGCCCCTCCGGGTTCCAGCACAGTCAGCTGGTCCTCGTTACTTCCATTGTCTCTTGCTCCATCTGATACCCGTCAGGGTTCCAGTAACGTCAGCTGGTTCTCGGAAATTAGACGACCTTAAAGACCACCCAGAAGAAGATGACGACAACAAGGACGACGAGCATGAAGCCAACCAGCCTGAACACCATCACAAAGAAAAAATAAAAGATTACCCAGAAGAAGATCACCAACAGGACAAAGAAGGTTAAGACAAACTACAAGATACAGAACAAGAGACAGAAGAACAATAAGCAGAAGATCAAAAAGCAGAAGAACATGAAGTATAAGACCAAAATGAAGAGCAAAATATATGCTCTAAATTCTAAGCAGAAGAAGACTAAGCAGTGTATGGGGGTGAGTCCGTTCCTCCTCGTGGTGCCCCTGGAAAATGCCTGCTGCTGCAGGCTAAACTGAACACGGACAAATACTGTTGTAATTTAAATCTTTTGTGACAGCAAGAACGGAAGGATGAACAATTCATACTTTTACAGATTACAAGTACAGGAATCTCTGTCACAAATAAGAATATGATGAAGAAGATGAAGAGGAAGAAGATGAAGAATTTGAATATGAAGAAGATTAATTAGTTTAATAATAACAATATGAGTAATGTAAACAAAAACATGAATAGCAAGAAGTTTAAGAAGAAGATTAAGAAGGTGAAGATGAAGAATAATTTGATGAGAAAGATGATGCTGCTGAAGATTATGAAGGAGAAAGTGTGGCACTGGCAAAAGTTAAAAAGGTGAAGAGCATGGAAGTTGTGAAACATACATATTTGCCAAAATAGAAAAAAGGTTAACAACATTGTCAATTTGTTAGTCAATCCAAATGTATTTCCAAAAAAAAATATATTAATGCTATTCCAATGCATTGGGTTAAACATTCTTTGTGCAGGAGCAAACCACCAATATTGGTAGAAGAAGAAAAAAATTTAACTCTGTGACTGCTTCACAAAAGCATGTGGTCACTTACTACTGATTGTTTGCACACTAATTTAATGAGCCAAATTTGAAGTTCTTACTCATCAAACCATTATTATGGCCTGCAATTTTTTTGGAAGTGTACCTATCATTGCTTTTTTTCAGTCCTTTTTGGGAAGGTGGTAATTTTGTTAAAAATACAAAATAGAAATAAAAAAAATAATAATTTAACTGTGACTGTAAATCTCACAAAGTGTGTGTGTCAAAAACTACTGATTTTTTTGCACATCTGTTATTAGTTAAATTTGACAAATGCTCTGGCTTATTGTCACAGCTGGTTTTATGCGTGTGCTTAGTGATTTTGGGTCAGTCCTATTTGAATGGTTAAAAACAGTGGCACCAACAAAACGGACACCAGTCATCACAGCAATAGTACTACCAATCACACATTACAATTGCAAGCCTTCATTTTTGACAAGTGTTTTAGTGTGGAACAAGCCAGGAACTTTATGGAATACCTGGTCCGTCTCCTTCTCCATAACAGTTAATTTTTTCAATTATGGACTTTTAATTCCATCAATGCCAACATCTCAGTAATTTCTGGTCCCCTAGGTCTACAAACCACAGCAGCCTGGGTGTCAACGAAGATATTTTATGAAAAATTCTTCCAGATGATGTACTTGTTAAGATGAACAGTCAAAATTTGGACTTGAAGAGATGAAATTGGAGGAGGTCAAGGTCAAAACTCAAAAGCCTAGTTGTGCTTGTGGTCATAGTAGTGTCACCATTAAATGTGGTGGTGAGGGCACTGGCTGACGGTGATGGCACTTTGAGTCAGTTAAAATCTACATCTAGAAACTAGGAGAAGGGGAAAGAAGCTCAAGACATTTCATGCATACTTCCTGTGAAATTCAAAGTTATCCAGCAGTGCCATCTTCTCAAAACTCAAACCATTGACTGTAAAGGTGGGTATTGCTGAGCTGCTAGTAAATAAAGAATTCCAGCATTCTAGCTGTTTGGAAGATATGCTGTTTATGCTCAACGCATTTCACAATCAGTCTTACTCCTTCAGGATTCAGACAGAAAAGTATTTTCTTACAGCCTCATAGATACTTATTATAATTATTATTATTTATTATTATAGTGCCATTTATTCCATGGCACTTTACATGTGAGGAGGGGTATACATAATAAATACAAGTACAGTAATCTTAAACAATACAAGTCACGATGGGTACAGGAGGAGAGAGGACCCTGCCCACGAGGGCTCACAATCTTCAAGGGATGGGTGAGGATACAGTAGGTGAGGGTAGAGATGGTCGTGCAGCGGTTTGGTGGATCGGTGGTTACTGCAGGTTGTAGGCTTGTCAGAAGAGGTAGGTCTTTAGGTAGGTCTACCAAGGTTTCCATGGTAGGCGAGACTCTGATATGTTGTGGTAGAGAGTTCCATAGTAAGGGGGATGCGTGGGATAAATCTTGTATGCGATTGTGGGAAGAGGAGATAAGAGGGGAGTAGAGAAGGAGATCTTTTGAGGATCGGAGGTTGCGTGCCGGTAAGTACGGGAGATGAGGTCACAGATATACGGAGGACACAAGTTGTGGATGGCTTTGTATGTCATGGTTAGGGTTTTGAACTGGAGTCTTTGGGTAATGGGGAGACAGTGCAGGTATTGACAAAGGGGAGAGGCTGGGGAATAGCGGGGGACAGGTGTTTAGAATAGATTGGAGGGGTGCGAGAGTGTTAGAGGGGAGGCCACAGAGCAGGAGGTTGCAGTGGTCAAGGTGGGAGATGATGAGGGCATGGACTAGGGTTTTTGCATATTCTTGGTTGAGGAATGTATTGATCCGTGAAATATTTTTGAGTTGAATTTGGCAGCAAGTGGAAAGGGCTTGTATATGTGGCTTGAAAGAGAGATCAGTGTCAAGGATAACCCCGAGGCAGCTAGCTTGTGGGACTAGGGAGAGTGGACACTTGTTTACTTTAATGTATAGGTCCGTTGGGGGAGTCGAGTGAGATGGGGAAAGATGATGAATTCCATTTTGTCCATGTTAAGTTTTAGAAATCTAGCAGAGAAGAAGAATGAGATAGCAGACAGACATTGTGGGATTCTGGTTAGTACGGAGGTGATATCTGGTCCAGAGATGTAGATCAGTGTATCATCAGCATAGAGGTGATACTGAAAGCCATGAGATTCTATGAGCTGTCCAAGGCCGAAGGTGTAAATAGAGAAGAGCAGAGGCCCTAGGACTGAATCTTGCGGGATTCCGACAGATAGGGGGCGCGGTGAGGAGGTGGTGTGTGAGTGGGAGACGCTGAATGTCCGGTCTGTTAGGTATGATTCGATCCAAGATAGGGCCAAGTCTGTGATACCGAGAGATGAGAGGGTCTGTAGCAATAGGTCCAGGAGGAGGAGGACAGAGTAGTGTCACTTGGCCTGGGTGGTTAATAGGTCATTGGTGACCTTAGTTTGGGCAGTTTCAGTGGAGTGGTGTGGCCGGAAGCCAGATTGTAAGCGGTCGAAGAGGGAGGCAGAAAAGAGGTGGGAGGACAGTTCAAGATGGAGGTGTTGTTCCAGTAGTTTTGAGGCACAGGGGAGAATTGATATAGAGTGATAGCTAGATACAGAGGATGGGTCAAGAGAGGGCTTTTTGAGGATAGGTGTGATTGAGGCATGTTTAAAAACACCAGTTGTTAGTGATAGGTTGAAGAGATGGGTTAGGGTTGGGATGAAGACTGTGGTGAGGTTTGGGATGAAGTGGGATGGGATCGGGGCAAGTGCACAGGTGGTGAGATGTGATCTTGAGAGCAGAGTGGAGAGTCGATCTTCTGTAATGGTGGAGAAGTTGGTTTTGGAGGAGGAGGGCTGGGCAGTTAGGGGGAAGGGCTCTGGCGGTTGTCGACAAAAACTGTCTCTGATGTTATCAATCTTCTGTTTGAAAAATGAGGCAAAGTCTCCAGCTGAGATGAGTGGAGAGGGAGGAGGTGCTGGTGGATGAAGGAGAGAATTGAAGGTGTTGAATAGCTGTTTAGGGTTGTGAGACAGGGAGGATATGAGAGAATGAGAGATGAGAAAGTAGGTTTGTTTAGCTGTGGTGAGTGTGGCCTTGAAAGTAGTGAGGGACTGTTTGAATGTGATGAAGTGCTCATTGGAGTGAGATCTTTTCCATCTCCGCTCAGCAACCCTGGAAGCCCGTCTCAGTTCTTTGGTCAGGCTGGTGTGCCAGGGCTGTCTGTTGATTTTTCAAGCTTTGGTATGTGTGAGAGGGGCAACCGATTCCAGAGCTGCAGCTATTGTGGTGTTATATAGAGCGGCAGCAGCATCCACATTGTGTAGGGAACTTATGTCTGTAAGAGGGAGAAGGGATTCAGATAGTGAGTGTAGATTGAGGTGTTTAGGATTTCTGCGAGGGTGTGCAAGTTTGTGGGGTGGGGATTGTGGACCTGGAGAGGAAAGGGAAGAGAATGTAAGTAAGTTGTGGTCAGAATGAGGAAGAGGTGAGCTAGAGAGGTTAGATAGGGAGCAGAGGCGAGTGAAGATGAGGTACAGTGTGTGGCCATCTTTGTGAGTGGCTGCAGAAGACCACTGAGTGAGGCTGAAGGAGGAAGTGAGAGATAGAAGTTGAAGTCGCCCAAGATGATAGTGGGATGTCAGCGGAGAGGAAATGACAGGAGAAAACCAACTCCTCCACCATGCTTGCTGCTGGGGCAAGGGGTGTGGGAAAGGTGGAATCCAACATACGAAAGTGCAGGTGGAGAGGCTGTGTCAGAGGGGGCGAGCCAGGTTTCAGTGATGGCTAGGAAGGAAAGATTGTGAGTAATAAAAAGATCATGGATGTAGGAAAGTTTGTTACAGACAGAGCAAGCATTCCACAGAGCTCCTGTTAGTGGAAATGGGGAAGCGGGGGCTGGGCGAATGGGTATAAGGTTAGAGATGTTACGGAAAGTTGTGATAGAGCGTGGATGGGAGGGAGAAATGACAGTGGGAATGTGGTGAGGAGGACCAGGATTTGGAGAGATATCACCAGCAGTGAGAAGAAGCAGAGAAAGTGTAAGCAGGTGGGAGAAGAGAGGGCATGAGTGGGCTGCCTGTGTTTGGAGACAGAGGATTGTATGTTGAGAAACAGATCTGTGAAAGAGGTGAGATGGATGGGGAGGATTGAAAAAGAGATGAAGAGTTCCTTACTTGGTGTAGGGATTAAGGGGGTTAGCAGAAAGTGAAGTATTATAGCGGTGAGAGTGAAAACAAACAGAAACATTGTTTACAGTGACTATATCCAGTTACCTTCAGTTCCCGTCTGGCTCAATTCTGAATTAATTCATATCTCACACTTGTAAGATACACAGTTATAGGATACACATTGCACACTAAAGTCTTGGCAGACTTGTGCTATGCAATATATGTGCTACAAAGTGCAATCAGGTGTGAAGCAGAGAGGAGTGGTCTGTGCTCATCTTGGTCAGACAATTAAGAGTGGACAAGATGCATATGATCAAGTTAGAGTAAACAAGCTCATAAATAACACTGGGGTAAAGGAGGGGTTAGTTAAAAGACTTACCATGTGGATACTAGGAGCAGAGGTAAGAACAGTCGGTATAGAAAGCTGTGTAGAAAGCTGAGTGACGTACCACTTATAAGGCTGTAAGTACTGGTCAGGAGGACATCAACTGCTGGACAATGCAATGTGGTTCATTCATGAACATAGAAATACGCTGGTGTGAACCCAGCTTCAGGCCAACCTCAGAAGAACGTTTGTAAAGGCATCCAATTCTTACTTTAATATAACATCCGTCTTTTGTGCCATCAATTTAAAAAAATTATAATACAGTTTTTAATGTTAATTATAATTGTGATATACTGTATCTGTAAGAAAAAAACCTGATGCTATATGGATGGTATCTGTATGTAATCTTTGTATTTTAAACACCCATTACATTTAATGGGCAAACCTGATCCAAAAAATTCAGAGTGGTGCATGCTGCAATTTTTGAAATGCAGATCGTGCGTAAAAATGTTCATGTGAACAACCTAATCGACTTGCGTTGGTTATTGTGCTGTCCGTATGCTCTGATTTGCATGCGAGCAGTATAATATGAATGTGTGAACGAGCCCTTACAATGAAACATATGGTCCCCGGCTCACAGAAAGTGTGTATGTGTATAGAATCTTACATCACTTTCACAAACAAAGCATTGAAATTATACAATGTATAATCCTACTGCACTTTGCCTGTTTATGACTATGGAGTATATCTCCTGTTATTATGCTTTATTAGACGTGATAGGAACTTTTAATGAAGAGATCACATTTGCGTTGTGCGGTTAATGCCTTTCCTGAAATTGTCCAGAAATAATTAAAAGTAATGCTTCACCAAAGACAAGCAATGAACACAACTTAATGAGCACCACTCATTCTACTACAAATAAACTCTATTTGCTTTGTCTGCATTTCTGTACATTTACAGGGATTCATAATTCAGTTTCACTTTGTTTTCAATGCTTTTAAAGCAGTTTTTATTTTCAAATAACCTTATATGGGTAAAGTATGAGGACCCATAACCATCACCCTATTGGTCTAGTTGTGTTTGTCACATTTCAATACTATTGGTGGTAATATGGAAAAGTGTTTAGACCAGGGATGTCAAGCTCAAACACACAGAGGGCCAAAATTAAAAGCTTGGACAAAGTCGTGGGTCAACCCAACCTTGATATTTAATAAAAAAAGTCAACAATTGAGGACGTTTCTCCTTATCATCAAATACAATGATTAACTTTTTCATATGGAAAGAAACAAAAAGGGGTTATCCTATGAGCAAAGTACATTTTAAATAATAGATCTTAGAATAAAATAAGGAAATGATATAATATTTTATGTCAGAGCAGTAAAAGGCATATGGCCCAATGGCTTAATTTAAATATATAAAAACAGAATATAAAAAACCTTGAATAATACAAATAATAAAGTATGATGCAAATAAAAGTACCCCCAAACACACTATGATATCCCACAGTGAATTCTTCCACAGTACCTTCCACACATATGGTATGATGACCCTACTGCACCCTCCCTCCTTCAATCCCCCAGACAAAGAATGGTGAACCCCATCACAGTATGATTCTTGATCTGTAATCCCAACACAGCCCTCCATACAGTATATTGGCTGCAAAAAGTATTCCATACAATATAATTGCCACAAAATGTACACTATACAGTATAATGGCCCCATATAGTGCTCCATACAGTTGAAAAGCCACAAAAAGTGCATCATACAGTATAATAGCCCCACATATTTTCCATACAGTATAATGGCCAGAAAAAGTGCCCACATAGTCCTCTATACAGCATAACAGGGCCCTGCATTGCCTTCCATACAGTATAATGGCCCCACATAGTGATTCAAAGAGTATAATGGGCCCATATAGTACTCCATACAGTATAATGGTCTCACATAATGCTCTATACAGTATAATAGCCCCACATAGTGCTCCATCGAGTATAATAGCCCCACATAGTCCTCCATACAGTATAACAGTCCCACATAGTGCTTCATATAGTATAATGGCCCCACATAGTCCTCCATATAGCATAATGGGCACAACATAGTGCTCCGTACAGTATAATTGCCCAACATAGTGTTTCATTCAACATAACGGCCCCGTATAGTGCTCCGTACAGTATAATGGCTTTACATAGTGCTCCATACAGTTTGATAGCCCCACATAGTGTTCTCTACAAAATAATGGCACCACATAGTGATCTATAAACTATAATGAATCTACATAGTGCTTCATACAATATAATAGACCCCACATTAAATAAAACTCACATATGCCCATTTTCCCAGTTCTCCAGTTTCTTCATGGAGTCTACAGATCCTCTGCATACCTCAATACAGGAGGCGCGTTGCAATGACATCATCGTGCCCGATGCACTGAGACGTCAGATGTAGAGGGGGAATGATGGGATATAGGATGCCAATATACTTGAAATTGTGATGCTGGGTGTAAGACCTGCCAGACTTTGTGGGTCCAAACTCATGGGGACCCACCAGATGTTGCGAGCCAAATATACTCTCCCTGCGTGCTAAATTTGGTCAGGCTAGAGTTTGACATGTGGTCTAGGGGAATGCTAAACATACCACAAACATTGCAGGACAGATTTACAAACATGGCCTGAGAACAATCTGTGATGGATGAACCTGCTGACGGTCTCCTGACCTGAACTTAACAACCTTATAGGCAGATATGTACATTAGCTGACAGTTCAGGGTAGGAAGATCACGTCTGTTTAGGACATCACAGTCTGTAGTCGGATTATATCTCACAGACTGCTGACAACGTGATGTTTGTATGAGAACGATCATGTTAAAGAAGCACTCCCATCAAAGTTTTACCCTCTTAACACATTGCAGTCATCATATTATATAGCACTGTGTACTTAGAATTACTCATTTTGTCTTTCTACCCAGCTAATTTTCTCTTTTCTCTGCTCTATGTAAAAACAGGAAGTCTCTTTTCTCTGAATTTCCCATCCCCCTCTTCAAGTCCTGACCAAGTTGCTCCCTCCTCCCTTGCCATAGACTTTTGCAGTGACTTATGACTCATATAAGGAAAAATGACCTTCTGTTAGTCAGTTTTTAACCATGTGATGTCATAGACCTAATGTAAAAGAGGAATTAGCTGGGTAGAAATGCAAAATGAGCAATTGTAAGTACACAATGATATATAATATGATGGCTGCAATGTATTAAGATGAAAAAAATGTTTATGGGAGTGCTTCTTTAAGCATCATTCTGTTTCCATCAGTTATCATCGGCCCATGTACACAGGCCAATAAATAAGCGCTAATAAACTTCTATACAGAGTTGAAGATCAAGATGCAAATATTTTCTAAAATCCTTAAATATGTGGTACTAGGCGGTGGTTCCAGAATTTAGCCTCAAATTTACTTTTCTGCCATTTTTTTTAAAGCGGCATGCTCCCGAATATTTGTTTTTTTTTTTGTGTGGCATTTTTCCAATTTGCCAATATAGGATATGAAAAATAAACTGGAAAAACCCTTGCAGGTTACAAATGTAACTAGTGTTAGAAAAGGCCACCAAAAATGCTTGTAAAAAATAAAACTCATAGAAAATTCTTGAAGTCCATAGAATTAATAATAACTAATTAATTTCTATAGCACCGACAAATTCCTCAGCACTTTGCAAAATAGAGGGGACATGTACAAACTACATAAGACTTCAGACACCAATACATTATTCAACAATTCAAGCAAGAGGCGTTGGGGCCCTACTCACAAGCTTACAGCCTATGAGGAGGTAGGGAGGACACAAGAGGTAAAAAAGTACTTGTGGTGTTAGGTCCAGCGAACCCTGCACAAACCAGTCAATAGTCAGGATCTGTATGAGTACAGTTATAAAGTGCTGTGGAGTGAATGAAGGGAAACCGATGATAAGAGGGACCACATTCTGAGGAATATTTAGGAAGAGAGAACAGGCAATAGTTACATTCATGATGGAGGTGATAAGCCTGTCTTAAAGATGGATTTTTAGAGCATGCTTAAAAAAGTAGAGACTGGGAATTAACCAAATTGTCTTGGGTCAAAGAACTGGTGCAACATGAGAAGACTCTGAGACAGGATTATGAGGCATGGATTCTAGAGGATGTTAGTCTTAGATCATTAGCATTTTGGGTAGCACGGGTAAAGAGGTAGACTGACGAGGGAGGAGATGTAGGATGGTGCAGCACTGTGGAGAGCTTTGCGGTTTAGAGTAATCAGTTTTTATCGTACTCTGTAGAGAATGGACAACCAGTTCAATGACTGGCACAGATTGTAGATATTGGTTGTAGCAGTTAGGTAGAAAATTGACCCTGGGTGGTACATTTAGGATATATAGGAGAGGAAAGAGTTTAGTAAGTGAGAGATGGATTAATAGAAATTTGAAGTAGTCCGGGCGAAAATTAATCAGAGCAACAGTAAGAGATTTTGCAGAACCAAAAGTAAGAAAAGAGTGGATTCTTGAGATGTTTTTGAGGTGCAAGTGACAATGCTTAGCAAGTGATTTGATATGGAGGGTGCTGAAAAGACCTGAGTCGATATAACCCCAAGACAGCGATCATGCTTTTTCGAAGTTATGGTTAAGCAACCCACAGAAATGGCAATATATTTCAGTATAGGTATGTTTAGTACAAAGAGGAAACACAAGAAGTTCAGTTTTGGACAAATATAGTTTTAGATACAGTGAGGAGATAATGTTAGAGACAATCGATAGACAATCTTTGGTGTATATAGAATAGGAGGGAGCCTAGGACTTAACACTGAGGAATCCCAACAGTAAAGAGAAGAAAAGAGGAAGAAGAATCGCCAAATGATACATTGAAGGAGCGGTCAGAGAGGTTGAAGAACTTAGAGAGAGCACTATCCTTGAGGCCTATAGAATGGAGCTGTAAGGATTCCGGATGTTCCATGGATCCTGTTTTGCCCTTGTCTAAGATGGAGTCTGTTACTCCCTTGGGGGTCTATTCCTATGGACTTTATAGTGGAATTGACCACCTCTGGGGTAAAGAACTCTATTCTGGTCATAGTAGATGTCTTTACTAAAGCTGCCCACATCGTTCCTTGTACTCGTCTTCCCTAAGCTAAGGAGATGGTAGATCTGGTCATTCAGAATGTGTTCCGGCTTAATGGAGTTCCAGATGAGATCATCTCAGATCGGGGAGTGCAGTTTACCTCCAGATTCTGGAAAGGATTTTGTTCTGCACTTGGTATCAATGTCTGCCTGTCTTCAGCGTATCATCCTCAGACCAATGGGCAGACTAATCAGACTCTAAAGCAGTATCTTCGGTGCTATATCAGCCACACGCAGGATGACTGGTTGGAGCTCTTCCTCTAGCAGAGTTCTCCTACAATAACCTACTAAGTTAACACCCTTCTTTGCCAACCTGGGTTATTATCCTAGTATTTTTCCCAGATCCCCGATCGATGCTCCAGTGCCTGCAGTAGATGAGAGGTTGGTTGTGATGAAATGAAATCCGGAAACTCTGAAGGAATATTTACTGCACAGGAGAGATACAAGAGATCAGCCGGAGCTGGGACAAAACTTCATTGGTCCATTCAAAATCTCTGGGATTGTGAGCTCCGTTGCCTGCCATCTGAAGTTGCCAAGGACCATAAAGGTGCATCCTGTTTCCATGTCTCCTTATTAAATACTCTGTCTCCGAGTATTTTCAGGGTCGTATTGCGCCTCCTCCTCAGCCAGTGTTGGTGGACAGGAAAGAATAATTTGTTGTAGAGAAGATTCTGAACCTCATTAAGTGGCAGGGATATTCGTCTGAAGAGAACTCTTGGGAACCGGAGACTAATATGTGTGCTCCTCAAAAAATTGCCCTGTTTCATCAAAAATATCCTGGAAAACCTGGTCCTGGATCATCCTGATGTCACTTCTAAGGTGAGAGTAATGTAAGGATTCCAGATGTTCCATGGTGCCTGTTTTTCCCTTGCCCAAGATGGAGTCTGTTACTTCACCCTGTCCTGGAACTTCCTGTCTGTCCTGCTATTTAAGTCTAGGTCAGGAGACCCTCCTTGCCTGAGTATTTTGTTGCTGTTTGCTTCTGAGCTTCCTCCTGGCTTGCCTCTGGAGTTCCTGCTGCTGCTCATTACTCGATACTCTACCTCACCACTTCCAGCTGCCTTAAGTCTTGTAAGCTGCTTCTGGATTCTGGCTGAGGTTACTTATTGTTCTTACTTCAGAGACTGTGTCTGTTGGGGACTGAAGTGCGGGACTTGAGCGGGACTTCTCTGCCCAACAGGTACATTTAAGGATCTTCTCCCTGTTATGCTCCACCCATGTATTTATGGACTTCCATGAAAGGTGTCATCTCCCTTATCTGCATAGTTCTGGACTTTCACGTATAAGTGCCGGTCACACTCTTGTTGCCTACTACTGCTGGACTTATTTGTATTAGCGGTCATGCCCGCTACTAAGTTTGCTGGACATTTCTGTTCTGTGCTGCGGACTTCGTTACAATTGCAGGAAAGTCTCTGTTAGTTTATGTTCTACTTCTTGCTTTGTTAAATAAACTTATTTGTCTCAGCTTTGGTCTCAGACTCGTTTTATCCCAATAATCAGATTTCATAGTACCCACATAATTGTTACAGGCGCATTGTGAAGAGGAGCTGGTGATTCACAGTGTGGAATACTGTAGAGAGATCCAGGAGAATCAGCAAGGTAGAGTGAAAATTAGATTACGGGTGTTGGTAGATCAATAAAGACTTTATTGGGGGCAATTTCTGTGGGGTGTAAAGAACATAAACCAGATTGTAAAGGGTCAGGAAGGATCATTATCTTAGAGATAGGGGATCAGAGGAGACTAAAGGGTATGCCACACTAAGCGAGATCGCTAACGAGATCGCTACTGCGTCACCATTTATGACGCAGTAGCGATCTCGTTAGCAACTTAACTGTGTGTGACATGTAGCAGCGATGTGGCCCCTGCTGAGATGTCGTTGATCGCTTATGAACGTTCTGAGCCGTTTTTTGGACGTTGGTGTCCCGCTGGTGAGCCTGAATCGCTGAGTGTGACACCCTTTATGAACGACTTCACCAGCATCGCAGGTGGGACTAGGTTTTCCCAACGACCGCAGAGGTCGTTATACAGATCGCTGATGAGATGTGTTTGGAATCACAGATCGCTGATGAGTTGTGTTTGGAATCTAACTAGCGATCACATAGCGATCGCACTAGCGATCTCGCCAGGTTAAGTCGTTGTCGTGATCGCTAGTGCGATCGCTAAGTGTGGCAGTGCCTTAATACCAGTATTCCAGGAGTTTAGAGATGAAGGGAAGATTAGAGACAGGTCTGTAATTAGCAATGCAATTCTGCTGGAGAGATGGGGATTTGTTTCAGTAAAGGTCATATGACAGCATGTTTAAAGATGAGGAAAAGATACCAGAAGAAAAAGAAAGGTTAAATATTTTGGTTAGATGTGTAGTGAAAGCCGCAAAGAGGGACTGAAGATGGTGTAGAAGACAAGGTCCACTGGTATAGGTAATATGATGAGAAGTGAGGTGCTTGGTAACTTATTTCATGACCAGTTTAAAGATGGAAAGTAAACTTGTTTAATTGCAGGAGGAAAGGGGACCCATTAAATTAGGAGATTGGGAGAGACTTTACGGTTAAGTATAGTCATATTGTTCTTTGAAACAAGAGGCCAGATTGTCAAAGCTGAGATTGGTGATAGAAACCTTCAATTTAATATTTAGGAGGAACTGAAAAGTGTCAAAGAGTATTTTTGGACTGTTAGTGAGTTGATGAGAGTATTGAAATAGGCTTGTTTGGCAAGATGAAGGGCAGAATTATATGTTTTTAGCATAAATGAGTAATGGATGAAGTTTTTTGGTGCAAATGATAGAGGTCGAGTTCCCGCTACTGCACAGGGGGAATCTCGAGCCGTTCCCGCTGCGGTCCCCCATCTGTCTCCGGCCGCAGTGGAGTCTCAGCAGAGACGTCGATCCCAGCGTCTTGCACAGCCTAGAACTGTGCAGAGGTTTACTGCTGCCTCTCCAGGTTCTGCTATTGAGGCCAGTACTGGTCAGCGGCAAGCAGACGTCTTTAGGACTAAGTCCTGCGTTTCCCCTTCTGATCATGCCCAGGGTAAGATCTCTCATTGGAGATCAGGGGTCACATGCTCAGCTACTGCAGCAGCTCCTATTGGTCCGCCAGGAAGGTCCAGAAACTGCATGTGTTCTGAACAGTTTCTCATTGGTCCTTTTCTGGCAGGCCCTGTAGTTGCAACTATAAAAGGGTTGTATGGCCATGCGGCCATGCGCTAGTAACAATTGCATTATGTGCTTTGCGCCTGTGTGATCATGCACTCATGTGGTTAGGGCGCGGCTGAAATAAGCCCTAGAATACCGGCACCTCCGGTGAGGAGATTTGTGTGCACGTGGTTAGGGCTTGGCTGAAATAAGCCCCTAGAATACCGGCTTCTCCGGTGAGGAGATTGCTTGATTGCATTGCTGACTGCATGACCACGAACTGCTATCCGCACAGCAGTTATCTGTGTATCCCTGTGGAGTTAACAGGACACAGTACCTGTCTCTGCGTCTCTACCTCAGCGAGTCTGTGGTGTAACAGAGTTCGCTTATACCGCCATATAGTGCCACAGTATTTATACTTACGACTCTGTGAAGTAACAGAGTTCTCCTATACCGCCATCTTACTAGCAGCAGGCTCTGCCTGCACGGTGGACCCCGGGCTGCGAACTCACGCACTATTTATATTTATCTGGTGCGTTCCGCAGACCCTAACAGCAAAACTGTTTTTCCACAGATGTTTGGCACACCTAGAGTACCACTAGCGGAAACTAGTTTGGAGTGTGTGCCAGAGTTGCCATCATTTGTGCCAGTTTTTTTCTGTTAATGAATGAGTTAATGAAATCAAAGTCTATCTTCAAATGTAGGAGAGTTAGTAAACAGTGAAAGATAAAGAGCGGAAAGAAGAGATAGAATTAGATGGTAGAAGGGAGAGTGGATTATCAATGTGGATGTTAAAGTCCCTATGATGACAATGGGAATGTCACAGGATAGAAAATATGGAAGCCAGGTTGTAAAGTGATCTACAAAATGTTGGGGTTTGCCCGGATGGTCTTACACAACCACCACTCACAAGGAGATGGGGTGGAAAAGACTATGTGGACCTTAAAAGATGAGAACATAAGTGAGGATATTGGGAGGGTGACCTGAAAACCACATTTTGATGAAGGAAACAAACCAATCTTACCACGTTGTATTTTCTCAGGTCCTGAGGCACAAGAAAATTGTAGTACACTATACAAGAGAACTGCAGTGGAGATGGTGTGTGACTGTTGGATTCAGGTTTCAGGGAGAGCCAGAATGTTAAGAGAGTTTGAAAGGAAGAAGTTGTGGATGTAAGGGAACTTGTTATACATTGAGCAGGAGTTTCAGAGGGCACAGTTAACCCTGCTGTTCTGTTCCCATGTACTATACACTTGTATTGCTCCTGGGTCACTATGACCTGGTTTATTAAATCTTGATTTTAGATACTCTAACTCAATTATTTTTATACCTTTTGCTTACTAGACTGTATGGGCACATGTTTGGAAATAAAAAAAAAAAGAAAAATGAAATTGAAATCTTTATTTTTGTTTTTTATTCCGAAAAAACTTAGTAATAAACAAAACGAAACATAGCAAACTACACATATGTGGTAAAAAAAACAAACCAAAACAAGCAAATCAAACATTTTGTGAAAAAAAATTAAAGATAATAAGCACTTCAATTTGAACATATTTACATGGTAATATTAATTTATGTATTCTTGCATGAAGAACAATAAACATGGGCTTTGCATAAGAAATGTTTGCATCCAGAACATGTAATACTTGTTTTATTATCACAAGAATAAGGGCAATAGCTGCACCTTTTTCTTTTTATTCTGGAAGCACCGCTGGTAGAGGCCATGGGGTTAGAAGTGCTTGTGGAGGCCATGGTTTCAGTTTCCTGAGCATGTTGCTGGATGCTCTGTACAAGGCCTGCTGCTCCTTCCGTTCTGGGTGTTACCTTTCTTTGCTCAATATACGGCCTAACCAGTGATTTTCCAAGTTCTTCTATAAAGAGTCTTCGTTTGTGGAGTTTGTTTGTATTCCAATTCGGGTTGATTTCCCTCCACAACACAAAAGCATTGTATGCCGAGTTGCCGACAAATCCACAATGTTGTAAAGCACAATCATAGACCTCCGATTTGATTTTCTTTTTCAGGTATATGTACTAATGAGCTGATCTAATGTGTCTACACCACCTTTGGTTGCATTATAGTCCAAGATCATGTTAGGTTTTTATCTTCCCGGGTACTTACTGTATTATCATGGTGGTTCGTACTCATTAGCATTACTTGTTTATTTTTTTTTGGAACATACGCAACAATTGTTGTATTTGCAGTAAAGTAGAACATGGAACTATGTACATTTCTTTTACTCAAGATACCTTGTGGTAGTACAGGCTTGTTTTTTCGGATCGTACCCAACATGGTAAGTTGTCGCTTTTGTAACATTTGCCCTAGTTGGTAGGAAGTAAAAAAATTATCACATGTGACATTTTGTCCTTTTAGTCCATATGTCAAATCAAGGACAACTCTCATCCCCTGATTTTTGTAGACTGTGCACCAAAAATAATCAATATAAAGCCATTTTTATGGTGCACAGATCTCAATGCATACACCCGGCAGAGCGCGTGTGCGACCCCATTGAAATAATTTAGGAAATAAATAAATTGATATACATTAGTAGATGCAATAAATAGACCCAACTGAGGTTATAACTCCTTTATTTCACTGAAAATATGGCCTCACAGCTGTAAAAAATGATGCCGGGTCACTATGACCCGAACACGACGTGTACAAATCGGCATGTAGCAAAAAGTAAACCCCTCCCCCAAAAAAAATAATACTCATAGATAGGTCCCCCCCAAATGAGGAAAAGTCAAATAAAATCAAATTTTAGAAACTTATAGAAAAAAATCTACAGGGCCTCACAAATTCTCTACGGGTCACTATGACCCGAACAGAACAGCAGGGTTAAAGGACACAGAAGAAGGCATGCACAATGAGATTAGCTAGGTTTCTGTCTACAGAAGTAAAATAGGTAACTTTAGTATGATAATGAGTGTTAGGCCGGGGTCACACACACCGTCTAAACAATCGGATCGTTTTAGTGGGACGATTATCGCACAAAAGTTTCCTGAACATTGATCCGTCTGTCATCCGATTATCCGGGGATGATGCTATTTAGTCGCATCTGAGCGTTCGTTACACATCCGATTGACATCCGACTTGCAAGATTTTGTGGGTGGCTAGCAAAACCGACATATAATGGATCCAAATGAATAGTTTTAAAATCAAAAAAGAAAGAATAGATATATAAACATAGAATACATATATATATATATATATCATTGAGACATATATATATATATATACATATATTAATAGTTCATGCACTTCTACATAGTGTAATAGCCGCTAATTCAATTCCCGGCTTATGTGAAATTACAGAACCCGACATGAAATGACACATGGTTTACATACAGTTAACCATGTTATTTCATCAAGTTTGATATATGGTTTTCACTAACAATTACATGAGTGTATGTGTGCAAAATTTCACACATGTAGGGGTTAATTAAAGGTGTAAATTCGTTGAAAAAAAATGCGTGGGCTCCTGCGCTATTTTCTCAACCAGACAGACAAAGCCAGCGAGTGGGGGCAGATAATAATAGCCTAGGAAAGGTGCATTTATTTTGTCCCCCCCCCTGGCTACTAACACCTGCCCCCAGCCACCCCAGAAAAGGCAAATCTATAATAAAGAAAAGATAATAAAACAACATTATTCTTACCTATCCGGTGCTCTGTCAGGACCCACGCTGTAATCCTTCACAAAGGGTTAACTGGCTTACAGCTAAGCAGCGCAGCTAATGCTGGCTGCTCAGCTGTAAGCCCCCGAATGAATGAGCATTAGTGACGTCAGAGGGAGTCCCCGACTGACCTGAAGTGAACTGATTACCGTGGGAAGCAATCAATTAAATTTCACACACTAATCACTTCCTCTCCTGTCAGCCCGGAGATAAGCTCATTTATTTGAGGGCTTACAGCTGAGCAGCCAGCATTAGCTGCGCTGCTTGGCTGTAAGCCAGTTAACCCTTTGTGAAGGATTACAGCGTGGGACCTGACAGAGCACCGGATAGGTAAGAATAATGTTGTTTTATTATCTTTTCTTTACTACAGGAAAGCAAGGGCTTCGCACGGATTACCAGTTAAATAAAAGATGGTCAAAAAATGTGTGTTTATTTTATTAAAATTATTTATTATTAATGTGTGTTTTTTTTTTTATTTCCTTCAATAGGATTAATAATTGAGAGTTGTCTAATTGACAACTCTCAATTATTAACCTGGCAAAAAGTCACCTTTCAATAGCAAGGTGGCTTTAACCCATTATTAACCCATTAACCACCACTACAGGGCAATGGGAATAGACTGGCAAAGTGCCAGAAAGGGAACATCTAATTATAGGTTTGCCTTTTCTGGGGTGGCTGGGGGCAGATGTTAGTAGCCAGGGGGCACAAAATAAATGCACCCTCCCTAGGCTATTATTATCTGCCCCCACTCGGTGGCTTTGTCTGTCTGGTTGAGAAAATAGCGCGGGAGCCCACGCATTTTTTTCAATGAATATACACCTTTAATTAATCCTACATGTGTGAAATTTTGCACACATACACTCATGTAAGTGTTAGTGAAAACCATATATCAAACTGCATGAAATGACATGGTTAACTGTATGTAAACCATATGTCATTTCAAGTCGGCTCTTTAATTTCAGAAAAGCCGGCAATTGAATTAGCGGCTATTACACTATGTAGAAGTGCATGAACTATAAATATATATATATATATCTCACAATGACATGTATATATATATATGTATTCTATGTGTGTATATCTATTCTTTCCATTCTTAATTAAACCTGTCAGTGTGATTTTACAGTATAGCCGGGGATGAATTGCCGGCTTTTCTAAAGGACACCGGTGCGATTTAATCGCAAGTCACACGTGCGGTCCGTTTGTAATCTGATTTTTCATTGCACCCATAGACTTGCATTGGTGATTGTCGACCCACAATTGGTGACAATTGCAGCATGCTGCGATTGCACTCGCACGTATAAAACGGACCACAAAAAATCTGATGGTGGGAGCTGCTCCATAGATTAACATAGGTCCAACTGCAATGCGATATTTCATCTGATTGCAGTCGTCCGATGTTGTCGCCAGTGTGACCCCGGCCTTAGGTGAGATATCTCATGTGAGTAGGAGAAGGAGAAGAAAAGGCATTTTTTAAGTAGAAAATATAATGGTAAAAACATTGATGTGAAAGAAGCTTAAAGTATGCTCACATGGGTTGGAAATGCTGGGGAATTTCCAGGAGGGAAACGAACAGGTCCCATAATAGATTAATGGAATCCATGTAGAAATTGAGCTGCTGCACAGTTTAAATCTGACGTTAATTTATGCTGTAGATTTTTCCCTTGGATTTCACCCAACATAGGGTGAAATTTTCATATTTTTTAGTTTATGCAAATTTTATAACTGATTTGTTTAATTTTTTTTTCCACAGGTCAAAACGACTAAATGCGTGTTATGCAACATAAACGTGGCACTGATGAATCATTGCATTTAATAATTGCCATTAAGCTTCACATTCTGATCGGTAACCTACTGCTATTACACTACTGCTTGATCACAGTTACCCCATTCAATTCAGTGTCAGTTACATGATTTATTTTTCAATCAAATGGTTCAGAAAATTATTTCAAATTCAACTGTTTATTTTTCAACTATAAAACTTTTATTCATATTATATATTTCTATTTTTGATTTTTTTGTTTCTGGCTCTGCACGCCTTGATTGCTTATGCTCCACATGAGGAAACAATTTGCGGCAGGATTACATGTGGAGGGTTGAGGGGGGAGATAATTGACTGATAGTTTATGATTAATTAAAGATTGTCATTATCAAGAATGGGAAAGAGAAATGTCTTTGTGAAGATGTATATAAGATTCTAATGTATCTGTCGGCTCCCCAAATCAGGTGCTACTCCTAATTCATTGTGATATTTGAATGAGCAAATGGATTATCACAGTTCATTGAAATTAATTAATATCACATGCATATTTAGTTTGCTATTAAATGATAATTTGCATAAATTATATTTTCTCATTAAGTTTAATATGCGTGCAGTTTAGGCTAGAATCCACTCTATAAATTAGTTACCTTATGCTAAAAAAATGATATTTTTTAAAAAACATCATGGATCACTATTAAAAGTTTTAATGCATGTTTAAAAGGTATTCAGCAATACTAATAGCGTTTGCCACAATTGTGGAAGATATTAGTTGTAATACAACTTGCTTATACAGTACAGACCAAAAGTTTGGACACACCTTCTCATTCAATGATTTTTCTGTATTTTCATGGCTATGAAAATTGTAGAATCACACTGAAGGCATCAAAACTATGAATTAACACATGTGGAATTATACATTACACTTTACAGAAAAGTGTGAAAACTGAAAATATGTCTTATATTCTAGGTTCTTCAAAGTAGCCACCTTTTGCTTTGATTACTGCTTTGCACGCAGAAAAGGTGAACTGATGGACTCTACATGCCTGGTTCCCACCGTGAAGCATGGAGGAGGTGGTGTGATGGTGTGGGGGTGCTTTGCTGGATACACTGTTGGGAATTTATTCAAAATTGAAGGCATACTGAACCAGCATGGCTACTACAGCATCTTGCAGCAGCATGCTTTTCAATACGGTTTTGTCACGCTGTATAGCAGATATATATATATGTGATGTCAGTAATCTATATCAAAGGGCAACATACTATATAACATGCGCATAGATATATGATAACATAGAATTACCTGACAGAATGTCCAGTGGGTCAATACGAAATCCGTTATACGCTGTCTCCGGCTAGAGGGTGACCGGGGTCTATGCTGACCCTAAACTGGGGTCCTAACTAATCCCTCTACCTGGAGGTACTGTTAAAGGTACAGAGGTCCAGGCCACCAGCGTAAACCCTGTCTCCTATCAATCCCTGCCAACTGTAATCTAGTCCTAAGAAGGACCCTGATTACCACCAAAGGGAATGAACAGGTAACGGTTAATGAACAGAAAGACATACAAAAAAGACAAGAAATAAAGTAAATAAAGTCTTACATACAACACTCACACACAGTAGGAACACCTAAGGTCTCAGAGATAAACTATAAGCTGTAAGAGTAAAAACAACTAAGGAGCTCTTAGCTTAAATATTCTCAGAACCGATCCAGTCTGCTAGACTACATGAATGCTTTCACCGGCATCTAACAAGCAGACTGGCAGGTATATGAAGGAATCTAATTAGAACATAATCAAAAGCAGCCGGGCGAGGCTGGACTAGTCTTAGCAAAGAGCTAGGTAAAATTAACTCCCTCATTACCAAACACAAAGAAACAGCAACTCAGCTGTGAGAAGTCAGAGTGTGTAATTGCGACGATCCTCGTGGCGATACACCCATGACAGTACCCCCCCGTCTACGAGGGGACTCCGGACCCTCAGGGCCAGGTCTGCCCGGGTGAGTTGTGTGAAAGGTCCGAACCAATCGATCTGCGTTAACATCAGACGCAGGGACCCACGTCCTCTCCTCAGGACCATACCCCCTCCAATGAACCAAGTACTGAAGGGATCGGCGACTGAGACGTGAGTCAATGATTTTCGACCCATGAAATTCCACGTTATCATTGACCACCACTGAAGGAGGAGGTAGAGGTGACAGTATGACTGGTGCCACATACTTTTTAAGTAATGACTTGTGAAACACATTATGAATTTTAAACGTAGGAGGGAGGTCCAGACGAAATGCCACAGGATTAATTATGGAACTGATCCTGTACGGCCCGATGAATCTGGGACCCAACCTCCAGGAGGAAACTTTAAGTTTTATATTCCTGGTAGACAACCAAACCAGATCGTTCACCTTCAGATCTAGACCAGAAACTCTCCCCCTATCAGCCATCCGTTTGTAACGGTTCCCCGTAACCTTCAGTCTTAACCGATCTGGAACTATCAGTCTCCCTGGAAGTCCCACAGGGGCGTCCCCCTGAGCCCCCAATACCTCCCCCTCAAGCTCAGAGCATACAGCTGACACTACAACTCCCTCCTGAGGAATAGGAACCGGATCATCCGTCTTCCCGGCCCCTGGGAAAGTACGAGATAAGGCATCAGGAAGCAACTTTATTGAGCAGTCATATGCGCGATGAGGAGGTAACTCTTTACACCCCTCCTCTGAGAACATCTCCCCAAAGTCCTCCAGAAAAGGAGACAAAGTCCTAGGCACAACCGCACCGATGACCGTGCTCATGCAGTTATTCCTGCAAAATTCACCCCACTGGCTTATCTTTCTGGATTGCCAATCAATCACTGGGTTATGTTTAGCCAACCAAGGAAGTCCCAACACAATAGGAGTAGGTAGACCCTCCAACACATAACAAGACCATTGCTCTTTATGTATTGCCCCTACTCGAAGATCTATGTTATGAACAGCTTCTACCAAGCTACCTTGACCGAGAGGTCTAGAATCAATAGAGACTATAGGGACCAGTTTGGCCAATACACTCAGTTGCATACCATGCGCCTGGGCAAACCGAGCGTCCACCAGATTAGCCCCGGACCCACTATCAAGAAAAACAGAAATCCTCTCAGTTCTAGTACCAATCACCACCTCCGCAGGCACGAGAAACTGAGAGGGATTTGGGGACGAAATACACACTCCCAGGTTAACTCCTTTGCTCAAAGAGGCCCGGGATGGACACCCCCAACAAAATGTCCCTCTCTCCCGCAAAAGAAACACCTTCTAGTCTTGCGGCGCACCGCCGATTCCCTCCTACAAAAAGATGTCCCTCCCAACTGCATGGGTTCCTCAGAACAGACCAGGGGAACCTCAGTATAAGGGACTTTAGTAGTAGGTGGAGTCATCACGGGAGGCGGAGTTACCTCGCGTCTTCCCCGAATTCGTCTATCAATGCGAATAGCGAGGGCAATAGCAGCCTCCAGTGATGGAGGAGAATCATACTGAGCCAACACATCCTTTAATTTGTCAGACAACCCTTGACAAAACTGGCTCCTAAGAGCTGGGTCATTCCACTGAGTATCTGTTGCCCATCTACGGAACTCAGAAGAATATTCCTCCGCTGGACGATTTCCTTGCCGTATTTTACGTAACTTTGTTTCAGCAAGGGAAACTCGATCCGGATCATCATATACCAGACCCAGGGCAGTAAAAAATCTATCCACTGACTGGAGATCTGGGGAGCCTGGAGGAATAGAGAACGCCCAAGATTGAGGGTCCCCTTGTAAGAGTGAGATAACAATTCCCACCCTCTGCTCTTCACTACCAGATGACCGAGGCCGCAGCCGAAAGTACAATTTACATGCCTCCCGGAAAGTAAAAAATTTGTCCCGCCCACCAGTGAACCTGTCCGGGAGAGCAACCTTAGGTTCAGATCTGGTTTGCTCCGGGGAGACAAAACCTTGGACTTAATGTCTGCAAACTCCATGGACAACCCCTGCAACTGCCGGGCCAGCTGGGCTACTGGATCCATGACAGCTGGGGAGAATCTTTAGTATGGCCGGTGAAAATGTCACGCTGTATAGCAGATATATATATATGTGATGTCAGTAATCTATATCAAAAGGGCAACATACTATATAACATGCGCATAGATATATGATAACATAGAATTACCTGACAGAATGTCCAGTGGGTCAATACGAAATCCGTTATACGCTGTCTCCGGCTAGAGGGTGACCGGGGTCTATGCTGACCCTAAACTGGGGTCCTAACTAATCCCTCTACCTGGAGGTACTGTTAAAGGTACAGAGGTCCAGGCCACCAGCGTAAACCCTGTCTCCTATCAATCCCTGCCAACTGTAATCTAGTCCTAAGAAGGACCCTGATTACCACCAAAGGGAATGAACAGGTAACGGTTAATGAACAGAAAGACATACAAAAAAGACAAGAAATAAAGTAAATAAAGTCTTACATACAACACTCACACACAGTAGGAACACCTAAGGTCTCAGAGATAAACTATAAGCTGTAAGAGTAAAAACAACTAAGGAGCTCTTAGCTTAAATATTCTCAGAACCGATCCAGTCTGCTAGACTACATGAATGCTTTCACCGGCATCTAACAAGCAGACTGGCAGGTATATGAAGGAATCTAATTAGAACATAATCAAAAGCAGCCGGGCGAGGCTGGACCTAGTCTTAGCAAAGAGCTAGGTAAAATTAACTCCCTCATTACCAAACACAAAGAAACAGCAACTCAGCTGTGAGAAGTCAGAGTGTGTAATCGCGACGATCCTCGTGACGATACACCCATGACAGGTTTGCGTTTAGTTGGACCATGATTTATTTTTCAACAGGACAATGACCCCAAACACACCTCCAGGCTGTGTAAGGGCTTTTTGACCAAGAAGGAGAGTGATGAGGTGCTACACCAGATGACCTGGCCTCCACAGTCACCAGACCTGAACCCAATCGAGATGGTTTGGGGTGAGCTGGACCGCTCACCGCTTCAATTTTGAATAAATCCCCAACAGTGTAACCAGCAAAGCACCCCCACACCATCACACCACCTTCTCCATGCTTCACGGTGGGAACCAGGCATTTAGAGTCCATCCGGTCACCTTTTCTGCGTGCAAAGCAGTAATCAAAGCAAAAGATGGCTACTTTGAAGAACCTAGAATATAAGACATATTTTCAGTTGTTTCACACTTTTTTGTAAAGTGTAATGTATAATTCCTCATGTGTTAATTCATAGTTTTGATGCCTTCAGTGTGATTCTACAATTTTCATAGTCATGAAAATACAGAAAAATCTTTGAATGAGAAGGTGTGTCCAAACTTTTAGCCTGTACTGTACATACTGTATATTTGATGATGAAAATGATAATCATGATTACACTGGGTGGCTTAGGGAGGAGAAAACTGAACATTTTAATAGAATGTCTATTTTAATCTTCTCTATCTAAAAAGGTCAAAAGTCCTCGGCTAAGCTATCTAATAATATAAAAAAGTCGCATCTCTCTTTTTCTACGTCACGTTTCCAAATTGCAAAAGAACATAAAAGGGTTTTTCAAGCAGGTAAACTTTTTTTTTTTACCAAAGGCGTAGATAAAATAAAAGCTGAACTTACCTTGCTGAAGTGTTGACCTGCCGTAACCAGAGATTCCCTGCAGAGGTCTCATATGTATCATATATCGTTGAGTTGGGACATCAACATTACAACTGGTAGTAAATGGTACCAGTGGACATTGCAGAGCAAGAGCTCATTCAGACGTCTTTTTTTAATGAATGAGAAAAATGGTCTGAGTTTCATCAGTGATATTCAATCATAGTTTCATCAGAATTTCAGCAGAGTGTCATCTGAGTGTCATCCAAGTTTGGTGGAAGTTTCATCAGATTTCTTGGAAGAGAAAAAAAAATGTTTCTCTTCTGTCTCCAACCTAATTGTTTGGGAAAAAGGACAGCACAAAAAGAAAAGGTTTCTCTACTTTCTCCAATCTAATTGTTCAGGACAAAGGACAGCACATGGATGGCATCCAAGTTGTCCGATTTGTTTGCCCCCTTCCTGATTTCTTATTCTTTTGCATGTTTGTCACACTTAAGTGTTTCAGATCACAAAACAAATTAAAATATTAGAGAAAGATAACACAAGTAAACCAAAAATGCAGTTTGTAAATGAAGGTCTTTATTACTAAGGGAAAAAGAAATCCAAACCTACAGGGCCCTATGTGAAAAAGTGATTGCCCCCCCACCCTTTAAAACATACTGGTCACGGATAGAATTCTGTTCTAGAAGCAAGAGCAGATTAAAATCTTTATTCCAGAGAATTTTTGCAAATTTGAATAGAATTCAATTTCTCTTGAATAAATTTGCCCAATTCTAGCCTTCCAAGTGGATGTTGACTCTTTGACCGAACATCCAAGAAATTGTGCAAGCCATTTTATGTCTAGTCTAGTTTTGAATTTGTCCACTTGATCTATGAGGATCATTTCATTTTCATATTTCTTTGTTGCTTCTCACTGCAACCAAGAACCTTTAGAATTGGGTCTAAACCAGTGATCCAGGCCAGAGTGCTACTTTTATATCTAAAATTCTAAAATAGTTTCCTACAGTTACGTGTACTGTCCCGGCTATTATTCAGTGTGTTTTCTCACAAAACTATAGCAGAAAATATCTTAATACAGTCATAAATCCGTTCAGGGTAGATACTTGGTTATTACTCAGTCATCGAAGTTTCTTAAGTGTGATGCATAGTATGCTGGAGGCTCACCAAATGCAGTCCATCGGCAATCTTTACTTTAAAATGTTCTTTCACTTCTTCCATTTCAATTATTTCCTCTGATTGCTTTCTATCTGAATTCCATCACAAGTATATTTCTCTCAGAATTGAAAATATCCCTTTACTCGACTTGTACATTCTGAAATACCCATTTTCATTTCCCTTAACTATCTTTCCAGAAGTACTGTCGAATTAAACTTCCAAAATGTTTTATTGTAGAAATATTTGTCTTTCAGATTCTAACCTAAGGTGAAGGCGTTGATTATATCCAGCCTGAAATGCATATAGTAAATTATTTTTTCAAAGTCTTTAAGCATATTGTTATAGAGGTGCTAAAAGTATAAGAACTTGTATCTTAAAGCATGCATGCCAGAAGATTTTGAAGTGCGGCATGCTAAGTAGACTTTGCCCCTTTTCATGCCACCATGTTCTCATCAAAAACATGCAATGAGATGCCTAACTAGGTCTGATGTTGCATCATCTTGGCTGCGTACAAAGAACATACTAGGGAGAAGAAATCAGTGAATCTATTGGAATTCTAATTTTTCATATTCACTTGGAGCATTCAGTTTGCCTCATATTAATTCCATGAAAATCAAATATGACTAATTATGCTTTGAAGTTTCTCCAGACCATAAATCATGATAAAAGTAGGCTTTAAAAGCAAAAAATATGGAGAGAAAGAGAGTGAGACACTACATGCCCCTCAAGTTTCTTTCCTCTTTGCTCCCTGCCTAGTCCTCTTGTCCTCCTTTTGATACTTGCAGTCCTCTACTAGGTGCCACCTTCATAGTAGTCTCTGGTGCCTCCAGGCAGGCGCACGTAATGCATTGTAGGCTGACACATGATGACAGTGCAAGGCCTAGTCAACATCAAAGGTACCAAAGACCACTGTAAAGTCAGATGAAGACTGAAGGCACCAAGAAGACAGCAAGCACCAAGAAGAGGGCTGGAAGACTAAGCTGAAAGGACAAAGTGTCCAGTGAGTTTTAAGCAAAATGATGGCCAACCAGATGGGTTTTGCTGTACTTGTCCTTATTACAAAAAAAGAATCAGATACAAACAGAATTTTTTTGTAAAATTTGAAGAAAATTCATATTTGCCTTGTATATTTTCTATCATCTATACCAGAGAACACTGCTTTTGAAGAGAATTTTAGCACTCGTAGAAGATTTGTCAACCCCAGAATCCAGGAATTGATAAAACTATTACCCACTATTTAAACTCTGGTGGCTAATTAACCAATAAAGGGTTTTTTCGATGCTACTCACTTGCACTCTGGGGAGTTTAGTAATGCCATTGACTTTACATCTCCACATACATCCCAGGACTGTAGCATGAATGGAAAGTATTGGCATGTATGTGGGGATGTAACATCATTAGCACCACTTACCTCCAGATGCAGGAGTGAGCAGCAGTGAACAACCCCTTTAACTAATGGGCATAATTCTACCCAACTAATGTCCCCCCAAATAAAAATGCATTATGTTCTAGGGCTACATCATAGTGTAAGTATAATAGATATTATCCTCATCCTTATGTGCCAGTAACATTCTTGTTTCTCACAAATCAATGTGAGACAGAGGGCAACGTTTGCGCCCCTTTTTAGGTGAATGTGCAGAAGCCACAACTCTTTGTTGTCCTTCGCATACAGCTAGGTTTTAATTTATAAACATTTATCTTTAATTTTTGGAGCTTTTTACTCTGTCTTGACTATCCACTAAAAAAATCTTAAAATATTAGTTTTTCCACTAACTGCAAGATCAGTCACAATGAGCTGACATTTCTTGAATTTTGAAGCTCAATATTCATCTTTGTTGTACAAACTTGGGCAGGGTCAGTGAGTTTAAACAATGCTTCTCCAGACCAATATCTAGCTATTATTGCGTCCAAGATAAAAGGAGCTGCCAGCAGCGGATCTTGATGATTTTCCTAAGTGCATTCAGAGCAGCCGAACATTTTTCAGACATACATTAATAACCCCATACATTACAGCCGAGCCTGTAAGTGCGAGGATTTCTGTATGTGGTGCTCACACTCGATACTGAAGAAATCAAGAGGATTTGAATTTTTTTTTTTAATTTTTTCATTTACAGATGATTGACATGTCTATGCATCCAGTGATTTCCATAACACCATGATTTTTCCTTTTTGATGTTGCAATTTCAAAGTAGGGGAGTGCATTAGAATCTGCCACTGGGCCTTATTATACCCCTGAAAGTCAAAGGGTGGTGGATACTAATGCTAAGCATCAGTCAATCGTTAGCTATCATGGCTATTATTATTTATTTTTGAAAAGTTCTTGATATATTAATTTAACTGATGTATGTGATGTATGGCATCACCTATAGACCTCTTTGTTAAAAAATGCATATGCTTCACGTACACAATTTTGTTTGACTTCACAGGTTGTAAAGGCATGGTATACTACCTTATATCTTTTTTGTGCCGTATTTTGATGTATGGAGGATAGACCTTAACCCAAGGATAATAGACAATTATGGACCACAGTGACTTTATGATTAGGACTAATGCTTTGCAGAGGTTCAAATCACACAAAATATAACATCTGCAAGGAGTTTGCATGTTCTCTCCATGTTTGCATGGGTTTCTGCCAAATTCCCTCACACTCCAAAGGGAATTTAGATTGTGAGTCTCAGTGGCTGGAGTAATAATAATGTCTGTAATATGCTGTGGAATATTATAGCACTATAAAAGCTAGCAAAATAATTATAATAATGGACACAAGCTCACAAAGTATTCCCTACTAGAGATGAGCGACTTTGCCTCCGGGAGGGTCGAGTCGGGTTTCGGTCGGCTTGACTTTTACAAAAGTCGAGTCGAACGAAGTCGGCCGACTAACGGAAACAGTCGAGTCGGCACCTACAGTGACCATTTCAATGCCAACTACATCAATTCTTATTAATTAAGCTTGTCAACCTTAATTTACTTTATAATAATAGTAACGCATTGAAAACCGTGGGTTATTTGGCTAAAGTTGTGGGGGGCAGGGCTGGCTCCAGGTTTTCGTGGGCCCCGGGCGAAAGAGTCTCAGTGGGCCCCTTTAAACACATACCACAATTCATGATGCTCCGATACGGCAGAGAAATATAGGTATAGTACAATGCCAAATACTTCACTTCTTACATCACACAATTGATATCTATTGTAAATTCTACAATAGCTCAAAAACCGGACAGTATAGTCCTCCATACAGTATTATGGGCACCACATAGTGCGCCATACAGAATAATGAGCCCCATATATTGCTCTATACAGAATAATGAGCCCCATATATTGCTCCATAGAGAATGGGCTACATATAATGCTCCATACAGAATAGGCCCCATATGTGCTCCATATGATGCTTCATATATAAAGGGCCCTATATCATGCCCCATAAATAATGAAACCCATATGATGCTCTAGTATATGATGGGCCCCATATATGATGCTCCAGTGTATAATGGGCCCCGTATATGATGCTCCAATGTATGACGGGCCCCATTTATAATGATCCAGTGTATGATGTGCCCCATATATAATGCTCGTGTTTAATGGGCCCTATCTATGATGCTCAAAAAAATGATGGGCCCCATATAATTCTCCAGTGTATAATGCTCCCCATATATTGCTCCAACCATTAAAAAAATGAAATACCTCTCCTCGCTAAGCACTGCTCTACTCTGGACTCCTCAGCGTCGCCATATTCCAGCTCTCTGCACTGTGACTGTTCAGGCAGAGGGCGCACAGACGTGACATCATCACGCTCTCTGACCTGAATGTCACTGTCAGAAAACGCGGAAGACGTCACAGCGGTGGAGCAGGGAGAGGTAAGTTTTGCAAGTGCTGGGGCCCTGAGCAAGCAGGGAGGGCCCACTCGTGTGCGCCGACACTGGCACAGGGCCCCTCATAGTACGCCGGTGTCTCTGATAGCGAGTGGGCCCCCCACCTGCTCAGGGCCCCCGGCACTTGCCCGGGTGCGCCAGGTGCTGATGCCGGCCCTGGGGGGGAGGTACAGCCCAGTTAGGGAGGTGGAAAAACTGGCATATGTTGAGGTGTAGGCTGGACGTTCAGCAGCTGCAAATGGAGGAATTGGAGAAGTCGGAGGAAGAGGAGGACAAAGAGAGCCATTTTGCTGGCAACCTATGTGTCATCAGGGGAAGGTGGTACAAAATCCTTTGAAACACAGGCATGGTTCATTTTAATGAAGGTGAGATCACCAACATTTTGGGTCGACAGCCGGGTCCTTCTTTCTCTCAGGATTGATTCAGCAGCACTGAAGACACTTTCTGATAGCACACTACCAGCAGGGCAAGCGGGCTCCTGTAAGGCATATTGTGCCAATTCAGGCCAGGTGTCCAGTTTACAGGCCCAGTAGTCAAAGGGGAATGAACTGTGAGGGAGAACATCGATAGGAGAGGAGAGGTAATTTTGAACCATAGTTGACAACTGCTGTCTCCTGTCTGTTGCAATCGATTCAGTATTACCCGTCGTGTGAGCGGTACTCGAAAAATCAGCCCACAACATGGTCATGAAACCCCTGTCTCCAACGCCATTTCGGCTGTGTGCACCACGAACACCTCTTCCATGTTGTCCAGTACAGCTCGTGGTAGAACCTGCACTGCTGCTGTGTGCTGGGAATGCCTCAAACAAAAGGTTTACCAGAGTTGCTTGTTTGTTCGCCAATATTAACTCTAGGTTCTCCTGTGGCATGATGTTCTGTAATTTGCCTTTATAGTGTGGATCGAGGATGCTGGCCAACCAGTAGTCGTCATCCTTCATAATTTTGGCAATGCGGGGGACCCTTTTTAGGATCCGCAAGACATAATCACACATGTGGGCCAATGTTCCAGGTGTCAATGATGCACTGCTGGTGGTGGGTGGAGGAGCACTTTCTGCCAAATCCATATCCCTCCAGTCACGCATAAACCCTGTACCTGACCTTGGCAAGCCAACATTTTCTCTTGCCCCTGAGAAGCATCCTCCTCCCCAAATAATCATCCCCCTCATCCTCCTCCTCCTCTTCCTCTTCTTCCTCCACCTCATCCAGGACAGTTCCCTGAGCAGACAATGGCTGACTGTCATCAAGGCTTTCCCCCTCCTCCTTCTCCTCCTCCACTGCAGACGCCTGATCTTTAATGTACGTCAAAGTTTGCATGAGCAGACACAGAAGTGGGATGCTCATGCTTATGATGGCGTCATCTGCGCTTACTAGCCGTGTGCATTCTTCCAAACTCTGAAGGACTTTACAGAGGTCTTTCAGCTTTGACCACTGCACACCTGACAACTTGATGTCTGCCCTCAAACTGCCTGCCCGTGTTTCCTCCCACAA
>JARQOD010000005.1:27263911-27309009 GCA_033576555.1 Oophaga sylvatica
TATACTATGTAGAAGTGTATGAACTACAAATATAAATATATATATATATATGTGTCACAAATTCAATGACATGTATATATATATATTGAGGTGTAAAATTGCTGAAAAAAAATGCGTGGGCTCCCGCCCTATTTTCGCAAACCAGACAGACAAAGCCAGTGAGTGGGGGCAGATATAATAGCCAGAGAGGGACCAATATTTTTGCCCCCCCCCGGTACTAACATCTGCCCCCAGACACCCAGGAAAGACAAATCTATAATTAGATTCGCCCTTTCTGGCACTTTGCCGTCTATTCCCATTGCCCCTTAGCGGTGGCGAATGGGTTAATATGGGGGTTTAAAGCCACCTTGCTATTGAAAGGTGACCTTAAGCCAGGTTAATAATTGAGAGCTGTTCAATTAGACAACTATCAATTATTAATCCTATTGCATGAAATAAAAATAAAACACACACACTTTAATTAAAAATCATTTTAATGAAATAAAGACACATGTTTTTTGACCATCTTTTATTTTACTGCAAAAACATTTCCTGTAATAAAAATAAAATAAAAAGCAAAAATTTTTCTTACCTATCCCATGCACAGTCAGGTCCCACGGTGTAATCCTTCAGAAAGGGTTTAATGTTTACTGCAGGGACCGCAGCTAAGTTTGCAGCCTCACAGTAAACCCCAAATGAATGAGTTCCTCTCCTGCCTGACAGGAGAGTAAAGGCTGGGTGTCACATAACGATACACCAGCGATCCCGACAACGATATGCACTTGTCAGGATCGCTGGTGTATCGCTACATGATCGCTGCTGAGCTGCCAAACAGGCAGCTCAGGCAGCGTTGGGACAGCGACACTGCGGGTAACATCGCTTAAGGGGCCCCGTCTCACATAGCGATATCGCTACCGAGATCGCTGCTGAGTCACTAGTTTTGTGACGCAGCAGCGACCCTCACCAGCGATATCGCTGTGTGTGACATTCAGCGACGATCAGCCCCCCTGCCGGGTATCGCTGATCGTCGCAGAAATGTCAGGACCTTTTTTGATCGCTGGTTTCCCTCTGCCCGGCACGCATCGTGCGTGTGACAGGCGGGAAACCAGCGATCAAGGTCCTGACATTTCAGCGCGATCACGATACCGGCAGGGGGGCTGATCGTCGCTGAATGTCACACACAGCGATATCGTGGTGAGCTCGCTGCTGCGTCACAAAACTAGTGACTCAGCGCGATCTCGGTAGCGATATCGCTATGTGAGAGGGCCCTTAAGTGAAAGCTTAATTGATTGCTTTCCACTTTCACTTCAGGTCAGCCAGGGACACAATCAGTGACGTCAGAGGGAATGATTAACAAAAATAGGGGTTCCTTCGAAAAAAAATGGCGTGGGGTCCCCCCTATTTTTGTTAACCAGCCAGATGAAGCAGACCGCTGAGGCCTGGATTTTCAGGTGTTAAGGAGCCAAGATCCATGGACCTTGCCAGCCTGATAATACCAGGCCACAGCAGTCTGCATATCTTGGCTGATTAACAAAATAGGGGATCCCCTCGAAAAAAATTGGCGTGGGGGTCCCCCCCCATTTTTGTTAACCAGCCAGATGAAGCAGACCGCTGAGGCCTGGATTTTCAGGCTGTTAAGGAGCCAAGATCCATGGACCTTGCCAGCCTGATAATACCAGGCCACAGCAGTCTGCATATCTTGGCTGATTAACAAAAATAGGGGATCCCCTCGAAAAAAATTAGCGTGGGGTCCCCCTATTTTTGTTAACCAGCCAGATGAAGCAGACCGCTGAGGCCTGGTTTTTCAGGCTGGTAAGGATCCAATATCCATGGACCTTGCAAGCCTGATAATACCAGGCCACAGCAGTCTGCTTAGCTTGGCTGGTTAACAAAAATAGGGGATCCCCTCGAAAAAAAAAACGGCGTGGGGATCCCCCTATTTTTGTTAACCAGCCAAGTAAATGCAGACTGCTGCGGCCTGGTATTAAAAGACTGTCAAGGCCCATGGATTTTGGCCCTCAACAGCCTGATAATACCAGGCTACAGCAGCCCCACATTTGGCGCATCAAAAGATGTGCCAATTGTGGCACTTTACCCGGCTCTTCCCACTTGCCCTGTAGCGGTGGCAAGCGGGGTAATAAGGGGTTATTGTCACCGTTGATTGCACGGTGACAATAAGCCCGGTTAATAATGGAGAGGTGTCAATAGACACCGATCCATTATTAATCCCAAAGTTATTAAATGTGTAAAAAAAAGACAAAGCAAGAAAAAAGTATTTTAATGAAATAAAAGAGACAACACAGTTTTCATTTCTTTTATTATACACTCATTCCTGCGACGCCATCGATCTCCTGTAAAAAAAGAAAAAAAAACAAACCAACAGTATACCACCTGTCCGACGCAGATCCATAGTAACGATTGTCCCACGACGATCCAACTCTGCTACATCGCAATGACAGGCAGAGCCTGTCATCGCAACGCAGCACAGCTGATTACCTGCTTCCCGGCGGTGACGTCATCGGACTGACTGCTTTACGGCCGGGATTACCCAGCAGTCACTGCAGTTATCGCGAGAAACTGCATGTGACCGCCGGGGAGAAGAGGATGGCGGCCATGAAGCAGTCCGGATGTGACCGCCGGAGATCTTCTGCCAGGTAAGTGCCGCTGACTCCTGACAGACCCGACAGACGGACACTGACAGTGACAGTGACATCCCGATTCCGTATCCGATAAGACGAAAATATCGGAACTCGGAATCGGAATTCCGATACAGCTAATATCGGCCGATACCCGATATTTGCAGTATCGGATGCTCAACACTAGTGGCCACCTACAGTTCCTCCGAACTGTGCATGTCACTAGGATGACCTCTGCTCCATGTGGGGTCTAGGACCTCATCATCCCCCTCACCATTTTCAACCAACTCCTCAACTCTGCCCGCCTTGCCAGTCTGCACATTGCAGAAAGACGCTGCAATTGGCAACTGAGTTTTGTCATCATCTAACCTGCATTGTTCAACTGACAGTGTGTAGTAACCCTCCCACATACTCATCCTCCAACCTAACAATTGGTTTAACACCAGTGCATCGGATCTCTTCCACTTCTGCAGCAGGAGCAGGTAAATGGGCCATGGAACTCCAGCCAGCAGAGTCATCAAAAAAGCAGAAGAGTCTGCTGCATGGCTTGGCTGATTTAAAAGGAGTGTAGGTGCAAGCTAGATAACCATGGTCCTCAGGTACCAACTGTGCACTTTCTGCAGTGGACCGGGTAAAAGATAATGTGTGGGAACTGAAGACACTCAAAACAATCCAATCTAACACCTTTTCAACATTTTGTGGTCTCACGATTAGTGCAACAGTATTCGGCCCTACGAAAGAATGCAAAACTGCCTGTCATCTGCATGCACCAGAGGAATGAGCTGTATTTGGGCACGTAGCAGGTACTGAACTACCATGTCCTCTTGATGCATCAGGTACACCAGGCCCACTACTGCCACATCTACGTCCATTATTTTAGGTTTTCGTTTTTGGAATAGTTTTTTCTAAACACTATTCGCAAAAAGATGGCAGAAGAGTAGATTTTGTTATTTGCAACAGTACTAAAAAACAGACACCAGTCCTAATAGATAATTTTTTGGTACAAAAAATGGCAAGTAGGTTGCTGATGCTAATTATTTATTTTACGGACTAATAAAAAACTGACACCAGTCCAGATAAATTATTTTTTGGGCCTAGAAATGGCAACTACTGTAGATGGCTGATGTCAATTATCTATTTCACTGACTAGTAAAAAATAGACATCGGCTTCAAGGACAGTACTCCCACAGGTGATCGGGTGCAGAGTACACACAGCGGCTTCAATGACAGTACTCCCATGGGCAGGGGGTGCAAAGTACACACAATGGCTTCAAGGACAGTACTCCCACAGTTAGGAGTGTGCAAAGTACACACAGCACCTTAAAGGACAGTACTACCAAAGGCAGGGGTGCAGGGTACACACAGCGGCTTAAAAGAAGTACTCCCATAGGCGAGGAAGTGCAGAGTACACACAGCAATTTAACCCCTTTCTGACATCGTACGTAATGATCTGTCCATGTGACTTGGACCAATTTGACAATGGACGGATCATTACATCATCGCGATCTCCCACGACGAGGGGGGGTGCACGGGAGATCGCCACTGGGTGTCAGTTGATTTTGACAGCTGACACCCGTAACTAGGTGTCAGGAGCGGTCACAGACCGCTCCCGGCACTTTACCCCCCAAAATGCTGCAATCGAACAATATGGCAGCATTCCGGAAGCTGGCACAGGGCTGACAGCCCCTCTGCCTTTGGATCGGAAGCCCCGGCATGATGCGGGGTCCTGATAGTTGCCATGGTGAGCGGATGTCGTCATGACGACATCCGGGTCACCAGAGCTAGGAAACTTGTTAATCATGCGCAGTGCATGATCAGCAATTCTCTTTGTCAGTGCAACGCAGATAGCTTCTATGGCAAGCAGATGCTGCTTCATCTGCATGCTATAGAAGCAATCAGCCTGCAAAAAATGATTGTACCGACAAAGTAAAAAATTAGGAAATAGTAAAAAATGAAAATAATTGTAAAAACATTAAAAAAAATCAAAAATAATAAAAAAATATGTATTCTATCTCTAAATAAATATTTGAATGAAAAAAATATAAACAATAAAAGTACACATATTTGGTATTGCTGCGTCCGCAATGACCAGACCTATAAAACTGCCCGACTAGTTAACCCCTTTAGTGAACACCATAAAAAAAAGAAGGCAAAAAACAATGCTTTATCATCATACTGCCAAACAAAAAGTGGAATAACAAGCAATCAAAAAAACGGATTTAAGTAAATATGGTACCGCTGAAAACGTCATCCTGTCTCGGAAAAAACGAGCCACTGTACAGCTCCATCAGTGGAAAAATAAAAAAGTTATAGCTCTCATAATAAAGTGATGCAAAAACAATTATTTTTTTCTATAAAATAGTTTTTATTCTATAAAAGCGCCAAAACATAAAAAAATCTAAATGAGGTATTGCTGTAATCGTACTGACCCGATGAATAAAACTGCCTTACCAATTTTACCACACACAGAACGGTATAAAATGCCCCCCCAAAAAATAAATTATTTAATTGCTGGTTTTTGCTCATTCTGTCTCCCAAAAATCTGAATAGAAAGCGATCAAAAATGTCATGTGCCCAAAAACTGTACCAATAAAAATGTCAGCTTGTCCCGCAAAACACAAGCCCTCACATGACTGTGGGCCAAAATATGGAAAAATTATAACTCTCAAAATGTGGTGATGCAAAAACTATTTTTGCAATAAAAAGCGTATTTTAGCATGTGACAGCAGCCAAACATAAAAACCTGCTATAAGGCCTCTTTCACACGTCCTGATATTTCCGGTACCGAAGATATCAGTGTCCGTGTTTGTAATACGTGTGGCAACCGTGTGCCATCTCAGTACCACATGGACGGGCGCCAGGAAAGAAGCATTACAGTAAGCGCTGTTCCCCGGCGCCGGGTGCTGAACATGGCTCTTATCATTCTACCCTGCTCTGCCGGCGATCGGCGCAAGCAGGGTAGAATGATGAGAGTTACATTTAAGTGATGTGAATACTTTTCCATCCAAAGATGACAAAAATATTCTTAGAGTGATACCTTTATTGGCTAACCAGAAAATTATATGTTCGCAAGCTTTCAGAGCGCACAGGCTCCTTCTTCAGGCAAGATTACGGATCCAAATGTAATCTTCCCTGAAGAAGGAGCCTCTGCGCTCTGAAAGCTTGCGAACATATAATTTTCTGGTTAGCCAATAAAGGTATCACTCTAAGAATACTCTTGTCATCTTTGGATGGAAAAGTATTCACATCGATTTTTCTGGCTAACACGGTACCACAATATAATTTATTATTGTACAACATTTAAGTGATAAAAGAGACAGCAGGTGGCATCTGATGTGATTATTAGTCCAATCAACCCCTGCTGCTGCTAATAACAGTGACAGCAGAAGCGGCTGATGGTGGTATTCATGAGCCGCCGCCTGTACTATAAATAAATGAATAAAACGACGTGGGTTCCCCTGTATTTTCTATAACCAGCCAGGCAAACTCACAGCTGGGGGCAGCAATCCTCAGCTATCAGCTTCAACAAGGCTGGTTATCAAGAATAGAGGAATCCCCATGCTGTTTTTTTGAATTATTTAAATAAATAATTTAAAAAAATGGCGTTAGGTCCCCCTATTTTTGACAACCAGACCTTGCTAAAGCAGACAGCTGGGGGCTGGTATTCTCAGGCTGGAAAGGAGCCATGGATATTGAACCCCCCCAGCCTAAACATGGCAGCCCGCAGCTGCCCAGAAAAGGCACATCTATTAGATGCACCAATTCTGGTGCTTTTCCTGGTTCTTCCCACTTGCCTTGTAGCGGTGGCAAGTTGGGTAATATTTGTGGGGTTGATGTCACCTTTGTATTGTCAGGTGGCATCAAACCCATGGCTTAGTATGGAGAGGTGTCTTTAAGACACCTCTCCATTACTAATCCTATAGTTGTATGGTAAATAAAGACACAGCCAGAATAAAGTCCTTTATTTGAAATAATATTAAACACATTGTTCCATTTTTATTTAAATGCCTAATTTCAGCGAAGCCCTTAATCTCCTGTAATAAAAGTAAAATAAAAAAACAACAATATACCATACCTGTCCATTGTTCTGTCCCATGCCGTAATCCAATGCTGGGGATAATTCGTTTTTAACCTGGATGGTGCCAAGATGCGACCGTCCAGGCTGATAACCACTGGTGAATGAGCTGCTGGGAACGCAGTGTCAGTAACCGGGGGTGACATCATAGAGGTTAAATCCGGTCATTGAGACACCGTTTCCAGCCAGGCTGAACTGCAGTGACTTTGGTGAGATCCCCTCTAGCACCATGAGCCGTGAGCGTTCACGGTGCTAGCGGGGATCTCATCGGATATCACCGCAACTCAGTCCAGTTGGATACAGAGCCCAATGACTGTATGTAACTGCGGTGACTTCGGTGAGATCCCCGCTAGCACGGTGGAAAAGTTTTTAAAGATGGTCAAGCAATACCTGGCTGACTAAACCAACATACTCCCTAACTCCACTATGACTTTCAAGTATTGGGTCTCAAAGCTTGACACGTGGCATGAGTTGTCGCTCTATACCTTGGAGGTGTTGTGCTGCCCTGCTGCTAGCATCTTATCTGGGTGGGTTTTTAGTGTCTCCAGGGAAAGGGTCATAAGAGACATGCACTTTTGCCTGTCAGCAGACAATGCTGACAGGCTCACTCTCATAAAAATGAGCAAAACCTGAGGTAGCCAACACTTTTACACATCACCAGAAGACAGCATCACAAAAAGTGTTAGTAATATTCAATATTTAAATGAAGTCCACAAGTTGTTGCCTTTCATGGGTCTGTGGATGAGCTTAATCACATTATCTGTCTGGTTTTGCACTTTTTACAAAGCCTTTACTACTGCATAAGTACATCATCTACATTTTCAAAAAATGTACATTCAAAATGTTATGGATTCAATGACTCATTCATACAGTTTAACATGGGTATTGTTGCATTATGGTGGTATGTAAAACTTACAAAAATCATGGAATAATAGTTCAGATTACTCAACCATACAGTATTACATGCTTTATGTCACATTTTTGTGGTATCTAACAGTAGAAAAAAGCATTTGAAAATTTACACTGCTCAAAAAAATAAAGGGAACACTCAAATAACACATCCTAGATCTAAATGAATGAAATATTCTCATTGAACACTTTGTTCTGTACTACGTTGAATGAGCTGTCAACATAATCACACAAAAATCATCAATGGAAATCAAATTTTTGAACCAATGGAGGCCTGGATTTGGAGAGACCCCCAAAATGAAAGTGGAAACGAGTCAAAATGATGCTCAGTATTGTGTGTGGCCTCCATGTGCCTGTATGACCTCCCTACAACACCTGGGCATGCTCCTGATGATGTTGTGGATGTTCTCCTGAGGGATCTCCTCCCAGACCTGGACTAAGGCATCCATCAACTCCTGGACAGTCTGTGGTGCAACGTTACGTTGGTGGATGGAGCGAGACATGCTGTCCCAGTTGTGCTCAATCGGATTCAGGTCTGGGGAATGGGCAGACCAGTCCATAGCTTCAATGCCTTCATCTTGCAGGAACTGCTGACACACTCCAGCCACATGAGGACTGGCATTGTCCTGCATTAGGAGGAACCGAGGGCCAACCGCACCAGCATATGGTCTCACAAGGGGTCTGAGGATCTCATCTTGGTACCTAATGGCAGTCAGGCTACCTCTGGTGAGCACATGGAGGGCTGTGTGCCCCTCCAAAGAAATGCTACCCACACCATTACTGACCCACTGCCAAATCGGTCATGCTGAAGGATGTTGCAGGCAGCAGATCGCTCTCCACGGTGTCTCCAGACTCTGTCACGTCTGTCACGTGCTGAGTCTGAACCTGCTGCCTGCAACATCCTTCAGCATAGCCCGTTTGGCAGTGGGTCAGTAATGGTATGGGGTGGCATTTCTTTGCCCTTTTCCCAGACCTGAATTCGATTGAGCACATCTGGGACAGCATGTCTCGCTCCATCCACCAACGTCATGTTGCACCACAGACTGTCCAGGAGTTGACTGATGCTTTAGTCCAGGTCTGGAAGGAGATCCCTCAGAAGAACATCCGCAACCTCATCAGGAGCATGCCCAGGCGTTGTAGGGACATCATACAGGCATGTGGAGGCAACACACAATACTGAGCATCATTTTAACTTGTTTCCACCTTAATTTTGTCTTGTTTTGATTTTCATTTTGACTTGTTTCCACTTTCAATTTGGGGGTCTCTCCAAGTCCAGGCCTCCATTGGTTCAAAAATTTGTTTTCCATTGATGATTTTTGTGTGAATATATTGACAGCACATTCAACTTTGTACAGAACAAAGGATTCAAGGAGAATATTTCATTCATTTAGATCTGGGATGTTTTATTTGAGTTTTCCCTTTATTTTTTGAGCAGTGTAGTTTCTTTCTTCACATTTCTTACCCATACACTAATCTTTATTCTGGGTTACATTATTGTGATATATAAGACTGAAAAAAATGTTTAAAAATGTTGCTGGGTTACATTTCTCAGCCATACGGTATTACGTGTTCTTGGGTACATTTCGGTGGTATATAACCTTCCAAAAATGTTCTCAAAACTTTATTGTTATTATTTTTATCACCCATAGAATATTCTATGGTCTGGAGTACATTTCCATGGTATATAAACCTAAAAAAAACTTGTTCAAAACTTATTGTTATTATATTGATCAACGATAGAGTATTCCATTTTCTTGGGTACATTTCATTGCTATAAAAACTTGGTCAAAAATTTATTGGTATTATATTGCTCTATCTAGTGATGAGTGAGCGTGCTCATCACTGCTCATTACTCGCTCGAAAACCACTGTTGAGTCCCCGCCCCTCATGTTTTGCGCTTCTTAGACAGCCATTAAACATGCAGAGATTGCCTGCCAGTCACTGTAATGCCATATCCATCTTGGTTGTGGCATTACTGTGATTTTCTGTCCTCATGGCGTTATTGGGTCTACATAAGACCAGTGACGCCATGCTCTCCACAGTTTACCAACAGACACAGGCTTTGAAGGGAGAAGTGCTGTGCTGCTGAGCTGGGGAAGGAGTTGTAGCTGTGTATAAGCAGGGATTAGACAGGTGTAATCTTTCTTTCAACGGCAACAACAGCACTTATTAGGGCTTATTATAATCAATATTCATACTGCTGATAGCAGCACTTAGGTAGAGATTGTGCTGAAATGTTAGTGTAGCACATGATAGGGCTAATAACATGTCCTTTCTACTGCTACTCATACCAAAGCCCCTTCAAGTTCTCAGGGCTAATAATATTCTTTTTGCTCATAAACCTGAAAGATTATTCCAGCAATGAAATCTTATATGCCATTTATACTGCGCCAGTTGTGTATCAAAGCGTGCGGCCAGACTTGGTTGGTTATCAATAGCATTGCTATGTTGCTCCTGCACTATAAAAAGTTCATCTGAGTTTGGCAAATTTTGTTGTAATACTAATTCTGCAAATTATTTTTAAAATAGCCTCGTTATATTACTCCTGTACTGTAACAAGATGTCACGCTGGGGCGAGTGAGGATGCCCAGCATGCGGCGCAACACCAGGAAAAATGTACAATGAAACCCTGGCAATAGGGGGGTCACCTCCTTACATTAACCCGAGTTTGATCTCTCCACTCCCTTTCGTCCCTAGACGGGTCCTTCCCCCATGTGCAAACACGTGACTAAGCCCTTGCTGGCCCTGAACTTACACTGTCTAGTGCACAGGCCAGCAAAAAACTAGTCCCACTACTACAATAAAACAACACAAAGAAGATACAACAAACAGTGGGAAAATACACAAATAACACTACAACACTATTTAGCTTCTTCAACAGGAAACTTCACTGCTGCAACTGCAATGTGATGACACACCTGTGAATCAAGTCCACTGAGGTGGGCAAAATTTCCTCTGATACTAATCCTGCAAAGTTTTTTTTTTAGCAGTGAAATATTATACACCATTTATACTGTGCCAGTTGTGCATCAAAATAGAAAAGCCATAGTTGGTTAGAAATAGCATTGCTATATTGTTCCCGGACTGTAATAAGTCCATCTGAGGTGGGAAAATTCCTGTGATATTAATCCTGCAAAATGTAAGGTTCTGTGTATCTGTTTCTGAAACTCAGTTTGTTCGTCGGCCATTTTGCTTTCTGTTTTGCTGCAGCTATCTTGCCCTCAGTCAAAATGGAGTTTTCCAGCTTGCATGTTCCCGCCCTGATTCTCTCCGTTTGCTTCTTAAACAGCCACAGCTGAGCAATCAGTGCTTCAGAATCTAGCCTGCAGTGAACCTGTGTTCTGACTCCTGAAGCCTTGGACCTTGTACTCCAGCCATTCCTACTGAGGAACTCTGAAGCACTTGTGGACTCTGAACTCTGCTCTTGAGAGCCTCACGTTTGCATGGACTTGCGGTAACAGAGAAGAAGATCTGAATCTGTTGTGGAGAGTTATTGCTGAGCTTAGATTACTCTGGCCTGCTGTGTCTCCTGCTTCTGTGTTTGCAACCTGTGTGTTTATTTTTGCCAATTTGTATGAAGCAATACAAGACTTTCTTTATCAACCTGTGTCTCAAGTATTTTCATCGCACCCAAGCACAAGACGCTATATGAACTGTACCACATACATTACAAGATTCTGAAGCCAAACGTTAGTGTCTGCTGGGTCTGGAAAGGCTTGTCTGCTGTACTGTGGATATCGGATGTCCGGTTGTACTTTCTGTGATGACAGTGGTTGTGACTTCTCACAACCATTCCAGGTGAGCAATTCCCTTAAGTTTTTTTTTCTGCAGTGTTATCACAGGTAAACACTATTGTTTTTTTTTTTTTTTTTTTTCTCTTCTCTTTTTGTCTGCTGAAACTCTGGATATCAGATGTCTGGTTGAAAGCTTTCTGTGATGATAGTGGTTGTGACTTCTCACAACCATTCCAGGTGAGCAGTTCCCTTTAAGTTTTTTCTTTCTTCAGTGTTGCCACAGGTGAACACTATTGTTTTTTTTTCTCTCTCTTCTTCCAGTATCCTGTCTTAAAAGATCTGGAAAATGGAGGCCCGCATAAAGGAACTTTGCGGAGTGACTGATAATATCCTTGCAGATTTGCAGAATATAAAGACCCGTTTTACAAATCTTCAGGACCTAAATAATCACAATTTGCAAGTGGTTGGACAGACTACCCAGGATTTGCGAGCCAGGATTGAGGTTCTGGAGGGGCGAGTCCAGGCTCCTGCCGTGGCCCCGAGTTCTGGGATTCCCAAGTTGCCCCCTTTTCGTTTTGGTGGTGAACGTGAAAAATTCAGGGGATTTGTTAATCAATGTAATCTTTTTTTTTCTGCACATGCTTCACAATTTCCTACTGAACGATCTAAGGTGCTTACTATAATTATGTTGCTTACCAACAAGGCTTTGATATGGGCAAACCCTCTGATTGAGACTGAGGATGATTGTTTGAATCACCTTGATGATTTTATTTCAGCCATGGGGCAGGTGTTTGATGACCCCAATCGAGGTGCAACAGCTGAAGCAGCCATGTTAGCTTTGCGCCAAGGTAAGCACTCGGTAGCTGAATATGCCTTGGATTTCAGGAGATGGGCCCTTGATACCACCTGGGACAATTCCGCCAAAAAATCTATTTTTCGAAAGGGGTTATCCCCACTGATTAAGGATGAACTTGCTCGTGCCGACCCTCCCACTGCGTTAGGTGACTTTATTAACTACTGCATCCGTATTGATACTCGTTTAACTGAACGCAGGCAAGAGAGATGGTTCGAAAGCAATCGTACTAACCTTTTCCTACCTTCCTCTCCAGCTAAGGAACCTTTGAATAGGATTACACGGGAACCTGAACCTGAACCCATGCAGGTAGACTCTTTACTACGACGGGTTAGTGATGCACGCAAGGAACATCGTTTTAAGGAGAATCTATGTTTTTATTGTGGTAAGTCAGGGCACTTTATTATTAACTGTCCCAGCCGTTCTCGCAAGACTACTGCAGCACTCATTCATTGTGAGTGTTGCGAGAGGGGATCTGTCAGGTCCGAGCCTCAGGCTCCAGAGAGAGCTGCAGCAACAGATCTTGATTTCTCGGACTTAAACTCCGTTACCTCTGAGGACGTTGACTGTGTAAATGCTGCCATCTTTCAAGTTTCCTCAGCGGTGTCCCAGCTGAGTTGTAAGAAAAACAATTCTCACTGTTTTCTTTCCATCAAACTCTGGGTTGACTCAGCCTGGGTGTCTAGCTCTGCTATGATCGACTCAGGTGCAAGTGGAAATTTTATGGATGTCTCCTTTGCTCTAAAACAGGGAATACGTTCAGTGAAGAAGGCTACTCCAGTACAGATGGAAACTGTGGATGGTTCCCTGCTGACCTCTGGACCAGTGGATCAGGAAACAGAGCCTTTAAAGGTTCTTATGGGTAAAGATCATCAAGAGAAACTGTCCTTTATGCTTATCTCTTCTCCTCACTTTCCCATTATTCTAGGGCTACCATGGCTGCAGGCTCAGAATCCTACCATTAACTGGGAGACCAAGGAATTACACTTTCCAGAGAAACAGATGAGTCCAAAAATTTCAGCTTGCTCTGTTCCTAAAGGAACCATGTCAGTCCCTGAACTACCAGCTGTATACCAGGACTATGTGGATTTATGTGACAAGAAGAACGCTGACCAGCTTCCTCCTCACCGTCCATATGATTGTCCAATTGAATTATTGCCTGGAGCAGAGATACCTTTTGGTAAGATCTACCCCCTGGCGGGGCCCGAGCTGAAGGCTTTAAAAGAGTACATAGACGAAAATCTAGCCAAGGGCTTCATACGCCCCTCTTCATCTCCTGCAGGGGCACCCATATTCTTTGTAAAGAAGAAAGATGGATCCCTGAGACCATGCGTAGACTATAGGGAACTCAATAAGGTTACTATTAGAAACCGTTATCCATTGCCTTTAATCCCTGAGTTATTGGAGAGAGTGCGACATGCCAAAATTTTTTCTAAACTAGATCTTCGTGGGGCCTATAACTTAGTCCGTATTAGACCTGGGGATGAATGGAAGACTGCATTCAGGTCACGCTATGGACACTTTGAATATCTGGTTATGCCTTTTGGTCTGAGTACCGCCCCAGCCACTTTCCAACACTTGGTGAATGACATCTTCAGGGATCTCCTAGATACATTCGTGGTAATTTATTTGGATGATATTTTAATTTTTTCTAACTCCACAGAGGAACATCATGGACATGTGAGAATGGTCTTGGAACGTCTAAGACAAAATCATCTTTACATCAAGCTTGAAAAGTGTGAATTCCATAAGACCGAAATTCAATTTCTGGGGTATGTACTGTCTACACAAGGAATTAGTATGGATGGAAGTAAAACCCAAGCCATCAATGATTGGCCAAGTCCTAGAAATGTGAAGGAGGTACAGCGCTTCATCGGGTTTGCAAACTTCTATAGACGTTTCATTAGAAATTTCTCTGAGGTAGTGTCACCTATCACCCAACTTACCCGGAAAGAGTCTAAGTTCTCCTGGACTCCCCAAGCCCAGGAAGCATTTTCCCGTCTAAAAGATAAATTTACCACTGCACCTATCCTAGTACATCCCAACCCAGAGCTTGCCTTCATAATAGAGGTGGATGCTTCAGACTGTGCCGTGGGAGCTATACTCTCTCAGAGAACAGGTGAGAAGAATGTCTTGCATCCCTGTGCCTTCTTTTCCCAGCAGTTGTCTTCGGCTGAGAAGAACTACGGTGTGGGCAATAGAGAGTTGTTGGCCATTATTGCCGCCTTCAAAGAATGGAGACACCTTCTTCAAGGAGCTGCACAGCAAATAGTCGTTCTGACAGACCATCGTAATCTTGAGTTTATCAGGTCGGCTAAGTGCCTGACTCCTCGCCAGGCTCGCTGGAATCTTTTCTTAAACCAATTTAATTTTATTATTTCTTATAGACCAGGATCGCGCAATGGAAAGGCTGATGCACTCTCTAGGATTTACTCAGCAGAGACACGTCCAATTACTCCTCCTAAGACTATTCTTCCTGACTCTAGATTCCTAGGAGTGATTCATCATCAAGACCTAATTAAAGACATCAAGGAAGCATACCATGCGGATTCTTTTTTGGCTCAACCCCCAAGGGACGTAAGTCTTGTCTTTAAGAATGGTGTGTGGATTCTGGGACAACGTCTGTATATACCTGAAACAGTCAGATTGAGAGTATTGCAACTCATTCACGATTCCAAAATAGCCGGGCATAGAGGAATTCTAAAGACACAGGAATTTCTTTCTCGTTTCTTTTGGTGGCCCACTTGTAGGAAGGATGTTTTGGACTATGTCACTTCGTGTGAGGTTTGTGCAAGATGCAAAACACCTCGCTCTTCACCAACTGGTCTGTTACAGCCTCTTCCCACCCCGTCCCGCCCGTGGGGATCCATTTCTATGGACTTCATTGTGGAATTACCAACCTCTCAAGGGAAGAACACTATCCTAGTGGTGGTTGACCGTTTAACAAAGGCAGCTCATTTTATCCCTTGTGTCGGCTTACCCACTGCAAAACAGACATCAGATTTGATGATTAAAGATGTGTTTCGCTTACATGGAGTACCGGATGAGGTTATTTCGGATCGAGGGGTGCAATTCACTTCTAGGTTTTGGCAAAATTTCTGTGCAGCATTGGACATTAAAGTAAACCTTTCTTCTGCTTTTCATCCCCAGACTAATGGACAAACCGAACGAACCAATCAAACCCTGGAGCAGTATCTCCGCTGCTTTATCTGCCACCTACAGGATGATTGGGTGGATCTACTTCCATTGGCTGAGTTCTCTTACAACAACTCTCAAAGTGCCTCCACTAAACAGTCTCCTTTTTACTCTAATCTAGGTTATCATCCTAACATTCTACCACGATTTCCCATAGAGACGCCTTTGCCAGCAGTGGCTGAAAGAGTCACGACTTTACAGAAGAATATGGATCTTCTAAAGGAGAATCTGGAATCGGCTCAGGAAAGATACAAGAAGGCAGCAGATAAATTTCGTAAACCTGCACCAGCTTTTAAGGTAGGAGACCTGGTCTGGCTGTCAACCAGAAATCTTAAATTAAGGATTCCATCGTCTAAGTTGGGACATAAGTACATTGGACCCTATAAAATCAGTAAGATTATAAGTGCCGTTGCTTGTCGTCTTCAATTGCCCAGAACTATGAGAATCCACCCTGTCTTTCATGTATCCCTACTAAAGGCTGCGACGCCCAATACGTTTCCTGGACGTTCTTCTCCTTGCCCTGACCCAGTGCTAGTCGATGGTCAGGAAGAATTTGTGGTGGAAAGGATTTTAGATTCCAGGTTGTATAGAAATCAGTTACAATATCTGATTAAATGGCAGGGCTACCCAGTGGAGGACAACTCATGGGAGCCAGTCAATAACGTTAATGCTCCTCGCTTGCTCCGTCAGTTTCATCAGAGGTACCCACACAAGCCTGGTCTGAGGTCATCCGGAGGTTGTCCCTAAGGGGGGAGTAATGTAAGGTTCTGTGTATCTGTTTCTGAAACTCAGTTTGTTCGTCGGCCATTTTGCTTTCTGTTTTGCTGCAGCTATCTTGCCCTCAGTCAAATGGAGTTTTCCAGCTTGCATGTTCCCGCCCTGATTCTCTCCGTTTGCTTCTTAAACAGCCACAGCTGAGCAATCAGTGCTTCAGAATCTAGCCTGCAGTGAACCTGTGTTCTGACTCCTGAAGCCTTGGACCTTGTACTCCAGCCATTCCTACTGAGGAACTCTGAAGCACTTGTGGACTCTGAACTCTGCTCTTGAGAGCCTCACGTTTGCATGGACTTGCGGTAACAGAGAAGAAGATCTGAATCTGTTGTGGAGAGTTATTGCTGAGCTTAGATTACTCTGGCCTGCTGTGTCTCCTGCTTCTGTGTTTGCAACCTGTGTGTTTATTTTTGCCAATTTGTATGAAGCAATACAAGACTTTCTTTATCAACCTGTGTCTCAAGTATTTTCATCGCACCCAAGCACAAGACGCTATATGAACTGTACCACATACATTACACAAAGTTTTCTAGACAGGGATACATGATACGTAATTTAAAATGGTAAAGCTGCTTGGTAAGGGACAAGAAAGTGGATGTGTTGCTGATGGTGAGCCCAGAGGCAAGGCCGTGGGCGAGGTCAAACTGTACCTGCTGCAGGAGCACATCAAACACACATCATGTTGACCTAGTTTCACGTCCCACTTTGTAAGGGGGCACTAAACACTACTCTTGAAGCTAGACTAATGTAAAAAGGTTGTTGGATAGATAGCAGATAATGCTTCCAGTCACTTTGCCAGCATCATCCTGTCTTCCATACGGTTTAGTCTAAGTAGCCATTATTCGGAACCACATAATCCTCATTCTGATCCTCCTTTCTCCCACCATGCTGAGTGCCCGGAGACAAGTGATCCAACACTTGGACACTCTGCCCTGCCCATTTTAAGCGGGACATGAGGAGATGGAATGTAGCGATGCTGAAATATTTGAGCATCCATGTTCAGTATTCCATCTTATTGGGTACATTTTGTTATTATAAATGCCTCAAAATACTTGGTCAAAAATGTATTGATATTATATTGCTTTATCTAGTGATGAGCGTGCTTGTCACTGCTCATTACTCGCTTGAGCATCACTGTCACAGCCCGCCCTGCATGTTTGAGCTTCTTAGTGTCACGCTGCATGAGAGAGAAGCAAGGTGCACAACAACTGGGAGAGGGAAGGGAAGCCCAAACACTAGGGATGTTGTGGGAGTGGAGACCCCTAGGCAGATCTAACAACACTCTGTCTCATCCGATGTCCCTAAACAGGCTACGCATCTATCAATGAGCAGGAATCAAATCCCTGGCTGACCCAAGTGATAGGCCCTGGATAGGGAGGGGACGGGGTGAGAGCTAGTCAGCATTACTGTGATTGGCCATCCGCATGGCATTATTGGGTCTATATAAGACTCGTTACGCCATGATCTCTACAGTTTACCAACGGACACAGGCAGAGTACGGAGAGGTGCTGTGCTGCTGAGCTGGGGAAGGAGTTGTATCTGGGTACAGGCAGGGATTAGACACATGTAATCTTTCTTTCAACTGCAACATTACTTAGTAGGGCTAATCGTAATCAATATTCATACTGCTGAATGGAACGCCGGGATCGCATGGGGCTATAAGGCCACCCTTACCCCGGTTTATGGTGCTCCTGAGTCGGAGATAACCGTGGCTAGGAGTAAGGCTGGGGGGTAAATGGGGCAAGGCCCGGTAAAAAGACCGCCAGACCTTCTATAACTTCGAGGACCTCACCAAGTGCTTGATTAACAATCAATTTAAATAAAAAGGCTGCTGTGGCCGTTATTACCCAAATTATGTCTGTCGCGTGTTTTTGCCAATGGTAAGGAAGGGAAAACGGGAGGGGAGGGGAAGGGGGGGTAAGTTGGTCATAGGAATCAGCCTATCCAGTGTCAAGTACCAGCCGGACGTAGGAGCACAGGGTAACGGGAGGCTGACATGACGCTGGGAGGCAGTGACGACAGGGACATGTAAGGGGGGTGTGGTGTAATGTGAGCCAGGAGGGGACCGGACGATTGGACGGGGGACAAAGAGCAGCACGGTGGCTCAGCAGATAGCATTACAGCCTTGCAGCGCTGGAGTCCTAGGTTCAAATCCCACCAAGGACAACATCTGCAAGGAGTTTTTATGTTCTTTCGTGTTTGCGTGAGTTTCCTCCGGGTACTCTGGTTTCCTCCCACATTCCAAAAACATACAGATAGGGAATCTAGATTGTGAGCCCCTTCGGGTACAGCGATGATAATGTGTGCAAACTGTAAAGCGCTGCGGAATATGTTAGCGCTATATAAAAATAAAGATTATTATTATTTATTATTATACTGCTGATAGCAGCACTTAGGTAGAGATTGTGCTGAAGAGTTAATTTGGCACAGGATAGAACTAATTGCATTGAGCTTTCTGCTGAAACTCAAACTCATTCTTACCATGATCTTTACTCAGAAATTCATCAAAGTTGTCAGTGTTGCTTTCCTCTAGAGTTTGTTGCTGCTATGTACAAGAAAAAATCTTTTCAGGGCCGATTATATTTTAGAATAATACCGCTCTTATCTGTAGTTTATCTAGGGTGAGATGTGGCAGAAGGAATAGCGTATTACAAGCGTTTAGTCAGGGATTATTGCCTTATAAATTATAATCCCTGCTGCTGTTTTTTCCATACACTCATTGACAGATTTGTGCTTTTATGGTGATCTGTACTCAAACATTCATCAAGCAGTCAAAATTAACTGATTAAATGTGTCCATTCGCAGTTTAAGTGTATCAGCTGTATGTAAGAGGTAGTGGTGGGAGACTTTACACTATTGGAGCTGGAATTACCACTTCCCAACTCTTTTGTGTTTTATTTCCACCCAGCTTTCTGTTGTGAATGTGTTAGAAATGAATTCTGAGCAGAAGCTCCCTCTGGTGGTTACAAACAGTACTGAACCATTCAATGAGGATTGGCAATCAGGAGTTACAGACTGGTCTTATATAAGGGAGGTTCCCTCCCATCATGGTTGCCGGTGATCAATTGTTCTTGTCTCAACTGTGGTTCCTGGTTCACTTGGAAGCTTGCTGAGTCTTGCCTCTTCTCCTGCTCTCAGATAAGATATTTTCTGTTTTTTGTTTTTGTGCTTACTATTTGCATATTTCTATGCATTTCTGTGAGGTTAGCCAGGTCTCCCCCCCCGGGGGGCTTGGGCTCCTCTCAGTTCTTCTTGAGCCACTGTTATTTGTTCATTTGCCTTTTCCAGTTTTTTCAGTGGCTGCAGCTTAGTTTTGTTACACCAGAGAACTAATTTAGGTGGTAGAGGTCGTGTGTTCTCAGGTGTTTTTGCAATTAGTAGAGTTGGTATTTTTTAGGGTTTTTTGGATTGCAGTAAGTGTCCTTCCTATCCTTTTCTTTCTAGGAAGATTGGGCCCCAACGTTTGCTCATACTATTTTCTGTCTGTGTCTGTATTCCTCTTGTCTAACCGCCATTACATGTTTGGGGGCTTCCTATGTTCTTTGGGGATTTGCTCCGGGACAGATAGCTTTCCTCTTTCTATCTTTAGGTGTAGTTAACCTCTAAGGCTGTGACGAGGCGTCTAGGACCAACGTAGGAACGCTCCACGGCTGCCTTTAGTTGTGGTGGTTAGTCAGGGTACTGCAATCCAGTAGATTCCAACCTCTCTGGTGTATTGCCGTTTTTGCCTGCTCTCCTCAGCTACCAAATCATAATAGCTTTCTGACACTGGACACTGCATTGTGACTCTAAATTCTTTTGGAATCTTCACATTTCATGATGCCTTGCACACAGTCAAGGAGCGCAGTGCCAGAGGCAGCAAAACAGATCCAAAATATGTTTGAACATCCACCATATTTGACTGTAACTACTGTGTCCTTTGTGTTCTACTAATTAGTTTCTTGCTTTTTGCAAGATCAAGGGGGTTTTCACTTGCTGTTTACTGTTACTTTTTAACAGCAGAGTATTTTTATACGCTTGTCTCACTGTGCTCATCTGTGTTTCAGTCTTTTGGTGGTGTGAACACTGTCATACAGACTTGTTCACTGTGTGCATGGCTCATTTGTTTGTATCTAATTGGTTTCTTGCGTTTGCAAGATCAGGGAGGTTTTCCACCCCTCCTTTGTGAGCCATGCACATAAAGGCCGTCCTCTTCAGTGTGTCCATATCGGACATTACCTGTCTGAATCCTGCTCATATAGGTACTATACACATGACCAGGTTTATACATCAGTTAGGGACTCTTCTGATACGGGTTACCTTGACGTTTGGTAGAGCGGCTTAGTATACATTTTTTGCAAAAAACGTATCAATCAAATACCCTGTTTTTTATAATCTTTTTACTAGCACTTGCTGTTTTTACTGTTTTTTTTTTGCAACATAGTATTTTCATACATTTGTTTCACTGTGCTTTTCTGTGTTTCAGTCTTTTGGTGGTGTGAACACTGTCATACAGACTTGTTCACTGTATGCATGGCTCATGTGTTTGTAAATATGTGTTCTTTAATTTGTAGGAATCATTCCATTTACAGTAAAGAGTAGAATGATATGTGTGACAATACAGCATTTTATCTTAATTATCCCTATTCCCGGCATCTATTTTCAGTAATATAAAACTAACCTTCCATAAAAACAGACGGCAAAGGAATGCATAAAGGGATCAATATTTTATTTATAATACAAAATTCAAACAGTATTTCAAAAATTGATAAGGATGCCTCCTTGTCAAGAGACAGATCTAGTTCAACCACCCACACATGATTTAGTAATGTAAAAAACACCAAACTCCAAATGGTAATGCAACTCATAAAATTTACTGGGTCAAAAGTTTACCATTACTATATCATATCTCATTAATAAAGTGCCCAAGTGCAAAATATAGATATAAATTAGATAAGTTATGGACAATATAAACAATGACCTTTAGATATAAAAACCACAAAGTTTTTATACCTAGAGGTCATTTTGTGGTTTTTATATCTAGAGGTCATTGTTTATATTGTCCATAACTTATCTAACTTATATCTATATTTTGCACTTGGCCACTTTATTAATGAGATATGATATAGTAATGGTAAACTTTTGACCCTGTAAATTTTATGAGTTGCATTACCATTTTGAGTTTGGTGTTTTTTTACATTACTAAACCATGTGTGGGTGGTTGCATGGGCGTACCCAGCGTGGGGCAGGGGGGGCAGCTGCCCCCCCAAGAAGCAGGGGCGCACAATGAAAGAACCGGCCCTTTGGCCCCGCCGACATTGAACTGATAGTTCAGTGCCGGCGGGCCCTTTAATCGCTGGCGGAATGTGGTGAGGAAGGCCTTGCGGCCTTCCATATGCAGCACAGACGACGTGATCGTCATCACGCCGCCTGCGCGCCCTGATGACGTCACGCCGCCTGTGCCAGGAGAAGACAGAGTCCAGCACGCGCTTCTTCAGAGCTGCGGGGGAGATAGGTGAGTACTGGCATTTTTTTGTTAATGCCGGGCCCGGTCTACTGGGGGCTATGCTGCCTATGGGGGATTATGCTGCCTATTGGGGCATTTACCTGCCTATTGGGGGACTATGCTACCTATGGGGGGATAATGCTGCCTATTGGGGGACTATGCTGCCTTTGGAGGATTATGCTGCCTATTGGGGCATTTAACTGCCTATTGGGGGACTATGCTGCCTATGGGGGGATAATGCTGCCTATTGGGGGACTATGCTGCCTATGGGGGATTATGCTGCATATTGGGGCATTTACCTGCCTATTGGGGGACTATGCTGCCTATGGGGGGATTATGCTGCCTATTGTGGGACTATGCTGCCTATGGGGGATTATGCTGCCTATGGGGGATTATGCTGCCTATTGGGGCATTTACCTGCCTATTGGGGGACTATGCTGCCTATGGGGGGATTATGCTGCCTATTGTGGGACTATGCTGCCTATGGGGGATTATGCTGCCTATTGGGCATTATGCTGCCTATGGGGAATTATGCTGCCTATTGGGGACTACTATACTGCTTATGGGGGATTATGCTGCCTATTGGGGTCTATGCTGCTTATGGGGGATTATGCTGAATATTGGGGGACTATGCTGCCTATGGGGGGATTACGCTACCTATGGGGGATTATGTTGCCTATTGGAGACTACTATGCTGCCTATGGGGGATTATGCTGCCTATTGGGGATTATGCTGCCTATGGGGGACTACTATGCTGCCTACTGAGGACTACTATGCTGCCTATTGGGGACTATGCTGCCTATTGGGACATTTACCTGCCTATTGGGGACCTATGCTGCCTATTGGGGACTATGCTGCCTATTGGGGACTATGCTGCCTATTGGGACATTTACCTGCCTATTGGGGTCCTATGCTGCCTATTGGGGACCTATGCTGCCTATTGAGGACATATGCTGCCTATTGGGGACCAATGCTGCCTATTGGGACATTTACCTGCCTATTGGGGACCAATGCTGCCTATTGGGGACCTATGCTGCCTATTGGGGACTATGCTGCCTATTGGGGACCTATGCTGCCTATTGGGGACTATGCTGCCTATTGGAAACTATGCTGCCTATTGGGGACTATGCTGCCTATTGGGGACCTATGCTGCCTATTGGGACATTTACCTGCCTATTGAGGACATATGCTGCGTATTGGGGATCTATACTGCCTATTGGGGACCTATGCTGTCTATTGAGGACATATGCTGCCTATTGGGACCTATGCTGCCTATTGAGGACATATGCTGCCTATTGGGGACCAATGCTGCCTATTGGGGACATTTACCTGCCTATTAGGGACTCTCGCACCACACCAGTCTGAGCCTGAGCTAAAAGCGGAGTTGTTCCAACATGTGCACTGATGAGGATGAAATGATATGGATTGGCAAGGCTGCAGTGATGGGCAGTGCAGGCTGTATGTCTCTGTGTGGGCAGTTTTATTGCTGGTATATTGTTTTTGTAGCACTGTATATATATTGGTATTTTACTAATAGCAATTTGGAATCCCTAGGAAATAATGATATCAAGAAAGAAAAAAATTGCTTCACTTGTGACAAATATGGAACCGAACATTGACCATCTCATTAGCCAAAAGCAGGCTCATAGTTCCCATTGAAATACCAGTAAGTTTGTTGATTTTTAACTTTGCTTTTTCTTTATTTTAAGTATTGTATTTGTTCCTGGTTTTTTTTTTTACTTCAAAATAGGAGTGTAGTATATGGTGTATACAGGGTCATACACATCGTGTGCGGTATATAGAGTGTATATACACTGCTGTATTATACTTTTCATATACAGATTATAATGCCTCTTATTCTTTGTATAGAGGTGAGTGTGCCATGTATAATATATGGTATATACAGCGTAGTGTCGCTTACACTGCTGTATTATACAATATACAACAGTTCTAATGCTCCATACCTAATATGCAGGATAATGTACAGTGTATATGATGTGACCTGTATAAGATGTGACATTGGCTTGCCCCCCCTAGTTTTGATCCTGGGTACGCCCATGGGTAGTTGAACTAGCTCTGTCTCTTGACAGGAGGCATCCTTATCAATTTTTGAAATATTGTTTGAATTTTGTATTATAAATAAATTATTAACCCCTTTATTCCATCAGACGTACTATTCCGTCCATGTGACCCTGGACCTAATTCCCATGGACGGAATAGTACGTCATGGGCGATCAGCTGCGCTCCCAGGGGGAGCGCAGCTGATCGCGGCCGGGTGTCAGCTGTTTATCACAGCTGACACCCAGCACTATGTGTCAGGAGCGGTCACGGACCGCTCCCGGCACATTAACCCCTGACACACCGCGATCATGTTTGTACCGGGGGCACAGGGGAGGATTGCGCAGGGAGGGGGCTCCCTGCGCGCTCCCCTGAGACCCTCAGAGCAGCGCGATGTGTCGCGCTGTTCCGAGGGCCCGTCCTCCCTCCAGGTCCCCGTATCCAAGATGGCGCCGGGGACCTACAGGGAGGCGGCTTCCTCAGTGCCTGCTGAGAGTAGGCGCAGAGGAAGCCTGCAGCGATGCCAGAGCGATCGCTGGTGTGACAGAGTGCTGTGCACACTATAACACCAGTGATCTGGTATTATACAGTGATGTCCTACCCTGGCACAAAGTAAAAAAGTAAAAAAAATAAAAATAAAAAGTGGTAAAAAAAAATCATAAAAAAAAAATATATATTCCCCAATAAATTAATTTCTTCCTGTAAATAAAAAAAACAAAACAATAAAAGTACACATATTTGGTATCGCCGCGTCCGTAACGACCCCCCTATAAAACTGTCCCACTAGTTAACCCCTTTAGTGAACCCCTTAAAAAAAAAAAAAACTAAGCAAAAAATCAATGCTTTATCATCATACCGCCGAACAAAAAGTGGAATAACACGCGATCAAAAAGACGTATATAAATAAACATGGTACCGCTGAAAACGTCATCTTGTCCCACAAAAAAAAGAAACATCATACAGCATCATCAGAGAAAAAATAAAAAAGTTATAGCTCGCAGAATAAAGCGATGCAAAAATAATAATTTTTTATATAAAATAGTTTTTATTCTATAAAAGCGCCAAAACATAAAAAAATTATATAAATGAGGTATCGCTGTCATCGTACTGACCCGAAGAATAAAACTGCTTTATCAATTTTACCACACGCGGAACGGTATAAACGCCTCCCCCAAAAGAAAATCATGAATTGCTGATTTTTGTTCATTCTAACCTCCCAAAAATCGAAATAAAAAGCGATCAAAAAATGTCACGTGGTCATAAATGGTACCAATAAAAACGTCACCTCGTCCCGCAAAAAATAAGACCTTACATGACTATGTGGACCAAAATATGCAAAAATTATAGCTCTCAAAAACTACTTTTTGCAATAAAAAGCGTCTTTTAGCGTGACAGCTGCCAATCACAAAAACCCGCTATAAATAGTAAATCAAGCCCCCTTTATCACTCCCTTAGTTAGGGAAAAAATAATAAAATTAAAAAAATGTATTTATTTCCATTTTCCCATTAGGGTTAGGGTTGCGGCTAAAGTTAGGGTTAGGGTTGGCGCTAACGTTAGGATTAGGGTTAGGGTTGGGATTAGGGTTAGGGGTGTGTTAGGGTTAGGTTTGTGGTTAGGGTTGGGACTAGGGTTAGGGGTGTGTTGGGGTTAGGGTTGGAGTTAGAATTGGGGGGTTTCTGCTGTTTAGGCACATCAGGGGCTCTCCAAATGTGACATGGCGTCTGATCTCAATTCCAGCCAATTCTGCGTTGAAAAAGTCAAACGGTGCTCCTTCACTTCTGAACTCTGCCATGTGCCCAAACAGTAGTTTACCCCCGCATATGGGGTATCAGCGTACTCTGGACCACAAGAGTCATTGTGCAATTTGTCCTATTTCTTCTGTTACACTTGGGAAAATAAGAAACTGGGGGCGACAAAATCATTTTTGTAAAAAAAAAATGATTTTTTTGTTTTTACGGCTGTATGTTATAGATTTTCTGTGAAGCATTTGGGGCTTCATAGCGCTCACCACACTTCTAGATAAGTTCCTTGTGGGGTCTATTTTCCAAAATGGGGTCACTTGTGGGGGGTTTCCACTGTTTAGGCGCATCAGGGGCTCTCCAAATGCGATATGACGCCCTCAGACCATTCCATCAAAGTCTGCAATCCAAAACGTCACTACTTCCCTTCCGAGCCCAGACGTACACCCATACAGTAGTTTACTCCCACATATTGGGTATCAGCGTACTCAGGACAAATTGGACAACAACTTTTGGGGTCCAATTTCTCCTGTTACCCTTGTGAAAATAAAATATTGGGGGCGAAAAAATCATTTTTGTAAAAAAAAAAAAATTTTTTATTTTACGGCTGTACGTTATAAACTTCTGTGAAGCACTTTGGGGTTCAAAGTGCTCACCACACATCTAGATAAGCTCCTTGAGGGGTCTAGTTTCCAAAATGGTGTCATTTGTGGGGGGTTTCCACTGTTTAGGCAGATCAGGAGCTCTCCAAACACGACATGGCATCCAGCCAATTCTGCGTTGAAAAAGTCAAGCGGCGCTCCTTCCCTTCCAAACTCTGCCATGCACCCAAACAGTGGTTTACCCCCACATATGGGGTATCAGCGTACTCAGGACAAATTGCACAATAACTTTTGGAGTCTTGTTACCCTTGAGAAATAAAAATTGTGGTGAAAAGATCAATTTTATGGAAAAAAATATGATTTTTTAATTTTACGGCTCTACGTTATAAACTTGTGTGAAGCACTTGGGGGTTCAAATTTCTCACCAAAGATCTAGATAAGTTCCTTAGGGGGTCTAGTTTCCCAAATGGGGTCACTTGTGGGGGGTTTCCTCTGTTTAGGCATATCAGGGACTCTCCAAATGCAACATTTTGTCCAATCGCAATTCCAGCCAATTTTGGTTGGAAAAAGTCAAATGGTGCTCCTTCCATTCCGAGCTCTGCAATGCGCCCAAACAGTGGTTCCCCCCCACATATGGGGTATCAGCGTACTCAGGACAAATTGGAAAACAACTTTTGAGGTCCATTTTCTCCTGTTACCTATGGGAAAAAAAAAATTAGTGACTAAGAGATAATTTTGTGGGAAAAAAATAGGATTTTTTATTTTCATGCCCGGGCATTATAAACTTGTGTGAAGCACTTGGGGGTTCAATGTGCTCACCAAAGATCTAGATAAGTTCCTTAGGGGGTCTAGCTTCCAAAATGGGGTCACTTGTGGGGGTTTCCACTGATTAGGCTCATCTGGGGCACTACAAACGGAACATGACCCCATCAATGTTTACATTCCAAAACGTTACTACTTCCTTTCCAAGCCTTGCCGTGCGCCCAAACAGTTTCCCCCCCCCACATATGGGGTATCAGCGTACTCAGGACAAATTGGACAACAACTTTTGGGGTCCAATTTCCTTGGGAAAAAATCAAAAATTTGGGACTAAAAAATGATTTTTGTGGAAATTTTTTTTTTTTTTTCACACCCAGGCATTATAAACTTTTGTGAAACACTTTGGGGTTCAAAGTGCTCACAACAGATCTAGATAAGTTCCTTAGGGGGTCTAGTTTCCAAAATGGTGTCACTTGTGGGGGGTTTCCACTGTTTAGGCGCATCAGGGGCTCTCCAAACACGACATGGCATCCAATCTCAACTCCAGCCAATTTTAGTTTGAAAAAGTCAAACGGCGCTCCTTCCCTTCCGAGCTCTGCCGTGTGCCCAAACAGTGGTTTTTCCCCACATATAGGGTGTTGGCGTACTCAGGAGAAATTGCACAACAACTTTATCTGCCAATTTTCTCCTTTTACCCTTGTGAAAATAAAAAAAAGTTTGTAAAAGATCATTTTTGTGGCTAAAAAGTTAAATATTCATTTTTTCCTTCCACCTTGCTTCAGCTCCTGTGAAGCACTTGAAGGGTTAATAAACTTCTTGAATGTGGTTTTGAGTACCTTGAGGGGTGCAGTTTTTAGAATGGTGTCACTTTTGGGTATTTTCTGCTATATAGACCCGTCAAATTGACTTCAAATGTGAGGTGGTCCCTAAAAAAATGGCTTTTGTTAATTTTGTTGTTAAAATGAGAAATCACTGGTCAACTTTTAACCCTTATAATTTCCTAACAAAAAAAAATTTGGTTCCAAAATTGTGCTGATGTAAAGTAGACATGTGGGAAATGTTATATCTTAGCTATTTTGTTTGACATATTTCTCTGTTTTAAGGGAAAAAAAAAAAATTCAAAGTTTGAAAATTGCAAAATTTTCAAAATTTTCGCCATATTTGCGTTTTTTTCAAAAATAAATGCAAGGTATATCGAAGAAATTTTACCACTAACGTGAAGTACAATATGTCACGAGAAAACAGTCTCAGAATCGCGAAGATCCGCTGAAGCGTTCCAGAGTTATAACCTCATAAAGAGACAGTGGTCAGAATTGTAAAAATTGGCCCGGTCATTAACGTGCAAACCACCCTTGGGGGTGAAGGGATTAATTCCTTTATACATTCTTTTGCTGTTCGTTATTATGAAAGGTTTGGTTTATATGTCTTACAGTGGAATGTGAGTTTTGCTTTAAGTGTATTTATGAACTAATATGTATACGTGTCTATTTTCAGTAAGCCAGGAGAAATGGACTGATATCTATATGCTGACTTTTGAATTAATGTGTTTCTTTCTTGTTGGTCAAGAGTCTGAAATGTTGATTCTTCTTGTAGGTTATATTGATATTTTTAAGTTGACGATTGGTTGCTATTTACCTCTTAAATCTGCTCCTACAGTTTATTGTATGTTATCTTTGCAAAACAGGTATGCTGAGTCACTGAACAATGATGTTTGCTGATATGTTGATTATACATTGTCCAGGAAAGCTAGCTTGTTGACTTGCAAAACACAGGAGTAAAAACAATGCAAATTGATTAAATAGTAAAACAATGCGAGTTAACCTCAACACATCTTTTTCTTGACCTCTGGATGCTGGTTTGAAGGACAATAGTTGTGAACTTTATAAATGGGCTATGTCTCTAACAATATAGATCCAGACAGCCGAGAGATCCAGAGATCTGAAGAACCAGAGACTCTACAAGGCAGCATTAATAAGTAATACGTGTGCACAGTCACTGTATAGGTGCCAGAGTAAGTTTCAAAACCGTACTATGTAATAAATAAACTCTGCACTCAACTTAAATGATAATTTTGTCTTTTTATTGTAGTTCAGTGATGTCAAACATTTCGGTCCTTTCGGACCTTCATCAGTAACTGTACAAAAATAATAATAACAAATATGACAGATATCATGGAAACAATATTCCAAAAAATAAAAAATAAAGTATATACATGTGGTACAAAAGATTATACTGAAGTTAGAATAGGAAGAGGCAAGATTGGTTCAGTCGTGTATCATATTTGAGTACCCAGAGCAAAATTGTACATACCGTATATCACAGAAAAACGCTGAATGTGTTACAGAGCAGACATGTACCCTATAGTGACCAGAAAGCATAGGTGATATTATGGACAACAATGTAAATACCCATCGTGCACGTGATAGTTATACTGACGTTCTGCTTACCCTATAGTTTTAATGCGGTTTCTGCCGCTAATTAATTGTGCTGTGGAGTGATACGTGGGGGTTACTATAGTATAGACTTCCCCTTGTTGGTATAAGTCAAAAGATGAAAGCACATACCGTAAGACACAGAACAGAGAAGCAGGCATCTGCAGTGTAATCAAATCGATAGATGTGAACCTATGGTGACTAAAGCATATACATCCATATAAATACTTAGGTCCGGGTTACGTGAGCGTGCAATAGATATAACAGAGGAGTTACCCATATTATGAGACTGTTAAGTCTTTGTCGGAGCATATGATGCAGCCTGTAGGGAGATATAGCACATATGATATGCAAGCTGTGAACGCTAGTGGTGGGTGGTCGGAAAACGGTTCATTTATCTTACCCTGTGGTAGCGGTTGCCGCGGTGTCCATGGTATGTCCCTTTAAGTGAAAGTGGTGTGGTACCGGGAGAAGTAGGTTTGCACAGCGTATAGTAGACTTGTGCTTTGAAATCCTCTCTTTCACTGGGAGGGTGGTTTCCCCAACATATAATAATCCACATGGGCACTTGATAAGATATATGACAAACGACGTGTCACATGTAAAGAATTCTTTGATGTGGAATGTTTTCCCTGTATGGGGATGGTGAAAACGATCACCCTTTAAGACATTGCTGCACTGAGCACAGTGCAGACACGGATATGTCCCCATTTTGGGGCGGGAAATGAACCTTTGTTTTTCAGGTGTTGAAGGACCTATATCTGCCCGAATTAGACTGTCTTTTAAATTGGGTGGTCTTTTAAAGCACGGCAAGAACGGTTCCTGAAACTCTGGGATGTTCGGGTGGGCCGTGGATAGGAGGTGCCAATGACGTTTGATCGTTTTATGTAGTAGGTATGCAAAGGGATGGTAAGAATGGATGAAAGGAATGCGTTTATTGTCCCTATTTAATCGTATCTGAGGCACATGGCTTTTAGATTTTTCCAAGAGAGTAAGTGGGTAACCTCTCTTTGAAAATTTCAGGGTCATGTCTTGAAGGCGGGTTTCACGGAGAGTGTCGTTCGTGACTATCCGTTTGACGCGTTGGTATTGTGAGATAGGGATGGATCTCTTGACTGACGGAGGATGAAAACTAGAAAAGTGTAAGATACTGTTTTTATCTGTGGGTTTGACAAATAGATCAGTTGTGATATGGCCATTCGCTTCTTTCAATACCATGGTATCGAGGAAATTAATTTTATGTAAATCGTGCATCACGGTGAAGGTGATACCTGGCCAAGTTTCATTAAGAAATGATAAGAATTGTTGCAGGGACTCCAACGTGCCACCCCACAGGCAAAAAAATGTCGTCAATAAAACGTTTCCACAGCACATATGGGTAGCTTCAAAATCAGCCATATACGTGTTAGCGTACGGGGGTGCCACGTTGGAGCCCATAGCGGTGCCACGGATTTGTAAATAGAATGAGTTCTGAAATAGAAAAAAGTTGTTAAACAAGATAACTGAAAGTAATTCAATGACCAGATTGATTTGATCCTCTTCCCAACCTTCTGTGGTTAGGAGGTGATGTACAGAATTGATGCCATTGATGTGAGGGATTGAAGTGTATAGATCCTTTACATCCATTGTAACGAGTATGGTATCTGGCGGTACGTTCCGTAACCTCTGAATTTCCTGGAGAAAAGCTCCAGTGTCAAGCAAGAACGAAGGGGATGATTGTGTGATGGGTGTGAGAATCTTTTCTAAGAATTTTGCAATTGGTGAGAGAACTGAGTTGGTTGAGGCGACTATAGGCCTCCCCGGTGGATTCTGTAAATTCTTATGAATCTTCGGTATCGTGTAAAATACCGGAGTGATGGGATTCTTACTGCGTAAGTAATCTCCTGTCTTAGAATCCAGGATCCCGAGATTGGAATATTTGGTAATAATGGTCTCAATTTTGGATTGGATCTCACTGGTTGGGTCTCTAGGTAGTTTGTGATAGACAGAGGTGTCTGATAGTTGTCGATGAATTTCTGCTATATACTGTGACCTATCCATAACAACCAAGGCCCCACCTTTGTCTGCAGGTTTGAATATCAGGGATTGATCATCTTCAAGAGATTTCAATGCTTGTCTTTCAACTTGGGACATATTGGGAGGATAGAATAATTTCCCTTGTTCAATATCTTTCCGTAATTGCAGGAATGATGATTGAACAAAATCTATGAATGTTTCTACTGCATGTGAGCCATGGGGTGGACGAAATGAGCTCTTATTACGCAGCCCCAAGTTAAGTATAGACAATGCCTGGTGGGGCACCTGGGGCGTGGGATTTAAATTGTCAGCTGAGGAAAAATACACTTTTAAACGAAGAGTCCGAAAAAATCGCTGTAAGTCCATATCGAGATCAAATGTCTTATTCTTATATGCAGGACAAAAGGATAATCCCTTTTGTAATATTTGGTATTCAGCAATACCAAGAGACCTAGAGGAAATGTTAATCACCAGCGATTCTGTACCTGTGATCGGGTGACTCGCATTTGGTCCATGTTGTTTCTTCCGTCCTGTGCCCCGTCTGGTCTTCTTCTGGGAAAGCGACGTCGTTGCCCTAAAAAAGGAGCTTGAGAGGGGACAAAGGAGCCTCGTTCTTGTTCGGACCCGGAGGTGGAATAGTCGGTGGATGAACGCTGGCTGCGTGATTGTGGTCGTCTGTAGGAGGAGTTGTCCTGCCATTTATAGACCCTGTTGGACTCGTAATCTGCCGTGTCTCTGGAGAACTTGCTTCTTTTTCGGTTTTCGGTGTCTCTGGTATGTTGATCAATGCGTCCCTGTATTTGGGTCTTGAGTGACTGCAACTCTTCAGTGGTTCCGGTTGTTGCTAGCTGGGTTTCAATGTTCTGGACGGCTGTTGTGTTGATTTCTATAGCTTTATGCAGATGCTCTAGGGTGAGTGTCATTAAGTCGAAAGAACACTTGTTAAGTATATGTTCATAACGGGCACAAAAATCTGGGGAGTCGTGAAAGAGAGTGGGGCGAAGTGGAACGCGTAAGCCCCTGGGGATCCTTTTCACTCGAAGATACTCTGATAAAGTAGCACTATGTAGCTTAAGATTAACCTGGTGCCTAAGTGCTCGTTCTAGATCACGTCCGCGTGTTTCACGGGGTGGTGCTTTTAGAAAATCTGTAGAGAAATGTGACTGAGCCAAAATTGCTGAGGTTTCTTCCAAATTATAAGAAAAGGTAGTAGAAGACATACCCACAAGTGACGTGCTACACGTTAAGGGAAATATCAAGTATTAATAAGTAATACGTGTGCACAGTCACTGTTTAGTGCCAGAGTAAGTTCCCAAACCGTACTATGTATTAAATAAACTCTGCACTCAACTTAAATGATAACTTTGTCTTTTTATTTTTATTTTTTATTTATTTATTTTTTTTTGTCTTTTTATGGTAGTTCAGTGATGTCAAACGTTTCGGTCCTTTCGGACCTTCATCAGTAACTGTACAAAAATAATAATAACAAAATATGACAGATATCATGGAAACAATATTCCAAAAAATAAAAAATAAAGTATATACATGTGGTACAAAAGATTATACTGAAGTTAGAATAGGAAGAGGCAAGATTGGTTCAGTCGTGTATCATATTTGAGTACCCAGAGCAAAATTGTACATACCGTATATCACAGAAAAACGCTGAATGTGTTACAGAGCAGACATGTACCCTATAGTGACCAGAAAGCATAGGTGATATTATGGACAACAATGTAAATACCCATCGTGCACGTGATAGTTATACTGACTTTCTGCTTACCCTATAGTTTTAATGCGGTTTCTGCCGCTAATTAATTGTGCTGTGGAGTGATACGTAGGGGTTACTATAGTATAGACTTCCCCTTGTTGGTATAAGTCAAAAGATGAAAGCACATACCGTAAGACACAGAACAGAGAAGCAGGCATCTGCAGTGTAATCAAATCGATAGATGTGAACCTATGGTGACTAAAGCATATACATCCATATAAATACTTAGGTCTGGGTTACGTGAGCGTGCAATAGATATAACAGAGGAGTTACCCATATTATGAGACTGTTAAGTCTTTGTCGGAGCATATGATGCAGCCTGTAGGGAGATATAGCACATATGATATGCAAGCTGTGAACGCTAGTGGTGGGTGGTCGGAAAACGGTTCATTTATCTTACCCTGTGGTAGCGGTTGCCACGGTGTCCACCGCTGTATTGGTGCAGTGTAAGCTACCTGGGGTGGGTTCTTATGGGCGCCAGTGCCCTGTGTCCACGTGTGAGACTTCCTGGTTCCGGCTGAGGCGGAAGTGACGTGACCGGAAGTGCGGTGTGCGTTCCATATGCGTTCCATTGCTGCTGAAGTGTGGGAGTGTACTTAAGGCGGCACATGCTCAGTGGCAATAATGAAGTGAGATCACTAGTACAGTGTCATAAGTGCAGATAGGAGATGAGAAATTGATGGGTGAAGATTTTTAAGTGCCCAAACATTCTGGTGGTCAATATAGGCGGCTCTAAAGAGAGAGAAAAGACATAATTAGAAATAATCTTATATTTCAAATAAATGATAATACATCATAGTCCCTATTGAGACCCTTGGGAGTGAGTGTTTCCAAAGTATGGATCCAATATGATTCACGTTTCTTCAGTAGTGAGATCCGATCGCCGCCTCGTCTTAATGGGGGTATGTGGTCAATCACCTGAAACTTTAGTTGTGAAATGGTATGTCCCTTTAAGTGAAAGTGGTGTGGTACCGGGAGAAGTAGGTTTGCACAGCGTATAGTAGACTTGTGCTTTGAAATCCTCTCTTTCACTGGGAGGGTGGTTTCCCCAACATATAATAATCCACATGGGCACTTGATAAGATATATGACAAACGACGTGTCACATGTAAAGAATTCTTTGATGTGGAATGTTTTCCCTGTATGGGGATGGTGAAAACGATCACCCTTTAAGACATTGCTGCACTGAGCACAGTGCAGACACGGATATGTCCCCATTTTGGGGCGGGAAATGAACCTTTGTTTTTCAGGTGTTGAAGGACCTATATCTGCCCGAATTAGACTGTCTTTTAAATTGGGTGGTCTTTTAAAGCACGGCAAGAACGGTTCCTGAAACTCTGGGATGTTCGGGTGGGCCGTGGATAGGAGGTGCCAATGACGTTTGATCGTTTTATGTAGTAGGTATGCAAAGGGATGGTAAGAATGGATGAAAGGAATGCGTTTATTGTCCCTATTTAATCGTATCTGAGGCACATGGCTTTTAGATTTTTCCAAGAGAGTAAGTGGGTAACCTCTCTTTGAAAATTTACAGAATCTACAAGGCAGCAGTCAAGACATCATGGCTCCATCGTGAGGGATACAGATTTGACATTCTACAGGATATCATCTTATGGGACCACGGCCACTGCTGAAAAAATACAGATCTGCTCCATTGACTATCACTGAACCATGGATACATTTTGGGTTAGTCAGGATTTGGACCCACTGGTCACCTGAGCCCCATGGATGCGTTTTGGGAAAGCCAGGAATGCGACCCACTGGTCACCTGGTTCTATGGAGATGTTCGGAGAAGATATGATGTGATCCTCACCTGACCATGTACCTGAATGGATTGTCAACTCCCTAAGCTTGTTGTTACCTCTACTGTGTGCATGCCACAGGTGGAGTAGTCAGCCCTGGAAGCTCTGAAGTCACAATTGCTCTTGCTCAAGTCAGGGGAAGGGTGAGACTCTGTATGTTTGCACCATCTTGGGTATTGGGCTAGGACTGTGCTACGTGTTTTTTGCATACTTTGTGGTTCAATAAAATATAACCACGCTGTTTTACTCTTACACTGTATTGTCTGAGTACTATTATGCCCACGGAAAAAGGAGAACTGGCATTCGATGGGATGATCCCTGGTCCATGCGGTTTAGCCTAGTGAACTAGGGCACCCGCTGATCCCCCCATGTTTCGACAATGTGCTTTACCAAAAAGCTCTATATTGGTCTCATCTGTCCATCAGATGGCTGCTGGCCCTCTAACAATAGTAAGGGCAGCCTGATGGCCTTCTCAAAAAAAAAAATTGTGACTTCCAATGTCCCGCCTTCATAAATTAAACAGGATGTGTCTGATAATGTCTCACACACCACATATAAGGTAGTAAAATGTTAAAATCACATTTCCAGGTGAATGTTTTTTTCACCATTGAAAGCAATGTAAACATGCAAAAACACTATGTGTGAACATAGCCAAAGGTGTGTAGGAGCATTTTTTTCCTCTTATTTACTTTGTCTTATATACAAGTTATTATCTTGGAAAAATGTTTCTTAAAATTTTTTCCATTAAAATACATGTTAATTTTGGTCTTGTATGTTCCATTATCAGTCCATAAATGTAGCGTAATACTCTGACAACATTGTTCCAAGCAGTGACCTGGGATTCAGAGAAGCTTTCAGAGGTCTACCCCATGCTGTTCCCATTCCATTTCAGGGCTGTTCACATTGGTTTCAGCAATCTTTAGACCCCCTACAGACCTCCGGGGGGAGATTTCGCCGGAAAACTGCTTGATTTTCCCATTGACTCTCATCATATACGTTACTAGGGTTGAGCAACTGAGCATTACAATTTGCTCGACTCGAGTAACGAGCACCTGAGTATTTTAATGCTCGCTCAACACTAATTACATCTTCTTAGGTACATTTTATCACTAAATAAGCCTGTTCAAAATTTATTGTAATTATATTCCACACCCATGGAGTATTCTGTGGTCTGTAGTCCATTTTGTCGGCACATAACTCTAAAAATACTTGCTCAAAAACTTATCGGTATTATATTGCTCATCCATAGACTAATCCACAGTTTGGAGTACATTTTGTTGGTATTTAACCCTTAAGAAACTTGTTAAAAAATTGATTGGTATATTATATTACTCATCCATAGACTTTTACATATTCATGGGTAGATTTCATTGCTTTGTAAGTCTGAAAAAACGTGTTCAAAATTTAAGGCTGTATGCAGATGTTGCAGGTTTGGTCTGTTTTTGTGGCTTTTTGTGCTTGTATTTTTCACAAAACCTGATGGCAGCAAAGTGAAAGAGAAATGTAAAATGTCATGCACACGTTAAATATTTTATACTTTCAGATTTGGTGCATAAAATAATTTAAACCACTTTCTAATGACTATAGTCAGTAGAAACCAGAAGAGATCCAGGAATATTAAAAACAAATATTTATTAATAATCCATTAAAAATACCATCAAAAGAATAATAAAAAAACAGAAAATGTCCCACCATAACACACTTCCGGAAGAAGCCAGCAGTGAAACACGCGGTATGGTGGGATATTTTCTGCTTTTTATTATTCTTTTGATAGTATTTTTAATGGATTATTAATAAATATTTGTTTTTTAATATTACTGTTTGGATCTAGAGTTGAGCATAGCGATCGGTGGAGATCGAGTTCAGTCGAATTTCCTGAAACTTGCGGTTTCAGTTGAATTTTAACATTCTGAGATTAGATTTGCTAAAAAATTGAAAAAAAACCTGCCTGTCATTATTTCTCACATTGCTGAAACTTCAGTGCTTTGCCATGTGGGATTCTCCATAATGGTCAGAATCTATGACATCTTACCGATTATAATACATTTTTCACAATGGAGGTCAGTACCTACCAGTTCAGCCGTTCCCAGTGGAGCACAGTTTGTCCGGCAGAGTTGTTTTGTATTTTCAGAGTCACTGATAAGTATCTCTCACCTATAGAGTGTAAGCTTTTATGGTCAGAGGGTCCTCTCTCTTTCCTGTAACATGTAAGCTTTGATAGTCAGCAAAGTTATCTCTCTCTCTCTCGCCTGTAGTGTGTAAGCTCTTATGGTCAGCAGGGTCCTCTCTATTTCCTGTAAAGCATAAGTGCTTAAGGTCAGTGGGGTCCTCTCGCTCTATTCTTTAGAGTGTAAGCTCTTATGGTCTGTGAGGTCTTTTCTTTCTCTCCTGTAGAGTGTAAACTTTTGTGGTCAGCAGGGTGTCTTTCCCTCTCCTGTAGAGTGTAAGCTATTATGGTCAGTGAAGTCTTCTCTATTTCTGTCTCTCTCCTGTACATTGTAAGCTCTCATGATTAGTGGGGTCCTCTCTCTCATGTAGAGTGTAAGCTCTTATGGTCAGTGCAGTCTTCTCTCCCCTGTAGACTGTAAGCTCTTATGGTCAGTGGAGTCCTCTCTATCATGTAGAGTGTAAGCTCTTATGGTCAGTGGGGTCCTCTCTCTCTCCTGTAGAGTGTAAGCTCTTATGGTCAGTGGAGTCCTCTCTCTCATGTAGAGTGTAAGCTCTTATGATCAGTGTAGCTCTCTCTCTTGCCTGTAATGTGTAAGCTCTTATGATCATTGCAGGCCTCACTCTCTCTTCTGCAGATACAGACTTGGGGTCCAAGACAGGATCAGATTCTGGTGGAACAAGTACTTGAGCTGGTTGAGACAGGATTGGGTTTCAAGTACAGGTACTAGCTCAGGTACCGCTGGAGCAGTTTAAGGTTTAGAACCGCTGGTGCAGTTTCAGGGTCAGGCACCGCATGTGTGATTTTTGCCTGAAGTAAGGTATAGATTCAGACTAGGATGGTAAAGATAAACTGGACAGGTAAAGGGACCTGACAACTGTCTATAAGCTTGCAAACTGATTAGAACAATTGTTTCACAGGAACCTACCAACAAGTGTAGGAGCCTTAAGTACTAAGTGCTTCCCAGCTATTGGTTGGGGACACACTAGTAGTGAATGTGCTGTCTCTTTAAAGGGAACCTGTCACCAATTTTGTGACATAGCAGCTAAAAAATTCACCTTATTCATCGTCTGTGCTGCATTCCCTAAATCCTTATACAACCCCTGACTCCTTTTGTTTACTCCCAAAAAACCTTTTTAATTTCTACCGCGCTGTATGGTAATCGTCTTAGTCCGGTCCGATGGGCATGGTTTTGGGCCTCTTAATCCCTCAAATGGGCTGTTGCTCGCTGTCGTACTTTGTGGATGACGCCTCTTGCATCATTCACATCGCTGTGTGACATCTCGTACCTTCACAGAAATATTGTGCTTCGCACCTGCACAGTATACTTTGCACAACTGCGGGCAAAGCCGAAAAACAGAGGTGTCATGCGCCGGTATACGTACTTCCGGCTCATGTACAGTAAGTACATTTGCCAGCGCATGAGCACTTCTGTTTTTCAACTTTGCAGGCAGTTGGGCAAAGCATACTGCACAGGTCCAAAATGCAATATTTCTGCTCAGGCGAGATATGACGCATGGCGATGTGGATCATTGTCCATGTCAGGAGGACGGTGAGCAGAATCCGGGAGGAGGGATGCAGAGGCCCGAAACCACGCCCATCGGACCGGACTGAGAAGATTACCATACAACGAGGAAGAAATTATAAAAGGTTTTCAGGAGTATGCAAGTTGAGTCAAGGGGTTATATAAGGATTTAGGGAATACAGTTCAGACACTGAAAAAGGTGATAATTTTAGTTGCTATTTCACAAAACTGTTGACAGGTTCCCTTTAAAAGACAGGAAGCTGTCATGAGACCTGTGTGGTGTTCGCAGACCCTGGGACACAGGAACCAGAGCAGGGGAAGGGGCAATACAGCCTCAGTGGTAAGTCAGCATCCCTGCCAGGAGGGAGGAGCGGAGGCATGCAGGGACAATGGCGTTACAGATTCTATTGCTCTACTTTATTGTGTAAGCTCTTATGGTCAGCAGGGTTCTCTCTCTTTTATACCCCATGTGTATTTTCCAAGCAATAAAAGTTTTCTAGTATTGAGATTCATCACAAAACGAATTCTTGGGAAAATTTGTCGAATTTGAATTTCAAAAGATTCGCCCAACTCTATTTGGAATGTATCTCCTAATCAGGTCATTAGGAATAACTTCTTGACTACTAGGGATTTAACTGTAGGGACCCCACTGATTCTGAGAACTGGTCTCTAAAGAGCCCAGCCTGATTGTAGCAGAAGATAAACATGGTCTCTGGTATCTCCAAACATCCCATAGTAAATGAATAAAAAGAAGATGAACATGGTTAACTCCTCTCCATTCACATGGGTCTGTTCAAGAGGTCAGACTCAGTGATTGGGTAGTTGTACCCTAGCAATAGGATCGGGGACAACTTCTAAACAGTATCAATTATTATTTGGATTTTCAAGCTTTGGTAAACATGAATGTCAGAGATGTTAATCGATGCTTTTGAGCCTCATTGCAAATTGTTTAACATGGATTCCACCTACCGTGTGTCATTTATAATACTGATGCCTTCAGGCACCAGAGCCTGATTGCCCCTGCTCTTTCTGAACTCCTATAGCTATGACCTTAATGGATGCTGACATTAGGACCCTAAGGGCTCATGCATGGGAGCCTTCATTTTTTGTGGTCTAAAGTAGTTGTTGCAAGATTTACTGTTTATATTGTTTTTAGTTACAATTACATTATTAGAAATAATATGACTTAATTATAAATCATTTTCTTCGGCCGCTGTATTTTATGACTATTTCTTTGGAGATTTCATTTGCCTCTGAGTGTCTAAATATCACCTTAAGGTACTCATTAAAAGTTTCTATGCAAACGACTTGACACAGATACGAGTCAGCATTTTCTGAAGTCACTGTATGTTTCTAATGATTCAATGGATTACTTCTGGCATGTAGTTAGAATCCATCTTAGTTAGTAAAAAAATATATTGCATATGGAACTTTCCAAGCAGAATCATGAGTCTCAGGGTTTTGGTCTTTTGCTGTTTAGACATTTCGGAAAATGAATTTGTGATGTATTATGGTCCACCACCAGTCATCTTTGTGTTAGCACTGCGGTTTTAAGTGATTCAACCAAATCTATGGATTTTCTTAGCTGAATAGACAGCATTTACACCACATTTTTCCCTCTGATCATCCTAGCTGCATTGAGAGTGCAAAATGAGGCTGAGAAAATAATAATTGCTATTAGAATATTTTATAATAATATGGCATAGTGTAAGGACACCTCTCAACAGACTGAACATTAGCAGAGTAATTGATAATGTCAATAAAGCTACTGGAATATGATATATATATAAGTTAAAGAAATTAATAGCAGAACTTGTCTACATTCCTGAATATACGCTATGGATAAAAGATTACCCCCATCCTCAACAAACACTACAACACTTACACCCACAGTGGCATGTATGACCTTCCATTCTAAATTGATACACATTAAGGCTGTGTTTCCACGATCTGGAAACACAGCGCTTTGTACGGAGCGGAAAGTCGGCTCCGTCCAAAGCCCCGCCCCTTCTGAACACGCAGTCAATCCGGATGTGTTCGTGGAACACATCCGGAAACAATCCGGAATGACCGTAGGGCTACATAGCCCTGTGTTATTTCCCTTGCGGCGACGAAGCGTGGGACTTTCAGTAATGCCATTTGACATAGTAAATATTAAGGTTGGACCCACCAACTGCCTAATGTGAATGCTGACCTCCTGACTTTCTAGCTCACACATGATAATGGGGTACTGAAAGATAAGATATGTTGAATTCCAATCCCAATTTTTTGTTCTCCTAGATGATAAGCCACCGCTATTGGTGCCTGGAAGAGATTTACTCCCTTTATCTATTGAGAATAGTATTTGTCCCTTGTTTGTGGTATTATTCGTTCACTATGTGGTGGTAATATGTGGTCTGGTCATGGTGTGGTGGTATTTGTCTTTGTATGTGGTATTATAGGTCACTGTGTGGTGGTAATTTGTGGTCCGGTCATGGTGTGGTGGCATTTGTCCTTTTTATTCGGTATTGTAGGTCGCTATCTGGTGGTAATATGTGGTCTGGTCATGGTGTGTCGGTATATGTGCCTTGTATGTGGTGTTATTGTTCATTTAAAAATTGTATGTGACATTTACCCTTAACCCTTAACGACCGCGATACGGTAGTTAAGGGTACTTAAACCACGCGCCGTTAATTAACGGCGCTGTGGAGAAATATATATAGCGCCCCCCAGAGTCAAATTTTCTCGAGGACCCCAGAGAACATGATTCGGGTCGGTTTTTACCAACCCGCTTTTGCTATCGCCGTTATTAATCCTATAACGGTGATCGCAAAAAAAAATGCCTCGATTCTCCATTAACTTCTCTCTCCTCTGATGTGATCGCACATCAGAGGGGAGAGAAATGGGGTCCCGGGACCCCCGATCAGTCCCCTGTGCCTCCCGGAGTCCCCAGTCCTCCCATGTCTCCCCGAGCTCCTCACGTGTTGTCCCGGCAAAGAAATGGCGGGCATCTGCGCAGTGCACAGTGCACCCGCCGAGTCGGATTTTCGGTCCGAGTCGTATAATTCGGGTCCCCCGCAGTCCCCCCGCTTTTGTGATCGCCGTTATTAACCATATAACGGCGATTGCAAAAGAAAAAAAAAGCCGCGATCCTGCATGTAATTTCTCTCCCCTGATGGGAGAGAAATAGGGTCCCTGGGACCTCTATACCCCCCCCCTGGTGACCCCCATGTCCTCCTATGGCTCCTCTCAGCTCCCTGTTTCTGTCGTAGGCTGATTCATTCATTCAGTGCAGGACATTTTGATCACTGTGATAAACGCTATCACAGTGATCAAAATAAAAAAAAATAGTAAATAAAAACTCCCTTTATCACCCCTTAGTTAGGGACTAGTGTTGAGCATTCCGATACCGCAAGTTAATCAGGTATCAGCCGATATTCGCTGTATCGGAATTCCGATACTAGTTCCGATATTTTTCCTATATCGTATACCGGAATCAGAAGTTCCCATAATTCTTTGAGAGGCAATGTGATTTTAGTCAGCCAATGAGGAATTTATGAAGTGTGGGCACATCCTGTAATGCTGCGGTCATCTTAACTAATGGCATGGCTGTGATTGGATGCTGAAATGATGTCAGAATGCACTATAAAAGGCGCCGCAGCCATTTTAGCGTCACTGTGCTGTGAACTCAGTTAGGGACAGAACGTTGCTCTGCTGACTCTGAGGGACAGTTAGACATTGCGATTTTGTGTACTCTACTGTGCTTTAGGCAGGCTAGTTTACCAACCACTGTGTAAGCTTCCTTTTGCCAGTGTTGTTTTAACAGCTCTGTGCAAGGTGTGTGTGTGAGAGTGCAGGTGACGCTGCAGTTTGCTCTGCATCCACCGCTGTTTGTAGGCATCTGCACGTGTCACTCACTGACTCTTTTTTTTATTTGATTTTGTGGAATTGGTGCAGCTCCATTATATTTTAAAAAAATCTAATCTATTAGTGTGACGCGCTTCCATCCGTATACAATACATTGGTTGCAAACATATAGAAGTAGACAAAAGGAGTAGCCTTTCACAGATTGTAGACAGTTGTGTTTCAGTGTTCACTGTAGTCTGTGAGCTTTTCATTTTTTGAGTGCAGATTACGCTCCAGTTAGTTCTTCAACCACTGCTGGTTGTAGTCTGCTGAGCGTGTGTCACTGCCTCATCCTTCACATTTTTCTCTAATTGGTGCTGCTCCATTATATTTGAAAAAAATCTAATCTATTAGTGTGACGCGCTTCCATCCGTATACAATACATTGGTTGCAAACACTATAGAAGTAGACAAAGGAGTAGCCTTTCACAGATTGTGGACAGTTGTGTTTCAGTGTTCACTGTAGTCTGTGAGCTTTTCATTTTTTGAGTGCGATTACGCTCCAGTTAGTTCTTCAACCACTGCTGGTTGTAGTCTGCTGAGCGTGTGTCACTGCCTCATCCTTCACATTTTTCTCTAATTGGTGCTGCTCCATTATATTTGAAAAAAATCTAATCTATTAGTGTGACGCGCTTCCATCCATATACAATAATTGGTTGCAAACACTATAGAAGTAGACAAAGGGGCCTTTCACAGCTACTGAACAGTTGTGTTTCAGTGTTCACTGTAGTCTTGTGAGCTTTTCATTTTTTGAGTGCAGATTACGCTCCAGTTAGTTCTTCAACCACTGCTGGTTGTAGTCTGCTGAGGTGTGTCACTGCTCATCCTTCACATTTTTCTCTAATTGGTGCTGCTCCATTATATTTGAAAAAAAATCTAATCTATAGTGTGACGCGCTTCCATCCGTATACAATACATTGGTTGCAAACACTATAGAAGTAGACAAAGGGGCCTTTCACAGCTACTGAACAGTTGTGTTTCAGTGTTCACTGTAGTCTGTGAGCTTTTCATTTTTTGAGTGCAGATTACGCTCCAGTTTGTTCTTCAACCATGCTGGTTGTAGTCTGCTGAGCGTTGTGTCACTGCCTCATCCTTCACATTTTTCTCTAATTGGTGCGGCTCCATTATATTTGAAAAAAAATCTAATCTATTAGTGTGACGCGTTTCCATCTGTATACAATACATTGGTTTGCAAACACTATAGAAGTAGACAAAGGGGCCTTTCACAGCTACTGAACAGTTGTGTTTCAGTGTTCACTGTAGTCTGTGAGCTTTTCATTTTTTGAGTGCAGATTACGCTCCAGTTAGTTCTTCAACCACTGCTGGTTGTAGTCTGCTAAGCGTGTGTCACTGCCTCATACTTCACATTTTTCTCTAATTGGTGCTGCTCCATATATTTGAAAAAAATCTAATCTATTAGTGTGACGCCGCTTCCATCCGTATACAATACATTGGTTGCAAACACTATAGAAGTAGACAAAGGGGCCTTTCACAGCTACTGAACAGTTGTGTTTCAGTGTTCACTGTAGTCTGTGAGCTTTTCATTTTTTGAGTGCAGATTACGCTCCAGTTAGTTCTTCAACCACTGCTGGTTGTAGTCTGCTGAGCGTGTGTCACTGCCTCATCCTTCACATTTTTCTGTAATTGGTGCTGCTCCATTATATTTGAAAAAAATCTAATCTTTTAGTGTGACGCGTTCCATCCGTATACAATACATTGGTTGCAAACACTATAGAAGTACACAAAGGGGCCTTTCACAGCTACTGAACAGTTGTCTGCAGTGTTCACTGCAGTCTCTGAGGAATAACCACATTAGGCCTTATAACTTTTCTGACTTTATTTTATCAATCTATCAAGATGAAGAAGGCAGGGAGTAAGGCACGTGGTCGTGGCCGTGGAGTTTCAGCAGGGAAAAGGACGTGGGGATTCTGTGGCTGCTGCCGCACCCAGTGACCAGCATCCACCCGTTTTCCCATGAGCGTTTCCTTTATGGCACTTTTGTAGGAGCTCAGCGTACCCCCCTGCTGCGGGAAGAACAAATTGAAGCCGTTGTTGGTTGGATGGCAGCCCCAAAGCATCGACTTTTAATTGTTCCACCTCCTTCAGGACCACAGCACTGTTAAACAACATCTGTCTCTTCACCGCCTGCCAAATTGCCCAGGCAGTCAAAAGAGTTCTGAACTGGAGCCAGCTGAGTCTCTGCTTCTGTTCTCAGAATCTGTTGGCTTGCAAACAGGGGCCCAGCCAAGCAGTATTCTGGGAAAGTGAAGAAGAGGCAGTATACAGTGATGCGCAACAGCTGTGTCTCTCTGAATGTGAAGAGGGGGTGAGCCCGTGCCCATGGTCAGCACACCGCAGAACGCATCTGATGATGATGAGACTCAGGTGCCATTTTTGTTGAGCAAGGTGTGGCAGACCACCCAACAGGCAAAGGGGTTGGAAGAGGGTAGTGGAGATGATGAGGTCCAAGACCCACTGGCGTGAGGACAGGAAGGTGGTGGTAGCAGCTTGAGGAAGAGATTGCCCCAACGGTCCAAACAGTAGGGGGAGGTAGGCTGGGAGACTCGGTTGCCTGTAGCCTCAGTTTGGCACCCGTTCGCAGCAGTTCTCTTCCAACAGCCAAATGGGCGCTCCAGGACTTGCACTGCGTGGTCCTTTTTTGACACATTGCAGATGATATTGCTATGTCAAATGCAAGCTGGTAACAAAAA
>JARQOD010000005.1:27309109-27404892 GCA_033576555.1 Oophaga sylvatica
CCTGTGCTCCAAAGCACTACCAAGGACCAGCAGACGTTGCTGGAACTCGGATACCGAGATGGAGGCACCTAGGCAAAAGGCACTGCGGAGAACCAGTTGACGGTACTGGAACCCGGACGGGTAGCAGAAGGCACCCATGAAAATGTAAGTTGACAGTCCGCAAGCCGTCCGCAGTTACCGAATCACACAGTCCTACAGTGGGTGCTTGTCCTATTGTCACAACGGAAACAGCCTTTATTTACATATCCCACAGCACACATAGGAATGACCTAAACTGCAGGCACCATATAGTCGGCTAACCAGAATGCAACACGACAGGACAACTTATTGGAGGCTAATTGACGTTGACACTGCCAGGAAACAGCTGTCGTGTTGTAACCAGGCTGGGCAGGAGTCAGTACCCGTGCCAAGTACTTCCGAGCAACAACTGGCGGTGTTGTAGCCCACGGATGAGAAGAGAACAGGGTGGAGGCAGCAGGACTTTTTGCCGTACACACAGCAGGGGAACAGCTGACATTACTGAACCCCAGTAACACAGGAGCAAGTGTTGACTTTGCTAACAGCACTTCCAGGCAATACATTGGTTGCAAACACTATAGAAGTACACAAAGGGGCCTTTCACACCTAGTGAACAGTTGTGTGCAGTGTTCACTGCAGTCTCTGCGGAATAACCACACTTAGGCCTTATAACTTTTCAGACTTTCTTTATCAATCTACCAAGATGAAGAAGGCAGGGAGTAAGGCACGTGGTCGTGGCCGTGGAGTTTCAGCAGGGAGAAGACGTGTGGATTCTGTGGCTGCTGCTGTCCCCAGTGACACAGCATCCACCAGTTTTCCCCGTGAGCGTTCCTTTATGCACACTTTTGTAGGAGGTCGGCATACTCCCTGCTGCGGGAAGAACAAATTGAAGCCGTTGTTGGTTGGATGGCAGCCAATGCATCGACTTCAATTGCTTCCACCTCCTCTCAGGACCACAGCACTGTTGAGCAACCATCTGTCTCTTCACCGCCTGCCAAATTCCCCAGGCAGTCAGAGAGTTCTGTACAGGAGCCAGCTGAGTCTCTGCTTCTGTTCTCAGAATCTGTTGGCTTGCAAACAGGAGCCCAGCCGAGCAGCATTCTGGAATGTGAAGAAGAGGGAGTATGCAGTGATGCACAACAGCTGTGTCTCTCTGAATCTGAAGAGGCGGGTGAGACAGTGCCGATGGTCTGCACACCGCAGAACGCATCTGATGATGATGAGACTCAGGTGCCAGTTTCTGTTGAGCATGGTGCTGGCCAGACCACCCAACAGCAGCAGGTGTTGGAAGAGGGTAGTGGAGATGATGAGGTCCAAGACCCAACAAGGCGTGAGGAACAGGAAGGTGGTGGGAGCAGCTCAGAGGAATAATAATAATAATAATATTTATTTATATAGCGACATCATATTCCGCAGCGCTTTACAGTTTAGCAGTTTCAGAACACAAGTCATAAGTAACAACGTTAACAATACAATAATTAAAGCAAAATAAGTCGCCCCTGCTCGTGACAGCTTACAATCTACAATGAGGTGGGGGAGATACAAAGTATAGGTGTTTATATACAATGGTGCATTTACAATGATGGTCCAGCCATCTTAAGGGAGTGAGGGATGGATGGAGATAGTGAATGGGCTAGACACACACACACACACACTTACACAGAATACATAGAATGACTTTGATTAGTGAATGTGATAGGCGCTCTGAACAAATGTGTTTTGAGGGAGCGCCTGAAACCATGCAAATTGTGGATAGTGCTAATTTCTTGGGGTAGAGCATTCCAGAGGATTGGCGCAGCACGGGAGAAGTCTTGTATTCGGGAGTGGGAGGTACGGATTAGTGCAGAGGTTAGTCGAAGGTCGTTTGCAGAGCGCAGCAGCGGTTAGGCCGATAGATAGAAATGAGGGAGGAGATGTAGGGGGTGCTGCACTGTGGAGAGCTTCTGTGGGTTGACAACCAGTACTTTGAATTGGATACTATAATGAATGGGCAGCCAGTGTAAGGACTGGCGAAGGACTCTATGAAGGACATCTGCCACGTTTTGCGTGCGTTTGATGAGTCAACGCGGATGGCGAGTGCAGATGATGCACTAGTCAGCCTGACTGTCCCCCTTATCTGCCTGCTTCAAAAAAACAATGCAAGCACTAAGGGATGAGGTTTTGGAAGAGGTGGAGGATGAGGAGTCACAAATTCCATCACCTTCTGGACAGTCAGCGCAACGTGGTTCCTCACAAAGGGCTGGGCAGGGCTCACTTTGTGAGGAGGATGAGGAGGAGTCAATGGAGGAGGAAGACATCGCTCCAGAGGGAGGTACACAACGCTCTAGTCAGTATGTATAGCGAGGGTGGGGTGATGCAGAGCAGGCAGAGATGACGCCTCTTGCAGGGGACAGCGTTTCTTGGCCAGTTGTGAGTCTGCAGCACATGGTTGATTTCATGCTGCAGTGCCTGAGAAACGACCGCCGCATCGCCCACATTCTCACTACGTCTGATTATTGGGTGTCCACCCTCCTAGACCCTCGCTACCGGGACAACTTACAAAGCCTCATCACACTGTTGAACCGGGAGCGTAAAATGCGGGAGTACCAAGACACACTGGTGCAATCCATAATGTTCTCCATTCCAGCCGAGAGCACTGCTGCTACTACTGCTTTACAAAGCAGCTCTGTGCGTCGAGGCAGTGGAGACAGCTCTGCAACAAGAGGAGCACAAGCAGCGCCTCTGCACAGGGCAAGATGTTATGATTTGGTAGCTGAGGAGAGCAGGCAAAAAAGGCAATACACCAGAGAGGTTGGAATCTATGGGATTGCAGTACCCTGACTAACCACCACAACTAAAGGCAGCCGTGGAGCGTACCTACGTTGGTCCTAGACGCCTGTCACAGCCTGAGAAGCTAACTACACCTAAAGATAGAAAGAGGAAAGCTATCTGCCCCGGAGCAGATCCACAAAGAACATAGAAAGCCCCAAACATGTAATGGCGGTTAGACAAGAAGAAATACTGACACAGACAGAAAATTGTATGAGCAAATGTTGGGGCCCAAACTTTATAAATAGAAAAGGATAGGAAGGGCACTTTCTGCAATCACAAAAAAACACTGAAAAGTACCAACTCTACTAATTACAAAAACCTGAGATCACATGACCTCTACCACCTTAATTAGTTCTCTGGTGTAACAAAAACTAAACAGCAGCCACAGAAAAAAATGGAAAAGGAAAATGAACAAACAACAGTGGCTGAACTAAACTGAGAGGAGCACAAACCCCCAAGGGGACCCGGCAGACCCCCACAGAAGTGCAGGACAATATGCCAAAAAAAAAAATAAATAAATAAATAAAAGAAGAAAATGTCTTATCTGTTAGCAAAAGATGCAGGCACGAAACAGCAAGCTACAAAGTGTACAGGAATCAAAGATGAGACCGGAGCAATTGATCACCGTCAACCCTGATGGGAGGGAACCTCCCTTATATAAGACCAGTCAGTAACACATGATCTCCAATCTTCACAATCTTCATTGGATAGTTCAGTACTGTTTGTAACCACCAGAGGGAGCTTCTGCTCAGAATTCATTTCTATCACATTCACAACAGCAAGACCAGTATGTTCCAAATGTGGCGAAGTTTTGTGGCAGCGCCACCAATGTCTACACCATCCGAGACGGCTCCACTCAGCAGGAGGCAAAGTTTCCGTAAGATGGTGACAGACTACATGTCTTGGCCTCTCAGTGTACTCCCAAATGGCTCTTCCCCATTCAAGTTTTGGGTCTCTAAGCTGGATACATGGCCAGAGCTTAGCCAGTATGTATTGGAGGTGCTGGCTTGCCCTGCTGCCAGTGTATTATCGGAGCGCTTCTTTAGTGCTGCAGGTGGTGTGCTAACAGACCGTAGCATGCGACTATCCTCCGTAAATGTAGACCGGTTTAGTTTACTGAAAATGAACAAGGCATGGATCTCGCATGAATTTGCCTGTCCGGTTTCAGATTAAATAACTGGTTGGCAACGTTATCCATGTCTCCTGTTATGTTCATCTTTCTACCACCTGAACTCTACTCCCTGGGCTACAACACTGCCAGTTGCTGCTCACAAGTGTTGGATGCACAGATCAAAAAAATCGCTGATGTGTTTGTGGGGTTCAGTAACGCCTGCTGTTCCCCTGCTGTGTGTCCGGCAAAAATTACTGCTAGCTAGCTACACATGTTGAAAAAAACATGACATGTTAAAGTGCCTACTGCTACACTAGGTAAGAGGCTACACCCTTATTTCTAAACTGTAAACAAGTGAAACGTCATCTTTAAAACCATAAAATTATTAGTCTTTGTCACAAATCTGTAACAAAATAATTGTGACATATTACTGCAGATATCCACATGTGGAACACAAATGCTAACACAAAAGCCTACTTATGCTATAGGGTACTGATGGTGAACCTTGTCACTCCATAACTTAGACAAATCCAACTCACATCATGCCTCAAATGCTGCAATGTTGGAAGTGCATAATGTGGGTTGAACTTTGACAACAGCTGCAGTGCGAAGGTTAGCCTTGAGTGTTCTTGGCTTTTAAATAAAAGCATACAAGTAAATTTAATAATCCATTGTTGATTAAGGGACGTGATGTACACCTGTAATATTGTGGAAACAATGGATGTAGGACTAGTCCTCTTCAACATTACTTATATTTGTGTCATTTGAAAAAATACATATTTAAATACAAATTTAACAACCCATATCATAAAGGTCCATCATGTAAAAATGGGATCGGTAACAAAAATCATGCATTACCTTGTTAAACTCAATAGTGCATAGTCACAATAGCTAAATATATACCTGCAAGTGGTGCTGAAACAACAACAACTGATAGAAAAGGTGAATGATATCTAGTTATCAGACTAATTAGCGACACCTGTACAATGTCGATATAATACTGTACCTTAACAAAAAGGCTGTTTGCAACCAATGTATTGTATACGGATGGAAGCGCGTCACACTAATAGATTTGAGCTATTTGAAATAGAATGGAGCAGCACCAATTAGAGAAAAATGTCAAGGATGAGGCAGTGAGACACGCTCAGCAGAGTGCAAGCAGCAGTGTTTGAATAACTAACTGGAGCGGGATCTCCACTCCAAAAATGAGAACCTCTGACTACAGTAAACAATGCACACAACTGTTCAGTAGCTGTGAAAGGCCCGTTTGTGTACTTCTATATTGTTTGCAACCAATGTATTGGATAATGATGGAAGCACGTCACACTAATAGATTTGAATTATTTGAAATATAATGTAGCAGCAACAATTAGAGAAAACTGTCAAGGATGAGGCAGTGACACACGCTCAGCAGAGTACAAGCAGCGGTGGTTGAAGAAATAACTTGAGCGGGATCAGAATTCAAAAATTGAAACCCTCTGACTACAGTAAACAATGCACACAACTGTTCAGTAGCTGTGAAAGGCCCGTTTGTGTACTTCTATATTGTTTGCAACCAATGTATTGGATACGATGGAAGCACGTCACACTAATAGATTTGATTTTTTTTTAAATAGAATGTAGCAGCAACAATTTGAGAAATTTTAAAGGATGAGGCAGTGAGACACGCTCAGCAGAGTACAAGCAGCAGTGGTTGAAGAACTAAATGGAGCGGGATCTGCACTCAAAAAAATAAAACCTCACAGACTACAGTGAACACTGCACACAACTGTTCACTATCTCTGAAAGGCTCCTTTGTGGACTTCTATACTGTTTGCAACCAATGTATTGGATACGGATGGAAGCACATCACACTAATAGATTGGATTTTTTTTAAATAGAATGTAGCAGCACCAATTTGAGAAAAATGTCAAGGATGAGGCAGTGAGACACGCTCAGCAGAGTACAAGCAGCAGTGGTTGAAGAACTAAATGGAGCGGGATCTGCACTCAAAAAAAAAAACCTCACAGACTACAGTGAACACTGCACACAACTGTTCACTATCTCTGAAAGGCTCCTTTGTGGACTTCTATACTGTTTGCAACCAATGTATTGGATACGGATGGAAGCACATCACACTAATAGATTTGATTTTTTTGAAATAGAATGTAGCAGCAACAATTAGAGAAAACTGTCAAGGATGAGGCAGTGCCACACCCTCAGCAGAGTACAAGCAGCGGTGGTTGAAGAAATAACTTGAGCGGGATCTGAATTCAAAAATTGAAACCCTCTGACTACAGTAAACAATGCACACAACTGTTCAGTAGCTGTGAAAGGCCGTTTGTGTACTTCTATATTGTTTGCAACCAATGTATTGGATACGGATGGAAGCACGTCACACTAATAGATTTGATTTTTTTTAAATAGAATGTAGCAGCAACAATTTGAGAATAATTTAAAGGATGAGGCAGTGAGACACGCTCAGCAGAGTACAAGCAGCAGTGGTTGAAGAACTAAATGGAGCGGGATCTGCACTCAAAAAAATAAAACCTCACAGACTACAGTGAACACTGCACACAACTATTCACTATCTCTGAAAGGCTCCTTTGTGGACTTCTATACTGTTTGTAACCAATGTATTGGATACGGATGGAAGCACATCACACTAATAGATTGGATTTTTTTTACATAGAATGTAGCAGCACCAATTTGAGAAAAATGTCAAGGATGAGGCAGTGACACACGCTCAGCAGAGTACAAGCAGCAGTGGTTGAAGAACTAAATTATTATTATTATTATTATTTATTTCTATAGCACCATTCATTCCATGGTGCTGTACATGAGAAGGGGTTACATACAAATTACAGGTATCACTTACAGTAAACAAACTAACAATGACAGACTGATACAGAGGGGAGAGGACCCTGCCCTTTCGGGCTTACATTCTACAGGATTGTGAGGCAGGAGACAGTAGGTCGGGGGGTTGCAGCAGTTCCGGTGTTGGTTGAGGCAATATCTCCGGTAGTGGTGAGGAGGTAGCAGGGTCATTGCAGGCTGTAGGCTTACATTCTACAGGATTGTGAGGCAGGAGACAGCAGGTTGGTGGGTTGCAGCAGTTCCAGTGTTGGTTGAGGCGATATCTCCGGTAGTGGTGAGGAGACAGCGGGGAGCGGGATGGAGCGGGATCTGCACTCAAAAAAATAAAACCTCACAGACTACAGTGAACACTGCAACAACTGTTCAGTAGTTGTGAAAGGCCCCTTTGTGTACTTCTATAGTGTTTGCAACCAATGTATTGATACGGATGGAAGCGCTCACACTAATAGATTAGATTTTTTTCAAATATAATGGAGCAGCACCAATTACAGAAAAAATGTCAAGGATGAGGCAGTGACACACGCTCAGCAGATACAACAGCAGTGGTTGAAGAACTAACTGGAGGGGATCTGCACTCAAAAAATGAAAACTCACAGACTACAGTGAACACTGCACACAACTGTTCACTATCTGTGAAAGACTCCTTTCTGTATTCTATAGTGTTTGCAACCAATGTATTGTATACGGATGGAAGCGCGTCACACTATAATTTCAATTGAATGGAGCAGCAAGAATTACACTAAAAAAAAAAAAGAGTCTGTGAGTGACACGTGCAGATGCCTACAAACAGCGTTGGATGCAGAGCAAACTGCAGCGTCACCTGCACTCTCACACACACACCTTGCACAGAGCTGTTAAAACAACACTGCAAGGCAAAAGGAAGCTTTACACAGCGGTTGGTAAACTAGCCTGCCTAGAGCACAGTACACAAAATCGCAATCTCTAACTGTCCCTCAGAGTCAGCACAGCAGCGTTCTGTCCCTAACTGAATTCACAGCACAGTAACGCTAAAATGGCGGCGGCGCCTTTTATAGTGCATTCTGACATCATTTCAGCATCCAATCACAGCCATGCCATTAGTTAACATGACCGCAGCAGTACAGGATGTGCCCACACTTCTTAGGATTCCTCATTGGCTGACTAAAATCACATTGCCTCTCAAAGAATTATGGGAACTTCCGATTCCGGTATACGATATATGGAAAATATCGGAACTAAGTATCGGAATTCCGATACAGCTAATATCGGCCGATAGCCGATACTTGCGGTATCGGAATGCTCAACTCTAGTGGGCAGCAACTAACAGAATGGATTTTAACAGGGAAAAATGCAAAGTACTACATCTGGGCAATAAAAATGAAAAAAGCATATACAAAATGGGAGGAATAGGGCTAAGTAACAGCACATGTGAAAAAGACTTGGGTATACTAATTGATCACAGACAGAACATGAGTCAACAGTGTGATGCAGCAGCAAAAAAGGCAAATGCAATTCTAGGATGTATCAACAGAAGCATACAGTCTAGATCACGTGAGGTCATTATTGCCCTCTACTCTTCTTTGGTCAGACCTCATCTGGAATACTGTATTTTAAAAAAGACATCACAAACTGGAGCAAATTCAGAGAAGAGCCACCAGAATGGTGACCGGTCTGCAAACCATGTCCTATGAGGAACGGTTGCAGGATTTGGGAATGTTTAGCTTGCAAAAAAGAAGACTGAGAGGAGACTTAATAGCTGTCTACAAATATCTCAAGGGCTGTCACATTGTAGAAGGATCATCTTTATTCTCATTTGCACAAGGAAAGACTAGAAGCAATGGGATGAAACTGAATGGGAGGAGACACAGATTAGATATTAGAAAAAACTTTTTGACAGTTAGGGGGATCAATGAGTGGAACAGGCTGCCACGAGATGTGGTGAGTTCTCCTTCAATGGAAGTCTTCAAACAGAGGCTGGACAGACATCTGTCTGGGATGATTTAGAGAATCCTGCTTTGAGTAGGGGGTTGGACCAGATGGCCCAGGAGGTCCCTTCCAACTCTACCATTCTATGATTCTATGATTCTATGATTAACTGTACGCTTCTGATACAGTACCGTATTTCTGCTGTTTGTATTACGGTTAAATCCATACTGAGAAGCATCTGTTTGTGACTCTGGAAATATATACGGAGATTTAAATTTTCCCTACACCCTGTATAGCTGTACGCTTCTGATACAAAACCGTTTTTCTGCTTTTTGTATTACGGTCAAATCCATACTGAGTGAGCGTCTGTGTGTGACTCCGGAAATATGTAAGGAGATTTAAATTTTCCCCTACACCGTATACAGCTGTACGCTTCTGATACATTACCGTATTTCTGCTGTTTGTATTACGGTCAAATCCATACTGAGAGAGCGTCTGTGTGTGATTCCGGAAAATATACGGAGATTTAAATTTTCCCCTACACCGTATACAGCTGTACGCTTCTGATACATACCGTTTTCTGCTCTTTGTATTACGGTAAATCCATATGAGTGAGCGTCTGTGTGTGACTCCGGAAAAATATACGGAGATTTTAAATTTTCCCCTACACCGTATACAGCGTACGTTTGATACAAAACGTTTTCTGCTTTTTGTATTACGGGTCAAATCCATAATGAGTGAGCGTCTGTGTGTACGCTCCTCATACAGTACCATATATCTGCTGGTATTTTTGGTCCATTTTCCCAAACATGAGGAAGTATGGTGGAAGACACCGCAGACGTGGGTGGGGGGGCCAGCTGGTACTGATGGTGGTGGTGGTGCATCTGCTGGTAGTGCCAAAAGCACAACAGCACCTAAGGCAGGAGGTGTTTAGCCTGCGTCATCGACTGGCTCCAGAAGGCCTGGAAGGCTCCTTTTTCTGGGAGTAGGTAAACCGCTTTTAAAGCCGAAGCATCAGGAAAAGGTTTTGGCTTACATTGCCGAAATAGCCTCCAGCTCTATCGCCTCCTTATCTGAAGTTTCAAAAACTGCCAGTACTGAGTCGTCAGTGCAGGCTTCTGGTCAGGAAAAACACCTTTCCTTGTGTCCTTCACTCCCACCAAAAGTGAAGGATTCGGCAGGCCACACTTCAGATTACTACCTGGAGCTCTTTTCACATGCCATGCCTAACTTATCAAGTAAAATCCTGAATTCCCCAGTCCAAGATGAATATGACATGGAGTGCACTGATGCACAGCCACTGCTACATGATTCTGATGGTACATTCACCCAGAGCACTACATTGCCCTTGCAGTCTTCTGAGCCAGAATCTGACCCTGATGAAACTCAGGTGCCCCTTACCGCATACTATACCCTTACACGGTGACACAGAGGAAGGTGCAGATGAAATTGAAGATGAGGTGATGGATGACCCAGTTGTTGACCTGGATTGGCATCCATTGGGGGAAGGGGTGATGCTGGCAATAGCTCAGAAGAGGAGGAGGATCCGCAGCAGGCATCGTCATCGCCGCTGCAGTTATCTGTCAGGCCTCCAGAAGCAAAAGCTCGTCGACAGAGCACAGTCGCACGAGCACTCCATCCACAGCTGCCAGTGTTGCACTTGAGGTGTCACAATATCAAACAGCTAGTGGTAAGAGTCAGCAGGCTGTTTTAAAAATGATGTCTTTGGGCGACAACAGACACACCGCGGAGGTACTGGCCAACTACTTGCAGTGAGAAACTGAGTCATGGCTGGGCAGTCTACATTTTGAGCCAGGCAAGGTAGTCAGTGATAAAGGCCGTAATTTTCTGGCAGCCATAGCCCTGGCAAAACTCAGACACTTACCTTGCCTGGCTCACACCTTGAACCTGGTGGTGCAGTGCTTCATAAATAATTATCCTGAGTTAAGAGCCCTGCTCCATAAGGTGCGAAGACTGTGCTCGCACATCCGTTGCTCGCCCGTAGACTCCAGTCGAATGCAGAGGTTGCAGTGATCTCTCCACCTCCCAGGCACCGCCTAATCATAGACGTTGCAACAAGGTGGAACTCCACCATGCACATGGTTGAGAGACTGTGCGAACAGAGGCAGGCTGTAATGCATTTGTGGGAGGATACACGGGCAGGCAGTTGGAGGGCAGACATCGAGTTGTCGGGTGTGCAGTGGTCAAAGCTGAAAGACCTCTGTAAAGTCCTTCAGTGTTTTGAGGAATGCACACGGCTGGTAAGAGCAGACAACGCCATCATAAGCATGAGCATCCCACTTATGCATCTGATCATGTAAACTTTGACGCACATTAAGGACCAGGCGTCTGCAGCGGAGGAGGAAGAGGAGGAGGAGGGAAGCCTTGATGACAGTCAGCCATTGTCTGCTCAGGGAACTGTCCTGGACGAGATGGAGGAAGAAGAGGAAGAGGAGGAGGAGGAGGATGAGGGGGATGAATATTTTGGGGAGGAGGATGCTTCTCAGGGGCAAGAGAAAATGTTGGCTTGCCAAAGTCAGGTACAGGGTTTGTGCATGACTGGAGGGATGTGGATTTGGCAGACAGTGCTCCTCCACCCACCCCTGGCAGTGAATCATTGACACCTGGAACATTGGCCCACATGTGTGATTATATCTTGCGAATCCTAAAAAGGGACCCCCGCATTGCCAAATTATGAAGGATGATGACTACTGGTTGGCCAGCATCCTCTATCCACGCTACAAAGGCAAATTGCAGAACATCATACCACAGGAGAACCTAGAGCTAATATTGGCGAACAAACAAGCAACTCTGGTAAACCGTTTGTTAGAGGCATTCCCAGCACACAGCAGCGGTGCAGGTTACATAGCTACACATGGGGGCGGTACAAACTGGCGTTGGAGACAGGGGTTTCATGACCATGTTGTGGACTGATTTCTCAAGTACCGCTCACACGACTGGAAATACTGAATCGATTGTAACAGACAGGAGACAGCAGTTGTCAACTATGGTTCAAAATTACCTCTTCTCCCCTATCGATGTTCTCCCTCACAGTTCATTACCCTTTGACTACTGGGCCTGTAAACTGGACACCTGGCCTGAATTGGCACAATATGCCTTAAAGGAGCTCGCTTGCCCTGCTGGTAGTGTGCTATCAGAAAGAGTCTTCAGTGCTGCTGGATCAATCCTGACAGAAAGAAGGACCCGGCTGTCGACCCAAAATGTAGGTGATCTTACCTTCATTAAAATGAACCATGCCTGGGTTTCAAAGGATTTTGTACCACCTTCCCCTGATGACACATAGGTTGCCAGCAAAATGGCTCGCTTTGCCCTCCTCTTCCTCCGACTTCTCCAATTCCTCCATTTGCAGCTGCTGAACGTCCAGCCTACACCTCAACATATGCCAGTTTTTCCACCTCCCTAACTGAGCTGTACCCCCCCAGGGCCGGCGTCAGCACCTGGCGCACCCGGGTAAGTGCCGGTGCCCTGAGCAGGTGTGGGACCCACTCGCCGTCAGAGACACCTGCGTACTATGAGGAGTCCTGTGCCAGTTCCGGCACCCACGAGTGTGCCCCCCATGCTTGCTCAGGGCCCCAGCACTTGCAATACTTACCTCTCCCTGCTCCACAGCTTTGACGTCTTCCGCGTTTCTTGACAGTGACATTCAGGTCAGAGAGCGTGATGACGTCACATCTGTGTGCCCTCTGCCTGAACAGTCACAGTGCAGAGAGCTGGAAGATGGCGACGCTGAGGAGTAGAGCAGTGACCAGCGTGGAGAGGTATTTAATTTTTTCAATGTTTTGAGCAATATATGGGGAGCATTATACACTGGAGAATTATATATGGGGCCCATCATACACTGGAGCATCATAGATAGGGCCATCATACACTGGAGCATCATATATGGGGCCCATTATACACTGGAGCATTATAAATTTGGCCCATTATCTATGGAGCATTATATGGGCCCATCATACACTGAAGCATCATCCATGGGACCCATCATATACTGGAGCATTATATGGGGCCCATTATATATGGAGCATTATATAGGCCCATCATACACTGGAGCATCATCTATGGGGCACATCATACACTGGAGCATTATAAATGGGGCCCATTATACACTGGAGCATCATATAAGTGGCCCATTATACACTGGAGCATTATAAATGGGGCCCATCATACACTGGAGCATCATATACGAGGCCATTATACACTGAAGCATCATCCATGGGGTCCATCATATACTGGAGATCATATGGGCCATTATACACTGGAGCTTTATAATGGGGCCCATCATACTGGAGCATCATATGGAGGCCATTATACACTGAAGCATCATCCATGGGGCCCATCATCAACACTGGATCATTATCCATGGGGCCCATCATACACTGGAGCATTATAAATGGGGCCCATCATACACTGGAGCATCATATATGGGGCCCATTATACACTGGAGCATCATATTGGGCCCATTATATATTGATCATTATATAGGCCATCATACACTGGAGCATCATCCATGGGGGCCATCATATACTGGAGCATCATATGCTGCCCATTATATATGGAGCATTATATAGGCCCATCATACACTGGAGCATCATCCATGGGGCACATCATATACTAGAGCATCATATGGGGTTCATTATTTTTGGGGAATCATATAGGGTATGGAGCATCACATGAAGCACATATGGGGCTTATTCTGTATGGAGAATTATATGGAGCTCATTCTCTTTGGAGCAATATATGGGGCCCATCATATACTGTATGGAACTTTATATGCGACTCATGATACTGTATGGAGCATTATGTGGGGCTCATTATACTCTATGGGGACCGTCCTATACTGTATGGCACATTATATGTGGACCATCATATACTGTAGCATTATGTGGAGCTCATCATATTCTGTATGGAACATTATATGGGACCAATTATTCTGTATGGAGCAATATATGGGGCTCATTATTCTGTATGGCGCACTATGTGATGGCCATAATACTGTTTGGAGGAATATACTGTCCGGTTTTTGAGCTATTGTAGAATTTAAAATAGATATCAGTCATGTAATGTAATAAGTGAAGTATTTGGCATTGTACTATATCTATATTTCTCTGCCGTATCGGAGCATCATGAATTGTGGTATGTGTTAAAGGGGCCCACGGACACTCTTTCGCCCGGGGCCCACGAAAACCTGGAGCCAGCCCTATCCCCCGACAACTTTAGCCAAATAACCCCCAGTTTTCAATGCGTAACTATTATTATAAAGTAAATGAAGGTTGCCAAGCTTAAGTTATAAGAATTGATGTCGTTGGCATTGAAATGGGCACTGTAGGTGTGTTTACTGTCCTCCACTCCCTGCCGACTTTGCTTCCCCATTGACTTGCATTTAGTGTTGAGCGATACGATACCGCAAGTATCGGGTATCGGCCGATATTAGCTGTATCGGACTTTCGATATTGACTTTCGATATTTCCCATATATCGTATACCGGAATCGGAATTGTCACTGTCACTGTGAGTGTCGTCGGTCGGGTCTGTCAGGAGTCAGCGGCACTTACCTGGCAGAAGATCTCCGGTGGTCACGGCCTGGACTGGTTGATGGCCGCCATCATCTTTCCCCGGCGGTCACATGCAGTTTCTCGCGATAACTGCAGTGACTGCTGGGTAATCCCGGCCGTAAAGCAGTCAGTCCGATGACGTCACCGCCGGGGAAGCAGGTAATCAGCTGTGCTGCGCCGGGATGACAGCCTCTGCCTGTCATTCCGATGTAGCAGAGCTGGATCGTCGTGGGACAGTCGTTACTATGGACTGCGTCGGACAGGTGGTATACTGTTGGTTTGTTTTTTTCCTTTTTTTACAGGAGATCGATGGCGTCGCAGGAATGAGAGTATAATAAAAGAAATGAAAACTGTGTTGTCTCTTTTATTTCATTAAAATACTTTTTTCTTGCTGTGTCTTTTTTTTTATACATTTAAAAACTTTGGGATTAATAATGGATCGGTGTCTTATTGACACCTCTCCATTATTAACCGGGCTTATTGTCACCGTGCAATCAACGGTGACATTAACCCCTTATTACCCCACTTGCCACCGCTACAGGGCAGTGGGAAGAGCCGGGTAAAGTGCCACAATTGGCACATCTTTTGATGCGCCAAATGTGGGGCTGCTGTAGCCTGGTATTATCAGGCTGTTGAGGGCCAAAATCCATGGGCCTTGACAGTCTTTTAATACCAGGCCGCAGCAGTCTGCATTTTACTTGGCTGGTTAACAAAAATAGGGGGACCCCTAAGCCGTTTTTTTTTTCGAGGGGATCCCCTATTTTTGTTAACCAGCCAAGCTAAGCAGACTGCTGTGGCCTGGTATTATCAGGCTGGCAAGGTCCATGGATATTGGCTCATTACCAGCCTGAAAAACCAGGCCTCAGCAGTCTGCTTCATCTGGCTGGTTAACAAAAATAGGGTGGACCCCACGCCAATTTTTTTTCGAGGGGATCCCCTATTTTTGTTAACCAGCAAAGATAACCAGACTGCTGTGGCCTGGTATTATCAGGCTGGCAAGCAGGGTCGGACTGAGGCACCGGGACACCGGAGAAACCTACGGTGGGCCCCAGCTCCTGCGTGGTGGGCCCTGATTTAAAGGATAGGTCGCGGGGCAGAGGGGGCGGTGGCCCCGGGGCCCGCGCTCTGAGGGGGCCCACCCGGAGCTACGATACAGTTACATTCTGCGGCAGAGCAGGGAGAATCGCTCTCCCTGCTCTGCCGCCCGGAAGCTATGGGGCCTGAACAGGCGTTGGGGGGGCCCGGTGCCAGCAGTGGGCCCCCCACCCGTCATCGGAGGGTCAGCTGTATCGGCATCCAGCCGATAAAGCTGACCGCATAGAGAGAGAAGGAGCGAGCGCTCCTTCTCTCCCATAATCCCCCTCAGCGTATGACAGCGGGCGCAATAACATCACCTGCCGGCGCCCGCTGTCAGACGCTGAGAGGGAGAACAGTGAGCAGCACAGGAGCCGGGAGGTGAGTATTTTTTTTATTTTTTTTTTAATGGGGTGCAGTCGAGTCCTGGCTGGAGAAGTCGTCATGTCGGTGTGGGCCAGATGGAAAAGACATGAAAAGTGAACAATTCCATTAGAAAGAACATCAGCGGTAAGTCATTATCTGTACCTGTGCTGTAATCTATATGTTCTGTAGGACTGGTATTATTTAACACAGACCATATGGCGGTAATATCAATATTGGTCTTTTTATATATATAGATTATTTTGGCCAACAGCGCGGTCATTTGCTGAGGTTCTCTGATGATGGGCCCACTCAGAAGTTTTGCCCCACTAAACCAAAACCCTAGCTACGCCTATGGCTCTCTCTCTAGTCTTTCTTTCTCGCTCTCTGTTCTTTCCTTCTCGCTCTCTGTTCTTTTTTCTCTCTGTTCTTTCTTTCTCTCTTTCTTTCTTTCCTCTCTTTCTTTCTCTGTTTGTTCTTTCTCTCTCGCTGCTCTTTCTTTCTTTTCCTCAGTACCAGCCACTGTGCCCTCATTACCAGTCAGTGTGATCAGCAGTGCTAAATGGTTACGCTTGGGGCGAGGATATGGGTGTGATTAGCTGTGAAATGGGTGTTGTCGGGGCGTGGGCTAAAATTTTCAGCGGCGCGCAACACGCGCCGCAGCCTTTAATCCTCTTTCCTGTCTTCCAAATTTGGGAGGTATGCTGTATGACCTCCCTACAACTTCTGGCCATGCTCCTGATGAGCGCGACGGATGGTCTCGTGAGGGATCTCCTCCCACACCTGGACTAAAGCATCCACCAACTCCTGGACAGTCTGTGGTGCAACGTGGCATGGCCTAAAATTTTCTGCAGCATGCACAGCGTGCCACAGCCTTTGTCCCTCTTTCCCTTATTCAAAGGTTGGGAAGTATGATGGTGGGCCCCAAGAATATATTTTCTCTGGTGGGCCCAAGGTACTCCAGTCCGACGCTGCTGGCAAGGTCCATGTATGTTGGCTTCTTAACAGCCTTAAATACCATGCTCAGCAGCAGGGGCGTACATATAAATCATGGGGCCCCATAGCAAAAGTCTGAATGTTCCCCACCCCCCAAAAAAAAAACCCAGAGGCATTGTAAATGTAAACTGCCAGCACAGTGAGGGAAGTTGAGTCGCACAGAGACAGGGGTTTTGGGGGTACTCGGCACCGATCACGTCGACTTCTATGGGGGATGTCACGAGTAGCACAGCTCGGTCCGTGACCTGGGCGATCACTGGAATGTGGGATATTTCCAGGGGATGATAGAATGTTCGTGTAGTTTGTCGTGACGCCACCTGTAGTACCTGGTCAGGGTGTCCAGCGCTGCTGTGCAGGTCCTCTGGAAGGGATGGTGTAGTGCAGGTAGGTGATAAGTCTTCTACAGGTAACACGCTATCCTTCCAGGGCAGATAGATGTGAGATAGAGCAATGGTGCAGAGTGATGTAGCAGAGTGGACTATGCGACGTGTAAGAAAGCAGGAAACACTTCAAGTTAAACGTTGCATAATAAAAATTTTTAATAATAACATTACAAAAGTGCAAATAGCATTACTGCCGAAGTTCGTTGAGACTTCTTAGGACTACCCCCACCGGGGTAACTTCACAGTGTCCTTTACTTGTGCTTGTGGAGGACCCGCTCCAAACCTCCAACTGTGGTCTTGGGTGGGCTGCAAGACTTTCCTTGAGCAGACCTCACTTTCGGCCACACCAAACGGGTTTTTAGTTTCTGAGGTAGTTGAAAATAGTGCACAGTTAAGTTTTTTGTAAAACCAAGATGGAGCACCGAAGTGCCAACTATTTACAGAAAAGTTTGTGAGCCAGTACAGTTCATGGCTTCAAAGTTCAACATTTTGATTACATTGAAACACCATTACCCAACCTGGGTATATAAAGGCAACAATAAACTTGTTCTTCTGAACATTCACCCGTCCGGGTACATCAAACCATTACCCAACATGGGTATATTAAGGCAACAATAAACTTCTTTTTATGAACATTCACCCGTCCGGGTACATCAATAATTTAACGATTTACATACAGAGACCCTGTCCGGGTTAATTAGACTTCTTTGGCTGGCCTCTTACAGGTACCACCTGGTACTCTTCTGGAGCTTGCCAAACATCTTGACAGGAGGGTCCACCCAGACCTGATGACGTCGTGTGGCCTGTACAGTTACGTAGTGACCCGCTATCTGGGTCTGTGTGGCCACCTCTTTCGTCTCCCTCCGGGTCTGGAACCCTATGTCCCGGACTGTACGAACCCCAGGGGGCCTAACAGGCGCCGGGTACGGGCCAGCTATCATTATCATGTCCATAGCTGGGGCTGCTGAGGAGACCACTGAGGGAGGCTGGGGAGATTTACGGCGTGGGGTGGGCACTTGTGCAGAGGCCTGGTTGGGGGAGGCTGAAGGCTCGGAGGGTCTGTCAGTTTCCTGACACTCTGGGGAGTAGGGGTCGCACCTGGTAACATTTAGGGCGTACCATCCATTGTAACCCCAGTGTCGGGTGTAAGTCACCAAGTCTCCTGCCAACAGGTCCCTCCCCAGGTGTCCTTCTGGGAGGTGAGCCTCCACGTCCCGCCGGGTTACAAAGACTTCTAAATAAAGTCCAGGCTCCTGGATGAAGCCCCAACCACCTTTTAACTTAAAGTTCCGTACTGCACCCTTACGCCGCGGCTCCCTCAGCGTACTTTTATCCTTTCTCATACGTGCCTTCTCTGCCAGGTCCTTCTCCAGGTGACGTTGCCGAAGCTTTTGGGATTCTCGCTGCTCCCTTTGTCGCTCTGCTTCCCGCTCCCGACGTCTCCACTCTTCCTCCTGACGCCGGTTGTAATTCTCCTCCACCAGCAGCTCCATGTCTCCACCATCAAATGCCAGCTTACGATGTCCGGTTTGCGGCAGCTCTCCTGGCACCCGCCAGTTCTGGCGGCGCTCACCTGTGGCGGAAGCAGCCGGCTCTGGAACAGATGACGGTCGGGGCTCCGGTACAGGCAGGTAGAGCTCTGGTGCCTACGCGGCCTCCTCCATGAGGACGGGTGTCGCTTCTTCTGCCTCAGCGACGGGGGCAGACAGCGGGATCTGGGGTGCTGGTGCGGCGTTTTCTGCAGGAACGGGTGCCTCCACTGTGATACTGTCAACTGGTTCAGATTGCAAGGGCTGGGATGCCCGCACGGCCTCCTCTACTGGAACGGGTGCCTCCACTGAGATACTGTCAACCGGTTCAGATTGCAAGGGCTGGGATGCCCGCACGGCCTCCTCTACTGGAACGGGTGCCTCCACTGAGATACTGTCAACCGGTTCAGATTGCAAGGGCTGGGATGCCTGCACGGCCTCCTCTACTGGAACGGGTGCCTCACCTTCCGGTACAGACACTTCAGGGGGTAAGAGGGATTGGCGCCGCTCCAAGTGTAGTTTTAGGGCCCGCCAGCTCGCTTCCATCCTGGCAACCTCCTCCCGGTGCCGGGCCAGGTCTATCAGGGTATCCTCCGCTTCTTCCAGCGTAGGAGGGTTTCCAGGCCGGGTGCCAAACGGTGGCTCCGTGGCGATCGGGTCGCTTCCGTGGAGGGAGAGCTCTGACTCCTCCATCCCTTCCCACTTCTGCTCACGTCCGTTCGCCATCTCTGCCAAGTCACATGTGTCATTAGCATCAGGAGAGGCGCCATCTTTTGTAGGGAGGCGGGACCTTCGCGTTTGTTTCCGCCCACTGAGGAGGATGAGGAGGCGGAACTCCAGAGCTGTGGGGCACGATCTTACATTGCAGTAACATTTAGAGTGGGCGGACATCGTTTTCGCGCCACGGAGTGAGTGTACGCCCACGAGAGCACGCCCTTATTCTTCACCTGTGCCTCGTGGCGCAGATATGACGGAAAAATGGCAAATACAGTCTATGATGATTTTTGCAATTCTCAAGCAAAAAAACAGTTCAATTAAGGCACACAGGACTCGCTTATAGCGAGCTTCTGAATCCTGTTCGTGACGCCAAAGTTGAGTCGCACAGAGCCACAGGTTTTGGGGGTACTCGGCACCAAGCCCGTCGACTTCTATGGGGGATGTGACGGGTAGCACAGCTATGTCCGTGCCCTGGTCGCTCACTGGAATGTGGGATATTTCCAGGGGATGATAGAATGTTTGTGTAGTTTGTCGTGACGCCACCTGTAGTACCTTGTCAGGGTGACCAGCGCTGCTGTGCAGGTCCTCTGGCAGGGATGGTGTAGTGCAGCTAGGTGATAAGTCTTCTACAGGTAAGACGGTATCCTTCCAGGGCAGATAGATGTGAGATAGAGCAATGGTGCAGAGTGATGTAGCAGAGTGGAGTATGCGACGTAGTAAGAAAGCAGGAAAGGAAACAATTCTTACTACAAAGACATGCAGCATAAGGCTGCCTAACCCCTCCCATCCAACTAGCTACACCCTGTTCTAACCAGCCTGAGCTAGACCATCCCATTGGGTCCGCCTACACTCAGCTGGCATAGTGTACTGTTGAATGCAGTGGTTGGAGTCAATGGGGTGTTTCCTCCTTACCTGAGAGTAAGTTGTCACACCGCTGGGTGCGATGCAACATCTCTGTGGCGACTGGACCCTCGGGTGCTTCTGTCTTTTCACAAATGCCGGCTTTACCCGGCAATTGAATCAGAGGCTATTTTACTATGTAGAAGTGAATAAACTATAAATATATGTATATATATATGTCATAATGACATGTATATATATAATTATATGTATTCTACGTGTGTATATTTTGTGTTTACAAGGAAAGAAAGTGTTTTTTTAGTTGCGATATTTTGTTCCCATAGACTTACATGGGACTTCCGGTATCGGAATCGGATATCGCCGATATTTAGTGATATCGGCGATACCATTCCGATCCGATATTTTTGGATATCGGAAAGTATTGCTCAACTCTACTTGCATTGGGTTTCGTGTTTCAGTTGGACCTCCCGACTTTTCCTGATAGTCGGCCGATTTTGTTCGACTCGACTTTTGAGAAAGTCGGGTTTCACGAAACCCGACTCGACCCTCCGGAGGCAAAGTCGCTCAACTCTAGTTACAATACATCATGACCTCCGAATCCTGAAAAAATGTACCAAATGCTCAAAGTGGGAGCATAGCCTAACTGTTGCAAAACTACAACTCAAAACAAGCCTTGATAGCCTGCTGCTCACAGATCATGCCAGGAGTTATAGTTTTAGAGACACAGGTTGCTGATGATTGAGTCAGTTAAAAATGTAAAAAAAAATAAATATATATAATTAGATTATAATAAAATAATTTATATTATTATACAATTATAATTTAATATATTATAAAATATAATATATTTATAAAATAATTATAATTATAACATTATATATTAAACATGATAATATAAGATTTAATGTAATAAAAATATAATACAATTAAAAAAATAGAGAGATTTGGGCTCTACGGCAAAATGCAATCAATAGGAATAAACATCAAATATACAATCTTCATACATCTTACTGCTGTACTTTTTTTTGATATTGTATTCTCTTCTCATTCCAGTAAAAGCATCTTACAAACCACTGAAGATCTTAAACTTACGAGACTCTAATTTTACAGATTCTTGATTGCCCACTATCCTTAGTATTTTTATGGGACCAATTTTTTAGATCATCGATTTTTGCTTCAGAGTCTTTTGTTTTTCTTTCCATTTAATGAAAGCTTTTGAAGTACATCAAGGACATCAAGTAACGCTGACAACCTCGCTGCAGTTTCTTCTAGGTATAAGATATGTACTACAGCATCAGAAGACTAGTGCTCTGATGGGATTTTGTAATTAGACAATACTTTACCTGGTAGACAAAATGTTATATATTCTCCTGTTATATAAAATACAGGTTGAGTATTATACATATTGCGTGTTATCTTAGTTAATAACATAACTTTCACTCAATTTACACATGAGTACAACATTATTTTGTAACTTTTTTTTAAAACATTTTTGTTTTCCTTTTTTTTTCTAAATAGTGATGGTCTAGAAATATTAGTAAGTAATTGTGCTGTTTTCTTAGGTGAAATATTAGAATGCTGTAATCTTTTATTATTTAGATGAATTGCTCTCAATGCAGGTAACAGAATACCTTGAGTACCCATTATTTTTTTTGCTCTTGCCTTTTTTTTTCCTCCTTTCTTCCAAGAGTTATAACTTTTATATTTTTCTATCCACAAAGCTGAATAGAGCTTGATTTTTGCAGGACAAGTTGTAATTATAAATAACATCCTTCATTTTACTGTACAATGTAATGCAGAAAAGGAAAAATATTCCAAGTGTTGGGACATTGTTTCTTTTGGTTTTGCTTTTCCAGCGTTCATTATGTAGTAAAACTGATCTGGCATCACGATTAACCACTTAAGTATGATTACAGACAAACTTGATTTGTCCAGTTTTTTATTATTTTAATGGTAAAATAATGAGTACATTTGTAAAAAGAAAATTTTTTTTGTATGTGTCACCATTTTATGGAATCTGCAACTTTTTTATTATTCTGGGAGCTAGATGGGCACACGGACAATGGGCATTGATGCAGCAAACAGATGGTACACGCAGAACAACACTTAGATTGCAAACTAGAAGGTCAGTAAAGTTATGGAAACCACAGACTGCAAGTCTCTGAACATCTCGGGCAGATAGCAGAGTTACTGAAGACTATGGACTGGTTGCAGAAATACTGAAGACCTTGGACATTATTATTATTATTGGACAGGTTGTAGAGTTACTGAAGATCAAGGTCAAACAGGAGTCATCATGGAGATACAGAATAGTAGCAGACAAAACTCCGGAGTGACACAAAAGTCTAATACCATATTAGCCACCACACACAGACATCCTGAAAACCACAGGAGGACATGTTGAAGAGGTCCTAGAAGACTGGGGACAGGCAGCATAAAAAATTCTGCAGTGTCAAAAAGTCTAATACATTGGAAATGGCAGACAGCCAGGAAGACATCCTGGAAACCACAGGCAGGTTGCTACTAGAAATTACAGGCAAGTAGGAAAGCCATAGACAGCTAGGAATAAATCCTGGCAACCGTAGCCAGGTAGATAGCAAGGAATGGAAACCTCTGACTAGTATGTAGTGATACTAGAAAAAACAGTAGAGTAGAGATCCTTCACAGATAAGAAGCAAAAATACTGGAAACTGCAGACAAGTAGTTAGTGATACTGGGAACTGCAAGCAGATAGGTAGAACCACAGGGAAGTAAGTGAGGTCCGCCACAGACAGGCTGCAAGGTTACTGGTAAACACCTACAAGTATGTAGATCTACTAGAAACCACAAGAAGGTAGCAAGGTTACTGGAAACCGCAGACAACTCAGTGACTGGAAACCGCAGACAAGCAGGAGACAACCTGATGAATATGGCAAATAAACTCAGAACTCAACTTCAGTAGAGTGATGATTTTTAATCGTGTCCACAGTAATAACAGAAACGTTTCGGTCCTGAACTTGGACCTTCATCAGTCACATGGACTACTGTGAGTAGGTGGACCCAGCAAAAAGAGGGGCTATGCCCGGAATATCAGGTTTAAATTCTGTTCGATATAGGTGATCAAATATGGCAGCGGTTACCTGGGGGGTCCCGGTGGAGCAAAAATGTGCCTGCGGTGGACGCGGTATCCGCCGCTAGGACATGCACGGACTAGCGGCGGATACCGCGTCCACCGCAGGCACATTTTTGCTCCACCGGGACCCCCCAGGTAACCGCTGCCATATTTGATCACCTATATCGAACAGAATTTAAACCTGATATTCCGGGCATAGCCCTCTTTTTGCTGGGTCCACCTACTCACAGTAGTCCATGTGACTGATGAAGGTCCAAGTTCAGGACCGAAACGTTTCTGTTATTACTGTGGACACGATTAAAAATCATCACTCTACTGAAGTTGAGTTCTGAGTTTATTTGCTATATTTATATGGTGTGGGAACCTACTCAGATACTCCTATACGGCTGTGCACATGATTATTCACTTTAACCTGATGAATATGGACTGGAACTGGTGAAGACAAAGCTAAAAGAGCTACTATCAGTCTTAAAGCCACACCAAAACACAGGTGTGTCTCTAGGAAGCCTTTATATAGGTCTTGGAAATACAACACATGGATCACGTTTGGCTACTTGCTAAGCCTGATGTGGAGCACGATAAAATCAAACGGATTGGGGCATGTGCGTAACACTGGGATTCTTTTGTTATTGTCAAAGCTGAAAAGTGAAAGGAACGATCAACTTAAAAAATTGCAACATTTTAGGAGGAACTTCCAAAAATCTGTAAACACAAAGATTTGATCGAAATAGTATGTCATTGGATACTGATATATTTATTTTAAAGGAATCCCTACCAATCAGTAGAACAGGCTCTTTTATCCACAAGAAGGAGTGAGAAAGGAGGAGCTTAACTGTGGCGGTCAGGGGCGGAACTATAGTGGAAGCAGGGGAAGCAGCTGCCACAGGGCCCGGGCTAGAAGGGGGCCCGTCCCTGCTGCAGCTGCCCTGTGATTTAGGAGCAAAAAGGGGGGCCCTAGCACGCTGGCAAATGGATCCGCGCTCGGGCCCCCTCCCAACATTTTGTTCAGGCTTCTGACTCTGAACGCTGATGCATAACAACACTGTGTTGTTTTAAAGAGACACTACAGTGTTGTAAATGCAGACAGCGAACAGAAATGAGCACTGTAGCTTTAAGCTGCGGCCCAGTGCATTATGGTCCGTCTGTCACAGCGTGTGTGCATGTGGGGGCGGACAGCAGACGGCCAGGCAGACCACATGAAGCAGCAGGCTGACTGGACAAGCAGGTGGAAGCCCGGGCGAGCAGGGTGAGTACCGTGAGTCTCTCAACAGTGAGAAGAGGCTTGGCTGCTCAATGGTGACTGAGAGGGCAGGTGCAGGCAGGATCTAACAGGGCCCACATTCAACAGGGCCCAGGCCCCAGGCTGCAGTGCAGGGGGCCCACATTCAACACAGGGCCCAGGTAGCAAGGGGCCCGCATTCCAACAGGGCCTCGGGCTCCTGGGCCCTGTTTGACGCAAGCCTCAAGTCACCACTAACCTCCCCCTGGGCCCTGTTGGGCACGGGACCTCAGTCACCAGTAGCATCCCCTGGCCCAGTAACAGCCTCATGGTTGCTACAAGTGACGAGTGACACCCTGATCTCTGCTACATGTGACAAGTAACAACCTCAGCTCTGCTACATGTAACAAGTAACAACCTCAGCTCTGCTACATGTGACAAGTAGCAACCTCGGCTCTGCAACATGTGACAAGTAGCAACCTCAGCTCTGCTACATGTGACAAGTAACAACCTCAACTCTGCTACTTGTGACAAGTAGCAACCTCAGCTCTGATATTTGTGACAAGTAACAACCTCAGCTCTGCTTATGTGACAAGTAACAACCTCAGCTCTGCTACATGTGACAAGTAGCAACCTCAGCTCTGCTCATGTGACAAGTAACAACCTCAGCTCTGCTCATGTGACAAGTAACCTCAGCTCTGCTCATGTGACAAGTAGCAACCTCAGCTCTGCTCATGTGACAAGTAGCAACCTCAGCTCTGCTCATGTGACAAGTAGCAACCTCAGCTCTGCTCATGTGACAAGTAGCAACCTCAGCTCTGCTCATGTGACAAGTAACAACCTCAGCTCTGCTCATGTGACAAGTAGCAACCTCAGCTCTGCTCATGTGACAAGTAACAACCTCAGCTCTGCTCATGTGACAAGTAACAACCTCAGCTCTGCTCATGTGACAAGTAGCAACCTCAGCTCTGCTACATGTGACAAGTAACCTCAGCTCTGCTACATGTGACAAGTAGCAACCTCAGCTCTGCTACATGTGACAAGTAGCAACCTCGGCTCTGGTACATGTGACAAGTAGCAACCTCAGCTCTGCTCATGTGACTAGTAGCAACCTCAGCTCTGCTACATGTGACAAGTAACCTCAGCTCTGCTACATGTGACAAGTAGCAACCTCAGCTCTGCTACATGTGACAAGTAGCAACCTCAGCTCTGCTACATGTGACAAGTAGCAACCTCAGCTCTACTACATGTGACAAGTAACAACCTCAACTCTGCTACTTGTGACAAGTAGCAACCTCAGCTCTGCTATTTGTGACAAGTAACAACCTCAGCTCTGCTCATGTGACAAGTAACAACCTCAGCTCTGCTCATGTGACAAGTAGCAACCTCGGCTCTGCTACATGTGACAAGTAACCTCAGCTCTGCTACATGTGACAAGTAGCAACCTCAGCTCTGCTACATGTGACAAGTAACCTCAGCTCTGCTACATGTGACAAGTAACAACCTCAGCTCTGCTACATTTGACAAGTAACAACCTCAGCTCTGCTACATGTGACAAGTAGCAACCTCGGCTCTGCTACATGTGACAAGTAACAACCTCAGCTCTGCTACATGTGACAAGTAGCAACCTCAGCTCTGCTATTTGTGACAAGTAACAACCTCAGCTCTGCTCATGTGACAAGTAACAACCTCAGCTCTGCTCATGTGACAAGTAGCAACCCGGCTCTGCTACATGTGACAAGTAACCTCAGCTCTGCTACATGTGACAAGTAGCAACCTCAGCTCTGCTACATGTGACAAGTAACCTCAGCTCTGCTACATGTGACAAGTAACAACCTCAGCTCTGCTACATTTGACAAGTAACAACCTCAGCTCTGCTACATGTGACAAGTAGCAACCTCGGCTCTGCTACATGTGACAAGTAACAACCTCAGCTCTGCTACATGTGACAAGTAGCAACCTCAGCTCTGCTCATGTGACAAGTAACAACCTCAGCTCTGCTCATGTGACAAGTAACAACCTCAGCTCTGCTACATGTGACAAGTAGCAACCTCGGCTCTGCTACATGTGACAAGTAACAACCTCAGCTCTGCTACATGTGACAAGTAGCAACCTCGGCTCTGCTACATGTAACAACCTCAGCTCTGCTGCATGTGACAAGTAGCAACCTCAGCTCTGCTCATGTGACAAGTAACAACCTCAGCTCTGCTCATGTGACAAGTAACAACCTCAGCTCTGCTACATGTGACAAGTAACAACCTCAGCTCTGCTCATGTGACAAGTAACAACCTCAGCTCTGCTACATGTGACAAGTAACAACCTCAGCTCTGCTACATGTGACAAGTAACAACCTCAGCTCTGCTACATGTGACAAGTAGCAACCTCAGCTCTGCTACATGCGAGGAGTGACAGCCTCATCTCTGCTACATGCGCGGAGTGACAGCCTCAGCTTTGCTATACAAGTAGCAGAGCTGAGGCTGTCACTCCTCACATGTTGCAGAGATGAGGCTGTCACTCCTTACATGTAGCAGAGCTGAGGCTGTCACTCCTCGAATGTAGCAGAGCTGAGGCTGTCCCTACTCACATGTAGCAGAGCTGAGGCTGTTCCTCCTCACATGTAGCAGAGCTGAGGCTGTCACTCCTCACATGTAGCAGAACTGAGTCTGTCACTCCTCACATGTAGCAGAGCTGAGGCTGTCACTCCTCACATGCAGCAGAGCTGAGGCTGTCAACTCCTCACATGTGTAATTGGTGAGGGCGTGGTGCAGAAGTACGGTATACAGAACAATCTTAGATTATTCTGTATACGGACTGTTGTTCTACTGAATAAATCATCCGTTTTGAAAGCAATTTGCAGGCTGGATTACAAGTTTCTTCACATATTTACTCTGGAGAAAGCCTACCTTCGTCACTACCTCAGTTGCTTCCTGGGAGTTGGTTCTTTTCTGTTATTTCACTATCATTACTCCAAAAACCTCTAATTTTGGATAATAAAGGTATCTTTCTTAACACAACTTGGGTAGACCGGGATTGGCAACGCGCACGAGGGGGGGGGCCCCATTGTGAAGTTTGCTGTGGGGCCCTGCCGTTCCTAGTTACGCCCCTGGTGGCGGTCAAGCGTGTGAGAGCTGGAATGGGAGAGAATGTGGGCCCATCAAATTATGGGTGGTTTGTTGTAGCATTTTGTGGGATAAGCGCTTTCAGACTAGAGTTGAGCGAATTTGTTTAGGTTCGGTCACCGAATCTGAATTTGCCATATTCGTGCCATATTGGTACCCTATTCGTGCCGAATGTATGTTTGATGATCAGTTCTGAACATATTCAATAATTTCTACTCCCATTGACTCTAATGACGTTCGAATATGTTTGACGAATATTGCAAAAACTACATTAGCTGCCAATCGAATTCGGAACCGAATCCGAACAAATTCGCTGAACTCTATTTAAGACCAGGTTCATACAAGAAATTTTTTGATACTTTGTTGAAACCAGGAGAAGATCCTAAAGCAAGGAAAACAACCAAGGAAATACTTATTTTTCTCTTTTTTTTCTGTATCTGGTTTTGGCTGAAAATAATGCATCAAAAATGTCTTAGTGTGTACTGTACAAAGGAAAAAATGAAAAAAAAAATGAAAGTCGCAAAAACTCATGTTATATAGAAAAAATTGACAGTGAATGTGACTTGTAAGATATACAAGAAAATATCATATTGTGATCTGTGTCATGGGTTATGCTGTTTGTGGGAATAGGAACATTTTATTAACTATACAGAAAACACACAATGTCTGACTATGACTATAAGCCAAATGTACTTTCACTTAAATTCTTTCCTTCCAAAGTTGTTGAATTTTTCATGAATGCACAATGCCAACAGTTTTTACATTATGTCACAAAGAATTGCTATATTTTCAGATATCATTTCCCAGAATAAATCTTTCATTTGGAGGAGTTGACCTTGTCATTTTGCTGCCTTTTTTATGGTATCTCAGTTACATTTTGAGTCTAAGAACTTTGTCAAGATACTTAAGAATATTCTTCAGCACATTTTTCCTCATATTTTTTTTATGTTTATTCATTTTGGTTAGAGTTAAAGCACACCTATTATAGCTTAGGCCCCTTTCACACATCAGTTTTTTGTCGTCAGTCACAAGCTGTTGGCTCGATGGATCCATCGCTTCAGATTTTTCATCTGTTTCTTCCGTTTTTCGACGGTTCCGTTTTCATTTCACACTGACAGGTTAATAGAATAGATAGAAAACATGTATACACATAGTATAGATGTAAATATATATATACAGTACAGACCAAAAGTTTGGACACACCTTCTTATTTAAAGATTTTTCTGTATTTTCATGACTATGAAAATTGTAGAATCACATGAAGGCATCAAAACTATGAATTAACACATGCGGAATTATATACTTAGCAAAAAAGTGTGAAACAACTGAAAATATGTCTTATATTCTAGGTTCTTCAAAGTAGCCACCATTGGCTTTGATGACTGCTTTGCACACTCTTGGCATTCTCTTGATGAGCTTCAAGAGGTAGTCACTAGAAATGGTCTTCCAACAATCTTGAAAGAGTTCCCAGAGATGCTTAGCACTTGTTGGCCCTTTTGCCTTCACTCTGCGGTCCAGCTCACCCCAAACCATCTCGATTGGGTTTAGCTATGGTGACTGTGGAGGCCAGGTCATCTGGAGTAGCACCCCAACACTCTCCTTCTTGTTCAAATAGCCCTTACACAGCCTGAAGGCATGTTTGGGGTTATTGTCCTGTTGAAAAATAAATGATGGTCCAACTAAACGCAAACCGGATGGAATAGCATGCCGCTGCAAGATGCTGTGTTAGCCGTGCTGGTTCAGTATGCCTTCAATTTTGAATAACTCCCCTACAGTGTCACCAGCAAAGGACGCCCCCACACGATCCCACCTCCTCCTCCATGCTTCACGGTGGGAACCAGGCATGTAGAGTCCATCCATTCACCTTTTCTGCATCGCACAAAGACACGGTGGTTGGAACCAAATTTCTCAAATTTGGACTCATCAGACCAAAGCACAGATTTCCACTGGTCTAATGTCCATTCCTTGTGTTTTTTAGCCCAAACAAGTCTCTTCTGCTTGTTGCCTGTCCTTAGCAGTGGTTTACTAGCAGTTATTTTACCATGAAGGCCTGCTGCACAAAGTCTCCTCTTAACAGTTGTTGTAGAGATGTGTCTGCTGCTAGAACTCTGTGTGGCATTGACCTGGTCTCTAATCTGAGCTGCTGTAAACCTGTGATTTCTGAGGCTGGTGACTCGGATAACCCTATCAGAAGCAGAGGTGTCTCTTGGTCTTCCTTTCCTGGGGCGGTCCTCATGTGAGTCAGTTTCTTTGTAGTGCTTGATGGTTTTTGCAACTGCACTTGGGGACACTTTCAAGGTTTTCCCAATTTTTCGGACTGACTGACCTTCATTTCTTAAAGTAATGATAGCCAATCGTTTTTCTTAGCTGCTTTTTTCTATTCATAATACAAATTCTAACAGTCTATTCAGTAGGACTATCAGCTGTGTATCCACCAGACTTCTGCACAACACAACTGATGGTCCCAACCCCATTTATAAGGCCAGAAATCCAACTTGTTAAACCTGACAGGGCACACCTGTGAAGTGAAAACCATTTCCAGTGACTACCTCTTGAAGCTCATCAAGAGAATGCCAAGAGTGTGCAAAGCAGTCATCAAAGCAAAAGGTGGCTACTTTGAAGAACCCAGAATATAAGACATAATTTCAGTTGTTACACACTTTTTTGTTAAGTATATAATTCGACATGTGTTAATTCATAGTTTTGATGCCTTCAGTGTGAATTTACAATTTTCATAGTCATGAAGATACGGAAAAATTTTTCAATGAGAAGGTGTGTCCAAAATTTTGGTCTGTACTGTATATGTATGCCATTGACACACATATATATATTTATATTTCATAGAGATATAGATAGCAGAATAGGTGAAAATGCAATTGTTGGCATCTGCAAAATTATTACAGAACCCGACAGCATATGAGTAGTGTTGAGCGATACGATACTGCAAATATCGGGTATCGGCCGATATTAGCTGTATCGGGCTTTCGATTCCGAGTACCGATATTTTCGTCATATCGGATACCGAATCGGATTTGTCACTGTCACTGTGAGTGTCCGTCGGTCGGGTCTGTCAGGAGTCAGCGGCACTTACCTGGCAGAAGATCTCCGGCGGTCACGTCCTGGACTGCTTGATGGCCGCCATTATCTTCTCCCTGGCGGTCACATGCAGTTTTTCGCGATAACTGCAGTGACTGCAGGGTAATCCCGGTCGTAAACCAGTCCAATGACGTCACCGCCGGGGAAGCAGGTAATCAGCTGTGCTGCGCCGGGATGACAGGCTCTGCCTGTCATTCTGATGTAGCAGAGCTGGATCGTCGTGGGACACTCGTTACTATGGACTGCGTCGGACAGGTGGTATACTGCTGTTTTTTTTTTTTATCTTTTTACAGGAGATCGATGGCGTCGCAGGATGAGACTGTAATAAAAGTAATGAAAACTGTGTTTTTTTTTTATTAAATTAAAAAACTTTTTTATGAGCATTCACCCGTCCGGGTACATCAACAATTTAACTATTTACATACAGGGACCCTGTCCGGGTTATTTATAATTCTTTGGCAGGGGTGTTCCAGGTACCACCTGGTACTCTTCTGATGCTTGCCAAACATCCGAGACACCAAGGACCACCAGGACCTGATGACGTCGTGTGGCCTGTACAGTCAAGTCGTGACCCGCTATCTGTGTCTGTGTGTGGCCACCTCTTTCATCTCCCTCCGGGTCTGGAGCCCTATGTCCCGGACTGAACGAACCCCAGGGGCCTAACAGGCGCTGGGTACGGGCCAGCTATACTTATCATGTCCATAGCTGGGGCTGCTGAGGAGACCACTGAGGGAGGCTGGGGAGATTTACGGCGTGGGGTGGGCACTTGTGCAGAGGCCTGGATGTGGGAGGCTGAAGGCTCCGAGGGTCTCACAGGTTCCTGACACTCTGGGGAGTAGGGGTCGCACCTGGTAACATTTAGGGCGTACCATCCATTGTAACCCCAGTGTCGGGTGTAAGTCACCAAGTCTCCTGGAAACAGGTCCCTCCCCGGGTGTCCTTCTGGGAGGTGAGTCTCCACGTCCCGCCGGGTCACAAAAACTTCTAAATAAAGTCCAGGCTCCTGGATGAAGCCCCAACCACCTTTCAATTTAAAGTTCCGTACTGCACCCTTACGCCGCGGCTCCCTCAGGGTTCCTTTATCTTTTCTCATCCGGTCCTTATCTGCCCGGTCCTTCTCCAGGTTACGTTGCCGAAGCTTTTGGGATTCTCGCTGCTCCTTTGTCGCTCTGCTTCCCGCTCCCGACGTCTCCACTCTTCCTCCTGACGCCGGTTGTAATTCTCCTCCACCAGCAGCTCCATGTCTCCACCATCAAACTGCAGCTTACAATGTCCGGTTTGTGGCAGCTCTCCTGGCGCCCCCCAGTCCTGGCGGCGCTCACCTGCGGAGGAAGCAGCCGGCTCTGGAACAGATGACAGTCGGGGCTCCGTTACAGACAGGTAGACCTCTGGTGCCTGCGCGGCCTCTTCCATGAGGACGGGTGTCGCTTCTTCTGTCTCAGCGACGGGGGCAGACATCGGGATCTGGGGTGCTGCCGGTGCAGAGTTTTTTGCAGGAACGGGTGCCTCCACTGCGACAACGTCAACTGGATCACATTGCAAGGGCTGGGATGCCCGCACAGACTCCTCTACTAGAACGGGTGCCTCACCTTCCGGTACAGACACTTCAGGTAAGAGGGATTGGCGCCGCTCCAAGTTTAGTTTTAGGGCACGCCAGCTGGCTTCCATCCTGGCGACCTCCTCCCGGTGCCGGGCCAGGCCTCTTAGGGTATCCTCCGCTTCTTGCAGCGTAGGAGGGTTTCCAGGCCGGGTGCCCAACGGTGGTTCCGTGGCGATCGGGTCGCTTCCGTGGGGGGAGAGCTCTGACTGCTCCATCCCTTCACACTTCTGCTCGTGTCCATTAGCCATCTCTGCCAAGTCACATGTGTCATTAGCATCTGGAGAGGGCCCCTCTTTTGTAGGGAGGCGGGACCTTCGTGTTAGTTTCCGCACACTGAGGAGGATGAGGAGGCGGAACTGAAGAGCTGTGGGGCACGATCTTACATTGCAGTACCATTTAAGGGTATGCCACACTAAACAGCGTCGCTATCGAGATCGCTAAAATACGTAACTATTTAGCTATCTCGTTCGTGACGCTAACGTGTGTGGCATGTAGCAACGACGTGGCCCCTGCTGTGATCTCGCTGATCGTTCACTAGAGTTCTGGACCGTATTTAGATCGTTGGCGTCCCGCTGGTGAGCCTATATCGCTGTGTCTGGCACCTTTTGTGAGCGATGTGCGCTGTTTTTTACATCGCAATGACCGTTAAAGCCGTTAATGAGATCGCTAACCGCTTTTGAGTCGTTAACGAGATCACTAAGTGTGGCAGCTACTAGAGACATTAAAACGATCACAAAAACGATCTCATTAGCTTGCGTCGTTATTGAGATCGCTAACGAGATCACTAAGTGTGGCAGTACCTTTAGAGTGGTCAGCCATCGTTTTCGCGCCACTGAGTGAGTGTACACCCACGAAGAGCACGCCCTTCTTCTTCACCAGTGCCTCGTCATGACGCAGATATGATGGAAAAATGGCAAATACATTCTCTGATGATTTTAGCAATTCTCAAGCACAAAACCAGTTCAATTCATGCACACAGGACTCGCTTATAGCGAGCTACAGAATCCTGTTCGTGACGCCCAAGTTGAGTCGCACAGAGCCAGAGGTTTTGGGGGTACTCGGCACCGAGCCCGTCGACTTCTATGGGGTATGTCACGGCTTTACCCGGCAATTGAATCAGAGTCTATTTTACTATGTAGAAGTGTATAAACTATAAATATATGTATATATATATGTCACAATGACATGTATATATATATATATATATATATATATATATATGTATTCTATGTGTGTATATTTTGTGTTTACAACGAAAGAAAGGGTTTTTTTTGTTGCGATATTTTGTTCCATAGACTTACATGGGACTTCCGGTATCGGAATCGGATATCGACGATATTTAGTGATATCGGCGATATCATTCCGATACGATATTTTTAGATATCGAGCAGTATCGCTCAACACTACATATGAGACATTGTTTACATACAGTAGATCATTGCATATCCATTATTTTTTTATTTGTCCTTCACTAATAATGTTAGTAGTGTGTGTGTAAAATTTTGGAGCTATAGGTGTTAAATTAAAGGATTAATTCACGGAAAAAACTGGCGTGGGCTCCGTCACAATTTTCTCTGCCAGAGAGGGCAAGCCAGTGACTGAGGGCAGAAATTAATAGCCCTGGGAGGGAGCATTGTTTTTGGGCCCCCCTGCCTAAAAAATCTGCCCCAGCCACCCCAGAAAAGGCGCATCTGTAAGATGCGCCAATTCTGGCACTTTCTCTCTCTTCCTATTGCTCTGTAGAGGTGGCATATGTTGTAATAAGGGGTTAATGACACCTTGCTACTGCAAGGTGACATTAAGCCTTGTTAATAATGGAGAGCTGTCAATAAGACAACTATCCATTATTAATCCACTAGTCTGAAAGGGTTAAAAAAAAACACTGTACGGCGGACAGATATGGGTATTTTGTTGTTTTTTTATTTTGTCTTTTTTCTAGGATATCGATGGCTTCAGTATGGAATGGGAGTGTAATAAAGATGTCAAAAATGTGTGTTTATTTATTTAATTAAAAATCTTCATTCTTATTGTGTGTGTTTTTAACCCTTTCAGACTAGTGGATTAACCCCTTAACATCCATTGGCTGCATAGCCCGTCATGGCAGATGTAAGTTCACGCACCGGGACGTGCTGTGCCGGTCATGCATTTAAACTGTCACTGCGTGTAAACACGCAGTGACAGTTCCGTGCCGACAGCTGTCTTAGACAGCTAACAGGCAGGGCAAGAGGTATGGGGACCCATGCCGTCAGTCCTCGCACCCAGAACGCTGCGATCAGTCAGTCAATCTGACTGACCAATCACAGCATGATCAGGCAGGAGATGCTGAAATTTTAGCATCTCCGGCCCGGTCAGTGCAGGAGCTCAGCGCTGCCGCTGGCTGAGCTTCCTGCACTAACAGCCAGGAGCGGCGTCTGCACAGCCCTGGCTGTTAACCCCCTGATTGCTGTGATCCGGTTCGATTGCAGCATTCAGGGGGTAGGCAGTGGGTCGGGTCTCCCTCTGCCATCAGATCGGCATCCCCACATTGTAATCACAGGGCCCGATCTGTGCCATGATGACTCGGGGTTGTCATGACAACCACCGGGTTATCCAGCTACGGAAAGCCTCTGAGACCATGCTCACAGCACGGCCTCAGAAGCTTTCTTCATAGGGTATAATACATTGCAATGCTGGAGCATTGCAATGTATTATACCTGCAAAGCAAAGTGAATAAGTGAAAGTCCCATAAAGGGACAAGGTAAAAAAAATAAAATATGTAAAAAAAAATTATTAAAAAATAATAAAAAAATTCCCCTAAAAAATACACATTTTTATGTAAAAAAATAAAATAAAAAAATACGCGTGTGGTATTACCGCATCCGTAAAAATCCCATCTATAAAAGTGTCACCCTAGTTAACCCCTTCAGTGAACGCCATAAAAAAAAACAAAAAAGGTAGCAAATTATTCTTTTTCCAAGCAGTATCATCATACTGCTTGGAAAAAGTGGAATAAAACGCAATAAAAAAAAACAAATGGTAATGAAAATAGCACCACTGAAAGTGTCATCTTGTCCAGCAAAAAACAAGCCACCATACAGCTCCACCAGTGGAAAAATAAAAAATTTATAGCTCTCAGAATAATACAATGCAAAAATAATTATTTTTTTCTATAAAAGTTTTTGTCTAAAAAATGCCAAAACATTAATAATATATAATAACATATATAAATTGGGTATCGCTGTAATCGTACTGACCAAACTGCCTTACCAATTTTACCACACGCGGAACGGAGAAAAAAAAAACAATTCCTGATTTGCTGGTTTTTGTTCATTCTGCCTCCACAAAAATCGGAATAGAAAGCAGTCAAAACAGTCATGTGCCCAAAAATGGTACCAATAAAAACATTAGCCCGTCCCGCAAAAAACAAGACCTCACATGACTCTGTCGGCCGAAATATGAAAAAATTATAGCTCTCAAAATGCGGCGTTGCAAAAATTTCTTACAAAAAATTTTTACAAAAAAAGCTTTTAGTGTGTGACAGAAGCTAAACATGAAAAAAGGACATAAATCTGGTATCGCTTATTGACAGCTCTCCATTATTAACCAGGCTTAACGTCAACTTGCAATAGCAAGGTGTAATTAACCCCTTATTACCCCATATGCCAACGCTACAGGGCAATGGGAAGAGAGAGAGTAAGTGCCAAAATTGGCGCATGTTACAGATGCGCCTTTTCTGGGGTGGCTGGGGGCAGATTTTTTTAGTCAAGGGGTGCTCGAAAACAATGGTCCCTGTCGAGGCTATTCATTTCAGCCCTCAGTCACTGGCTTGCCCTCTCTGGTGGAAAAAATTGCGCGGGAGCCCACGCCAGTTTTTTGCGTGAATTAATCCTTTAATTTAACACCTACAGCTCCAAAATTTTACACACAGATACTACTAACATTATAAGTGAGGGACATATAAAAAATAACGGATATGCAATGGTTTACTGTATGTAAAAAAACGTAATTAGGGATGGGATTTGGTAAGGTTTGAGGGGTGGAGTGGAGGGATTGGGAGACAGAAGAGGTGGTTTGGTGGAGAAGAGGGTTGTATTTGGGGCAAGATGGGTATGGAAGGAGACTGGCAGTAGTGGCCAGGGAGTACAGGTTGGGCAAGGAGTGGAGGCACAGATGTTGTGGTTGGGAACTCGTACGGGGCAGGAACCTGGTTTGGGGCAGGAAGCTGGTATGGGACAGGAAACTGGTATGGGGCAGAAAGCTGATAAGGGGCAGGAAGCTGGTACAGGAGGGGAGGAGGGACAGTGGCTAGAGGGGGGGCAGGTGAGGGAGGAATTACCGGGATGGGTGGAAGGGCTTGGGAGCTAACCTGCGCTAGAGCTAACTGGCAGGCTTGCATTACATGCATCTGCTGGTCAGGAGATAGCTTGTCTATACGCTAGACTACTGCTTGGAAAAATGAATGATTGGGCGATTTACTTGCATCTAAATGCATCCTATCCAGACGCATGCTCAATTCAAGCATACTGTTGTTCAGGAGGTTGAATCCTGCACTCATTTCCTCAGACAGCATTTAAGCGAGTTCTGGAAGGATGTATTTAGATGCAAGAACTCAGGCACATAGTTCTTTTCCTGATCCCTCTGGCGCTGCCGTCCAGAACCCAAAGGTATTCTATAGGTGGCAGCAGTGTCAGAGGGGTGGGGTAAAGGAAAAGCTACCTCGTCACCAGCTGCTTAATGTAACAAAGTCTGCCAAGATGCTCCAGCGCTGGTGGATGGGACCCGAGGGACCAGATGTGAGGGAAAGCGGGGAAGGTGCAAATGGGTCGGGTCTGTCAAAGTGGTCCCCAGTGGTGGACTCCTGTGGGATCGCTCCAGAAGGGTTCAACTCTGCAGGCTCCCGATTGCTGCAGACGGTGCTGTGGTACAAAGAAAAAAAAAATGTAATTAATATATTGCTATTGCTTGGCCCTGGCTGAAACAAAAAAAAAGGTTACATATGTAAGCATTTTTACATGGTAAATGAGGTGGGGAATATTTACCTTCTGCTCACCATAGTTGACCGGAGGAACGACAGGGCTCTAGCAAACTTATACTTCGATCTGCATCCTCCCGATCCACTCGGGGCCTACATCTCTTTGTTGAACTCCTTCTTGAAGCGATCCTTGAATGACGGCCACCGCCTGATAACTCTGTCCCCTGGAAAGTGAAAGCACAAATTGGTTAGAATACAACACATTACATCCTGCAATATAACTTACTGAACTGTGAATACTTAAGCGCTTGATTCTGGGCCCGAGCATCAAGGTCCTCCCAATCCTCAAAAACTTGATGGCACACTTCCTTCCAGAGCCGACGGGTCACAAGAACATCTGCGTGGCGGCGATCCCCCATGTTCCACAGCGGCTCCTGCTCTCGGACTAGATCGATGAGGAGGTCGATCTCTATACCTGCCTCCTCACCGTCAGAGTCTGGAGCACGCTGTGAACCTGTTAAAAAAGACAAAAAACAAAAACATTACACTCAAATCATCCACATGAAGTTTAAAAATACAAAAACCAAAAAATAAAAAAAATAAGAAACTTACTCTCTGCTGCCGGCCCTGACACTCACGCCAACGACCCTGGGAGGCGCTTTAAGGACCTCTACGTTCAGCCCTAGAATCTGAAGACTATATAAAAAAAAAGAAACATTATGTGCTTGGATGTAGGCTTATGTGTTGGGTGTACTGTGATGTCTGTGATGATCTGTTTCTGCGATGCATGTAAGAAACTTACACTCTGCGAGCCCACTCCGGGTCTTTCTCCACCCCGTCCGTCTCCTTCTGGAAGCACCTCTAATGCTGCAGCTTCCTGTTAAACAAGAATTAATGCATATAGGGTTATGTGTACAAAAAATGTTATAAAAAAAAAATTACCTCAGTTCGCTGATGATGTGAAGGAGGGCTCCCAGAAGAAGACATTTTTGAAACTGGCTGGCCTGGCTGTGTCGTTGGTTGACCAGGCTGTGTCGCTGGTAGTGCGGCCAAAGTATCTACAAGTATAAAGACACTAGTTTGCTACTATACAAAGGATATATAAAGCTTTCTTGCCTTTAATGCTTACATGATGGGTTTCACTGGCTGGCCTGGCTGTGTCGCTGGTAGGCCGAGGTGGGTCGCTGGTGGCCTAGGCAACTTTCTGCAAGAAATAAACATGATTGTTAGCTATTATACTAAGATTTTTTCTGCGCTGTACGCTGATTAAGAAAAAAAAGTTAGCTCCACAGCTATTAGGATTTCAACCCCTCCCTCCCAAAAAAATCCTCCTATGCCCCCCTAACAAAAAAATGCTAACTACTTTAGTAGGAAGTGAAACCACCCCCTCTGTAATTAAAAGGTTTGATATGCGTGATACGCAAGCAAACATAACCCTTCCCCTCCAGTATTTCCAAAAAAAACAAACATAACACACCCTCCCAAGTAGTACCTTGCAAACACCATTGCATAGTAAATACCCTCCTTCCCACTTTAAATCCCTAAACCCCCACTTGAATATATATTGACCACAGATGTAATGTTTTTAAAACCCTGGTAAAATTTTAAAGACCCTATTTCTGCATTCCCCATTTGTATACACCATGGTTTTTTAAAATACAACCTCAAACACCTCTGTATTGCATGTAAACCAAAATAAACACTACAGGTGCTTTCAAGTGAGACATAACCCAAAAATTTAAAGTTACCTTGGTGAAAATGATACTACGGATAGCAAGGTTTTTGAACAATTTTAATAATTTTTTTTTTAACTTTTTAAAAAAAAAATTTCAATAAAGAAGGAGCTACATAGCTCTTTACTGAAATACAAGGACAGTAATGAAAAAAAATTGCTTGCCTGGACACTGCAACTCGGGCTGGCTGGACTCGGGCTGGCTGGACTGCCGCTGGCTGGACTACTGCTGGCTAGACTGCCGCTGGCTGGACTACTGCTGGCTGGACTGCCGCTGGCAGGATTGCCGCTGGCTGGACTGCCACTGCTGGACTCGGGCTCGCTGGACTGCTGCTGGCTAGTTTTCCGCTGGCTGGACTCCCGCTGGCTAGATTGCCGCTGGCTGGACTCCCGCTGGCTAGATTGTCACTGGCTGGACTCCCACTGACTGGATTGCTGCTGGCTGGACTACCGCTGGCTGGACTACTACTGGCTGGACTCCCGCTGGCTGGACTGCCACTGGCTAGACTCGGGCTGGCTGGTCTGCCACTGGCTGGACTCCCACTGGCTAGATTTTGGCTGGCTGGACTCTGGCTGGCGGGCTTGCTTGCTGGGACATTGATGAGTGAAGCCCTTTCCTATTTGGGGCTGGCTGGCTATAATTTGATGCTAAATAATAACTTGGAGCATGCTCAGTTAAAAATACGGAATCCGTCGTTGGATTCCGTCATTTGATGGATTACGACGGATCCGGCGCCCATAGGCTTCCAATCTAGCAAACGACAGACGGAGTCGGATCCGTCGCTGTCCGTTTTTTCCACGTAGACAAAAAACGTTACTTTGTCAGTCGTCTCTGGTTGCCTGACAAACAATTTTCGATGGATCCGGAGAATGACAGATGAAACTGAGGCCATCCATCACAATCCGTCACTAATACAAGTTTATGAGAAAAAAATGGTTCCGGCAGCATCAGTCGCCGCATCCGTTTTTTTCAAAATTCAATGGATTGCGACTGATGTCAAAAAACTGATGTGTGAAAGGGACCTTATGGCTTTTATACTACTGACTGATTATATTAGTGATTTTTCTGCTCATAGATCCTATGTATCAATAGATTTCTTTTCAAAGTAGCTAAAACTTATTGCACTAGCTCCAGCCAACCACTGAACTTCTAAGGTCATGTACCCAGATTGTGAATCCGTATACTTACCCACATGTACATTTGGAAAAAGTGCTGAATGCAAAAAATCAGAGGCCAGCAATGTGTGCCAATAGAGATCAAAACAGACATCATGAGTTGAAATAAAACTCCCCTACCCTCTTTCATCCATTTATTCACCAAAAATGGAAATAAAAAAGCAAACTTATACTCACCTGTCTGCCAATAATCCTTATGTCCCATGACAAGGAGAAACTTTGATACATCGGGATGCATTGCTGAGAGATGGTATGATGCGATCGTTAAACCCGGCATCCAGGACATTCTGAGCTGAGCGTTAGAACACGGCTACTTGTGACAGGCAACCTTAACCCCTTCAAGACCCAGCCTATTTTGACCTTAAAGACCTTGCCATTTTTTGCAATTCTGACCAGTGTCCCTTTATGAGGTAATAACTCAGGAACGCTTCAACGGATCCTAGCGATTCTGAGATTGTTTTTTCGTGACATATTGGGCTTCATGTTAGTGGTAAATTTAGGTCGATAATTTTTGCGTTTATTTGTGAAAAAAATGGAAATTTGGCGAAAATTCTGAAAATTTTGTAATTTTCAAATTTTTAATTTTTATTCTGTTAAACCAGAGAGTTATGTGGCACAAAATAGTTAATAAATAACATTTCCCACATGTCTACTTTACATCAGCACAATTTTGGGAACAACATTTTTTTTTGTTAGGAAGTTATAAGGGTTAAAAGTTGACCAGCGATTTCTCATTTTTACAGCAAAATTTACAAAACCATTTTTTTTAGGGACCACCTCACATTTGAAGTCACTTTGAGGGGTCTATATGGCAGAAAATACCCAAAAGTGACACCTTTATAAAAACTGCACCCCTCAAGCTACTCAAAACTACATTCAAGAAGATTATTAACCCTTCAGGTGCTTCACAGGAACTAAAGCAACGTGGAAGGAAAAAATGGACATTTTAATTTTTCCAACAAAAATTTTCTTTTAGCATCAATTTTTTCATTTTTACATGGGCATCAGGATAAAATGGATCCTAAAATTTGTTGGGCAATTTCTCCTGAGTACACAGATACCTCATATGTGGTCATAAACCACTGTATGGGCGCACGGCAGGGCTCAGAAGGGAAGGAGCGCCATTTGACTTTTTGAATGGAAAATATGCTGGAATATTTAGCGGTTGCCATGTCGCATTTGGAGAGTTCCTGTGTGCCTAAACATTGGAGCTCCCCACAAGTGACCCCATTTTGGAAACTAGACCCCCTAAGGAACTTATCTAGATGTATAGTGATCACTTTGAACCCCCAGGTGCTTCACAAATTGATCTGTAAAAAAAAGAAAGTACTTTTTTTTCACAAAAATTTTCTTTTAGCCTCAGTTTTTTCATTTTCACATGGGCAACAGTATAAATTGGATCCTAAAATTTGTTGGGCAATTTCTCCTGAGTACACAGATACCTCATATGTGGTCATAAACCACTGTTTGGGCGCACGGCAGGGCTCAGAAGGGAAGGAGCGCCATTTGACTTTTTGAATGGAAAATATGCTGGAATATTTAGCGGTTGCCATGTCGCATTTGGAGAGTCCCTGTGTGCCTAAACATTGGAGCTCCCCCACAAGTGACCCCATTTTGGAAACTAGACCCCCTAAGGAACTTATCTAGATGCATAGTGAGCACTTTGAACTCCCAGGTGCTTCACAAATTGATCCGTTACTAAAAGAAAGTACTTTTTTTTCACAAAAATTTTCTTTTAGCCTCAGTTATTTTCATTTTCACATAGGCAACAGTATAAATTGGATCCTAAAATTTGTTGGGCAATTTCTCCTGAGTACACAGATACCTCATATGTGGTCATAAACCACTGTTTGGGCGCACGGCAGGGATCAGAAGGGAAGGAGCGCCATTTGACTTTTTGAATGGAAAATATGCTGGAATATTTAGCGGTTGCTATGTCGCATTTGGAGAGTCCCTGTGTGCCTAAACATTGGAGCTCCCCCACAAGTGACCCCATTTTGGAAACTAGACCCCCTAAGGAACTTATCTAGATGCATAGTGAGCACTTTGAACCCCCAGGTGCTTCACAAATTGATCCGTAAAAAAAAGAAAGTACTTTTTTTTCACAAAAATTTTCTTTAGCCTCAGTTTTTTTCATTTTCACATGGGCAACAGTATAAATTGGATCTAAAATTTGTTGGGCAATTTCTCCTGAGTACACAGATACCTCATATGTGGTCATAAACCACTGTTTGAGCGCCAGGCAGGGCTCAGAAGGGAAGGAGCGCCATTTGACTTTTTGAATGAAAATATGCTGGAATATTTAGCGGTTGCCATGTCGCATTTGGAGAGTCCCTGTGTGCCTAAACATTGGAGCTCCCCCACAAGTGACCCCATTTTGGAAACTAGACCCCCTAAGGAACTTATCTAGATGCATAGTGAGCACTTTGAACCCCAGGTGCTTCACAAATTGATCCGTAATTAAAAGAAAGTACTTTTTTTTCACAAAAATTTTTTTTTTAGCCTCAGTTATTTTCATTTTCACATGGGCAACAGTATAAATTGGATCCTAAAATTTGTTGGGCAATTTCTCCTGAGTACACAGATACCTCATATGTGGTCATAAACCACTGTTTGGGCGCATGGCAGGGCTCAGAAGGGAAGGAGCGCCATTTGACTTTTTGAATGGAAAATATGCTGGAATATTTAGCGGTTGCTATGTCGCATTTGGAGAGTCCCTGTGGCCTAAACATTGGAGCTCCCCCACAAGTGACCCCATTTTGGAAACTAGACCCCCTAAGGAACTTATCTAGATGCATAGTGAGCACTTTGAACCCCCAGGTGCTTCACAAATTGATCCGTAAATAAAAGAAAGTACTTTTTTTTCACAAAAATTTTCTTTTAGCCTCATTATTTTCATTTTCACATGGGCAACAGTATAAATTGGATCCTAAAATTTGTTGGGCAATTTCTCCTGAGTACACAGATACCTCATATGTGGTCATAAACCACTGTTTGGGCGCACTGCAGGGCTCAGAAGGGAAGGAGCGCCATTTGACTTTTTGAATGGAAAATATGCTGGAATATTTAGCGGTTGCCATGTCGCATTTGAAGAGTTCCTGTGTGCCTAAACATTGGAGCTCCCCCACAAGTGACCCCATTTTGGAAACTAGACGCCCTAAGGAACTTATCTAGATGCATAGTGAGCACTTTGAACCCCCAGGTGCTTCACAGAAGTTTATAACGCAGAGCCTCGAAAATAAAAAATCATTTTTTTTTTCTCAAAAAATGATTTTTTAGCCCACTGTTTTTTATTTTCACAATGGTTACAGGAGAAATTGGACCCCAAAAGTTGTTGTCCAGTTTCTCCTGAGTACGCTAGTACCCCATATGTGGGGGGGAACCACTGTTTGGGCACACGTCAGGGCTCGGAAGGGATGTAGTGACGCTTTGAAATGCCGACTTGATGGAATGGTCTGCGTGCATCTTGTTACGTTTGCAGAGCCCCTGATGTGCCTAAACAGTAGAAACTCCCCACAAGTGACCCATTTTGGAAACTAGACCCGCAAAGAACTTATCTAGATGTGTGGTGAGCACTTTGAACCCCCAAGGGCTACACAGAAGTTTATAACGCCCGGGCATGAAAATAAAAAATCATATTTTTTCCACAATCAGGATCTTTTAGTCCCCAATTTTTTTATTTTCCCAAGGGTAACATGAGAAATTAGACCCCAAAAGTTGTTGTCCAATTTGTCCTGAGTATGCTGATATCCCATATGTGGGAGAAAACTACTGTATGGGCTCACGTCGGGGCTCGGATGGGAAGTAGTGACGTTTTGAAATGCCCACTTGATGGAATGGTCTTCGGGCGTCATGTTACGTTTGCAGAGTCCCTGATGTGCCTAAACAGTAGAAACTCCCCACAAGTGACCCCATTTTGGAAACTAGATCCCCCAAGGAACTCCTATAGATGTGTGATAAGCACTTTGAATCTCCAAGTCCTTCACAGAAGTTTATAACGCAGAGCCGTGAAAATATAAAATCATTTTTTTTCCACAAAAATAATTTTTAGTCCCCAATTTTTTTCCCAATGTTAACAGGAGAAATTAGAACCCCCAAAGTTGTTGTGCAATTTTTCCCGAGTACGCTGATACCCCATATGTGGGGATAAACCACTGTTTGGGCATACGTCGGGGCTTGGAATAAAGGGAGCACTGTTTGACTTTTTGAACGCAAAATTTGCAGGAATCAATGGTGGCGCCATGTTGCGTATGGAGACCCCCTGATGTGCCTAAATAGTGGAAACCCCTCAATTCTAACTCCAACCCTAACCCCAACACACCCCTAACCCCAACCCTAACCCCTACACACACCTAACCCTAATACAAACCCTAATCATAACCCTAACCCCAACACACCCCTAACCCTAATCCCAACTCTAACCATAAACCTAACTACAAGCCTAACCCTAATTCACCAACCCTATAACCTACCTAATTCCAACCCTAACCCAAATTCCAACCCTAACCGTAATTCTAACCTTAACCCTAATGCTAACCCTAACCCTAGTTCTAACCCTAAGGCTGGGTTCATATTGCGTTTTACCAGCCCGTTCAACACGTAGCGGTGACCGGCTGGTAACGGTATAGCATAACGCGATCGCGTTATGCTATACCCGCTAGCGCAGATGAATCAGCAGATAATCAGCAGCGAATCAGCAGCGAAATCTGCGCGGATCAGCAGCGAATCCGCCGTGGATCAGCAGCGAAATCAGCCGCGATCAGTAGCGAATCAGCCGCGGATCAGCAGCGAAATCCGCTGCGGATCCGCAGCGATCAGCAGCAAAATCAGTCGCGGATCAGCAGCGAAATCCGCCGCGGATCCAGCAAATCACCCGCGATCGCAGGAATCACAGCGAATCCGCAGCGGATCAGCAGCGAAATCCGCCGCGGATCAGCAGCGAAATCAGCCGCGGATCGCAGCGAAATTCCGCGGATCGCAGCGAAATCAGCGCGTCAGCACGAAATCCGAGCGATCCGCACGGATCAGCAGCGAAATCCGCGCAGATCAGCAGCGAAATCCGCGAGGATCCGCAGCGAATCAGCAGCAAATCCGCGTGGATCAGCAGCGAAATCCGCCGCGAATCAGCAGCGAAAGTCGCCGCGAATCAGCAGCGAAATCAGCGCGATCCGCCGCGGATCAGCAGCGAAATCCGGGACAGCAGCGAATCCGCAGCGGATCAGCAGCGAAATCCGCGCGAATCGCAGCGAAATCCGCCGCAGATCAGCAGCGAAATCCGCAGCGAATCCGCAGCAAAATCCGTCGTGATCAGCAGCGAAATCCGCCGCGGAATCAGCAGCAAAATCCGCCGCGATCAGCAGCGAAATCAGCCCGCGGATCAGCAGCGAAATCAGCCGGGATCAGCAGCGAAATCACGCAGCGGATCAGTAGCGAAATCAGCCGACGGATCCGCAGCGAAATCGCCGCGGATCAGCAGCGAAATCCTCTGCGGATCCGCAGCGAATCGCAGCAACATCAGTCGCGGATCAGCAGCGAAATCCGCCGCGGATCAGCAGCGAAAATCAGCCGCATCCGCAGCGAATCAGCAGCGAAATCAGTGCGGATCAGCAGCGAAATCAGCCGCGGATCACAGCGAAATCCCTGCGGATCCGCAGCGATCAGCAGCGAAATCAGCCGCGGATCAGCAGCGAAATCCGCTCGATCGGAGAATCAGCAGCAAAATCAGTCGTGGATCAGCAGCGAATCCGCCAGGATCCCAGCGAAATCCGCACGCGGATCAGCAGCGAAATCCGCCGCGAATCAGCAGCGATATCCGCCGCGAATCAGCACGAAATCAGCGCGGATCCGCGCGGATCAGCAGCGAAATCCGTCCGCGGATCAGCAGCGAAATCCGCGCGGATTCGCAGCGAAATCCGCAGCGGATCGCAGCGAAATCGTCGCGGATCCGCAGCGAATCGTCGCGGATCCGCACGAAATCAGTTGCGGATCAGCAGCGAATCGCTGGATCCGCAGCGAAATCCGCCGCGGATCAGCAGCGAAATCCGCCGCGGATCCGCAGCGAAATCCGCGCGGATCAGCAGCGAAATCAGCCGCGGATCAGCAGCGAAATCAGCCGCGGATCAGCAGCGAAATCCGCCGCGGATCTGCAGCGATATCCGCCGCGGATCCGCAGCGAAATCCGCCACACTTTGCGGATTTTGCTGCGGATCCGCGGCGTATTTTGCTGCGGACCCGCGGCAGATTTCGCTGCTGATCTGCGGCGGATATCGCTGCGCATCCGCGGCTGATTTCGCTGCTGATCCGCTGCGGATCAGCAGCGAAATCCGCCGCGGATCCGCAGCAAAATACTCTGCGGATCCGCAGCAAAATCCGCAACGTGTGCACAGGGCCTAATAGGAAAAAAAAAAAAAAAATCTTTATTTTTTTTATTTGTCCCTACCTATGATAAAGGGGGGGTTCATTTACTTTTTTTTATTTTGATCACTGTGACAGTTTATCACAGTGATCAAAATAAATTTTTGGACACTGGGGGGCGCACTGCGCATGCGCCCGCCATTTTTCCAAGATGGCGGCGCCCATGAAGAGGCCCGGGCGGACGCCGGGACCGATCCAGGGACATCGGTGGATCGGGAGAGGTGAGTAGGGTGGTCGGAAGGTTAGGGGGGGGATCGGAAGGTGGGGGCACCGGAGCAAAGGAGAAGGGGAGCTGTTAGTGACGGCGGTGACCGATCGCTGCCATCTTTCGGTGGCGGCGGCCGATCGCCGCCGTGACTACGTGTGGGGGGGTCAGGTCTCGGTGTCCAGCCATGGCAGATGCTATTGCAGCATCTGCCATGGCTGGATTGTAATATTTCACCAATTAAATTGGTGAAATATTACAGATTGCTCTGATTGGCTGTTTCACTTTTAACAGCCAATCAGAGCGATCGTGGCCACGGGGGGGTTAAGCCAACCCCCCTGTGGTGAAGCACAAAGGGTCCTGTAACTGCGGGTCGGGTGACCTTTGAGTGACCCCGGTCTCCCGGCCCGCAGGAACGCGATCCTTTCATGACGCAGGGTATGCGTCATAGGTCGGATTGGCACCGACTTTCATGACGCATACGCTGTGTCAAAGGTCGGGAAGGGGTTAATGATATAAGCCCCGGTAACACGCAGATTGTTTCTCACGCTCAGCTCAGTGTATCCTAGATGCAGGAATGAGCGGTCACATCATGCCACCGCTCAACAATGCATCCAGATTTAGCTGGGTTGGAGCACATCGTGGGACATATAATTATCAGTGGAGAGGTGAAGAATAAGGTGATTATTTTATTTTTACATTAATAAATGGGTAAAAATGGGTGGGGTGTGTTTATTTCAATTAAAAGGAGTTTTGATTACGATGTTAGTAATGGGGTGTCTTATAGACGCCTATCCATTATTAACCCCTGGGCTTGATGTCAGTGGACATAAAACAGCTGATATCAACCCCAAAACTATTACCCCACTTGCGACCGCACCAGGGAAAGAGGGAAGAGCTGGTCAAAGTGCTAGAACTGGCATAAATAAAGGATGCGCCTTTTCTGGGGTGGCTGCGGGCTGCTATTTTTAGGCCAATATCCATGCCCCTTCCCGGTCTGAAAATTCCAGCCCCCAGCTGTCTGCTTTAGCTTGGCTGCTTATCAGAAATGGGGGCCATCCTACTCCATTTTTCTTTTTATTATTTCTTTAAATAATTTTAAAAAATGACATGAGGACCCCTTTATTTTTGATAACCAGCCTAGATATAAAGCTGACAGCTGAAGGCTGCAGCCCGCAGCTGTCAGCATTACCTCCGCTGTTTATAAAGGTGAGGGCACTCCAGGTTTTTTTTTATTTTATTTATTTATTCGATAAATACATGTACAGTAAGCTACACACACACTACCCTAATTATCTCACTGACATCGTTCTTACTATGGACAGGTACCAGCTGGTGAATACTCTCGCTGCTATCGTCGAGACAGGCGTGGGATCATGAGAGTGGTACTTTCATCAATCAACACCTGTGGTCGGCGGTAAACTTTTCACAACATGAAAGGTTCCCCCCGATCAGAGACAGTGTTTCTCGCACTATCACACAGATGTGGGAAAGGCTGGATATTAAGGCTCTACATTCATTTGAATAAGGGCCGGATTCGAGTTTGAGTTCGGGTACTGTTTTGGTACCCTAACCAAACTTTTTCATTAAAGTTCGGCAGAACCCAACATCCACGGTTTCGCTCATCACTAATTATCTGTAAAAGCCACATTAATATAAACATCAGAAGACCAACTAAACTACTAAAGACAACTTTAACCAGTTAATGACCGGTTCATTTTTCCTCTTTCCAGACCAGGCATATTTTTGGGTTTTATTATATATACATTTTTAACGGCTTTAAAAAGAATTCTATTTACATAGTTAAATCAGTTTTGCTTTGTTTTTGAGCAAAACATGGGGCTTAACACTAGGATTACTGGACTCGTGACCCCGCCTAGAACTACTGAAAGGAGTCATTTTGACTCCTTGCTTGTTTTCGTTTTTTTAGAGTTTAATTTGTGGTTATTTATTAATAATTATATTTTTTGTAATGTATTATTATTGTGAGATCCAACAGTAATGCTTTTGATTGTTTTTTTTCTGCTTTTCTTATTTTTCTACAGAAAATAACAATAATTATAATAGACGTTTTTCAAACATTTTTTTTTATTCAAGTGCACACATATAAACAACAACTGAAGAACAAAAAGCAGAGAAAATGTAGGTGGAGGAGCATAAAAATGAAAATATGGCGCAGAATTCACCTTCTAAACATTTGGTGTTTCGCATTTTAGGCATTGCCTTTGATTTATGGCAGTACATTGCCCACACAAAGACTTACCACAAGTCTTACAATTGCCGACAGATCTATTTTTCTTGCACTTTTCTTTGATCTGGCAAAATTTTGTTTGAACCATCACTTCTGAGCATGTAGAAACTTGGGACGTGGAACCCTTTTCCCTATCTGTGACATAAGGACCACTCAACTCTCTCACAAGCGTTTGCAAAAATGCCTTGCGTGACATTTTTTGGTGGGTTATCTCATTGAATATTATCCATGCATTTATACCCGCAAAGTCTAAGGCATTTTCAAATGCATGAACAGGCCATCTCCTTGTGCATGTTCGTGTGGTATATTTTCGTGCCATCTGATCCACTACATCTACTCCATATTTTGTTTCATTGTAAAACTTTACAGTTTCTGGAGTTTTTTTAGCGGAATCAGACGCAACAACAACATCTGGATGGACGGAACTCAAAATGACAACATTTTTGTTGGGCTTTCCTTGATATACTGTAAGTGTAAAATTGTCTTCATTTCTAAACACTTTAGTGTTGTACAATTCCTCTTTCATGGATTTTATTTCTTTAGGCACTTCTCGCCTTATCTTGTTCAGTGTTCCCACGATGGTTGTTCCTTTGCTTTTTAGCTGTTTAGCTAATTTTACTGAAGTAAAATAATTATCGGTTGTAACATTGCGACCCTTTTTCAAAAACGGGTCCAATAACTTCATTACCACATGGTCAGCTAAACGGTCCTCAGCACGGCGTGTGTCATCTTTGCCTAGATAAGGGAAGCCATTTGCCAGATATTTGCTCTCCTTATCAACAGCTAGCCAATATTTGTGGCCATATTTATCTGGTTTGGAAGGCATGTACTGCGTGAATGGACACCTAGTTTTGCTTGGGAAAAGTTGCTCATCCACCGTTATGTATGGGCCAGGTTTGTAACACGCAATACAATTTTCAATAAACCTGTCCCACACAGTAGAAAATAGAGCAAACTTGTCCGTTTGCAGTCTCTCCGATTGAGTAGATTTCTCATCAAATCTGAGAAACCTCATAATTTCAACAAAGCGGTCCCTAGACATTGTCGCTTTGCAAAACGGTATTCCCCAGTCATTACACCAAATACTGCTAATCGAGTGACGGTTCGTGCCAGATATTCCACGAGCATAGAATATCGCAATGAATGCATCTAGCTCCTCATCAGATAGAGTAAACTGTAAATTATTGTTCCTGCATGCTTCTGCAAGCGTACAGTTCTTTATATGTGTCAATATATATGAATCAAAAAATAAACGCCAGTAAACAAGCTATTTTGTTCAGCATTACACAGTAATACAAGCAGGTAAAACACAAGGAAAATGTGAAAAGTTGACATGTAAATTGAACTACATCTATATGAACATCAGGGTAAATAAGACAGAGTGAAAAAATTATGCACAGAACTTTATAGCAACATTTAGTGACAAAAGGACCTCAAAATATAGTAGGGAGTCAAAATGACTCCCTTCAGTAGTTCTTGGTAAATTGTGAAAAAAACGCGGAAATTTTTCACCAAAATTATTTATTCTCACAAATCTTTTTTCACATCATATTTGAGGAAAAGTCACCGAGTTTCAAGTCGGAATTCTGAAAAATGTAGTCACAGAAGAGAAATAAAAAACGAAAGGAGTCAAAATGACTCCATCAGTAGTTCTAGTGTTAATTTTTATGTCATTTTTATTTTAATTTTTTTACTGATATGGGTGGGGGAAAAATATAAAGAATAATATTAACCCCTTCCCGACCTGTGACGCCACGTAGGTGTCATGAAAGTCAGTGCCAATCTGACCCATGACGCCTATGTGGCGTCATGAAAGGATCGCGTTCCTGCGGGTCGGGTGACCGGGGTCACTGAAAGGTCACCCGACCCGCAGGCACAGGGGGGTTGGCTTAACCCCCCCGTGGCCACGATCGCTCTGATTGGCTGTTAAAAGTGAAACAGCCAATCAGAGCAATCTGTAATATTTCACCAATGTAATTGGTGAAATATTACTATCCAGCCATGGCCGATGCTGCAATAGCATCTGCCATGGCTGGACACCGAGCCCTGACCCCCCCACACGTAGTCACGGCGGCAATCGGCCGCCGCCACCGAAAGATGGCAGCGGTCGGTCACCGCCGTCACTAACAGCTCCCCTCGTCCTGGCCTCCGCTGCCCCCACCTTCCGATCTCCCCCCCCTCACTTCCGACCCCCATACTCACCTCTCCCAGTCCACCAATGTCCCTGGATCCTTCCCGGAGGCTGCCCGGGATTCTTCATGCACTCAAAAGGATAAAACGAAATAGAACGTTTGAATATATTTTATTGCGACAAATGACTCCAATGTGGCAAAAAAGTTCAATATATAACAGATGAAAACACAACGTTTCGGCTTATGTAGCCTTTATCAAGTACAATCTGTATTCTGTAAGACACAAAATAGAATATATCACAAAAGAAAAAATAAAGAAGATAGGTAAACATACATAGAAATTATGAATAACTGACCCACGTTTATGGGAAACAAACCATCATGGAGTACATATATAATAAATAAAATGGAGAATGATTAACATCATGTGTCCTTAAGGACAATCATAAATATTACAAAATAGAGTATTTACCATCTATACATATATCTATATATATATATATATATATATATATATATATATATATAGATATATGTTATATATTTAAATCAATAGCAGATAGGGACCTCTGAAAAATGACCATGAATATGAAATCATTCATGAGAGAGTACCAATTAATTAAATAATATAATAATATAATAATATCATTGCAGAAAGGAACCATAGGAAAAGGACAGCTATTTGCATAGTAAGCTATGAATCAATCACAATTTATATATATGACAGTAGTCTCTGTGGCATATATAACTTAAAGAAAAATATAAATTGAAAGAGGATACATTACTATATCCGAATTGAACCAATCCAAGGAGTGGAGAAGAATCAAATCCTGAAGATAAATAAGTAAAGGAGCCCTTAATAAAAGTACCGTGAGCAGTGTAATGAGACAGAGGAGAAAATGACAGTATATTACCTTATGAAGATGACCGGCAACCAAAAGACAACGAAAGGCAGGTAAGTACCGTGCAGGAAAACGTCCGGTTCACAAGGGAAGGTGATTCACATGTGTGAGAAATACCGTGGTATGACGGTTTTTTATATCCGCCCGTGCTGATAAGTGAACTACTTCCGGGTATCGTGCTGGGAGGGTGAAGGCCAAACGGCGCATGCGTACCACGGAATGAGCCGAGTGAAGCCGAAGGTCCGAGGCATTCAGTGTGTGGTGAAAAGAAAACGAACTTCCGGGTGCTGGGCTGAAAAATGAAGACAAGAGAGCGCATGCGCGCCACGGAAGGAACCGAATAAAGCCGAAAAGAAAAGGAAGGAAATAGCGCAGTGGTAAAGCGCATGCGCAGATGATACAGATAAAAGTTGATTTATTTCTGCTCCGTAGCTCCCTGTTTGGAAAAAAATGATAAAAAAAGATTACATATGGTAAGCAAAATGGGCAACCTTAAACATGGCTGCAAAAAATGTGAAAATATAGGAGAATAGATTATTATACATGCAGCAGAAAAATATTTATTATAAAAAAAGGAAAAAGAAGAAAATAATAAGGTACGGCCAAAGACCATCAGGTACAGAAAGAGTGATCTAACAACATGTCAGAAAAAATATTATATGGAAACAGAGGAGTATAGATATATAAAAAATATATATACAAGTCACAACATCTAGTAATATGAATACATTAGGAAAATTCGTAATCCTTGTTAAGACTGAGGGGGGCGAGGGTTTGTAACGTGTGTATCCAGAATGATTCACGTTCTTTTAGCCGTTTAACCCTATCACCTCCTCGTCTCGATGGTGGGACATGATCTATGACCTGAAATCTTAGTTGGGAAATATTGTGGTTGTTTTGAAGAAAGTGTGCCGGAATCGGAAAGCAGGTGCGTCCGCACCTGATTGTGGATTTATGTTGTGAAATCCGGTCACGCACATGTTGAGTTGTTTCGCCAACATAACCTAATCCACACGGACACTTTATGAGGTAGACGACATAGGATGAGTTGCATGTGAAAAATCCATTAATTGGGAACCTACGTCCAGACCGTGGATGTGTAAATGAATCACCCTTGCTGACATGGGAGCATTGTAGGCAACTTAAACAGGGGAAAGTGCCCATACGTGGTGTGGACATGACACTTTGAACCAAATCTTTCTTGAAGGAGCCTATGTCAGCTCTCACTAGGTAATTCTTAATATTTGGACTCCTTTTATTACAGACCATAGGTCTGTTGATGAACTCAGGAATATTAGGATATGAATCCCGAAGAATACCCCAGTGCTTGAAGAGACACTTATTTATTTGAAAATTATATGGGTGGTAGGTTCTCACAAATGGTATTCTTGTGCCTATGTCTATTCTGGCGGGTCTACTCTGTGTGGAGTATCTAAATTCTGATGGTGTTAGAGGATAACCCCTTTTATTAAATTTTAAGTCCATTTCCTTATGTCTGCGGGCGCGATTAATCGGATTTGATACAATCCGATCAATCCGACAGTGTTGGGATTTGGGTAAAGATTTCTTTATATGCAAGGGTGACAGCTGGAATATGAAAGCAGGCTATTTTTGTCAGTTGGTTTGACATAAAGGTCTGTGTCAATGACGCCACCTTCTTGGATACTGATTTGGGTATCCAGAAAGTTAATCGTCTTAAAATCATGTTGGATTGAAAAAGTCAATCCAGGTGTGTATGAATTGAGATCATTGTAGAAAAGAAGCAAGTTGTCCACCCCTCCTGTCCATACAAGAAAAACATCGTCAATATAACGTTTCCAAAAGATGACGTAAGACTTAAATAATGGATGTGAGTACACGTACAAATTTTCAAAGTTATCCATATAAATGTTGGCATATGGAGGTGCCATGTTGGACCCCATAGCAGTGCCTCTCTTTTGAATATAGAACTGGTTGCCAAATAAGAAAAAGTTCTTAGTCAAAATTATTTTTAGCAAATCGTTGCAAAAATTGATTTGATTGGTGGAAAAGTCAGTGTGGGTCAGGAGGAATCTATTAACTGAGTCCATACCTTCCTGATGTCTAATACTAGTGTACAGGCTGTTGACATCCATCGTGACCAACAGAGAATCAATAGGTAGACTGCCCAGAGTTTTAAGAGTATTAAGAAAATGTGTCGTATCCTTCAAAAATGAGCTAATTTTTGGAATCAATGGAGACAATATTTTTTCAATGGTTATAGCTAAGGGTGCTAAGATGGAATCAGTGGAGGCGACTATCGGTCTTCCTGGGGGTCTGAGGAGGTTCTTGTGTATTTTAGGCAGTGTATAGAAGACAGGGATCACGGGATGTGAATTAAGAAGAAAATCTCCTAATTTACTATCGATAGTGTCTAATTTTGTATAATGATCTATTAATGCTCTAATGTCTCGGGCTATCTCGAAAGATGGATTATTAGGTATAGGTGAATAGGTATTTGAGTCTGACAATTGTGTCATGATTTCCTCCAAATAATAAGCGCGGTCTAAAACCACTATTGAACCCCCTTTATCTGCTGGTTTAATAACTAGGGCTTTATTGGACTTCAATGCAGTTAAAGATCTATGTTCCTCAAGGGTAACATTGTTTTTGATTCGCATGTCTCCCTTCTTAATGGTATCCAGAACCTCTTTAACATCCTTCCTGACTAAATCAATAAATGTCTCAATGGGATGGTATACATGTGGTGGTTGAAAGGAACTAGGGATTCTAAGATCCAATGACCGTAAAGAAAATTTGGAACCCAGAATCGTGTTAACAATAGGGTCTCCTCTAGGTAGAGTTGAAAAATGCGCTTTAAGTCTCAGAGTTCTAAAAAATCGAGATAGTTCTTGTTCTAGAAGAAATGTGTTGAAGCGCGGTACTGGACAGAAAGTCAATCCTTTTTGCAATAATGAAATCTCGGCTGGGGAGAGGCATTGTGATGAAATGTTGTAAACGATGTTTGAGGTTTCCATACCTGTGACCGAGTGGTCATTTTGTGTTGATCCACATTGAAGTTCCTGCCTCCGGCTGTTCCTCTGCCCCCGCCGCGTCTTCCTCTGTAGGGTCGGGTCTGACGTTGTCCTAAAAAAGAACTTGAGGGACCAAAATCACTATCTGAGCTGGTGGAAATAGGGCTATATCCACATCTTTGGAACCGCCGACTCCTGAAGAAACCGGTATTGTGCCAACGATAAACCTGGTTATTTCTATAGTCCTCCACGTCTCTTAGAAATTTATTTCTCTTTTTACTTTCAAGATTAACTCGAAATTCAGAAGTAGACTTATCCAGTTTCTCCTTCAATATCTTAAAATCCTCCGAAGAGAAAGTGTTCACAAGTTGTTGTTCAGTCGCAGAGATATTCTTTTTCAACTCAGTTATCTCCTTCTGTAGAAAGTCAATGGTAAGAATCATTAAATCCATAGAACATTTATTAAGTACTGCTTCAAATTTGGTGCAAAATTCTTGGTTGTCATGAAATAAAGTAGGTCTGAGAGAGACTCTAAGACCTCTGGGGATACGCTGTACCCGGTGATATTCGGCCAAGGTGATAAATGTAGTTCCAACGCTGTAAATTTCCGTAGATCCCTTTCTAGATCTTTACTCCTTAACTAGTGTTGAGCGATGCGATAATGCAAATATCGGATATCGGCCGATATTAGCTCTATCGGCCTTTCGATAATTCGTTTCGATATTTTCGTCTTATCGAATACCGGAATCGGATTTGTCACTGTCACTGTGAGTGTCCGTCGGTCGGGTCTGTCAGGAGTCAGCGGCACTTACCTGGCAGAAGATCTCCGGCGGTCACGTCCTGGACTGCTTGATGGCCGCCATTATCTTCTCCCTGGCGGTCACATGCAGTTTTTCGCGATAACTGCAGTGACTGCAGGGTAATCCCGGCCGTAAACCAGTCCGATGACGTCACCGCCGGGGAAGCAGGTAATCAGCTGTGCTGCGCCGGGATGACAGGCTCTGCCTGTCATTCTGATGTAGCAGAGCTGGATCGTCGTGGGACACTCGTTACTATGGACTGCGTCGGTCAGGTGGTATACTTTTTTTTTTTTTTTTCATTTTTTTACAGGAGATCGATGGCGTCGCAGGATGAGACTGTAATAAAAGTAATGAAAACTGTGTTTTTTTTTTTTTTATTAAATTAAAAAACTTTTTTATGAACATTCACCCGTCCGGGTACATAAACAATTTAACTATTTACATACAGGGACCCTGTCCGGGTTATTTATAATTCTTTGGCAGGGGTGTTCCAGGTACCACCTGGTACTCTTCTGATGCTTGCCAAACATCCGAGGCACAGACCACAGGACCTGATGACGTCGTGTGGCCTGTACAGTCAAGTCGTGACCCGCTATCTGGGTCTGTGTGGCCACCTCTTTCATCTCCCTCCGGGTCTGGAACCCTATGTCCCGGACTGAACGAACCCCAGGGGGCCTAACAAGCGCCGGGTACGGGCCAGCTATACTTATCATGTCCATAGCTGGGGCTGCTGAGGAGACCACTGAGGGAGGCTTGGGAGATTTACGGCGTGGGGTGGGCACTTTTGCAGAGGCCTGGATGTGGGAGGCTGAAGGCTCCGAGGGTCTCACAGGTTCCTGACACTCTGGGGAGTAGGGGTCGCACCTGGTAACATTTAGGGCGTACCATCCATTGTAACCCCAGTGTCGGGTGTAAGTCACCAAGTCTCCTGGCAACAGGTCCCTCCCCGGTGTCCTTCTGGGAGGTGAGCCTCCACGTCCCGCCGGTTCACAAAAACTTCTAAATAAAGTCCAGGCTCCTGGATGAAGCCCCAACCACCTTTCAATTTAAAGCTCCGTACTGCACCCTTACGCCGCGGCCCCCACAGGGTTCCTTTATCCTTTCTCATCCGGTCCTTATCTGCCCGGTCCTTCTCCAGGTTAGGTTGCCAAGCTTTTGGGTTTCTCGCTGCTCCCTTTGTCGCTCTGCTTCCCGCTCCCAACGTCTCCACTCTTCCTCCTGACGCCGGTTGTAATTCTCCTCCACCAGCTGCTCCATGTCTCCACCATCAAATGCCAGCTTACAGTGTCCGGTTTGCGGCAGCTCTCCTGGCGCCCCCCAGTCCTGGCGGCGCTCACCTGCGGAGGAAGCAGCCGGCTCTGGAACAGATGACAGTCGGGGCTCCGGTACAGGCAGGTAGTGCTCTGGTGCCTGCGCGGCCTCCTCCATGAGGACGGGTGTCGCTTCTTCTGTCTCAGCGACGGGGGCAGACAGCGGGATCTGGGGTGCTGCCGGTGCAGAGTTTTTTGCACAAACGGGTGCCTCACTGCGACAACGTCAACCGGATCACATTGCAAGGGCTCCTCTACTAGAACGGGTGCCTCACCTTCCGGTACAGACACTTCAGGTAAGAGGGATTGGCGCCGCTCCAAGTTTAGTTTTAGGGCACGCCAGCTGGCTTCCATCCTGGCGACCTCCTCCCGGTGCCGGGCCAGGCCTCTTAGGGTATCCTCCGCTTCTTGCAGCGTAGGAGGGTTTCCAGGCTGGGTGCCCAACGGTGGTTCCGTGGCGATCGGGTCGCTTCCGTGGGGGGAGAGCTCTGACTGCTCCATCCCTTCACACTTCTGCTCGTGTCCATTAGCCATCTCTGCCAAGTCACATGTGTCATTAGCATCTGGAGAGGGCCCCTCTTTTGTAGGGAGGCGGGACCTTCGTGTTAGTTTCCGCACACTGAGGAGGATGAGGAGGCGGAACTGAAGAGCTGTGGGGCACGATCTTACATTGCAGTACCATTTAGAGCCATCGTTTTCGCTTCACTGAGTGAGTGTACACCCATGAAGAGCACGCCCTTCTTCTTCACCAGTGCCTCGTCGTGACGCAGATATGATGGAAAAATGGCAAATACATTCTCTGATGATTTTAGCAATTCTCAAGCACAAAACCAGTTAAATTCAGGCACACAGGACTCGCTTATAGCAAGCTACAGAATCCTGTTCGTGACGCCCAAGTTGAGTCGCACAGAGCCAGAGGTTTTGGGGGTACTCGGCACCGAGCCCGTCGACTTCTATGGGGTATGTCACGGCTTTACCCGGCAATTGAATCAGAGTCTATTTTACTATGTAGAAGTGTATAAACTATAAATATATGTATATATATATATATATGTCACAATGACATGTATATATATATATATATATATATATATGTATTCTATGTGTGTATATTTTGTGTTTACAACGAAAGAAAGGGTTTTTTTTGTTGCGATATTTTGTTCCCATAGACTTACATGGGACTTCCGGTATCATAATCGATATCGACGATATTTAGTGCTATCGGCGATACAATTTCGATACGATAGTTTTAGATATCGAGCAGTATCGCTCAACACTATCCTTAACTCTTCAGCCGGAGTATGTAAAAAAGTCCCTGGTGAGGTGACTTGGGAAATAATGTTGGATACCTCATCTTGGTTAAATGATAAGGTATTAAAGGACATGGATAGACTAAGGAGCAACACCCAAAAAAAAAATATTGGAACAATATAAGAGGGTAAGGGGTGCTCACTTAAAGGATGAGTTGTGGTGCCAGGAGAAAAAATAGTCATATATGAAAAATAGAACTCCTGCACTCAAAAGGATAAAACGAAATAGAACGTTTGAATATATTTTATTGCGACAAATGACTCCAATGTGGCAAAAAAGTTCAATATATAACAGATGAAAACACAACGTTTCGGCTTATGTAGCCTTTATCAAGTACAATCTGTATTCTGTAAGACACAAAATAGAATATATCACAAAAGAAAAAATAAAGAAGATAGGTAAACATACATAGAAATTATGAATAACTGACCCACGTTTATGGGAAACAAACCATCATGGAGTACATATATAATAAATAAAATGGAGAATGATTAACATCATGTGTCCTTAAGGACAATCGTAAATATTACAAAATAAGTATTTACCGTCTATACATATATATATATATATAGAGATATATGTTATATATTTAAATCAATAGCAGATAGGGACCTCTGAAAAATGAACATGAATATGAAATCATTCATGAGAGAGTACCAATTAATTAAATAATATAATAATATAATAATATCATTGCAGAAAGGAACCATAGGAAAAGGACAGCTATTTGCATAGTAAGCTATGAATCAATCACAATTTATATATATGACAGTAGTCTCTGTGGCATATATAACTTAAAGAAAAATATAAATTGAAAGAGGATACATTACTATATCCGAATTGAACCAATCCAAGGAGTGGAGAAGAATCAAATCCTGAAGATAAATAAGTAAAGGAGCCCTTAATAAAAGTACCGTGACCAGTGTAATGGAGAGAGGAGAAAATGACAGTATATTACCTTATGAAGATGACCGGCAACCAAAAGACAACGAAAGGCAGGTAAGTACCGTGCAGGAAAACGTCCGGTTCACAAGGGAAGGTGATTCACATGTGTGAGAAATACCGTGGTATGACGGTTTTTTATATCCGCCCGTGCTGATAAGTGAACTACTTCCGGGTATCGTGCTGGGAGGGTGAAGGCCAAACGGCGCATGCGTACCACGGAATGAGCCGAGTGAAGCCGAAGGTCCGAGGCATTCAGTGTGTAGTGAAAAGAAAACGAACATCCGGGTGCTGGGCTGAAAAATGAAGACAAGAGAGCGCATGCGCGCCACGGAAGGAACCGAATAAAGCCGAAAAGAAAAGGAAGGAAATAGCGCAGTGATAAAGCACATGCGCAGATGATACAGATAAAAGTTGATTTATTTCTGCTCCGTAGCTCCCTGTTTGGAAAAAAAGGATAAAAAAAATTACATATGGTAAGCAAAATGGGCAACCTTAAACATGGCTGCAAAAAATGTGAAATATAGGAGAATAGATTATTATACATGCAGCAGAAAAATATTTATTATAAAAAAAGGAAAAAGAAGAAAATAATAAGGTACGGCCAAAGACCATCAGGTACAGAAAGAGTGATCTAACAACATGTCAGAAAAAATATTATATGGAAACAGAGGAGTATAGATATATAAAAAATATATATACAAGTCACAACTAGTGTTGAGCGATATTGCTCGATATCTAAAAATATCGTATCGAAATTGTATCGCCGATAGCACTAAATATCGTCGATATCCGATTTCGATACCGGAAGTCCCATGTAAGTCTATGGGAACAAAATATCGAAATTAAAAAAAACCATTCTTGCCTTGTTGGTTAATTGTACATGAAGGAAAACAACAAAGACTAATGTAGAATGTATTGGGGGAGGTTGAGGAGACAATAAAGGCATACATGTTTAACCCAATGCATTGGAATAGCATTAATATATTTTTTTTTGGAAATACGTTTGGATTGACTAACAAATTGACAATGTTGTTAACCTTTTTTCTATTTTGGCAAATATGTATGTTTCACAACTTCCATGCTCTTCACCTTTTTAACTTTTGCCAGTGCCACACTTTCTCCTTCATAATCTTCAGCAGCAGCATCATCTTTCTCATCAAATTATTCTTCATCTTCACCTTCTTAATTTTCTTCTTAAACTTCTTGCTATTTATGTTTTTGTTTACATTACTCATATTGTTATTAAACTAATTAATCTTCTTCATATTCAAATTCTTCATCTTCTTCCTCTTCATCTTCTTCATCATATTCTTATTTGTGACAGAGATTCCTGTACTTGTAATCTGTAAAAGTATGAATTGTTCATCCTTCCGTTCTTGCTGTCACAAAAGATTTAAATTACAACAGTATTTGTCCGTGTTCAGTTTAGCCTGCAGCAGCAGGCATTTTCCAGGGGCACCACGAGGAGGAACGGACTCACCCCCATACACTGCTTAGTCTTCTTCTGCTTAGAATTTAGAGCATATATTTTGCTCTTCATTTTGGTCTTATACTTAATGTTCTTCTGCTTTTTGATCTTTTGCTTATTGTTCTTCTGTCTCTTGTTCTGTATCTTGTAGTTTGTCTTAACCTTCTTTGTCCTGTTGGTGATCTTCTTGTTGGTAATCTTTTATTTTTTCTTTGTGATGGTGTTCAGGATGGTTGGCTTCATGCTCGTCGTCCTTGTTGTTGTCATCTTCTTCTGGGTGGTCTTTAATGTCGTCTAATTTCCGAGAAACAGCTGACGTTACTGGAACCCTGACGGGTATCAGATGGAGCAAGAGACAATGGAAGTAACAAGGACCAGCTGACTGTGCTGGACCCCGGACGGGTAGCAGAAGGAAAAGAGGCAATGTCACAACCGAGTACCTGACGTTACTGTGACACGGTTTACTAAGCAGGAGGTTACCGTGTGCTCCAGTGCACTACAAGACCAGCAGACGTTGCTGGAACTCGGTATCGGATGGAGCACAGGCAAAGCGGGGGAAAGAACCACTTGACGGTCTGGACCCCGGACGGGTAGCAGAAGGAAAAGAGGCAATGTCACAACCGAGTACCAGCTGACGTTACTGTGACACGGTTACTAAGCAGGAGGTACCTGTGCTCCAAAGCACTACCAAGGACCAGCAGACGTTGCTGGAACTCGGATACGGAGATGGAGGCACCTAGGCCAAAGGCACTGGGGAGAACCACTTGACGGTACTGGACCCCGGACGGGTAGCAGAAGGAAAAGAGGCAATGTCACAACCGAGTACCAGCTGACGTTACTGTGACACGGTTACTAAGCAGGAGGTACCTGTGCTCCAAAGCACTACCAAGGACCAGCAGACGTTGCTGGAACTCGGATACGGAGATGGAGGCACCTAGGCCAAAGGCACTGGGAGAACCACTTGACGGTACTGGACCCCGGACGGGTAGAAGAACGCACCCATGAAAATGTAAGTTGACAGGATGCAAGCCGTCCGCAGTTACAGAATCACACAGTCCTACAGTGGGTGCTTATCCTATTGTCACAATGGAAACCGCCTTTATTTACATATCCCACAGCACACATAGGAATCACCTAAACTGCAGGCACCATAGAGTCGGCTAACCCGAATGCAACACGACAGCACAACTTATTGGAGGATAATTGACGTTCACACTGCCAGGAAACAGCTGTCGTGCTGTAACCAGGCTGGCCAGGAGTCAGTACCCCTGCCAATTACTTACGAGCAACAAATGGCGGTGTTGTAGCCAGGGAGTAGAGTTCAGGTGGTAGAAAGATGAACATAACCGGAGACACGGAAAATGTTGCCAAACAGTTATTTAATCTGAAAACGGACAGGCAAATTCAGGTGAGATCCATGCCTTGTTCATTTTCAGAAAAGTAAGCCGGTCTACATTCTCTGAGGATAGTCGCATGCGACGGTCTGTTACTACACCACCTGCAGCACTAAAGACACGCTCAGATAATACACTGGCAGCAGGGCAAGCCAGCACCTCCAATGCATACTGGCTAAGCTCTGGCCATGTATCCAACTTAGAGACCCAAAATTTGAAAGGGGAAGAGGCATCTGGGAGTACACTTAGAGGGAAAGCCAAGTAGTCTGTCACCATCTTACGGAAACGTTTCTTCCTGGTGACTGGAGCCGTCTCGGATGGTGTAGACCTTGCTGGCGCTGTCACAAAACTTTGCCACATTTGTAACATACAGTTCTTGCCCTGTGCAGAGGCGCTGCTTCTGCTCCCTCTTGTTGTAGAGGTGTCTACACTGCCTCGACGCACAGAGCTGCTTTGTAAAGCAGTAGCAGCAGCAGCTCTCTCGGCTGGAATGTACAACAGTATGGATTGCACCAGTGTGTCTTGGTACTCCTGCATTTTAACGGTCCCGGTTCACCGGTGTGATGAGGGTTTGTAAGTTGTCCCGGTAGCGAGGGTCTAGGAGGGTGTACACCCAATAATCTGACGTGCTGAGAATGTGGGCGATGCGGCGGTCGTTTCTCAGGCACTGAAGCATGAAATCAACCATGTGCTGCAGACTCCCAACTGGCCAACAAAGGCTGTCCTCTGGAAGAGGCGTCATCTCTGTCTCCTCTGCATCACCCCACCCTCGCTCTACATACTGACTACAGAGTTGTGTACCTTCCTCTGTAGGGATTTCTTCCTCCTCCATTGACTCCTCCTCCTCCTCATCCTCCTCACAAAGTGAGCCCTGCCCAGCCCTTTGTGAGGAACCACGTTGCGCTGACTGTCCTGAAGGTAATTGAATTTGTGACTCCTCATCCTCCACCTCTTCCAAAACCTCTTCCTTTAGTGCTTTCAGTGATTTCTGAAGCAGGCAGATAAGGGGGACAGTCATGCTGACTAGTGCATCATCTGCACTCGCCATCCGCGTTGAGACATCAAACGCACGCAAAACGTCGCAGATGTCCTTCATAGAGGCCCACTCAGTAGTGGTGAAGTGTGAACGGCGCAAATTGCGAGTTGATTGCGCATGTTGCAGCTGATACTCCATTACTGCTGGCTGCTGCTCACACAAGCGCTCCAACATATGTAACGTGGAATTCCACCTGGTGGGTATGTCACATATGATGCGATGTTCAGGAAGGCGAAATCTGACTTGCAGAGCTGCAATGCGCGATCTGGCCATGCTGGAACGTCGCAAGTGAGCGCACTCTAGGCGACCTTGTGCAGCAGTGCATCAAGATCCGGATAGTCCCTCAAAAAACTCTGCACGACCAAGTTGAGCACATGTGCCAGACATGGTATGTGAGTGAGGTTGCCAAGGCCCAGAGCTGCCACCAGATTTCGGCCATTGTCACACACTACCAAGCGTGGCTACAGATTAGCTGACAAAAACCACACGTCGCTCTCCTGCTTGATGGCATCCAGAGCTCCTGCGCTGTGTGGCTTCGATTCCCCATGGGAATTAATTTCAGGACGGCCTGTTGACGTTTGGCCACGGCTGTGCTCATATCGGTCGCAACAGGTAAGCGTTCACGGGTCCATGTGGAGATAAACCGTGACGGCTCGTGCAGCGATGATTCTGAGGAACTGGAGTAGGAGGAGGAATCAATGTGCACAGACTGGATTCCTGCAATCCTTGGAGTTGGCAGAACACGTACAGCGCCACTGGCAAGATCTGTACCCGGCTCCACAACATTGACCCAATGGGCAGTGAGGGAAAGGTATCGTCCCTGGCCATGGGTACTGGTCCACGCATCGGTGGTCAGGTGGACCCTGCTACTGACGGCGTTTAGTAGCGCATGTTTAATGTTTCCCTCGACATGTTTTTGCAGAGCAGGGACAGCTTGCCTGCTGAAATAAAATCGGCTTGGCACATTATATTGTGGGACTGCCAATGCCATAAAGTTCCTGAAACTGTCAGTCTCCACCAGCCTGAATGACAGCATTTCAAGGGACAGGAGTTTTGCAAGGCCAGCATTCAGAGCCTGTGCTCGTGGATGGTTTGCCGAGTATGGCCGTCTTTTATCCCATGCCTGTGTTACCGATGGCTGTTTTTTGTACTGGGAGTGTGACGATACTGTGAACTTGCTGCAGTGGGTGGAATAACAGTTTGTCTATGGACAACAGTGACCGAGGTTCTTCCATGGAGATCCTGTGAGGAAGCCAAAACAGGTGTGTGAGAGCTGGAGGTAGAGGCTCGAACATGACGTAAAGATGTAGGTGCTGCTGTAGGTTGGCCTACATCTCCAGTGTGTCTTTGGAACTCAGCTACGTGCTTTGTCCGTACATGTGTCCACATATTTGTGGTATTCAGGTTCCTGATATTTTTACCTCTTTTAACTTTTTGCTTACACAGCTTGCATTGAACATAGCAAATATTATCTACAAGTCTGTCAAAAAAGGACCACGCAGTGCAAGTCATGGGAGCGCCAATTTTGACATTTCTAAGAGAACTGCTCCCAACAGGTGCCAAACTGGAGGCTACAGGCAAGCGAGTCTGCAGCCTACCTCTCCCTCCTCTTTGTACCGTTGGGACAATCTTTCCTCAGAGCTGCTCCCACCACCTTGCTGTTGCTCACGCCATGTTGGGTCTCGGACTTCATCATCTCCACTACCCTCTTCCAACACCTGCTGCTGTTGGATGGTCTGGGCAGCACCATGCTCCACAAAACCTGGCACCTGAGTCTCATCATCATCATAAGTTGCGTTCTGCGGTGTGCTGTCCATCGACACTGGCTCACCCGCCTCTTCAGATTGAGAGAGACACAGCTGTTGCGCATCACTGCATACTCCCTCTTCTTCAAATTGCAGAATGCTGCTTGCCTGTGCCCGTGTTTGCGAGCCAACAGATTCTGAGAACAGAAGCAGAGACTCAGCTGGCTCCTGTACAGAACTCTCTGACTGCCTTGGCAATTTGACAGGCGGTGAACAGACAGATGGTTGCTCAACAGTGTTGTGTTCCTGAGAGGAGGTGGAAGGAATTGAAGTCGATGCATTGGCTGCCATCCAACCAACAACGGCTTCAATTTGTTCTTCCCGAGCTCCTACCAAAGTGCGCATAAAGGAACGCTCATGGGTAAAACTGGTGGATGCTGTGTCACTGAGGGCGGCAGCAGCCACAGAATCCCCACGTCCTCTCCCTGCTGAAACTCCACGGCCACGACCACGTGCCTTACTCCCTGCCTTCTTCATCTTGGTAATTGATAAAGAAAGTCAGAAAAGTTATAAGGCCTAAGTGTGGTTATTACTCAGAGACTGAAGTGAACACTGAAACACAACTGTTCACAATCTGTGAAAGGCTACTCCTTTGTCTACTTCTATAGTGTTTGCAACCAATGTATTGGATACGGATGGAAGAGCATCACACTAATAGTTAAATTGCATGGAGCAGCAAGAATTACACTGAAGAAAAAAAAAAGAGTCTGTGAGTGACACGTGCAGATGCCTACAGACAGCGTTGCATGCAGAGCAAACTGCAGCGTCACCTGCACTCACACACACCTTGCAGAGCTGTTAAAACAACACTGCAGGCAAAAGGAAGCTTTACACAGCGGTTGGTGCTAGCCTGCCTACAGCACAGTACACTAAATCGCAATCTCTAACTGTCCCTCAGAGTCAGCACAGCAGCGTTCTGTCCCTTACTGAATTCACAGCACAGTGACGCTAAAATGGCGGCGGCGCCTTTTATAGTGCATTCTGACATCATTTCAGCATCCAATCACAGCCATGCCATTAGTTAACATGACCGCAGCAGTACAGGATGTGCCCACACTTCTTAGGATTCCTTATTGGCTGAATAAAATCACATTGCCTCGCAAACAATTATGGGAACTTCCGATTCCAGTATTCGATAAGACGAAAATATCGAAACGAATTATCGAAAGGCCGATAGAGCTAATATCGGCCGATAGCCGATATTTGCATTATCGTATCGCTCAACACTAGTCACAACATCTAGTAATATGAATACATTAGGAAAATTCGTAATCCTTGTTAAGACCGAGGGGGGCGAGGGTTTGTAACGTGTGTATCCAGAATGATTCACGTTCTTTTAGCCGTTTAACCCTATCACCTCCTCGTCTCGATGGTGGGACATGATCTATGACCTGAAATCTTAGTTGGGAAATATTGTGGTTGTTTTGAACAACTCATCCTTTAAGTGAGCACCCCTTACCCTCTTATATTGTTCCGGGACTCTTCATGGGCGCCACCATCTTGGAAAATGGCGGGCGCATGCGCAGTGCGCCCTGCAGAGTCAAGAAATTTATTTTGATCACTGTGATAAACTGTCACAGTGATCAAAATAAAAAAAAGTAAGTGAACCCCCCTGTCATAGGTAGGGACAAATAATTAGGCCCTGTGCACACGTTGCGGATTTTGCTGCGGATCCGCAGCGGATTTTGCTGCGGATCAGCAGCGGATTTTGCTGCGGATCAGCAGCGGATTTTGATGCGGATCCGCAGCAGATTTTGCTGCGGATCAGCAGCGGATTTTGCTGCGGATCCGCAGCGGATTTCGCGCTGCGGATCCACAGAAGATCCAGAAACCATGTACAGTACAATGCAAATAAATGGTAAAAAAAAACCGCTGTGCAGATTTTTCAGCGCGGATTTGCTGCGGTTTTAAATCCGCAGCATTTCAATTCTTTGTGCGGATTCCGCAGCGATTTTACACCTATTCCATTATAGGCGTAAAACAGCAGAGAAAAACCGCAGCAAATCCGCGCTAAATACGCAGGTAAAAGGCAGGTTATTTTACCTGCGGATTTTAGAAAAATCCGCAAGTGAATCCGCAACGTGTGCACGGGGCCTCAGGGTTAGGGTTAGGCTGGGTTCATATTGCATTCTGGCAGTCCGTTAGATGGACTGCGTTTCACCGCGGTATAACGCGGTGTAACGCAGTCCGTTAACGCTGCCATTCACCCCATTTGTGTGCGCATCGCAACGCATGCCGTAAAGCGGCATGCGTTCGCGACGTGTCGTCATTCAGTGACGGAGCCTTGGACGCAGGCTGCAGCGTCTGGGCTCCATCACCGCTAGCACAGATGAATCATCGCTGATTCCTCTGCACTAGCGGGTATAGCATAATGCGATCGCGTTATGCTATACCGTTACCAGCCCGTCAACGCTACGTGTTGAACGGGCTGGTAAAACGCAATATGAACCCAGCCTTAGGGTTAGAACTAGGGTTAGGGTTAGAACTAGGGTAAGGGTTGGAATTAGGGTTAGGGTTGGAATTAGGGTTAGGGTTGGGATTAGGGTTAGGTTTGTGGTTAGGGTTAGAGTTAGGATAAGCGTTAGGGGTGTTTTGGGGTTACGGTTGGGATTAGGGTTAGGCTTGTGGTTAGGTTTATGGTTAGAGTTGGGATTAGGGTTAGGGGTGTGTTGGGGTTAGGGTTATGGTTAGGGTTTGTATTAGGGTTAGGGGTGTGTAGGGGTTAGGGTTGGGGTTAGGGGTGTGTTTGGGTTAGGGTTGGAGTTAGAATTGAGGGGTTTCCACTATTTACGCACATCAGGGGGTCTCCATACGCGACATGGCGCCACAATTGATTCCTGCAAATTTTGCGTTCAAAAAGTCAAACAGTGCTCCCTTTATTCCAAGCCCCGACGTGTGCCCAAACAGTGGTTTACCCCGACATATGGGGTATCAGCGTACTCGGAAAAATTGCACAACAACTTTGGGGGTCTAATTTCTCCTGTTACTGTTGGGAAAAAAATTGGGGACTAAAAAAGTTATTTTTGTGGAAATAAAATGATTTTTTATTTTCACGGCTCTGCGTTATAAACTTCTGTGAAGAACTTGGAGATTCAAAGTGCTTACCACACATCTAGAGGAGTTCCTTGGGGGATCTAGTTTCCAAAATGGGGTCACTTGGGGGGGTTTCTACTGTTTAGGCACATCATGGGCTCTGTAAAACGTAACATGACACCCGCAGACCATTCCATCAAGTCGGCATTTCAAAACGTCACTACTTCCCTTCCGAGCCTCGAAGTGTGCCCATACAGTAGTTTTCTCCCACATATGGGATATCAGCGTACTCAGGACAAATTGGACAACAACTTTTGAGGTCTAATTTCTCCTGTTACCCTTGGGAAAATAAAAAAATTGGGGACTAAAAGATCATGTTTGTGGAAAAAATATGATTTTTTTATTTTCATGCCCCGGCGTTATAAACTTCTGTGTAGCCCTTGGGGGTTCAAAGTGCTCACTAAATATCTGGATAAGCTCCTTGGGGGTTTAGTTTCCAAAATGGGGTCACTGTGGGGGGTTTCTACTGTTTAGGCACATCAGGGGCTCTGCAAACGCAACATGACGCCCACAGAACATTCCATCAAGTCTGCATTCCAAAATGGCGCTCCTTCTCTTCTGTTCTTCCCATGCGCCAAAACAGTAGTTCCCCCCACATATGGGGTACCAGTGTACTCAGGACAAACTGTACAACAACTTTTGTGGTCCAATTTCTCCTGTTACCCTTGTGAAAATAAAAAATTGCGGGTTAAAAAAAATCAGTTTTTGAGGAAAAAAATGATTTTTTATTTTCACGGCTCTGCATTACAAACTTCTGTGAAGCACGTGGGGTTCAAGGTGCTCACCACACATCTAGATAAGTTCCTTGAGGGGTCTAGTTTACAAAATGTGGTCACTTGTGGGGGGTTTCTACTGTTTAGGTACATCAGGGGCTCTGCCCGCCCGCAGACCATTCCATCAAGTCGGCATTTCAAAGGTCACTACATCCCTTCCAAGCCCTGACGTGTGCCCAAACAGTGGTTCCCCCCCACATTTGAGGTACTAGCGTACTTAGGACAAATTAGACAACAACTTTTGGGGTCCAATTTCTCCTGTAACCATTGTGAAAATAAAAAATAGGGGCTAAATAATCATTTTTTGAGAAAAAAAAATGATTTTTTATTTTCACGGCTCTGCGTTATAAACTTTTGTGAAGCACCTGGGGTTCAAAGTGCTCACTGTGCATCTACATAAGTTCCTTAGGGGGTCTAGTTTCCAAAATGGGGTCATTTGTGGGGGAGCTACAAAGTTTAGGCATACAGGGGCTCTCCAAACATGACATGGTGTCCGCTAATGATTGGAGCTAATTTTCCATTCAAAAAGTCAAATGGCGCTCCTTCCCTTCTGAGCCCTGCCGTGCGCCTAAACAGTGGTTTATGACCACATATGAGGTATCTGTGTACTCAGGAGAAATTGCCAAACAAATTTTAGGATCCAATTTATACTGTTGCCCATGTGAAAATGAAAAAACTGAGGCTAAAAGAAATTTTTTGTGAAAAAAAAGTACTTTCTTTTTTTTGCGGATCAATTTGTGAAGCACCTGGGGTTTCAAAGTGCTCACTATGCATCTAGAAAAGTTCCTTGGGGGTCTAGTTTCCAAAATGGGGTCACTTGTGGGGGAGCTCCAATGTTTAGGCACACAGGGACTCTCCAAATGCGACATGGCAACCGCTAAATATTCCAGCATATTTTCCATTCAAAAGTCAAATGGCGCTCCTTCCCTTCTGAGCCCTGCCGTGCACCCAAACAGTGGTTTATGACCACATATGAGGTATCGGTGCACTCAGGAAAAATTGCCCAACAAATTTTAGGATCCATTTTATCCTGTTGCCCATGTGAAAATGAAAAAACTGAAGCTAAAAAAATTTTTGTGAAAAAAAAGTACTTTCTTTTTTTTACAGATCAATTTGTGAAGCACCTGGGGGTTCAAAGTGCTCACTCTGCATCTAGATAAGTTCCTTGGGGGGTCTAGTTTCCAAAATGGGGTCACTTGTGGGGGAGCTCCAATGTTTAGGCACACAGCGACTCTCCAAATGCGACATGGCAACCGCTAAATATTCCAGCATATTTTCCATTCAAAAAGTCAAATGGAGCTCCTTCCCTTCTGAGCCCTGCCGTGCGCCCAAACAGTGGTTTATGACCACATATGAGGTATTTGTGTACTCAGGAGAAATTTCCCAACAAATTTTAGGGTCCATTTTATCCTGTTGCCCATGCAAAAATGAAAAAATTGATGCGAAAAGAAAAATTTTGTTGGAAAAATTAAAATGTCCATTTTTTCCTTCCACGTTGCTTTAGTTCCTGTGAAGCACCTGAAGGGTTAATAATCTTCTTGAATGTAGTTTTAAGTAGCTTGAGGGGTGCAGTTTTTATAATGGTGTCACTTTTGGGTATTTTCTGCCATACAGACCTCTCAAAGTGACTTCAAATGTGAGGTGGTCCCTAAAAAAAATGGTTTTGTAAATTTTGCTGTAAAAATGAGAAATCGCTGGTCAACTTTTAACCCTTATAACTTCCTAACAAAAAAAAATGTTGTTCCCAAAATTGTGCTGATGTAAAGTATACATGTGGGAAATGTTATTTATTAACTATTTTGTGTCACATAACTCTCTGGTTTAACAGAATAAAAATTCAAAATTTGAAAATTGCGAAATTTTTAAAATTTTGGCCAAAGTTCCATTTTTTTCACAAATAAACGCAAAAATTATCGACCTGAATTTACCACTCTCATGAAGCCCAATATGTCATGAAAAAACAGTCTCAGAATCGCTATGATCCGTTGAAGCGTTCCTGAGTTATTACCTCATAAAGGGACACTGGTCAGAATTGCAAAAAATGGCCAGGTCATTTAGGTCAAAATAGGCTGGGTCATGAAGGGGTTAAATATATGTCTATGTTTAACTTTTTAAATTTAGTTATTTTTATTTTTTTTTGTGACCACAACTGACCACTAAAAACATTAAACATTGCATTGACTTTTTAGTATGGACTGTCCAGAAATTTATAGTTTATGAGCATGCCAGAATTAGTTACACAAAATGCAACTTTTGATGAATTTTGTTGCATATCAAAAAGTAACTAATTGAGAGATATTCGCAGGTGATGGGTGAGCATGCTCAGCATTCTACATTCTGGTGCTCGAAATACCCGGTAATCAATTAAGTATCCTGGTACTCGAGCGCTATGCACAATTCTGTGCCCCTCATGTTTTGCAGATGATTTTCAATCACTAAACATGAATAGATTGCCTGCTGATCACAGTAAGGTCATAGCCATGTTGGCTACTGACATTACTGTGATTGGACGACTGAATAGCATCATTAGGTCTACATAATATCCAGTAACGCCATGCTCAGTTCATTGTACCTGGAAATAGTGTATTGAGTGTTTCTGCTGGAGAAGAGACAATGTGTTATATTGTTACAGTACCTGCTGGTGCAACATTAAACCAACAGTCCTTTTCAGGGCTATTTCAAATAGATTCTATAATAATGCCATTCTTAGCTGCAATTAGTGTAGGGTTAGCTGTTGGAGAAGGGATAATGTATAAGAGGCATTTAGGCAGGGATCATTGCATAACAGTCCTTGGTGGAATTCTGCTACGTTAAACCAGTAGTTCTTTTCAGGATAATTCAAATAGATTCTGTTCTATAATAATACCTCTCTTAGCTGCAATTAGAGTAGAGTTAGCAGGGACAGGGATAGCGTAATAGAGGCATCTAGTCAGGGATTAATGCTTTACAGTCCTTGGTGCTGCCACGTACAACCAAAAGTCCTTTCAGGGACTTTAAATAGATTCTATTCTATAATAATACTGCTTTTAACTGTAATTAATGTAGGGTTGCCTGCTGGAGAAGGGGTCACATATTAGAGGCACCTAGTCAGGGATTATTGCTTTACAGGTCTTGTTACTGCTACGTTAATACAAAATTTCTTTTCCGGGCTAATTTCATTATATTATATTCTTTAATAATGCTGATCTTAGATGCAATAAGTGTAGAGCTAGCTGCTGGAGTAAGGATAGTGTATGTTAGGGTTCAAGTTCCCACTCCTGCACAGGGGGAATCTCGAGCTGTTCCCGCTGCGGTCCCCAATCCATCTCCGGCCGCAGTGGTTCCTGCTCAGCAGAGACGTCGGTCCCAACGTCTTGCCCGACCCAGTACTGCAGAGACTTGCTGCTGCAACCAGTGTTGGAGCAGGCAGATTAGGGGCTAAGTCCTTTGTTGCTTCATCTGAGCATGCCCAGGGAAGATCTCCCATTGGAGATCAGGGGTCACATGCTCAGATACAGCTGCCACTCCTATTGGTCCTTCAGGAAGGTCCTGTGGCTGTTGATGTTCTGAAGCAGCTTCCCATTGGTCCTTCCTGGAGGTCTTTTTCTCGAGGCTGCTATAAAAGGCTGCTTTACTGCACGGCCGTGCGCTAGTATCAACCTTTATATGCTTTGCGCCAGTATGGTCATTCGTGTGTGTGGTTAGGGCGGCTGAAATACGCCATTACAATACCGACCTAATCGGTGAGGAGCTTGGTATGGTAGCTGGTCAGGGTCGGTGTCTTAGATGCCTTAGATTACCGGCATAACCGGTGAGGAGTTTGAATGCCGTATTCAGGGCCTGGCGTTCAGACGCCATAGATTGCAGGTGACGCCCGCGAGGACAATAGCGCATGATCACTTTCTATGTTCGCCTAGCAGTCAACTGTGTACCTCGGTGCCTAACAGGACACAGAAGTTTGTCTCAGCGGCTCTGTGATGCAGCAGGGTTCGCTTTCAATGCTAGACTGCGCCCTAGCGTGTTTACTTTTCGACTCAGTGGTGTTAACTGAGTTCGCACACATCGCCATATAGCGCTGCGGCACTCCTTCTAGCGGCTCTGTGGAATAACAGAGTTCACACATATTGCCACAGCGCGTTACGACGTTTATTTTGGCGACTCTGCGGGATAACAGAGTTTGCTTCTTGCGCCATCTCACTAGCAGCAGGCTCCGCCTGCACGGTGGACCCCGGGCTGCGAACGCACCTCTCTACATCTTATATTTGGTGCGTTCTGCAGACCCTAACAGTGTATTAGAGGCATTTAGACAGGGATTATTGCCTTACTGTCCTTACTGCAGAAACCAAAGAAGAAAATTCCTTTAGAGGGCTGCATCTATTTTATTCTATTACCTATTAAAACTGCTGTTTGCTGCATTTAGTGTAGGGATACTGTAGGTGCTGGAGGATTGATATTTTTGGATAAGAGAAGGAGTACAAGAAAAAGAAGAAACCATAAACCATATACCCTTTTTTGGGTGGGAAGGGGTGCATGGGAATACCCCAGAAGAAAAAGGAACACTGTTCTTTTGTTTTCCACACTTTCTGTAAAAAAAAGCCAGACTGGGGAACACCTAAATCATGGTCCAGGAACATGCCGCATGTGGGTACTCTGGGTGACAGTGGTCTGCATTCTCACTTTGGCTACCCCACTGCCTGTTCCTGCCTGTTGCAGTGCTGCAGATCCTGTCACCTCTGTTCTGCTGTCGTAGCTCTGCATGATACCTTCCTTTGTTGGGTCAGTGACTTCATCATCCACCACCTTGTCTTCCACTTCGGCACTTTGGTCCTCCTCCGGATTTGTTGATTTACTATCACTTGTTGGCAACTGTGTCTCATCATCATAAACTGCTTGAGACACTAAATACCATTGCTCACCGTTGTCTTCTTCTGACCGTGGCTGCTCAAATATTTGGGCATCACTACACACAATCTCGTCTTGTCACTTTTGAAACATGCAGGGAGGGGGGCTAGAATCACTAAATGCAAATGTGAAGACTCGCTCCTCGGAGTGTCCGAATGTGGGATCAATTGTCTTCTGTGACTCGCCATGGTGGGAGGAAGGAGGATCAGTTTGAGGATTGTGTGGTCAAGACTCTTGACTAGTGATACTTGACCTTGTGGAAGACAGGGTGGTGCTGGAAGTATTATCTGCCACCCAACCAACAACCTGTTCGCAATGTTCCATGACCCCCATACAAAGTGGGACAGGAATATACCGTAGGTCTCTGGATGACCCTGTTTGTTGTGCTGCCACCAACTGTATGGAGTTATTTTTGAAAAAAAATGTAGCCCTGAAAATAAATTTAGCATGAAGGCCACTTGCTGGCCCTGCAAAATTTTTGCTTAAAGGCTGCTTGCTGCCCCTCATAAAATTTGGACAAGGGCCCCATGATAACCCTGTTGATAAGGTGTAGGAAGAGGGGGATAGTAAAAATAATAAACCATGAACCATATACTCTTTTTGGGGTGGGAAGAGGTGCATGGGAACACATCAGAACAAAAGAACATTTGAATTGCCTTTATATTCCACTGCTGTCATCCAGCGGGTTGAGAAGTCTTGTCCAATCCAGGCCTTCTTCATTTTGAGAATAGTCAGCTTGTCATCATTTTCAGTTGACATTTGGATGCACATATTAGCTATTAATATTATGCCCTTGGCGGCACTAAAAAACAATGGAATCAACTTAATCAGGGAGGGAGCAGTGACTGCAGCCTGCAAGCCTCAGATTTGCCTCAACTCCGTGTAAAATAAAAATAAAGATTCATTGTATTCCTCTTTGTGCAGTTACTGTTCTGTCACTTTAAGTTCTGTTTTGTTGTTTTGCACCTGCGGTGACAGACTCTTCCTAGAAGTCACCATGGGATTTTTGGACTCTTCATAATCATCTCTAGCCTAAACAGGCAACATTTTATCATGGCATGAACTGGACACCAACCAGGCAAAGATGTTCATTGTGGAGCCTCAAGAGATAATTAACTAGTGCACTGGGAATCTTAATTGTATTCATAGCATGGGTTTGTTTTCAAGTACTGGCCTATTTATATAATCAGCTCCTACAAGACAGCATATAACTATTGTCCTCATATTTTACAGATCGCCTCGACAAATCCTTTCTTTTATGTACCGGCTTATATTACATTAAAGGAAAATTAAATCAATAACCAGGTTTAGCACATAATTAAATAGAGCCCCTTGCAGAGCGCTGCGATAGGCCAACTTGTAGGAAAAATAGGAATTGTCTTTGTTCATTACAGCTGAAGTGCATGGATGGAATAAACAACATGGAGATATAAATGCAGGATATTTTAACTGTTCAATATTATTGAGCTTGTATTGTTTTACAGTTGTAGGTTTGAATCAGATTAGAAAAATATTATTTTTTTTTCAGAAAATGAACACTTTTGAGTGTAGACTGCAAATGGGTATTGCATGTCTGCTCCAATTAAAACAAAGCAGCCGTGGTATAGCAGCTAGGGTTGAGCATTCCGATACTGCAAATATCGGGTATCGGCCGATATTGGCTGTATCGGAATTCCGATTCCGAGTTCCGATATTTTCGTCATATCGGATACCGGAATCGGGATGTCACTGTCACTGTCAGTGTCCGTCGTCGGGTCTGTCAGGAGTCAGCGGCACTTACCTGGCAGAAGATCTCCGGCGGTCACGTCCTGGACTGCTTCATGGCCGCCATCCTCTTCTCCCCGGCAGTCACATGCAGTTTCTCGCGATAACTGCAGTGACTGCTGGGTAATCCGGCCGTAAAGCAGTCACGATGACGTCACCGCCGGGGAAGCAGGTAATCAGCTGTGCTGCGTCGGATGACAGGCTCTGCTGTCATTGCGATGTAGCAGAGCTGGATCGTCGTGGGAATGTCGTTATGGACTGCGTCGGACAGGTGGTATACGGTTGGTTTGTTTTTTTTCTTTTTTTACAGGAGATCGATGGCGTCGCAGGAATGAGAGAGTAATAAAAAAAATGAAAACTGTGTTGTCTCTTTTATTTCATTAAAAGACTTTTTTCTTGCTGTGTCTTTTTTTTACACATTTAAAAACTTTGGGATTAATAATGGATCGGTGTCTTATTGACGCCTCTCCATTATTAACCGGGCTTATTGTCACCGTGCAATCAACGGTGACATTAACCCCTTATTACCCCACTTGCCACCGCTACAGGGCAGTGGGAGGAGCCGGTAAAGTGCCACAATTGGCACATCTTTTGATGCGCCAAATGTGGGGCTGCTGTAGCCTGGTATTATCAGGCTGTTGAGGGCCAAAATCCATGGGCCTTGACAGTCTTTTAATACCAGGCCGCAGCAGTCTGCATTTTACTTGGCTGGTTAACAAAAATAGGGGACCCCTACGCCGTTTTTTTTTCGAGGGATCCCCTATTTTTGTTAACCAGCCAAGCTAAGCAGACTGCTGTGGCCTGGTATTATCAGGCTTGCAAGGTCCATGGATATTGGATCCTTACCAGCCTGAAAAACCAGGCCTCAGCGGTCTGCTTCATCTGGCTGGTTAACAAAAATAGGGGGGACCCCACCCAATTTTTTTCGAGGGGATCCCCTATTTTTGTTAATCAGCCAAGATATGCAGACTGCTGTGGCCTGGTATTATCAGGCTGGCAAGGTCCATGGATCTTGGCTCCTTAACAGCCTGAAAATCCAGGCCTCAGCGGTCTGCTTCATCTGGCTGGTTAACAAAAATAGGGGGGACCCCACGCCATTTTTTTTTCGAAGGGAACCCCTATTTTTGTTAATCAGTTCCCTCTGACGTCACTGATGGTGTCCCTGGCTGACCTGAAGTGAAAGTGGAAAGCAACAATTAAGCTTTCCACTTCCTCTCCTGTCAGCCAGGAGAGGAACTCATTCATTTGGGGGTTTACTGTGAGGCTGCAGCATTAGCTGCGGTCCCTGCAGTAAACATTAACCCTTTCTGAAGGATTACACCGTGGGACCTGACTGTGCATGGGATAGGTAAGAATAATTTTGCTTTATTATTTTATTTTTATTACAGGAAATGGTTTTAGCAGGTAAATAAAATATGGTCAAAAACTGTGTGATTAGTTCATTAAACTTCTTTTTTATTAAAGTGTGTGTGTTTGATTTTTCTTTCATACAATAGGATTAATAATTGATAGTTGTCTAATTGACAGCTCTCAATTATTAACCTGGCTTAAAGTGACCTTTCAATTGCAAGGTCATTTTAACCCCTTATTAACCCATTCGCCACCGCTACAGGGCAATGGGAATAGACGGGCAAAGTGCCAGAAAGGGCAAATCTAATTAGAGATTTGCCCTTTCTGGGGTGTCTGGGGGCAGATGTTAAGTAGCCGGGGGGGGCCAAAAAAAATGGTCCCTCTCTGGGCTATTATTATCTGCCCCCACTCACTGGCTTTGTCTGTCTGGTTGCGAAAATAGGGCGGGAGCCCACGCAATTTTTTTCAGCAATTTTACACCTCATATATATATATACATGTCATTGAATTTGTGACACATATATATATATATATTTATATTTATAGTTCATACACTTTCATAGTATAATAGCCGCTAATTCAATTGCCGGCTTTTGTGAAAATGCAGAACCCGACATGAAATGACACTTGGTGTACATAGGGTAACCATGTCTTTTCATGTAGTTTGATATCTGATTTGCACAAACAATTACATGAGTGTAAGTGTGCAAAATTTCACACCTGTAGGGGTTAATTAAAGGTGTAAATTCGTAGCAAAAAAGTCCGTTTTTTTTACAACGAATTTACACCTTTAATTAACCCCTACAGGTGTGAAATTTTGCACACATAGACTGATGTAATTGTTGTGCAAATCAGATAGCAAACGACATGAAAAGACATGGTTACCCTATGTACACCAAGTGTCATTTCAAACTATTTTTGTCATTTCAAATGACACTTGGTGTACATAGGGTTAACCATGTCTTTTCATGTCGTTTGCTATCTGATTTGCACATACAATTACATCAGTCTATGTGTGCAAAATTTCACACCTGTAGGGGTTAATTAAAGGTGTAAATTCATAGCAAAAAAGTCAGTTTTTTTTACAACGAATTTACACCTTTAATTAACCCCTACAGGTGTGAAATTTTGCACACATAGACTGATGTAATTGTATGTGCAAATCAGATAGCAAAACAACATGAAAAGACATGGTTAACCCTATGTACACCAAGTGTCATTTCATGTCGGGTGCTTCTGTCTTTTCACAGAAGCCGACTTTACCCGGCAATTGAATCAGAGGATATTTTACTATGTAGAAGTGTATAAACTATACATATATGTATATATATATGTCACAATGACATGTATAATATATATATATATATGTATTCTATGTGTGTATTTTAGTGTTTACAAGGAAAGAAAGGGTTTTTTTAGTTGCGATATTTTGTTCCCATAGACTTACATGGGACTTCCGGTATCGGTATCGGGTATCGCCGATATTTTAATGGTATCGGCGATACCATTCCGATTCCGATACTTTTGGATATCGGAAAGTATCGCTCAACTCTAATAGCAGCTCATTTCTAGCTGTTTCAAAGTTTTATATTTTTTTCCTGCCTCCAGCTTGATCTCGAACCATGGCAACTTGATGAATGAACGATCTGTAGGACAATCGATCTTGTGGAAGCATAGTTAGGTCCACCAGGGTCTTCTCTGCTGTTATCTTGATAGTATTAATCCATCGGGTTGCTGATCTAAACCTTCACCTTGTCCTTCCATTCTTCCGGCCATAATGTTCTTCTCCCGTGATTGCTCTCATCGTATGATGTGTCCAAAGTAGGCAAGTCGTAGCTTAATGATCCTTGCTTTGAGTGACTTTTTTGGCTTGATATGTTTTCAGATTGATTTGTTTGTTCCTGCCATTCATGGTATTGATAAAATCCTTCTCCAGCACCACATTTTGATGGTGTTGACTCTTCTTCTTTCTTGTTTCTTAATCATCCAGGTTACACATCTGTATGTTACCACAGAAAAGATTAAATGATTAAATGATCTACGAGCCATGTCTTTGTTCCTCGATTTGATGACATTGTCCAGTGACTTCGTTATTGATTTGCCTATAGCTATTCTCCTATTGACTTCCGATGTCGCATCTTTAGTGATCAGTGATATGCTTAGGTTGAAGTCTTTTACAACTTCCAGTTCATCACCAACCATCTTAAATGTATCCTGGCAGTAGTCAGTATAAGAAGTCTTATATTAGGGAAGTGTATTTTAGAAGTAATTACATTTTATGTATTTACAGAGATATTGTCATTCTCTCTTTTGTTATGCCAGCCATATGGCCACAGAGCAGAAAGTGCATTGGACCTTTGTATTAACATCTCAGAATCTGATAGTAGACTAGTCGTGTTGTAAGTATGTTTAGTGAATAACAATATAACAACTATGGTAAAGGTAATTCAACCAATACCTTTGGACTACCTTTTCTTGTAGATAGGAGATAAATTTCAATGTTGGGAATAAGCCTCCCATGTACTGTATGTCAAAAGTGTTTTCATTCACTGACAGTGAACATATTTCTTGAATATTTTATAGATATGGTATACATACACTCATCAACATTGAAATTGCCACACCAAGAAGAAAACGTCATGGAGTTATCCAAATCACAAGACAGATAAACTTTTTACTGACCTGCAAATTATGAAAAATGAAAAACAAATTTTCAAAACATCTCAATTCATTCAATATTGAGTAGTAGCACCACGTGCATCCACACACACTGGCTGTTATCAATGAGGTTATTATTAATGGTTATCAGAGGAATTTTCTGCCTCGCTGAATGCACAATCATCAAGATACACTGCTAGCAGCTCTTTTTACATTTGTTGACCAATTATGTCCTAGATGTGCTTAATGGGAGACAAGTCCAGAGTCGTTGCAGGACATGGCAGCATGTGTAGGCCTTGTAGACTGTTCACAGTAGCACGAGCAACATGGCTGGTGTTTTCATCTTGAAAAATGGTTCCTGGCACAATTAGACAGTGGCAAGCCGACTGTTAATCAGCATGACATAGGCAATAACTCTTCATCGACAGAGCAGAGCGGAAGAAAAGTCTCTGTTCTGTTGATATGTCATCAACAAAAGCAGAAGAATTGCCAGCAAGAACTGTCCGTGACTGCTTTGAGCTGGAACAAATCTTGCCAGAGCAGAACATGAAGATAATTAAAAACTACCTGATGGAAAGTTTTTAGTCCAATAGCCAAAAAATTCCCAAGTCCCGGATAACCTTTTTAAGTGCTCTGAAACTGTATAACCCTTCCAAATAAGTCATGTTTGGTCAGTCTTTTTCTAATTGTACTTTCTTGTACTTGAACATTTAACTTGCTAAGTGTTGCCTTTGGAGTCTGAGCTATAGTTCTTGAGGTTTTTTTTTTGCAATTTCTATATACATTGCATGGTCTGACTTTGGGGTATGGTCCTGAGAAATATGCTCTTTAGAAGATTGTCAACTGTCTTGAATATTTTCCAATTGTGAATTATCTTTTTAACCTTAGAATGATAGTCTCCAAATTGTTTGGAAATTGCCTTAAAACCATTCCAAGATTGTTGGCTTGTTACAGTGTCTTGTGAAAGTATTCACCCCCTTTAGCTTTTTATCTATTTTGATACACTACAACCTGTGTTTAAATATTTCTGTATTCCGATTTATGTGTGATACATCAGCACTACATAGTCTAAGGTGGAGAACTGAGAAAAATACAGGCATAAATTAAATTTATGGGATCAAATGACTAAAAATTATAATGTGCATATGTAATCATCCCTTTTGAGATTAAGCCCCTAAACATTTCTGGTGCAAGCAATTACCTTCATAAGTCAATTGCTTAGTGAAAGCAAATCCACCTGTGTGCAATCTAAAGGGTATGCCACACTAAACAACATCGCTAACGGGATCGCTAAAAAAACGTCACTATTTAGCGATCCCGTTAGCGATGTTGTTGTGTGCGGCATCTGCCAGCGACGAGCTTCCTGCTGTGATCTCGCTCGTCGCTGGAATCGTTCCGGACCCTATTTTATCGTCGGCGATCCGCTGGGTAAGTATATATCGCTGAGTGTGGCACCTTATTTAGCGATTTAGCGGTACTTTTGTACCGCTAAAGTCGTTAAGGAGATCGCTAACCGCGATAGCGTCCTTAACGACATCGCTAAATGTGGCCGACACTAGCGATATTTAAACGATCCCGCTAGCGATCTCATTAGTATGCGACGCTAACGAGATCGTTAGCGGGATCGAGTAGTGTGGCAGTACCTTAAGTGTCACATGCTATGTCAGTTTATTTACACCTTTTCTGAAAGACCACAGAGGCTGCAACACCATTTAGCAAAAGGCACTACTAAACAAGCAACACCATGAAGAGCAAGATGATTTCCAAACAAGTCAGGTGACAAAGATGTTGAGAAGTACGAGTCAGGGTTATAAAAAATATCCCAATCTCTGATGATCCCCCAGAGCACCACCAAATTCATTATCGTCAAATGGAAAGAACATGGTACCACAATAAACCTGTGTAGAGAGGGGATTCCACAAAAGCTCTCAGCCCAGTCAAGGAGAGCATTAATTAGAAAGGCAGCACAGAGACCAAAAGTAGCTGAAAATGAAGACCAAAATGAGCTGCAGAGTTCCCAAGCTGAGACTGTAGTGTCTGTCCATGTGACCACAATAAACAATACTCTATAGAGGTGGCCTTCACGGAAGAGTGGGCAGAAAAAAGCCTTTGCTTACACACAAAAATTTATAGGCTCATTTTGAGTTTGCCAAATGACATATGGGAGACTCCCCAAATGCATGGAGGAAGATACTGTAGAGAGATGACTTCAAAATTGAACTTTTTGGTCAGCAAGGTAAACACTATGCCTGGTGCCAAATCAACATAGATTATCACCCAAAGAACACCATCCCGACAGTGAAACATGGTGGTGGCAGCATCATGCTGTGAAGATGTTTTTCAACAGCAGTAGCAGGGAAAATCATCTGAGTCAAGGAGAAGATGGAAGGTGTGAAATACAGTGATTTGATACTGGGATGGAGGTTCACCTTCTAACAAGACAATGACCCAAAGCATACTGCTAAAACAACACTCGAATGGTTCAAGGGAAAATGTGTAAATGTTTTGGATTTGTCTAGTCAAAACCAAGACCTTAATCCAATTGAGAATCTGTAGTCAAACTTAAAGGTTGCTGTTCACCAGAGGAAACATCTAACTTGAAGGAGCTGGAGCAGTTTTGCCTTGAGGAATGGGCAAAAACCCCAGTGACAAGATATGGAAAGCTCATAAAGACTTATCCAGTGTGACTTGCAACTCTAATTGTCACAAAAGGGGGCTCTAAAAAGTACTGACTTTATGGTGGGTGATCAGCTATGTGCAATGAAGTATTCAACTATTTTATTCTATTTGTTGTTTGCTTCCCCCAAAAAAAGAAAACCAAATGTTCTCAGTTGTAGGCATGTTCTTTACATGAACTGATGCAAACCCTCCAAAAAACAGTGAAATTCCAGGTTGTGAGGTAACAAAAAAACAGAAAATGCAGAGAGGGTGAATACTTTTGCAAGCCACTGTATCAGTTATTGTTGATGTTTTTCTTTCTTTGCATTAGATTAACAAATGCCCGAATGCTCCAGACCAGTAAATTGCAGATGTGGTCATTGATTAACAATTAATTAAGGGGCATCATTATTATTATTATTATTTATATAGCTCCATTAATTCTATGATGCTGTACATGAGAAGGGGTGACATCAAAATACAAATATCACTTACAGTAAACAAAATAACAATGACAGGTAAAGAGGGAAGAGGACCCAGCCCTTTTGGGCTTACATTCTACAGGATTATGGGGAAGGAGACAATAGGTCGGGGGTTGCAGTAGCTCTGATGGTGTTGAGGTAGCAGGGTCATTACAGGTTGTAAGCTTTTTTGAAGAGATGGGTTTTCAGGTTCCATCTGAAGGATCCAAATGTGGTGAATAACCCAATGTGTTGGGGCTCAGAATTCCAGAGGATGGGGAATATTCAGGAGAAATATTGGAGTTGATTGGATGAGGAGCGAATAATCGTGGAGGAGAGAAGGAGGTTTTGGGAGGACCGGAGATTACATGAGGGAAAATATTGGGAGATTAGTTCGGAGAAAGGTTATGGATGGCTTTCTAGGTCAGTGTTAGTAGTTTAAACTGGAAACGCTGGGAAATTGGGAGCCAGTGAAGGTATTTGCAAAGAGGGGAAGCAGAAGTGTAGAGAGGAGAGAGATTAATTAGTCGGGCAACAGAGTTAAAGACTGAGTGGAGAGGTGTGAGAGTGTTAGAAGGTAGGCCACAGAGGAAGATGCTGCAGTAGTTGAGGTGGGAGATGATTAGGGCATGCACAAGCATTTTGGTAGAATGAGAGTTGAAGAAATGGATGTGTAATGTATGTAGTACAGTTCATATAGCGTCTTGTGCTTGGGTGCGATGAAAATACATGAGACACAGGTTTGATATAGAAAGTCTTGTATTACTTCATACAAGTTGGCAAAAATAGTCACACAGTTTGCAGACACAGAAGCAGGAGACACAGCAGGCCAGAGTAATCTAAGCTCAGCAATCACTCTCCACAACAGGTTCAGGATCTTCTTCTCTGTTACCGTAAGTCCATGCAAACGTGGGTCTTTCAAAGAGCAGGGTTCAGAGTCCACAAGTGCTTCAGAGTTCCTCAGTAGGAATAGCTGGAGTACAAGGTCCAAGGCTTTAGGAGTCAGGTCACAGGTTCACTGCAGGCTAGATTCTGAAGCACTGATTGCTCAGCTGTGGCTGCTTAAGAAGCAAAAGGAGAGAATCAGGGCGGGAACATGCAAGCTGGAAACTCCATTTTGACTGAGGGCAAGATAGCTGCAGCAAGACAGAAAGTAAAATGGCTGACGAACAAACTGAGTTTCAGGAACATGTACACAGAACCTTACATTACTCCCCCCTTAGGGACAACCTCCGGATGACCTCAGGCCAGGCTTGTGTGGGTACCTCTGATGAAACTGACGGAGCAAGCGAGGAGCATTAACGTTATTGACTGGTTCCCATGAGTTGTCCTCCACTGGGTAGCCCTGCCATTTAATCAGATATTGTAACTGATTTCTATACAACCTGGAATCTAAAATCCTTTCCACCACAAATTCTTCCTGACCATCGACTAGCACTGGGTCAGGGCAAGGAGAAGAACGTCCAGGAAACGTATTGGGTGTCGCAGCCTTTAGTAGGGATACATGAAAGACAGGGTGAATTCTCATAGTTCTGGGCAGTTGAAGACGACAAGCAACGGCACTTATAATTTTACTGATTTTATAGGGTCCAATGTACTTATGTCCCAACTTAGACGATGGAATCCTTAACTTAAGATTTCTGGTTGACAGCCAGACCAAGTCTCCTACCTTGAAAGCTGGTGCAGGTTTACGAAATTTATCTGCTGCTTTCTTGTACCTTTCCTGAGCCGATTCCAGATTCTCCTTTAGAAGATCCATATTCTTCTGTAAAGACGTGATTCTTTCAGCCACTGCTGGTAAAGGCGTTTCTATGGGAAATCGTGGTAGAATGTTAGGATGATAACCTAGATTAGAGTAAAAAGGAGACTGCTTAGTGGAGGCACTCTGAGAGTTGTTATACGAGAACTCAGCTAATGGAAGTAGATCCACCCAATCATCCTGTAGGTGGCAGATAAAGCAGCGGAGATACTGCTCCAGGGTTTGATTGTTCGTTCGGTCTGTCCATTAGTCTGGGGATGAAAAGCAGAAGAAAGGTTTACTTTAATGTCCAATGCTGCACAGAAATTTTGCCAAAACCTAGAAGTGAATTGCACCCCTCGATCCGAAATAACCTCATCCGGTACTCCATGTAAGCGAAACACATCTTTAATCATCAAATCTGATGTCTGTTTTGCAGTGGGTAAGCCGACACAAGGGATAAAATGAGCTGCCTTTGTTAGACGGTCAACCACCACTAGAATGGTGTTCTTCCCTTGAGAGGTTGGTAACTCCACAATGAAGTCCATAGAAATGGATCCCCACGGGCGGGACGGGGTGGGAAGAGGCTGTAACAGACCAGTTGGTGAGGAGCGAGGTGTTTTGCATCTTGCACAGACTTCACATGAAGTGACATAGTTTAAAACATCCTTCCTGCAAGTGGGCCACCAAAAGAAACGAGAGAGAAATTCCTGTGTCTTTAGAATTCCTCTATGCCCAGCTATCTTGGAATCGTGAATGAGTTGCAATACTCTCAATCTGACTGTTTCAGGAATATACAGGCGTTGTCCCTGAATCCACACACCATTCTTAAAGACAAGACTTACGTCCCTTGGGGGTTGTGCCAAAAAGGAATCCGCATGGTATGCTTCCTTGATGTCCTTAAGTAGGTCTTGATTATGAATTACTCCTAGGAATCTAGAGTCAGGAAGAATAGTCTTAGGAGGAGTAATTGGACGTGTCCCTGCTGAGTAAATCCTAGAGAGTGCATCAGCCTTTCCATTGCGCGATCCTGGTCTATAAGAAATGATAAAATTAAATTGGTTTAAGAAAAGATTCCAGCGAGCCTGGCGAGGAGTCAGGCACTTAGCCGACCTGATAAACTCAAGGTTACGATGATCTGTCAGGACGACTATTTGCTGTGCAGCTCCCTGAAGAAGGTGTCTCCATTCTTTGAAGGCGGCAATAATGGCCAACAACTCTCTATTGCCCACATCGTAGTTCCTCTCAGCCGAAGACAACTCCTGGGAAAAGAAGGCACAGGGATGCAAGACATTCTTCTCACCTGTTCTCTGAGAGAGTATAGCTCCAACGGCACAGTCTGAAGCATCCACCTCTATTATGAAGGCAAGCTCGGGGTTGGGATGTACTAGGATAGGTGCAGTGGTAAATTTATCTTTTAGACGGGAAAATGCTTCCTGGGCTTGGGGAGTCCAGGAGAACCTAGACTCTTTCCGGGTAAGTTGGGTGATAGGTGACACTACCTCAGAGAAATTTCTAATGAAACGTCTATAGAAGTTGGCAAACCCGATGAAGCGCTGTACCTCCTTCACATTTCTAGGACTTGGCCAATCCTTGATGGCTTGGGTTTTGCTTCCATCCATACTAATTCCTTGTGTAGACAGTACATACCCCAGAAATTGAATTTCGGTCCTATGGAATTCACACTTTACAAGTTTCATGTAAAGATGATTTTGTCTTAGACGTTCCAAGACCATTCTCACATGTCCATGATGTTCCTCTGTGGAGTTAGAAAAAATTAGAATATCATCTAAATAAATTACCACGAATGTATCTAGGAGATCCCTGAAGATGTCATTCACCAAGTGTTGGAAAGTGGCTGGGGCGGTACTCAGACCAAAAGGCATAACTAGATATTCAAAGTCTCCATAGCGTGACCTGAATGCAGTCTTCCATTCATCCCCAGGTCTAATACGGACTAAGTTATAGGCCCCACGAAGATCTAGTTTAGAGAAAATTTTGGCATGTCGCACTCTCTCCAATAACTCAGGGATTAAAGGCAATGGATAACGGTTTTAATAGTAACCTTATTGAGTTCCCTATAGTCTACGCATGGTCTCAGAGATCCATCTTTCTTCTTTACAAAGAAGATGGGTGCACCTGCAGGAGATGAAGAGGGGCGTATGAAGCCCTTGGCTAGATTTTCGTCTATGTAATCCTTTAAAGCCTTTAGCTCGGGCCCCGCCAGGGGGTAGATCTTACCAAAAGGTATCTCTGCTCCAGGCAATAATTCAATTGGACAATCATATGGACGGTGAGGAGGAAGCTGGTCAGCGTTCTTCTTGTCACATAAATCCACATAGTCCTGGTATACAGCTGGTAGTTCAGGGACTGACATGGTTCCTTTAGGAACAGAGCAAGCTGAAACTTTTGGACTCATCTGTTTCTCTGGAAAGTGTAATTCCTTGGTCTCCCAGTTAATGGTAGGATTCTGAGCCTGCAGCCATGGTAGCCCTAGAATAATGGGAAAGTGGGGAGAAGAGATAAGCATAAAGGACAGTTTCTCTTGATGATCTTTACCCATAAGAACCCTCAAAGGCTCTGTTTCCTGATCCACTGGTCCAGAGGTCAGCAGGGAGCCATCCACAGTTTCCATCTGTACTGGAGTAGCCTTCTTCACTGAACGTATCCCCTGTTTCAGAGCAAAGGAGACATCCATAAAATTTCCACTTGCCCCTGAGTCGATCATAGCAGAGCTAGACACCCAAGCTGAGTCAACCCAGAGTTTGATGGAAAGAAAGCAATGAGAATTGTTTTTCTTACAACTCAGCTGGGACACCGCTGAGGAAACTTGAAAAATGGCAGCGTTTACACAGTCAACGTCCTCAGAGGTAACGGAGTTTAAGTCCGAGAAATCAAGATCTGTTGCTGCAGATCTCTCTGGAGCCTGAGGCTCGGACCTGACAGATCCCCTCTCGCAACACTCACAATGAATGAGTGCTGCAGTAGTCTTACGAGAACGGCTGGGGCAGTTTATAATGAAGTGCCCTGACTTACCACAATAGAAACATAGATTTTCCTTAAAACGATGTTCCTTGCGTGCATCACTAACCCGTCGTTGTAAAGAGTCTACCTGCATGGGTTCAGGTTCAGGTTCCCGTGTAATCCTACTCAAAGGTTCCTTAGCTGGAGAGGAAGGTAGGAAAAGGTTAGTGCGATTGCTTTCGAACCATCTCTCTTGCCTGCGTTCAGTCAGACGAGTATCAATACGGATGCAGTAGTTAATAAAGTCACCTAACGCAGTGGGAGGGTCGGCACGAGCAAGTTCATCCTTAATCAGTGGAGATAACCCCTTTCGAAAAATAGATTTTTTGGCGGAACTGTCCCAGGTGGTATCAAGGGCCCATCTCCTGAAATCCAAGGCATATTCAGCTACCGAGTGCTTACCTTGGCGCAAAGCTAACATGGCTGCTTCAGCTGTTGCACCTCGATTGGGGTCATCAAACACCTGCCCCATGGCTGAAATAAAAGCATCAAGGTGATTCAAACAATCATCCTCAGTCTCAATCAGAGGGTTTGCCACATCAAAGCCTTGTTGGTAAGCAACATAATTATAGTAAGCACCTTAGATCGTTCAGTGGGAAATTGTGAAGCATGTGCAGAAAAAAAAAGATTGCATTGATTAATAAATCCCCTGAATTTCTCACATTCACCGCCAAAACGAAAAGGGGGCAACTTGGGAATCCCAGAACTCGGGGCTACGGCAGGAGCCTGGACTCGCTCTTCTAGAACCTCAATCCTGGCTCGCAAATCCTGGGCAGTCTGTCCAAACACTTGCAAATTGTGATTAGTGAGGTCCTGTAGGCTTGAAAAACGGGTCTTTATATTCTGCAAATCTGCAAGGATATTATCAGTCACTCCGCAAAGTTCCTTTATGCGGGCCTCCATTTTCCAGATCTTTTAAGACAGGAGTACTGGAAGAAGAGGAGAGGAGAAAAAAAAAAAACAATAGTGTTTACCTGTGGTAACACTGCAGAGAAAAAAAATTAAGGGAACTGCTCACCTGGAATGGTTGTGAGAAGTCACAACCACTATCATCACAGAAAGTTCAACCGGACATCCGATATCCACAGTTACAGCAGACACAGCCTTTCCAGACCCAGCAGACACTAACGTTTTGGCTTCAGAATCTTGTAATGTATGTAGTACAGTTCATATAGCGTCTTGTGCTTGGGTGCGATGAAAATACATGAGACACAGGTTTGATATAGAAAGTCTTGTATTACTTCATACAAGTTGGCAAAAATAGTCACACAGTTTGCAGACACAGAAGCAGGAGACACAGCAGGCCAGAGTAATCTAAGCTCAGCAATCACTCTCCACAACAGGTTCAGGATCTTCTTCTCTGTTACCGTAAGTCCATGCAAACGTGGGTCTTTCAAAGAGCAGGGTTCAGAGTCCACAAGTGCTTCAGAGTTCCTCAGTAGGAATAGCTGGAGTACAAGGTCCAAGGCTTTAGGAGTCAGGTCACAGGTTCACTGCAGGCTAGATTCTGAAGCACTGATTGCTCAGCTGTGGCTGCTTAAGAAGCAAAAGGAGAGAATCAGGGCGGGAACATGCAAGCTGGAAACTCCATTTTGACTGAGGGCAAGATAGCTGCAGCAAGACAGAAAGTAAAATGGCTGACGAACAAACTGAGTTTCAGGAACATGTACACAGAACCTTACAGGATGGATTCTGGAAATATTTTTGAGAAGGAGGCGACAGGAGGTGGCGAGAGCTTGGATGTGCGGTTTGAAGGACAGGGCAGAGTCGAGAGATACTCCAAGGCAGCGGATTTCCAGGACAGGGGAAAGTGTGATGTCATTTATTGTGATCGATAGATCAGGTAGGGAAGATATGTAAGATGGAAAAATGATATTTAGTTCAGATTTGTCCATAGTGAGCTTGAGGAAGCGAGAGGAGAGGAAGGAGAATAAGGAATTCTGGACAGCAAGAACGTGACATCTGGGCCAGAGAGGTAGATCTGAGTGTTATCAGTAGAGATGAGCGACTTTGCCTTTTTTATGGTCGAGTCGGGTTTCGTGAAACCCGACTTTCTCAAAAGTCGAGTCGAACGAAGTCGGACGCCTAACGGAAAAGGTCGGGTCGGAGTCAAAAATCCGACCCCAATGCAAGTCAATGGGGAATAAAAGTCGTCAGGGAGTGGAGGACAGTAAACACACCTACATTGCCCATTTCAATGCCAACGACACCAATTCTTATTACTTATGCTTGTCAACCTAAATTTACTTTATAATAATAGTAACGCATTGAAAACTGGGGGTTATTTGGCTAAAGTTGTGGGGGGGGGTGGTAGTGCTGGCTCCAGGTTTTCGTGGGCCCCGGGCCAAAGAGTCTCAATGGGCCCCTTTAACACATACCACAATTCATGATGCTCCGATACGGCAGAGAAATATAGGTAAAGTACAATGCCAAATGCTTCACTTCTTACATTACATGAGTGATATCTATTTTAAATTCTACAATAGCTCAAAAAACGGACAGTATATTCCTCCATACAGTATTATGGGCACCACATAGTGCGCCATACAGAATAATAAGCACCAGATATTGCTCTATACAGAATAATGGGCTTCATATAATGCTCAATACAGAATAGGCCCCATATGTGCTCCATATGATGCTCCATATATAAAGGGCCCTATATGATGCCCCATAAATAATGAACCCCATATGATGCTCTAGTATATGATGGGCCCCATATATGATGCTCCAGTGTGTGATGAGCCCCATATAATGCTCCAAATATAATGGTCCCCATATACAATGCTCCATATATAATGGTCTCCATGTGATGCTCCATATATAATGTGCCCCATATGAGGCGCCATATATAATGGGCCCCATATGATGCTCCAGTATATGATATGCCCCATGGATGATGCTCCAGTGTATAATGGGCCCTATCTATGATGCTCAAGTGTATGATGGGCCCCATATATAATTCTCCAGTGTCCAATGCTCCCCATATATTGCTCCAACCATTAAAAAAATGAAATACCTCTCCTTTCCTCGCTGGGCACTGCTCTACTCTGGACTCCTCAGCGTCGCCATCTTCCAGCTCTCTGCACTGTGACTGTCCAGGCAGAGGTCGCACAGACGTGACGTCATCGCCCTCTCTGACCTGAATGTCACTGTCAGGAAACGCGGAAGACGTCACAGCGGTGGAGCAGGGAGAGGTAAGTATTGCAAGTGCTGGGGCCCTGATCAAGCAGGGAGGGCACACTTGTGGGCACCGAGAACTGGCACAGGGCCCCTCATAGTACGCTGGTGTCTCTGACGGCAAGTGGGCCCCCCACCTGCTCAGGCCCCGGGACTTGCCCGGGTGCGTGACGTGCCGACGCCAGCCCTGGGGGGGACATCCCAGTTAGGGAGGTGGGAAAAGTGGCATATGTTGAGGTGTAGGCTGGATGTTCAGCAGCTGCAAATGGAGGAATTGGAGAAGTCGGAGGAAGAGGAGGACAAAGCGAGCCATTCTGCAGGCAACCTATGTATGTCATCAGGGGAAGGTGGTACAAAATCCTTTAAAACCCATGGTTCATTTTAATGAAGGTGAGATCACCTACATTTTCGGTCAACAGCCGGGTCCTTCTTTCTGTCAGGATTGATCCAGCAGCACTGAAGACTCTTTTTGATAGCACACTACCAGCAGGGCAAGCGAGCTACTGTAAGGCATATTGTGCCAATTCAGGCCAGGTGTCCAGTTTACAGGCCCAGTTGTCAAAGGGGAATGAACTGTGAGGGAGAACATCGATAGGGGAGAAGAGGTAATTTTGAACCATAGTTGACAACTGTTGTCTCCTGTCTGTTGCAATCGATTCAGTATTAACAGTCGTGTGAGTGGTACTCGAGAAATCAGTCCACAGCATGGTCATGAAACCCTATCTCCAACGCCACTTCGGCTGTGTGCACCACAAACACCTCTTTCATTTGCCCAGTACGGCTCGTGGTAGAACCTGCACCGCCGCTGTGTGCTGGGAATGCCTCTAACAAACGGTTTACCAGAGTTGCTTGTTTGTTCACCAATATTAGCTCTAGGTTCTCTTGTGGCATGATGTTCTGTAATTTGCCTTTATAGCGTGGATCGAGGAAGCTGGCCAACCAGCAGTCGTCATCCTTCATAATTTTGGCAAAGCGGGGTCCCTTTTTAGGATCCGCAAGACATAATCACACACTGTGGGCCAATGTTACAGGTGTCAATGATGCCCTGCCAGTGGCGGGTGGAGGAGCACTTTCTGCCAAATCCACATCCCTCCATTCACGCACAAACCCTGTACCTGACCTTGGCAAGCCAACATTTTCTCTTGCCCCCTGAGAAGTATCATCCTCCCCAAAATAATCATACCCTCACCCTCATCCTCCTCCTCTTCCTCCTCCACCTCGTCCAGGACAGTTCCCTGAGCAGACAATGCCTGACTGTCATGAAGACTTCCCTCCTCCTCCTCCGCTGCAGACGCCTGATCCTTAATGTGCGTCAAAGTTTGCATGAGCAGACGCATAAGTGGGATGCTCATGCTTATGATGGCATCGTCTGCGCTTACTAACCGTGTGCATTCCTCAAAACACTGAAGGACTTTACAGAGGTCTTTCAGCTTTGACCACTGCACACCCGACAACTCCATGTCCGGCCTCAAACTGCCTGCCCGTGGATCCTCCCACAAATGCATTACAGCCTGTCTCTGTACGCACAGCCTCTCAAACATGTGCATGGTGGGGTTCCACTTGTTGCAACGTCTATGATTAGGCGGTGCTTGGGGAGTGGAGCGATCGCTGCAGCCTTTGCATATGACTGGAGTCTACAGGCGAGCGACAGATATGCAAGCACAGTCTTCGCACATTATGGAGTAGGGCTGGTAACTTCGGAAAATTATTTATGAAGCACTGCACCACCAGGTTCAAGGTGTGAGTCAGGCAAGGTATGTGTCTGAGTTTTGCCAGGGCTATGGCCGCCACAAAATTACGACCGTTCACTGAATACCTTGCCTGGCTCAAGATGTAGACTGCCCAGCCATGGCTCAGTTTCTCGCTGCAAGTAGTAGGCCAGTACCTCCGCGGTGTGTGTGTGTGTCGCCCAAAGACATCATCTTTAAAACAGCCTGCTGACACTTACCACTAGCTGTTCGAAAGAGGGACACCTCGTGTGCAGCACTGGCAGCTGCGGATGGAGTGATCGTGCGACTGCGCTCTATCGACGAGCTTTCGCTTCTGGAGGAGGAGGGTCGAACACGTACAGCCAACTGTTGCCTATACCGTGGGCTAGGCAGCACTGTCCCACCGCCGCTATTTCCTGTGGACTCTCCATCCACCACATTAATCCAGTGCGCAGTGATGGACACGTAACGGCCCTGGCCATGCCTACTGGCCTATGCATCTGTTATGAGGTGCACCTTTCCACCACTGATTGTTTGATTGCATGGACAATGCGGTCTTTCACATGCAGGTGGAGGGCAGGGATGGCTTTTCTAGAAATGAAGTGTCGACTGGGTATGTCATAGTGTGGACAGCGTAGGCCATGAGCTCTCGGAATGCTGCACTTTCAACCAAACGAAAGGGCATCATCTCTAATGAGATCATTTGGCAATGTAGGCATTCAAAGCCAGTGAGGTTTGTAGTCCATCCATGCTTGCAAGTGCAGGGTTTGTTTAAATGTCTAAGCATGCAACCGGTATTCAATTTTCAGAAATTTTTCCCTTGGCTAAAGGTCCTTCCGCACTTCTTACAGATAACCTTTGCCTCATCAATAGGATTTTGATCAAAAAAGTGCCACACTGCACTCTTCCTGCTAGGGGATAAATTTTCAGGGCTTGCACGCTGTGCTAATTTGACCGTCTGGCCAAGCTGTCCTGCAGCCCTCTTTGTTTATTTTAACACGTTTTTGGACTGTTATGGGCCTGCCAGGTAACCGCAGATGTGATGTTGATGCCTGCCGTGGATACTCCTCCTCTTCTGAGTTATTGCCAGTGGCACCCTCTTCCCCCAATGGATGCCAATCCGGGTCAACAACTGGGTCATCCATCACTCCTCTTCAATTTCATCTGCACCTTCCTCTGTGTCACCGTGTAAGGTGTTAGAGTATGCGGGAAGGGGCACCTAAGTTTCATCAGGGTCAGTTTTTGGCTCAGTAGACTGCAAGGGCTATGTAGTGCTCTGGGTGAATGTACCAGCAGAATCAAATAGCAATGTCATATTCATCTTGGACTGGGGAATTCAGGATTTGACTTGATAACCCAGGCATGGTATTGGAAAAGAGCTCCATGGAGTAATCTGAAGTGTGGCCTGCCGCATCCTTCACTTTTGGTGGGGGTGAAGGACACAAGGAAAGGTGTTGTTGCTGACCAGGAGCCTGCACTGATGACTCAGTGCTTGCATTTTTTAAACTTCAGAAGAGGAGGCGATAGAGCTGGAGGTTGTTTCGGCAATGTGAGCCAAAACCCGTTCCTGATGCTCCGCTTTAAAAAGCGGTTTGCCTACTCCCCGAAAAGGGAGCCTTCCAGGCCTTCTGGAGCCAGACGATGACACAGGCTCAACACCTCCTGCCTTAGGTGCTATTGGGCTTTTGGTACTACTACCAGATGCACCACCACCACCACCATCAATTCCAAGCTGGACCCCCCGCCCACGTCCGCGGCCTCTTCCACCATACTTCCTCATGTTTGTGAAAATGGACCAAAAATACCAGCAGATATATAGCACTGTATGAGGAGCGCACAGCTATATATGGCGTAGGGGAAAATTTAAATCCGTATATATTTCCAGAGTCACACACAGATGCTCACTCTGTATGGATATGACTGTAATACAAAGAGCAGCTATACGGGACTGTATCAGAAGCGGACAGCTGTATATGTTTTGTCGAAAATTTAAATCTCTGTATATATTTCTGGAGTCACACACAGACGATCACTCAGTATGAATTACCGTAATACAAAGCAGATATACGGTACTGTCTCAGAAGCGTACAGCTGTATATGGTGTAGGGGAAATCGTAAATCTCCGTATATATTTCAGGGGTCAGACACAGACACTCACTCAGTATGGATTTCACCGTAATACAAAGAGCAGAATACGGTACGTATCAGAAGCGGACAGCTTTATACGGTGTAGGGGAAAATTGCAATCGCTGTTTTAATATTTCGGAGTCACACACAGATGGTCAGCATGTATTTGTCCGGATACCAGCCGGTACACAGTAGTCTGTGAGGAGCGTATAGCTCTATACTTTGTGGGAAAAAAAATGAATGTCGGTAAGTGTGCAGAAAAAAAGAATCAAAGTATTAGTGCTGTGTAAACACAGCAATACAGCTATCAGGCAGCCTAATAAACCAGCGCTGCTGCACCACAAGAAAATCCTCCCCTGTCACTGCACACTAACTGTACAGCACAATTGCTATCAGCACAAGCACAGAAAACTCTCTTTCCTGCCCTCTCTCCTACTGATAAACAGCGTCAGCAACCTCTCCCTAACTGTTAAAATCGGCAGAAGTAAAAATGGAGGTCGGCGGTGAGGGCTGTTATAGACACATGATGCCCCCCAAAGCAATCCAATCACTGCAATGCCCTTCTCTAAGATGGTGTTGGATGCTGCCCATGTCATTTCCTCCTTTCCCACAGTGTACGTCCTTGCTCACTGGCTTGAAAAAGGCGCCTGCAAGCATTATGGGAAAAAACCGACTTGGCTCTCGGGTAAACAACCGCATGGCCGATTGCATGCTTTTGTCGCGTTTCAGCCAACGAAACCCGACTTTGCGAAAGTCGGCGACTTTTGAATCTGACCGACCTCAACTCAACTCTAGTTATCAGCATATAGATGGTACTGGAAGCCATAGGACTTTATGAGTTTTCCCAGGCCAAGGGTAAGATTGAGAAGAGAAGGGTCTTAGGAGAGAGCCTTGAGGGACACCAACAGAAGAGGGTGAATGAGGAGGTAATGTGGTAGTAGGAAATGCTCTTTTTCACACACTTTGTCAGTCAAGCTAATTTTTGAAAATTTATTACAGTACAATTAATTTGTTATGTGTTGTTTTCTTCTTGTTGTTTTTCACCTAATTTGAAGATTTTTTTTTTAATCCCTGATAAACAAAACCAAGAATTTAAAGAGATTGACTTATTTTTTTCTAGTTTATATATTTCATAGGTTATATAAGTTAAATATATAATACATACATAATAGGGGCCATTTTTATGGATACACCTAAAAA
>JARQOD010000005.1:27404992-27443014 GCA_033576555.1 Oophaga sylvatica
AAAAAAATGTTTTTAAAAGTATAAAAATAACCTAAAAACATGAAAGTTTTAATCACCATCCCTTTCACAGTTAAAAATAAATAGATGGGAAAAACAAAAAACAGTATTGCTGAGCCCATATAAGCCCATATAAGTTCGAAGGATCGAAATATAAAATTATTTCACCCTTTTGGTAAACGATGTAAACGAAAAAAATTGAAACCTCAGAATAAAATAATAAATAAAGATAATAATAGAACGTGAGCAAAGTTTTTCTTTTCCCAAGAATGTTACGGTGAAAACTAATGATCAGCTCTCGGGGATTGACTGTTTGTTAGGCAATACCTGCATGCGTTGCGGCTGTCTAACAGCTACGAGACATGCAGGCGCGATGACTCGAGCATATTATTTGAGCACGATGAAGACACTCGGTTAGCACCCGAGCATGGTGAATAACACCTTATCTGAGCACGTTCGCTCATGACTAGAGGTTAAGTAATGTAATGTAAGTTGTTCTTCACACTTACTAGACATAGTGATTCAGACTTGGGCAGAACATGGCTATCTCAGTCTGGCCTCTTAAGGCTTTTAGTGCATTTTTCATTTTCTATTACTATTATTGATCGTAATCCCTTTCCTCTTGAGCTGCTCCTCCAACATCACTGATATTTTTAAGACTTAATAACCTGGAGTCATTCTTGGAATTGTTCCGATCATTTTAGTTTTTATTTGTTCCAAGGTGGAATAAAATCCACTAAATCAAGACTCATATTTAGCAAAATACCCTCCCCCATTCCCATCCCCAAGTAAGACCATTCAGAGATCATCCTGGTTATTATGTTATTAAATTACAATAGCTCCGTCATTTCACAATAATCTCCTAACATCCTCCGGTAAAGTCCTAACAAAGATTGATCAAGCAGTAAGGTGGTACATTATGAAGGGTATGTGTAAAACAACAACAAAAAACTCATTTGATCCCCTTAAAAAAAAACCTTACAAAATTAATCGTAGTATGCATATTCAATTTTATAATTTATCTAGAAATAAAAATATGATAAACTTGGCACTCCAATTGAATTCAAAGCTTTATTCTGAATGATCAGTTCTCTGTATATACAAATTTAACGTTTCGGCCATGATCCGGGCATTCTTCAGAAACTACAACTGTTTGAGTAACAACTCCTTGTCTGAAATCTTACTGCATAGAGGCTGTCAATCATACAGGAGGAGGCTGCGCTGAACGGCGAATAGAGCTGGAGGGGCAGAGGCTTCAGATCTACCATAGCTCTTCAGCCTCATTTGCATATGGATTCAAACACTGATTTCTCAGTAATGAAGTAACGGACTGGCCATATAAAGGTATTGCTGGACTTGTCTTTGAAAGAGCTACATGTGCATATAAATAGTTTGAGGGGGAAATCATGCTGCCTGATTTCCTTTAAGACACCTTAAAAAGCTAGCCAGCAAGCTGCTGTACACTAGCGGCGCCCCTGTCATGTGATCGCAGGGCGCCAATGGGATGTCATGACAGCCAAAGGTCTGTTGAAGACTCCAATGCCTGTTATTGCGAATCTCCTGTGAAAGCAGACTCGTAGCCAGCATTCATAGATCACTATTACTGCTATACATATCAGTGCTGAAGCCCTGCTATGTGTAGCACAGCGGATCAGGTGATCACAGCTTCAAGTCTCCTAAGGGGACTATTAAAGTAAAAAGTGAAAAAAAAAGTTTTTAAAGATATGAAAAAAATAAAAAACAGAAGTTCAAATCACCCCCTTTTTGCCACATTGAAAATAAAACAAAAAGAAAAATCACATATTTTGTATAAAAAAAATTAAATAAATTAACCAGATCAGTATCAGTAAACAGCGTGACAAGAAAAAAACACCAGAATTACATTTTTCCCAGCGGCTGCAATACAATGCAATAAAAGAAGATCAAAACATTGAATCTACCCCTCAATAAAAAAAATCAACTCAAGGCGCAAAAAATACGCCCTCACACAGCCCCAGATCCCAAAAAATGAAAACTTTACAGGTATCGGAAAATGATGGTAAAAGCTAAAACTTACTTTCATACAAATTTCGGATTTTTTTTCATTACTTAAATAAAAATAATAACTATACATGTTGGGTATCTGCATACTCGTACTGACCTGGGGAATCATATTGCTAGGTCAGTTTTAAGATATAGTGAAATAAAAACTCTAAAAAACTATTGTGGAATTGCATTTTTTTTGCAATTTCACCGCAATTGGAATTTTTTCACTGTTTTGGCGGTTGGCGCACAGCTCCGCTCCAGTAGTGCGATAGGTACCCACTAAGAGGTTCGCCAGGAAGTGACAGTGAGCTTCATACAACTCGTTGTTTCATTGCAGCCATTTGGTAAATTTAGAAAAGTTAATTTTCTCATCAATGTACACTCTGCACCCCATCTTAACTGAAAAAAACAGAAATGTAGAAATTTTTGCAAATTTATTAAAAAAGAAAACTGAAATATCACATGGTCATAAGTATTCAGACCCTTTACTCAGTATTGAGTAGAAGCACCTTTTGCACTAGTACAGCCTTGAGTCTTCTTGGGAATGATGCAACACGTTTTTGACACCTGGATTTGGGGATCCTCTGCCATTCTTCCTTCCAGATCCTCTCCAGTTCCGTCAGGTTGGATGGTGAACGTTGGTGGACAGCCATTTTCTGGTCTCTCCAGAGATGCTCAATTGGGTTTAGGTCAGGGCTCTGGCTGGGCCAGTCAAGAACGGTCACAGAGTTGTTCTGAAGCCACTCCTTTGTTATTTTAGCAGTGTGCTTAGGGTCATTGTCTTGTTGGAAGGTGAACCTTCAGCTAAGTCTGAGGTCCAGAGCACCATGGAAGAGGTTTTCATCCAGGATATCTTTGTACTTGGCCGCATTCATGTTTACTTCAATTGCAACCAGTTGTCCTGTCCCTGCAGCTGAAAAACACTCCGATTGCATGATGCTGCCAGCACCATTTCTCACTGTTGAGATTATATTGGACAGGTGATGAGCAGTGCCTGGTTTTCTCCACACATACCGCTTAGAATTATCACCAAAAAAGTTCTATCATCCTCCCATCAAACCAGAGAATCTTTTTTCTCATAGTCTGGGAGTCCTTCATGTGTTTTTTGACAAACACTATGCGGGCTTTTATATGTCTGGCACTGAGGAGAGGCTTCTGTCGGGCCACTCTGCCATGAAGGCCCAACTGGTGGAGGGCTGCAGTGATAGTTGACTTTGTGGAACTTTCTCCCTTTTCCCTACAGCATCTGTGGTGCTCAGCCACAATGATCTTGGGGTTCTTCTTTACCTCTCTCACCAAGGCTCTTCTCCCACGATTGCTCAGGTTTGGCTGGACGGCCAGGTCTAGGAAGACTTCTGGTGGTCCCAAACTTCTACCATTTAAGGATTATGGAGGCCACTGTGCTCTTAGGAACCTTGAGTACTGCAGAAATTCCTTTGTAACCTTGGCCAGATCTGTGCATTGCCACAATTCTGTCTCTGAGCTTCTTGGCCAGTTACTTTGACCTCATGATTCTCATTTGGTCTGACATGCACTGTGAGCTGAGAAATCTTATATAGACAGGTGTGTGCCTTTACAAATCAAGTCCTATGAGTTTAATTAAACACAGCTGGGCTCCAATGAAGGAGTATAACCATCTCAAGAAGGATCATAAGGAAATGGACAGCATGTGACGTAAATATGAGTGTCTGAGCAAAGGGTCTGAATATTTATGACCATGTGATATTTCAGTTTTTCTTTATTAATAAATTTACAAAAATTTCTACATTTCTGTTTTTTTTCAGTCAAGATGGGATGCAGAGTGTACATTAATGAGAAAAAAAATGAACTTTTTTGAATTTCCAAATGTTGTCTGCAAGAGTGAAAAATTTAAAGGTGTCTGATTACTTTCCGTACCCACTGCATGCAGGTGCTTCTCACAAAATTAGATTATCATCAAAAAGTTCATTTATTTCAGTTGTTCAATGCAAAAAGTAAAATTCATATATTATATAGAGTCAATACAAACAGAATGATCTATTTCAAGGGTGTATTTCTGTTATTGTTGATGATTATGGCTTACAGCCAATTAATACCCAAAAGTCATTATCTCAGTAAATTAGAATACTTTATAACACCAGCTTGAAAAATGACTTTAAAATCTGAAATGTTGACCTACTGAAATGTATGTTCAGTAAATGCACTCAATACTTGGTCGGGGCTCCTTTTGCATCAATTACTGCATCAATGCGGCGTGACATGGAGGCGATCAGCCTGTGGCACTTCTGAGGTGTTATGGAAGCCCAGGTTGCTTTGAAAGCAGCCTTCAGCTCGTCTGCATTGTTGGGTCTGGTGTCTCTCTTCTTCCTTTTGACAATACTCCTTAGATTCTCTATGGGATTAAGGTCAGGTGAGTTTGTTGGCCAATCAAGCACAGTGAAATTGTTGTTTTTTAACTAAGTATTGACACTTTTTGGAAGTGTGGATGTGTAGCCCTGGTGTAAGGCACACGCAGTACCCTGGAGGATGTGTGGAGAGATAGCAGTTTAATGCTCAATGAACATTCATTTCAACACACACTTAGACACGCCCACAGGTATATATAAAGTCTAGTCACATGCAGCAGAAGTCAGTCAGTTTCCTGTCCTCGGACAGTGAGTCAGTCAGTCTAGCCTGGACGAGGAGGGAGGAAGAGGTCCAATCAGTCAGCAGCAGAGCTAAGTGCAGTCTGTGTGCAGTTCAGAAAGTGGAGTCCAGTACAGGTGAGCCAGATCACCTCAGCCTGGTCAGAGCTGTGCCCCATTAGAAGACAGACTGAGACATTTATTAAGAAGAAAGAAGTGTGTTGCAGATATACTTCAGTCTCCTGTCCCAAGGACAGTGAAGGTTCAGAGACTTGCTCCTGCCTGGAAGATTACTGAGAGTCTAGCAACAAGCTCAAGAAAGGAATTAAGTAAGGGACTGACTTTGTTAACCTGTGAAGTGAGAAATGCTTATGCTACCAGCGCGGACAAGGCGAAAGGCACAGTGGTAGAGATTTTGAGTGCTATAGGATTGGAGAAGTCCTGCACATTGTTACCGGTCACTGGAGACCGAAGCATCACCATAGCTTCATGCATGGTGGTAGGAAACCCAGAGGCTTACCGGACCTTAGGTAGCGGAAAGCAGCCCCTAAATAGTCGGTACGTAACTGGGGTCAGGGGGAGTGAGAACCTTGAGCCTGATCAGCAAGAATAGGAACTCAGCTCTCTCACAGGAAGGCTCCGACCACAAAACCGACTGGGCAGTACAGCTTTGGAATAGCTGGAGTTATAGAGGGAACTACGCTTCATGCTGGTTGTACTCATCGTTGTGAAAGTAAAGGAGGCCCCTAACTTGTCCAGCTGCTATCTCGAAATACATCCTCCTTGGATCAGCCTCCCTGGGACCTGCCTTACCATCTTACAAGTAAAGGTATGGAAAGACGCTGACCGTGTGAGACTGAGTTATTTACTTGCATGCCTGCACAACCCTGCCTTAACCATCGACCTGAGGGAAGAGTCCCACCTGTAGGGGACCCGACATCTAGCTGCCTCACCATCCCCTCGGAGCTCTACAGCAGCGCTGGTATAAATTACCAGAAGACTACAGGTGGCGTCACGAACTGTAAATATATCTATCCCCTGTAAATATTCCCCCAACATACGCCAGACCGCTAGGGCCACAGACCGAGCCACCGCTACCTGTGACAAACCCCATAGACTTCCATGGGCTCGGCTCTGAGTACCCCATTGCCCTGGTAATCCACAATTGTGGTGGGGGTCGACACAAAACTTTGGCGTCACGAACAGGATGCGAAACTCGCAAAATTGCGAGCCCTGTGTGCCTATGGAATTGTTTTTGTGAAAAAGAACTGTTTGCACTTTTGGCGCCAAAAATCGCCATCTTTGTCGCCATATTCGCGCCCTCAGGCGCTGGAGAAGAAGGTGGGCGTACCTTCATGGGCGTGTACCCCCCTGTGGCGCGAAGAAAATGCCTGCCCTCTCAAAGTGCTATTACAATATGCGATCCTGCCCTACAGCAAAGGAGGTCCGCCTCCTCTTCACCTTTCCTGCAAAGAGGAGGAGACGCAAACCCCGCCTCCACGGAAGAGACCGGACGTCTCTGGAGGAAGATGTGAGAATCTTCTGGAACATCATGGAAGCAGGACGTGTGCAGCCGAGCAGGGAAGCGGAGGAAGGCAGGCCCCGTGCCTCAGCCAAGCTGCCACCAGCACCGGAGTCATCCGTGGTCCTGCACCTGCAGCAAGCATTGCTGGAAGTTAAAGAGGAAAATGCACGACTAAGAAAGATGATTTCGCCACAACCTGGATTTGAAGAGATCGAGAGACGCCGGCGTACCTGGAGCAGCGGCGGCTGTGGGACGCGGTGTTCTCCCCCTTCGATGATCCCCTACGTCTGGAGTTACCAAAACTTCTGCTGCCCAAGGCAAAGGAGCAACCGGAGGCTGCCCCGAAAGTACCAATCCTGATCCCACCGGTGAAGCGGTGGAGGCGAAGGAGGTTGAGGAGGTACCGCCAGTTCCGGAACGCCCGCCCGGCCAGGAGGCCGCAGCAGATGATCGATCCCCGGTAGGGACACCGGAGGGGTCCTGTCCGTCGTTACCAGACGTGGACTGGGACGAGATGGCGCCTGGATGACGTCGCCTATACCGCCCAGTGGGAATGTGAGTGGCAGCGTCGTGAGGAGAAGCAGAAACGCCAGCAGGAGGAAGAGCGGGAAGCTCAGCGGAATCGACAGCGGCAACATGCAGAGCTGATCGCGGACAAGGAGAGTGTCTGGAGAGAGAAAGGTACTCTGAGGGAACCGCGGCGGCAGGGGTGTGTGACAGAGTTCCAGCTCCGGAAGGGCTGGGGCTTCATCCGAGAACCGGGCCTCTACCCAGGGGTCTTTGTCAGCAGGCGTGACGTAGAATCCCACCTGCCGCAAGGCCATCCCGGGAGGGACCTAGTAAATGGAGACATTGTCACGTATACACGGCACTGGGGAATGAAGGGATGGTATGCCCTTAACGTCACCATCGTCCGTGACCCCATCCCAGACGCAGGTAACGTCACCATTACCGCAGCGTCCCCGTCTCCAGCTCAAACAGCATCCGGCCGTGCCCCAGCATCGCCCCCTGCAGGCTCATCGCAAATGGAAGCAATGTCTACATACTCTTCGTCATCTAGTCATCCTTCTGCATCGCAACTTGCGACCCAGTTTCCATCGCAATCTATAACACGATCAATATCGTTAACTGTGACTCAGATTGAAACGCAATCGGTGTCTCGCCAGGAGAAAGTACCCGTTGCACCCCTAGAGGTTCGCACAAGAACTGTGGCGACCCAGACCCTAATAGCAGCACACGACTTGTTAGTTATGGGATCTAGGGACCATCGCATTGTTCCAGCCCCCGGGGTGGAAAATGTATTTGAAATAATTAAACAGTAAAAGAAAAACCGGTGAGATCCAGATAGGGGTCTACCATAAGTAATGTTGTAAAAAGTTTAAGAATGTTTGCCAATTTTTGCACAAGTTAAATGTGTATATAACGTATATATATATTGCCAAAAATAGAATGCCCGGCTGGGTAATCAGATAAAAAGTTTTTGCACTTTATTATAATGTGATTTGATATAATGTGTCTTTGTTTTACAATGGACTTCGAGGTTGAGGACTGTGCCAGCCCAGAACTTATCTGTATATAGTTGCGCTTCGGTGCCTAATCTTGGTTTTACATAAAAACCAGCACAATTACCTCTGAAAACAAAACCCGTGTGGTGTGGCACTGAGTGAGGTCTGCATTCGGATGTCCTGCAGCCCACCCAGGACCCACGTTGAAGGTTTGGTGCGGGTCCTTCACAAGAATTTTGCTGTGTATTAAATGAAAATGTATATTTAATATTTTGCACTTTTCTACATTTAATGTTTTGTTAGCAACGTTCAAGACATCCTTACCTCCCGGATGGGACGAATTAATGTTTAATGTTGATGTTTAATGCATAAACAAAATTTCTGTCTCTTTGTATTTTACAGCCCGGGAGTGCTGTCATTTACCATGGGGGAATGTGTAGCCCTGGTGTAAGGCACACGCAGTACCCTGGAGGATGTGTGGAGAGATAGCAGTTTAATGCTCAATGAACATTCATTTCAACACACACTTAGACACGCCCACAGGTATATATAAAGTCTAGTCACATGCAGCAGAAGTCAGTCAGTTTCCTGTCCTCGGACAGTGAGTCAGTCAGTCTAGCCTGGACGAGGAGGGAGGAAGAGGTCCAATCAGTCAGCAGCAGAGCTAAGTGCAGTCTGTGTGCAGTTCAGAAAGTGGAGTCCAGTACAGGTGAGCCAGATCACCTCAGCCTGGTCAGAGCTGTGCCCCATTAGAAGACAGACTGAGACATTTATTAAGAAGAAAGAAGTGTGTTGCAGATATACTTCAGTCTCCTGTCCCAAGGACAGTGAAGGTTCAGAGACGTGCTCCTGCCTGGAAGATTACTGAGAGTCTAGCAACAAGCTCAAGAAAGGAATTAAGTAAGGGACTGACTTTGTTAACCTGTGAAGTGAGAAATGCTTATGCTACCAGCGCGGACAAGGCGAAAGGCACAGTGGTAGAGATTTTGAGTGCTATAGGATTGGAGAAGTCCTGCACATTGTTACCGGTCACTGGAGACCGAAGCATCACCATAGCTTCATGCATGGTGGTAGGAAACCCAGAGGCTTACCGGACCTTAGGTAGCGGAAAGCAGCCCCTAAATAGTCGGTACGTAACTGGGGTCAGGGGGAGTGAGAACCTTGAGCCTGATCAGCAAGAATAGGAACTCAGCTCTCTCACAGGAAGGCTCCGACCACAAAACCGACTGGGCAGTACAGCTTTGGAATAGCTGGAGTTATAGAGGGAACTACGCTTCATGCTGGTTGTACTCATCGTTGTGAAAGTAAAGGAGGCCCCTAACTTGTCCAGCTGCTATCTCGAAATACATCCTCCTTGGATCAGCCTCCCTGGGACCTGCCTTACCATCTTACAAGTAAAGGTATGGAAAGACGCTGACCGTGTGAGACTGAGTTATTTACTTGCATGCCTGCACAACCCTGCCTTAACCATCGACCTGAGGGAAGAGTCCCACCTGTAGGGGACCCGACATCTAGCTGCCTCACCATCCCCTCAGAGCTCTACAGCAGCGCTGGTATAAATTACCAGAAGACTACAGGTGGCGTCACGAACTGTAAATATATCTATCCCCTGTAAATATTCCCCCAACATACGCCAGACCGCTAGGGCCACAGACCGAGCCACCGCTACCTGTGACAAACCCCATAGACTTCCATGGGCTCGGCTCTGAGTACCCCATTGCCCTGGTAATCCACAATTGTGGTGGCGGGTCGACACATGGACAGGGGCCAAGTACTGCTAGAAAATGAAATTTCCATCTCCAAAAAGCTTGTCGGCAGAGTGAAGCATGAAGTGCTCTACAATTTCCTTGTAGATGGTTGCGCTGACTTTGGTCTTGATAAAACACAGTGGACCTACACCAGCTGATGACACGGCTCCCCAAACCATCACTGATTGTGGAAACTTCACACTAGATTTCAAGCAGCTTGGATTGTGTGCCTCTCCACTCTTCCTCCAGACTCAGGGACCTTGATTTACAAATGAAATGCAAAATTTAATTTCATCTGAAACAACACCTTGGACCACTGAGGAACAGTCCAGTTCTTTTTCTCCTTGGCTTAGGTAAGACGATTCTGGCGTTGTCTATTATTCATGAGCAGCTTAACACAAGGAATGTGACACTTGTAGCCAATGTCCTGAATATGTCTGTGTGTGGTGGCTCTTGAAGCAATGACTCCCGCAGCAGTCCACTCCTTGTAAATCTCCTCCAAATTTTTGAATGGCCTTCCCTTAACAATACTTTGAAGGCTGCGGTTATCCTGGTTGCTTGTGCACCTTCTTTTACCATACTGTTTCCTTCCACTCAACTTTCCATTAATATGCTTGGATACAGCACACTGTGGACAGCCAGCTTCTTTAGCAATGACCTTTTGTGGCTTCCTCTAATTGTGGAGTGTGTCAATGACTACCTTTTTAAATGCTTAGGAAGGCTTTGCAGGTGTTTTTTGTTAATTATCCCAATTTACTGAGATAATGACTTTTGGGTTCTCCGTGGCTGTAAGCCATAATCATCAACATTAACAGAAATAAACACTTGAACTAGATCACTCTGTTTTTAATGATGCCATATAATGTACGAGTTTCACTTTTTGTATTGAAGAACTAAAATAAATTATCTTTTTGATGATATTCTAATTTTGCGAGAAGCACCAGTATCTTGCCTAGTGACATTAGAGCAATGTATGCTTTTTGGAGGTGCTGTCTATTCTCTTTTTTAAGTTTAATTATTTTGTTTTATATTAAACTTGTTTTATTATATATGTAAATTAAAAGACTTCAGTGCCCGGTTGGCATGGCTAAGTGCTTGGTGTACTGATCCGCCCCACCAATTACCATCCACTGACCCTCCCCTTGTGATGATATACAGCTCTCCAAGGAACAATTCATACTGAATCTTCAGCCCTGCACACACTGACATTGCAGAAACAGAGATCCACACATTGTCAGAGTGCGGGGGCGCACTTTGATCCCTCTGTCATGTCTGCAACAGCTGCTCACTGCACACTGGATAGCACTGATAGGACAGGAGATGAGAGCACTGAAAATGTGTGCGCTCGGCTCCTGCAGTTTTACATTGTACTCTCACCATCTTCTCCTTTCAGTATCAGCAGCCCGCTGCTGTCCAATCCTGAATGCAGTGAGCGGTGACTGCAGATAGGACAGAGGGATGAGAGAGTGACACACTGACATTGTGGAAGCTCTCGGATCCTGCGAGGCTGAGGATTCCATACAGGCAGTACACCTTGGGGCATGGTCAATCATTACAAGGAATGGTGGTAGCTGAGTTTTTAGAACTGTGTACTGAGCTCTTGGCCACACCAGGTGTGCACCAAAGCCCCCACTTTTACTTATGTAATAAAACTATTTTTAAATTGTACAAAATAGTTAAAATCTGTACCACAAGTATGAACTTTATAGAGGTTATGTCTCCTAGATGATGCATAAATACTTTAATTCGAGTATTCAGGGTGACAATACTGATCTAAATCAGGTGTGCACAACCTGCTGATCGGGGACCACATGCAACTCGCGATGCCATTCTCTGCTGCCCACAACCATATGGACAGAAAAATACTTGACTGACAGGTTAACTATATAAAAGACTGCACCCTGCTGTGTCCTCTAAATTATTTACTGCATCATCAGCCCTACACCACGACCGTTACCATCATTTACTTCAAACACTAACACATCCCTTGGGCCCTGCTCTTCCCGTGGGGAGCAGTATCAGCTTTGCTGCGTCACCAACTGCCCCAGAGGATTTGAATTACAGCATCCGCCATCTTATTTCCGAACACCACGGGTGGCATCACAAACTATTTCCCCTTTTTACTTTTATTTTTTCCTTTTCATCACCTTTATTTTAAAACACCTTTCTATTGGTCGCCCAGGGCCACTGACCGGTTCTCTGCTGCCGTGACACGTCCCCTTTAAGAACTGAACCGACCAGGTACCGAGTAACCCCAGGCCCTAGGGGGCACTCCAGATGGTTGCCTCATACATCAGAAATAAGAATGAACATTCCACATGCGGTCTTCCATGCCTGCGGCTCGCCATACTTTAGTATATGGTAGCTATGAAGCCTTAGGCAGTAGCACAAAGCCCATAATTTATATTATAGTGAGCCATATGCATTCATCACCTTTTCCTCATTCACAGATTATTTATGAGGATTTAGAAGCAGATTTTACTGCAAAATGTTGGTATGTAAATTATTCAAATACTCTTTTAAAAAAAAACTTCCTATTGCTTTTACTGGGAAATGCTTAAAATAATGTGAAAAAAACAACGGTGCCTGCACAATGGGAGATTTTTCACATTAAAATCAATCAAAAACTAATTCAAGAGTATTTGAAGTGATTTTTTACGTAAGTTTTGAAGTAGAATCTATTCCTAAATCCCCGTAAAAAAAATCTCTGTGTGAGCGTGCCATTAGGCTATGTGTACACCAAGCCTCATGAACCCTGGTGAATTCCCCAACTTTTACACGCAAAAGACGTTTCTGGAAATGCCGGGTCTTTTCTGGAAACTCCTCAGATGTTTTTATATGACGGCTTTGCTCCTGCGTTTTTTCTTTACTTGTATTTATAAAATAGTTAGCGGCTTATAGGCGGAAGTCACCTGATGAATGATCAGGTTACGGCCGGAGTCACACTACCGTTTAATACGGACGAGCGCGAGGCGATAAAAAATCGCATTGCGCTCGTCCCTCTGTTAATCTATGGGCAGCTCGCATCATCCGATTTTTTATCACACGTGTTGTACGTGCGAGTGAAATCGCAGCATGCTGCGATTGTACTCGTATGTCGGCCGAGAGTCGCCAATGCAAGTCTATGGGAGCGCAAAAAAAAACGGATTTCACATGGACCATGCGTGTGAATTGCGATAAATACGCATGCATTGGGCAGGTGACAGGAAATTGCCTCAGACATCAAATCATGAAGGTTTCACATGCTAATTAGCCTGTGAAGGTCTTAAACCAGGAAGTAGCACGCCTCCACAGAGTCCAGCAAGATGGCTAGACAAATTAATGTGGAGCTCCTCATTGTTCTTGTTCAGGAGACCCCAGAACTGTGGGATGTACGTGATGCACATTACGCAGACCGTTTGCGAAAAGATGCGTCCTGGAAGCGTATATGCTGCCAAATTTTTCCCAACTATGCGGAAAGTTCACCTGAGGTACAGCAGGAAATGAGTGATAACCTTATTGCACCATTGTTGCAAACACGATCCTATGTCATAATCTGCTTGGTAGCCTGCATGTTTGGCATTTGGCACTTGTGAAATAGCATGCATTTAAAAAATACATGTCACAATGCTTATACTGTGATCCTAATGTGAAACATTTGTTGCATTGCTTTGTAGTGGGTGATGTCACTAGACGCTGGCGGAGCTGCCGTGACCAATTCCGCAGAGAGCGGTAGAATCGGGCCAGGAGTGGGTCAGAGAGACCACAAAAGCGAAAATACATTTATTATGATCGCTTGAACTTTCTGGCACCAATTATGGATCTGCGTCCGTAAGTTCATGCTTCAACTCTGCACACCTTTGCCTACTTGCCTTAAGGTATGATTTTAATGTTAATTTTTTCCATGCTAAATAGAACTGAATCCAATATAACCGAGCGTGAGACCGGCTCGGACTCAGAGGTCCACGTGGACCCAGTTGCTGATGCGAAAGAAGAGGCTGGTCCATCTTCCCAAACAGTTTCCAGCCAACAACCACCCCCAACAGCACGGTCTTCTGCAGGACAGGAGGCACAGGAAGCGGACGACCGTGCCCAGAGTAGTAGCCCAACCCTCCGCCTTGATACCTCACCACAGGCTGCAGTAGTGTCCCGACGGGGACGCCGCCGAAGGGAGCTGAACACCACTGGGACCAAACGCCAAGTGGATACAGGGGTATTAAACTATCTGTCCCGCACGGCAAATGATGATGGGGAAGAGGCCTATGCAAGGAGTCTGGCTCGCTATCTACGCACTATCCCCGAGAAGTAAGGTGCCATTCAAATAGTCATAGATGCTTGCACCCCACCCAATAACCCAACGCAGATCTTGGCTTATCTAGAAAGATGGCAACTGTCACGGGCAAACCGTCTCCTAATGCCTGTGCCACCTGATGATAATCCAAGACCTGAAAGTGATCCCCCCTTCCACACGTAGTCCATCCCCACACCAACCTCAAGGTGTTAGTCAACACCGTCCACAACATGGTCAAATATATCCACCAGCACTACATCACCGGTATGGCCACTTGACCATACCCAGTGGAGGAGATTGGCCACTACATGGGTATGGTCGACATGGACATTCTGGGATGTATCTGCACATGGGCCCTGTCAATAGCCTTGATTATGTCCCTCATTACCAAAGTGGACAGTACTAACACGTTGCACCCCAAGTACCTTCCATGGTCCTTCATGGCACCTCAGCCACAACTCTGCATCATGGCCAATTGCCGCAACAAAGTAACCAAGCCACTCAGCCTGATGCTCCTCCTTCTCCACCACAAACATATCAGAATTTGTGAATACTTTTTTTTTATATTAAGTTTTTATATTTTATTTTTCCATGTTGTTATGATAATTTTTTTTGTTGAATGTGGGTTTGTGGCCGCCAATAAAGGCCATCATTGGCATATGATGCAAATATGGTATGTTATGGCCCCAAAGTGTTTGTAATAAAAAGCACAAACTCAAATTGTGATTGTTCAAATTTTGTAACATGTAACTGATGCTATCAATGTGTTATTTCACACATTATATTGCATTGTTCATAAACGGTACATGTAAAATTAGTTTCAGGTTATCACACACACATACATTAAATCATAACATAGACAATGCATTTTCTTGCCAATGAGTATATCCCTCTGGGGAAACAAAATAATTGGTAAACACGTCCCGCACTTTAAGTCCAGATGGTGGGCGACGTGGTTGATGTCCATGCGGAGTTGGGAGCACATTATTTGCATCTACAACATCATAAGCCTCATTTGCAAGACAGTCATGTTTTCGGGTAAAATTGTGTAGTACCACACATGCTTTTATTACTTGATTAACATTTTGTTCGCTTAGTTGTATTGCAGACTGCAGAACCCGCCATTTGGCTGTGAGTATGCCAAAGGCACACTCGACGAGGCGTCGGGCACGGGATAGGCGGAAATTAAAAATGCGCCGCCGGTTGTTTAGGGTTCGCCGTGGATAGGGCCTCATCAGGTTACTGGTTAGCTGAAATGCCTCATCACCAACCATCACATAAGGCACTGGTTCCAGATGAGACCCTGGGAGTTGACGTGGGGGTGGGAGGTCCAACTGATTGCTCCGCATACGCCGACCCATAATTGAGGTATTAAACACTCTGGAGTCTCCTGTTCGCCCATAGGCCCCAATATCTACTAAAGTAAACATGTAAGCACTGTCTACCAGGGCCAACAGAACAACTGAAAAATACTCTTTGTAATTATAGTATTGTGAGCCAGAGTTGGGGGGCTTACGTACACGAATGTGCTTCCCATCTAGTGCCCCTATACAGTTGGGAAACTGGCACGTCTCCTCAAACCCACAGGCTATACGCACACAATCTGCTTGTTTTGGCACAGGCATCACCGAGTTATGTAGTCTTGACCAAATTTCAAGGCAGGTACAGCGGACAATCCCACAAATAGTGGATTTGCCGAGTAAAAACTCAAGGTGTAGGGCCGCATATGACAGGCCAGTGGACAGAAACCTAGAGGCAAAAATGAAAATAAATATTAAGGCCTAAACACATAACATTTTCTGTATTACACCCACCATTAAGGTATATGACATACCGTAAAGTCAGTAGAAGACGCTCCTCCGCGGAAATCGACTTGCGCATCACCGTATCCTTATACGTGATCCCAGGGCGGACCGTCTCGAGAAGAATGTCAAAAGTGGCCAAGCTCATACGACAATATTGATAGAATTTGTCGGGAAGGCTGCATAGTGAAGCATAAAGACGGTGAAAATGTCCTTTTGTCACTCGGCTTCTCACAAGTGGATGAACCCACATTCTTCTACTCCTCCTCGGATCAAGAATGACAGGGTAAGGCTCCCCGAAACGCTGAGCCAAAACCCAGTGGAAAAGAACCTGCTCTGTGGAGTTAAAGGTGAGCCTGTATGACATGATGCACACAAGTCAGCTAAACAAACTCAACAGGAAAGTAGTAGGAAGAGGAGAATTGCTTCTCAGCCAATAAATAGCCTTCAACATTATTTCCTAATTACTTTCAGATCCGAATTCATAATATGCTCATTTTGCATTACTGCAATAAAATAACGCCATACGGACGCCATACGGATGTCACACGGATCCTGACATGCGAGGAAATTGCATCATCGCATTAAAAACGGATTACATACGGATCAACATACGGAGGACTGTTGTGCGATTATCGTATTACAAAATCGGACCGTTTTTTTAAACGTTCTGTGTGACTCCAGCCTACTTCTTTTAATTGCTTGACATATTTTAAAACCTAAAGTTTTTATAAGACGCTTGAAATTCTGAACATATGAACAGGCAGTCGCTTTTACATTATAATGCATATGGGTAATCCTTTGAAATATTAAAATTCTGACTGTCACTTCGAAACAGAGAACTTGTCTGCACAGGTGCATACTAAGAGTAGCCATCTCCATACATAACTAACAAATAAAGTAGCCCTCTGTATTGCTATAGAATGTAAAAATGAAATGTAAGAAATTGGAATTGCATTATTGCTCTAAAAAATAGGTGAAAACGTAGATACTTTGCACATAATTTGGCCAACTCATTCATGCCCAGCAGCCATGACAAGGCGATCTTCTTTGCTGGGAACCTATCCTGATGTGAATCCTCTCCTGGGCTGATAGCCTACATTTACATGGGTAGATAGGATCCTGTTGTAATTAAAACTGCCATGGGCTGATGCGTGCAGTACTCGGTCAGAGAGCCTATATATAAATATCAAAAGACTGACTGTCACTTCCAAAACTGTAGCCACTCTCACAAATGAGAATAATAAATCTTTCTGGAAAAATTAACAAACTTTCTTTGATCTGGCACTACAAGGAAAATCATATAAACACTTCGACCGACAGGTGGTCTTTGACAAGGACGAGCTGGGAATGTGGTGCTTCAGGGCATGGGTATAGAACCATGTTGTGAATGTGCTAAAAATGGTTTCTGAGCAGAGGCTCCCTCTGGTGGTTGCTGACAGTGCTGAACCTTTCGGCGAGGAATGGCAATCTGGGATCACGGACTGGTCTGATATAAGGGAGGTTCCCTCCCATGATGGTTGCCGGTGATCAATTGTTCTTGTCTCAATTGTGGTTCCTGGTTCATTTGGAAGCTTGCTGAGGCTTGCCTGCATCTTCTGCTATCAGATAAGATATTTTCTGATTTTATTTTTATGCTTGCTTTTTGCATTGTTCCCTGCACTTCTGTGGAGGTCAGCCAGGTCCCCTCCGGGGGGCTTGTGCTCCTCTCAGTTTATCTGGAGCCACTGTTGTTTGTTCATTTGCTTTTTCCTGTTTTTTTAGTGGCTGCGGCTTAGTTTTGTTACACCAGAGAACTGATTACTGTTATGTTTTGGTAGCTGAGGAGAGTAAGCAAAAATGGCAATACACCAGAGAGGCTGGAACCTATTGGATTGCAGTAACCTGAACTAACCACACGACTAGAGGTAGCTGTGGAGCGCTCCTACGTTGATCCTAGACGCCTCGTCACAGCCTGAGAGATAACTACACCTAAAGGCAGAAAGATGAAAGCTATCTGCCCCGGAGAAGATCCCCAAAGAAAATAGGAAGCCCCCAAACATGTAATGGCAGTTAGACAAGAAGAAGTACGGACACAGACAGAAAATAGAATGAGCAAACTGCTGGGGCCCAATCTGTCTAGACAGAAAAGTACAGGAAAGGATACTCACTGCAATCCAAAAGAACCCCTAAAAAATACCAACTCTACTGATTGCAAAAACACCTGAGATCACACGACCTCTACCACCTAAATCAGTTCTCTGGTGTAACAAAACTAAGCCGCAGCCACTGAAAAAACAGGAAAAAGCAAATGAACAAACAACAGTGGCTCCAGATAAACTGAGAGGAGCACAAGCCCCCCGGAGGGGACCTGGCTGACTTCCACAGAAGTGCAGGGAACAATGCAAAAAGCAAGCACAAAAATAAAAGCAGAAAATATCTTATCTGATAGCAGAAGATGCAGGCAAGACTCAGCAAGCTTCAAAATGAACCAGGAACCACATTTGAGACAAGAACAATTGATCACGGCAACCATCATGGGAGGGAACCTCCCTTATATCAGACCAGTCCGTGATCCCAGATTGCCATTCCTCGCCGAAAGGTTCAGCACTGTCAGCAACCACCAGAGGGAGCCTCTTCTCAGAAACCATTTTTAGCACATTCACAACAGAACCGTATATGTAGACACATACTTCTCCATACCCATGATTTAAAGCATCACCTTTCTGGTTATTTACCTATCATAAGGACCATTTGTGGGTCGAAAGGTTGGACATGTTCTATTTTCTTCTGGTGCAGGATCAAATAAAATGTGTTAATTTTTCCACCAGGAAAATGTATCCCTCTCGTTTTTGTCAGTACTGAGGTTCTCACTAAAAATTATTAGATTACTTTACTTTCCTCAAGCATGACTACTCTCGCAGTAGTAGTGCCAGTTTCTCCTCATGAGTATACAGCAAAGCTATAATATGAGTTAACAAAAACAGGAAGGGGAAGTTCATTGTGTTTACTTCAGTGGCAATTGGAAAATTAGGAGTTTTTTAGAAATAAAAAAAGGAAAACATGAAAAAATAAGGTATATATATGTTAATGATAAAAACTTTGATAAATCTATAATTTTATGATACAATCCCTTTAAGATCTTTACTAAAATGGTTAAAATGAATGAATCTAACATAAAGATACCATGGAGGCTATGCATCGCTAACCATAATTGTCATAAAAATCAATGCAAATGGTGTTCAAAGTTTAAAGTGAATTATTTCAGCAGCTTCAATGGCAAGAACAACATTTCCGAGATAACATTTGTGATTCATCGCCTGCCACCAGAAAATGAGATCACTAAAAACATAACTGCATTAAATGCTGTGATGGGACATAATTATTGGGGTAATTGGATACAAGTATTCACAACAACTTAACGGCTTTAGACATCAGTGTTTATTAACATGCCAAGTAAAAATGAAAATACGCCTGGAAGATAAGATTTACATAATGCTTTACTTGTATTCACCAAGAAAACAAATGTCTGGAACCGTATGATAGTTTGAGATACAAAGTTCTATTTGATGGGAATTAACCTTTGAGATTGGCATCATCCCAGTTCAGAGACTGTTCGGAGATATAGAATGATGAAATCTGATTACTTTGACCTTTCTATAAGCTGCAATTGGAGGATTAGTTGTAGACAAGGCATACGCAGAGGAACAAGTTGGTCCTTTTGAAAAATATAAAATTGCCCTCTTACTGATACAAGTTTTCTTCAAAAAAGCCCTAACTGCAAGAAAATGTGTTTTGAATGGTCAGGAGTAAGTTAAGGTGACACCTAGTCTGTCACAACTTTTTGTCTAGGGTCTAAAGGGTGACATTTCTACTTGTGGAGAGTGACATGCAAGGGTAAAAAGACTTATAGGCCATGAAATTCACTGTGATGTTGAAAATGCAAGTTGTCTCTTCAGAGAGTAAGAGGATATTGAAAAAGACATAGAGAAACTGGAGCAAGTAAAGAGTAGAGGTACCAGAATGGTAAGGGGACTTCAAACTACAGTGCCTTCTGAAAGTATTCGGCTCCCTGGAACTTTTCAACCTTTTCCCAATATCATGCTTCAAACATAAAGATACCAAATGTAAATTTTTGGTGAAGAATCAACAACAAGTGGGACACAATTGTGAAGTTGAACAAAAATGTATTGGTTATTTTAAATTTTTGTGGAAATACAAAAACTGAAAAGTGGGGCGTGCAATATTATTCGGCCCCTTTACTTTCAGTGCAGCAAACTCACTCCAGAAGTTAACTGTGGATCTCTGAATGATCCAATGTTCTCCTAAATGACTACTGATGATAAATACAATCCACCTGTGTGTAATCAAGTCTCAGTATAAATGCACCTGCTCTGTGATAGTCTCAGGGTTCTGTTTGAAGCACAGAGAGCATCATGAAGACCAAGGAACACAACAGGCAGGTCCGTGATACTGTTGTGGAGAAGTTTAAAGCCGGATTTGGATACAAAATTATATTTTCAAAACTTTAAACATCCCAAGGAGCACTGTGCAAGCGATCATATTGAAATAGAAGAAGTATCATACCATTGCAAATCTACCAAGACCCGGCAGTCCCTCTAAACTTTCATCTCAAACAAGGAGAAGACTGATCAAAGATGCAGAGAAGAGGCCCATGATCACTGTGGATGAACTACAGAGAGCTACAGCTGAGGTGGGACAGTCTGTCCATAGGACAACAATCAGTCGTACACTGCACAAATCTGGCCTGTATGGAAGAGTGGCAAGAAGAAAGCCATTTCTCAAAGATATCCATAATAGTTTCGTTTAAAGTTTGCAACAAGCCACCTGGGAAACACACCAAACACGTGGAAGAAGGTGCTCTGGTCAGATGAAACCAAAATCAAACTTTTTGGCAACAATGCCAAACGATATGTTTGGCGTAAAGGTAACACAGCTCATCACCCTGAACACACCATCCCCACTGTCAAACATGGTGGTGGCAGCATCACAGTTTTGGCCTGCTTTTCTTCAGCAGTGACAGGGAAGCTGGTTCAAATTGATGGGAAGATGGATGGAGCCAAATACAGGACCATTCTTGAAGAAAACCTGTTGGAGTCTGCAAAAGACCTGAGAATGGGACGAAGATTTGTCTTCCAACAAGACAATAATCCCAAACATAAAGCAAAATCTACAATGGAATGGTTCACAAATAAATATATCAAGGTGTTAGAATGGCCAAATCAAAGTCCAGACCTGAATCCAATCGAGAATCTGTGGAAAGAGCTGAAAACTGCTATTCACAAACGATCTCCATCCAACCTCACTGAGCTCGAGCTGTTTACCAAGGAAGAATGGGCAAGAATTTCAGTCTCTCGATGTACAAAACTGATAGAAACATACTCCAAGCGACTTGCAGCTGTAATCGCAGCAAAAGGTGGCGCAACAAAGTATTAAGTTAAAGGGGCCGAATAATTTTGCACGCCCCACTTTTCAGTTTTTGTATTTCCACAAAAATTAAAAAAAACAATAAATTTCGTTCAACTTCACAATTGTGTCCCATTTGTTGTTGATTCTTCACCAAAAATTAACATTTGGTATCTTTATGTTTGAAGCATGATATGTCGGAAAAGATTGAAAAGTTCCAGGGAGCTGAATACTTTCACAAGGCACTGTATGTCTTCCTCAAACAATGAAAGGATCTCAGAATGTTTAGCTTGGAAAAACAGACGGCTAAGAGGTGACTTAATAGCTGTCTTTAAATATCTGAAGGAATGTCAAGGTGTAGAGGGATCATCATTATTCTCATTTGCACATGAAAATACCAGAAGCAATGGAATGAAACTGAAAGGGAGAAGATACAAACTAGATATTTGAAAAACCTTTTGTCAGTGAGGGTGTTCAATGAGTGGAACAGGCTTCCAACAGAGGTGGTGAGTTCTTCATCAAAGGAAATCTTCAAACAGAGGACTGGACTGATATCTGTCTGAGATGGTTTATGTGAATCCTGCATTGAGCAGGGAGTTGGACACGATGACAATTGAGATCCCTTCCAACTCTAACATTCTATGATTCTATGAGGATTTGAACTCTAATGCCACCTATTGGAAGTAGCAATCCTAGAAGTCAATATTGGCACTTTAACTAGCCTTGCCAATTCATAAACATATGTTTCAGGGTGTTGCCTCTCCTCAATGCAAACCATCAGATCTGATTTAGCTGTATGAGAAGCTGCTACCTGAAGTAAGGGTAATATTTCTCCATGTGGAGAGTGACATGCTTGACGTAATAGGATAATGAGACTTATATTCCATGCAAAGCTCCTCTGGGAAATTAAATATGCAAATTGCCTCTATAGAGAGGAAGAGGACTTGAACTCTAATGCCATCTATTGGAAGTAGCAATCCTAAAAGTCAATATCTGTCAGTTATCTGGATGTGAGGCATGAAAAGACAAAACCTACTTAATCGCATGAACATCAGACGCTGCTATTCACATTCTCTGTTTGTAACCTTTCCAATGCACCAAATACTGAAATGGACAGAGTACAAAGCGAGAATCGATAATCTTAGCTATATTGAACTCCAAATCCCCATTAACAACGTCTGGGGATGGTGGCGTTAGAGTCGATTCTGAGGAAGCAATATATTTTTTGAGAAGTGATCAGTGAAACTGTTACGGATCTGCAACTCAGGACTAGGGCAGAAAGGGAGAAGCTGACCCTGTACTAGGACTAGGCTGAAGCCCTACCATGGAGTGGGTAACCTATTCCTTGTGAATAGACCCACCGACGTTTCCTAGGCTAAACTCAAACAAAGACCTAAAGGTAGGGGGAAGGGTATTCCTGAATGATCTAGGGACTGGGAACAAAAGCAGGTAACCTCCTAGTAGGAAAAAAGAGGAAGCTGCAGAAACAAAAGGAGAATCAAAAAACAAAGCAGGCAGAACTAAAGATCGCAGAACTGCACAATATCAAATACAGAAAGCTATCAAAGCACCTAGCCAGAACTCTAGCGGATTAACACTGTTGTCCAGCAAGGACTGGGAGGCAGGTGCTGGGTAATAAAGGGTGATACCTTAGACAAACCAAGCACCAGGTGAAAAAGACCAGCAGCCAGAAAACCACAACAAGATGGCGGATGGTCAAAATGAAATAGATTCTAACAGAAACACATTACGGATTTGGAAAGTAGGTGGCAAGTCAAGATGAAATGCTACTGGATTGATTACAGAAGCTATCTTATAGGGATCGATGAACCTTGGACCCAGCTTCCAAGAAGAAACTTTCAACTTAATGTTCCTTGTAGACAACCACACCACATCACCAACACCCCTGCCGGACCAACCATGCGCTTCTGGTCAGCCATATTTTTATATTAGAACCCATCATCCTCAATAGAATTCTCGGGAAACAAAACAACTTAGGCATGTCTCAAGAATCTGATTCATCCGTTATTCTGTCCATTGGAATGTGGATAAAAGGCAGATGAAAATGAAAGATGAATTCCTAAATGTGCTCAAAAAGCCTTCCAAAACTTAAATATAATTTGGATCCCCCAATCAGAAACAAGATCAAAAGTAATTCCAAGGAGTTTTGCAATCTCATTAATGAAAACTTGTGCCAAGGTTTTAGCATTCAGAAATGCAGGTAACACAATAAAATGAGCAATTTTGCAAAACCTATCTACTAGCACTAATATTACCATTGTAGCCAGTTCAGGGGGTATAGCTCTGGGATCGCCGTCTCGGGTAGACGGAGTGGCATAAAAGAGTCCAAGCACCGACAGCAGTCCTGGTGTAAACTGGCAGCAACCAGTTTTTATTAAAGTCCACAACAACAAACATAAACCAAACCATAAAACAAAGTCCTAAGCCTGGCAGGCTGCTAGCTAGACACAGTTAGTTCCCTCACTACCGTGGTCTAGGCTCTAACAGCCTGGCCAAAACAACACAGATTTTGTAATTACCAAAGCGTGGCTTCCAGGAGACTCCAGCAGCATCTGAAGCCAGATTCAGACTGAGAGCCCCTGTGTGTAAACTCAACCACCTACTTCGGGCTGCTTAATTAGACAGCTGCGTACACTCAGGGTTGGGCTGCAAGCCTGTACTGGATGGGGAGTGGAGTGAACGTCGCACTGCCAACCTACCTTCACTCCATGAAATGTACGCTGAGCAGCTCCACAACTATTCTTGCCACGCCATACATCATTCCTATATTCCTCATGCCACCCAGCTAAGAAACCTGGGCGAGATGTACACCCCATCCAGTACGCACTCCTTCACTGTCTTACATATCCCCCCTCTCTTCTCCAGACCGGAGGGCTGGTTAACAACCCCAAAAAGACAGTGAACTCTGGACAAGGCATCGGCATTTCCCTGTAACTTCCCAGGCTTATGTTCTACCGAGAAATTGAATTCTTGAAGCGAAAGGAACCACCTTGTCACCCTGGCATTCCTTTCCTTGTTCTGCTTCATCCATGCCAGAGGAGCATGGTCTGACTGTAATTTAAATTTCCTGCCCAAGACGTAATAACGTAGAGAGTCCAGCGCCCATTTGATTGCGAGGCACTCTCGCTCTAGAATGGCATAATTTTGTTCAGCCGGTGTCAGTTTTCGACTCAGATACATGATCGGGTGCTCCTCACCCTTCACGACCTGCGATAAAACCGCCCCTAACTCCACATTAGAGGCATCAGTTTGAACAAGGAACTCCTCCTTGAAATTAGGGGTGATCAGAACCGGGCTTTGACATAAAGCCATTTTCAAAGACTGAAAGGCTTTTTCTGCCTCTGGATTCCAAACTACCATTTTTGACTTCCCATCCTTCGTCAGGTTAGTCAATGGGGCAGTAATGGAGGCAAAATTTTGTACAAATCTGTGATAATACCCAGTGATGCCCAGAAACGCTTTGACCTGTCGTTTTGTGAAGGGTGTAGGCCAGTTCTGAATCGCCTCTACCTTATTGACTTGGGGCTTAATCAGCCCCCCGCCAATGACATAGCCCAGGTACTTAGCCTCTTCTAGGCCAATTGCGCATTTCTCTGGGTTTATGTTCATCCCAGCTCCGCCTATCGAGCCTATGACGGCTTGTAACTTAGCGAGGTGGCTCTTCCAATCGGAACTGAAAATTACCACATCATCCAGGTAGGCAGCCGCATAGGCCCGATGCGGGGGCAGGATCAGGTCCATCAGCCTCTGAAAGGTAGCCGGGCTCCATGCAACCCGAATGGCATCACAAGATACTGAAACAAGCCGTCACGGGTAGGGTTGAGCATTCCGATACTGCAAATATCGGGTATCGGCCGATATTGGCTGTATCGGAATTCCGATTCCGAGTTCCGATATTTTCGTCTTATCGGATACCGGAATCGGGATTGTCACTGTCACTGTCAGTGTCCGTCGGTCGGGTCTGTCAGGAGTCAGCGGCACTTACCTGTCAGAAGATCTCCGGCGGTCACGTCCTGGACTGCTTGATGGCCGCAATCTTCTTTCCCCGGCGGTCACATGCAGTTTCTCGCGATAACTGCAGTGACTGCTGGGTAATCCCGGCCGTAAAGCAGTCAGTCGGATTACGTCACCGCCGGGGAAACTGGTAAGCAGCTGTGCTGCGTCGCGATGACAGGCTCTGCCTGTCATTGCGATGTAGCAGAGTTGGATCGTCGTGGGACTGTCGTTACTATGGACTGCGTCGGACAGGTGGTATACTGTTGGTTTTTTTTTTTTTCTTTTTTTACAGGAGATCGATGGCGTCGCAGGAATGAGAGTACAATAAAATTAATGAAAACTGTGTTGTCTCTTTTATTTCATTAAAAGACTTTTTTCTTGCTTTGTCTTTTTTTTATGCATTTAATAACTTTGGGATTAATAATGGATCGGTGTCTTATTGACACCTCTCCATTATTAACCGGGCTTATTGTCACCGTGCAATCAACGGTGACATTAACCCCTTATTACCCCGCTTGCCACCGCTACAGGGCAAGTGGGAAGAGCCGGGTAAAGTGCCACAATTGGCACATCTTTTGATGCGCCAAATGTGGGGCTGCTGTAGCCTGGTATTATCAGGCTGTTGAGGGCCAAAATCCATGGGCCTTGACAGTCTTTTAATACCAGGCCGCAGCAGTCTGCATTTTACTTGGCTGGTTAACAAAAATAGGGGGGATCCCCACGCCGTTTTTTTTTCGAGGGGATCCCTATTTTTGTTAACCAGCCAAGCTAAGCAGACTGCTGTGGCCTGGTATTATCAGGCTTGCAAGGTCCATGGATATTGGATCCTTACCAGCCTGAAAAACCAGGCCTCAGCGGTCTGCTTCATCTGGCTGGTTAACAAAAATAGGGGGGACCCATGCCAATTTTTTTCGAGGGGATCCCCTATTTTTGTTAATCAGCCAAGATATGCAGACTGCTGTGGCCTGGTATTATCAGGCTGGCAAGGTCCATGGATCTTGGCTCCTTAACAGCCTGAAAATCCAGGCCTCAGCGGTCTGCTTCATCTGGCTGGTTAACAAAAATAGGGGGGACCCCACGCCAATTTTTTTCGAGGGGATCCCCTATTTTTGTTAATCAGCCAAGATATGCAGACTGCTGTGGCCTAGTATTATCAGGCTGGCAAGGTCCATGGATCTTGGCTCCTTAACAGCCTGAAAATCCAGGCCTCAGCGGTCTGCTTCATCTGGCTGGTTAACAAAAACAGGGGGGACCCCACGCCATTTTTTTTTCGAAGGGAACCCCTATTTTTGTTAATCAGTTCCCTCTGACGTCACTGATTGTGTCCCTGGCTGACCTGAAGTGAAAGTGGAAAGCAATCAATTAAGCTTTCCACTTAAGGGCCCGTCTCACATAGCGATATCGCTACCGAGATCGCTGCTGAGTCACTAGTTTTGTGACGCAGCAGCGAGCTCACCAGCGATATCGCTGTGTGTGACATTCAGCGACGATCAGCCCCCCTGCCGGGTATCGCTGATCGTCGCTGAAATGTCAGGACCTTTTTTTGATCGCTGGTTTCCCGCTGACAGGCACGCATCGCTGCGTGTGACAGGCGGGAGACCAGCGATCCGCTGGTAACCAAGGTACACAGCGGGTTTCCAGGGCGGGGCTGTGCCTAGAAACCCGCTGTGTACCTTGGATACCAGCGCCCTGATGCAGGGAGCTGGTATCCAAGGTACACAGCGGGTTTCCAAGCGCTGCGCGGTGCCTGGAAACCCGCTGTGTACCTTGGTTACCAGCGGATCGCTGGTCTCCCGCCTGTCACACGCAGCGATGCGTGCCTGTCAGAGGGAAACCAGCGATCAAAAAAAGGTCCTGACATTTCTGCGACGATCAGCGATACCCGGCAGGGGGGCTGATCGTCGCTGAATGTCACACACAGCGATATCGCTGGTGAGCTCGCTGCTGCGTCACAAAACTTGTGACTCAGCAGCGATCTCGGTAGCGATATCGCTATGTGAGACGGGCCCTTAAGCGATGTTACCCGCAGTGTCGCTGTCCCAGATCGCTGCCTGAGCTGCCTGTTTGGCAGCTCAGCAGCGATCATGTAGCGATACACCAGCGATCCTGACAAGTGCATATCGTTGTCGGGATCGCTGGTGTATCGTTATGTGACACCCAGCCTTTACTCTCCTGTCAGGCAGGAGAGGAACTCATTCATTTGGGGTTTACTGTGAGGCTGCAGCATTAGCTGCGGTCCCTGCAGTAAACATTAACCCTTTCTGAAGGATTACACCGTGGGACCTGACTGTGCATGGGATAGGTAAGAATAATTTTGCTTTTTTATTTTATTTTTATTACAGGAAATGGTTTTTGCAGTAAAATAAAATATGGTCAAAAACATGTGTCTTTATTTCATTAAAATGATTTTTAATTAAAGTGTGTGTGTTTTATTTTTATTTCATGCAATAGGATTAATAATTGATAGTTGTCTAATTGACAGCTCTCAATTATTAACCTGGCTTAAGGTCACCTTTCAATAGCAAGGTGGCTTTAACCCCATATTAACCCATTCGCCACCGCTACAGGGCAATGGGAATAGACGGGCAAAGTGCCAGAAAGGGCGAATCTAATTATAGATTTGTCTTTCCTGGGGTGTCTGGGGGCAGATGTTAGTAGCCGGGGGGGGGCAAAAATAATGGTCCCTCTCTGGGCTATTATTATCTGCCCCCACTCACTGGCTTTGTCTGTCTGGTTGCGAAAATAGGGTGGGAGCCCACGCATTTTTTTTCAGCAATTTTACACCTCATATATTTTATATACATGTCATTGAATTTGTGACACATATATATATATATTTATATTTGTAGTTCATACACTTCTACATAGTATAATAGCCGCTAATTCAATTGCCGGCTTTTGTGAAAATGCAGAACCCGACATGAAATGACACTTGGTGTACATAGGGTTAACCATGTCTTTTCATGTCCTTTGCTATCTAATTTGCACAAACAATTAAATCAGTCTATGTGTGCAAAATTTCACACCTGTAGGGGTTAATTAAAGGTGTAAATTCGTAGCAAAAAAGTCCGTTTTTTTTACAACGAATTTACACCTTTAATTAACCCCTACAGGTGTGAAATTTTGCACACATAGACTGATTTAATTGTTTGTGCAAATTAGATAGCAAAGGACATGAAAAGACATGGTTAACCCTATGTACACCAAGTGTCATTTCATGTCGGGTGACCCGACATGAAATGACACTTGGTGTACATAGGGTTAACCATGTCTTTTCATGTCCTTTGCTATCTAATTTGCACAAACAATTAAATCAGCTATGTGTGCAAAATTTCACACCTGTAGGGGTTAATTTTAAAGGTGTAAATTCGTAGCAAAAAAGTCCGTTTTTTTTACAACGAATTTACACCTTTAATTAACCCCTACAGGTGTGAAATTTTGCACACATAGACTGATTTAATTGTTTGTGCAAATCAGATAGCAAACGACATGAAAAGACATGGTTAACCCTATGTACACCAAGTGTCATTTCATGTCGGGTGCTTCTGTCTTTTCACTGAAGCCGGCTTTACCCGGCAATTGAATCAGAGAGGATATTTTACTATGTAGAAGTGTATAAACTATACATATATGTATATATATATGTCACAATGACATGTATATATATATATATATGTATTCTATGTGTGTATATTTAGTGTTTACAAGGAAAGAATGGGTTTTTTTTAGTTGCGATATTTTGTTCCCATAGACTTACATGGGACTTCCGGTATCGGTATCGGGTATCGCCGATATTTTAGTGATATCGGCAATACCATTCCGATTCCGATACTTTAGGATATCGGAAAGTATCGCTCAACTCTAGTCACGGGTTGCAAAGGCCATTTTTTCTTTTGCCTCATCAGACAGGGGTATCTGCCAGTACCCTTTTGTCAGATCGAGGGTTGTAATATAACGGGCGCACCCTAACCTCTCGATTAGCTCGTCTACCCGGGGCATAGGGTATGCGTCAAACTTTGACACATCATTCAACTTTCTGAAATCATTGCAAAACCTCCAGGTTCCATTAGGTTTTGGGATCAGGACAATTGGGCTATACCACTCGCTTTGGCCCTCCTCAATGATGCGAGGGCTAGCATCCATTTGATCTCAGTGGAGACTATCTCTCTACGGGCTTCCGGTATCCTGTACTGCTTCAGTTTGACCTTAGTGCCGGGCTCGGTCTCGATATGGTGCTTCACGAGAGAAGTCCGGCCGGGCAAGTCTGAAAACCTCTGCTGATTTTTCTGCAGAAACTCCCGTACTTCCTGTTTTTGGTGTACTGACAATGTCTCCCCAACTATCACAGGAGGTATAGGTGGTTTTAACCCTTTCTATAATTCCCCCGAGGCCGACAATGACTCTCTGTCCCTCCAGGGCTTGATTAAGTTGATATGATAGACCTGATAGGGCTTCCGTCTCCCTGGTTGGTTAACTCTGTAGGTGACCTCGCTCACTTTCTGTACTATCTCGTAAGGGCCATGCCACTTGGCCAAGAACTTACTTTCCACCATAGGGATTAGGATCAGGACCCGATCCCCGGGGTTGAAAGTCCTAACTTTGGCTGACCGATTATATATTCTGCTTTGAGCTTCTTGGGCTCTCTGCAGATGATCCTTAACCAATGGCATAACCTTAGCAATTCTATCCTGCATTTGTGCAATATGCTCTATAACACTCTTGTATGGGGTTGCCTCGGTCTCCCATACTTCCTTGGCTATATCTAGCGAGCCCCGTGGGTGCCGACCATATACCAACTCAAAGGGAGAAAAACCAGAAGAGGCTTGAGGCACCTCTCTGACCGAAAACATTAGGTAGGGTAACAGGTAGTCCCAGTCCTGACCATCTTTCTCCACTGCTTTCTTTAGCATATGTTTTAACGTTTTATTAAAACGTTCAACCAGCCCATCCGTCTGGTGGTGATACACGGATGTTCGAATGTGCGAGATTTTAAGCAACTTACACAGCTCCTTCATCACCTTGGACATAAAAGGTGTGCCTTGATCCGTGAGGATATTTTTAGGGATTCCTATCCTGAAAAAACATATGAAAGAGTTCCCGTGCAATATTTTTGGACGCCATATTTCTTAAGGGGATAGCCTCGGGGTACCGGGTTGCATAATCAAGTACCACTAGTATGCATTGGTGCCCCTGGCTGATTTCACAATAGGACCTACCAAGTCCATCGCAACCCTTTCAAAAGGTATTTCTATAACCGGGAGCGGGACTAATGGACTGCGGAAGTGGGAAACCGGAGCATTTATCTGACACGTGGGGCAGGATTTGCAATAATCCCCCACATCTCGATAAACCGCTGGCCAGTAAAACCTCTGGAGGATTCTTTCCTGGGTCTTGTCCATCCCCAGGTGCCCACCAAGCACGTGGTTATGTGACAAACCTAGCACCATACTTCTATACAGCTTAGGTACCAGGAGCTGACTTACGACCTCTCCATTGACCTTAGTGACCCTATATAGCAGGTCATTGTTCATGGCAAAATGGGGAAATCGTTTATCAGAGCCGGGCTCTTGTGGGATCTCATTCAGAACAGTTATACTTTCCCTGGCATGTTTAAGAGTGGGGTCTCGCAATTGCTCACTCCCAAAATTGCCACGGGACACAGGTAGGTCAGGGACATTCTGTTCCAGAGAACCATTATCCCCCTCCCCCAACATCACTTGAAATGGAAATTCATCATTATCATTATCATCACCTAAGTTCAACAACACACTAGCATTGTGTTCCGCCCCTATGGACTGCACAACCTCAGTAGGAGCTTCATCACACTGCCCGGTAGAACCTTTTTTTTTCCAGAGACCCCAAAACAGGGGAAAGTCACGACCCAATATGACTGGGTGCATCAGGTTCTTCACTACCCCCACTTCATACGAGATCTCCCCGAGTTTTGTGACAAAGTCCACGGAAGCCACTGGGTAGACTTTGGTATCTCCATGGATGCACACCACGCTCAGGTGTTTATCGGGGATGAAGTCCCTATCAACCAGGCTGGCATGTACCAGAGTTACTCGACTCCCGGAGTCTAGGAGGGCCTGTACGGGGCAGCCATTTATAACCACCTGAGACACCTGTGGGCCATTCTCTTCGGCTGGGGTGGCCACGAACACGGGTTCCGCGAGGAGAGAGAGGGACCTTCCAGCATCACAGTCCATAGGTTCCCCCACTAGTGGACAGTTGGCTGAAACATGACCCCGTTCACGGCATCTCCAACACTGTCTCAGGTCTGGTGGTTCAGACGGGGAGACCTTTCTAGGTCTGGGGACTCCCGACAGGGAAGCATCGGCCCTTGCCTCACACATGTCCCCTCGGGCCTGACCCCGTCTATCAGCCGTCCCCCTGGCCCCACCGGCTGGAACTCTGTTACCGGGAGATGTCGGAGGCCGGGAACTCCGAAGTGACGACCGCTTGGACGGCTGGTCAAAGAGGTAGTCTTTGGTAGCGGAGTACCTCTCTATCAGGCTGACCAGTTGATTGGCGTCTTTGGGGTCTCCCTGTCCAACCCAGAGCTGCACCTAAGGAGGAAGGGCCTAGATGTACCGGTCTACCACTACCTTTTCGACCATTTGGGCAGGGGTGCTGACGTCAGGCTCCAGCCACTTCTTTACTAGATAAATCAGATCATACATTTGTGAGCGAGCAGGCTTGTCCCAACTGTACCTCCAGTTATGGACTCTCCTGGCACGGACTGCAACCGTAACCTCCAGGCGGGCAAGAATCTCCGTTTTCAGCTTGGCATAGTCTCTGCTGTCCTGCTCGCTAAGGTCAAAATAGGCCTTTTGGTGTTCTCCAGTTAGATAGGGTGCGACCACCATGGCCCATTCCGATGGTGGCAGATTCTCCTTCTCTGCCAGTCTTTCAAATATAGCCAGATATGCTTCCACATCGTCATGAGGTGTCATCTTCTGCAGGGTCTGTTTTACTGCCTTCTTTACAGCGGACAACGCAGGTGATCTTGCGTCATCACTTTGGAACGAGGTGCTGAGAGCCTGGCGTAGTGCTGCAACCTGCTCCATTAACAATCGGTTAGTCTCCTGCTGTTGCACACTAGCTTGCGCCATATGTTTAAGCAGCTCCTCCATGCTGCCAGACTTGTCTGTCCCGGCTACGTCAGCCTTTACACAGGACATGCACACTCCAAAGTCTTTTCCACAGCAAGTTCAGCTTTTCTGTGCAGACACTATTAGGGCTACTGTCTCTTTAAGGCTGCTTTGACAGACGTTTTTCTTTGCTGCTGTTTTAGCCACTGCATTGCCCGCATTCTCCACCAATTGTAGCCAGTTCAGGGTGTATAGCTCTGGAATCGCCGTCTCGGGTAGACGGAGTGGCATAAAAGAGTCCAAGCACCGACAGCAGTCCTGGTGTAAACTGGCAGCAACCAGTTTTTATTAAAGTCCACAGCAACAAACATAAACCAAACCATAAAACAAAGTACTAAGCCTGGCAGGCTGATAGCTAGACACAGTTAGTTCCCTCACTACCGTGGTCTAGGCTCTAACAGCTTGGCCAAAACAACACAGATTTTGTAATTACCAGAGCGTGGCTTCCAGGAGACTCCAGCAGCGTCTGAAGCCAGATTCAGACTGAGAGCCCCCTGTGTGTAAACTCAACCACCTACTTCGGGCTGCTTAATTAGACAGCTGCATACACTCAGGGTTGGGCTGCAAGCCTGTACTGGATGGGGAGTGGAGTGAACGTCGCACTGCCAACCTACCTTCACTCCATGAAATGTACGCCGAGCAGCCACACTTTAAACTTGCTCCACAACTATTCTTGCCATGCCATACATCATTCCTACATTCCTCATGCCACCCAGCTAAGAAACCTGGGCGAGATGTACACCCCGTCCAGTACGCACCCCTTCACTGTCTTACACCATGTTACCTGTGGACATGGGCAGATCAGTGATAAAATCTTCCTACAGATGAGTCCAATGTATACATGGAATAATCAAAGATTGCAGGACCACAAACGGTCAAGTATTGTGGGTCTTTGAATGCGCACAAGTACTACAAGATGAGACATACCGTATATACTCGAGTATAAGCCCATTTTTTAGGGCTGAAAGTGCCCCTCTTGGCTTATATTCGCGTCAAATACCAGGGGGTCGGCGGGGGAGAGGGAGCGCGGCTGTCACATATACTCACCCCCTCCTGGCACGGTTTCTGCAGCCCCTTGCGCATATTCATGACTTTAATGAGCGGTACCATGGGACTGCTGCAGTAAGGAAGACCTGCGGGGCCGGAGACAATGGGAGAAACAGGGACTGCAGAGACGCACCAGGAGGTGGTGAGTATGATGGGGAGGATGGGGGGAGCCATACTTTATTCACTTGTCCCCGTTCCACCACTGCGCATTTCTCTGTCCTCGCGTCTTCTGGCTGTGACGTTCAGGTCAGAGGGCATGAAGATCTGGTTAGTGCGTGCCCTCTGCCTGAACATTCACAGCCAGAGGACCCGGAAGACACAGCGGCGCGCGGCGGTGGAACGGGGACAGGTGAATATCGCAGGTGCCGGGGGCCTGAATCAGCGGTGACACCGGCACCTGTCCCCCATAGCGCGCCGGTGTCCCCACCTGCTCAGGACACCGGCACCTGGTCCCCAGCGACAAGAGGTGAGTATGTCATTTTTTTTTATTCGCAGCAGCATATGGGACATATTCTATAGGGCATCTTATGGGGCCATAACCTTTATGGAGCAGCATATGAGGCATATTCTATGGGGCATTTTATGGGGCCATAACCTTTATGGAGCAGCATATGGGGCCCATTCTATGGAGCATCTTATGGGGCCATAACCTTTATGGAGCAGCATATGGGGCCCATTCTATGGAGCATCTTATGGGGCCATAACCTTTATGGAGCAGCATATGGGGCCCATTCTATGGAGCATCTTATGGGGCCATAACCTTTATGGAGCAGCATATTGGGTGCATATTCTATGGGGCAGCTTAAGGGGCCATAACCTTTATGGAGCAGCATATGGGGCATATTCTATGGGGCATCTTATGGGGCCATAACCTTTATGGAGCAGCATATGGGGCCCATTCTATGGAGCATCTTATGGGGCCATAACCTTTATAGAGCAGCATATGGAGCCCATTCTATGGAGCACCTTATGGGGCCATAACCTTTATGGAGCAGCATATGGGGCCCATTCTATGGAGCATCTTATGGGGCCATAAACTTTATGGAGCAGCATATGGGGCCCATTCTATGTAGCATCTTATGGGGCCATAAGCTTTATGGAGCAGCAAATGGGGCATATTCTATGGGGCATCTTATGGGGCCACAACATTTATGGAGCAGCATATGGGGCATATTCTATGGGGCATCTTATGGGGCCATAACCTTTATGGAGCAGCATATGGGGCATATTCTATGGAGCATCTTATGGGGCCATAACCTTTATGGAGCAGCATATGGGGCCCATTCTTAGGAGCATCTTATGGAGTCATAACCTTTATGGAGCAGCATATGGGGCATAATCTATGGAGCATTTTATGCGGCCATAACCTTTATGAAGCAGCATATGGGGCATATTATTCTATGGAGCATCTTATGGGGCCATTATTAACCTTTGTGCAGCATTATATGGGGCATATTTTGTATGGAGCGTCTTATGGGGCCATCATGAACTGTATGGAGCATTATATGGTGCTCCTGATTAAACATGAATATTCAAAAACATTTAACCTACTGATGTCTCAATTAATTTTGCTTTTATTGGCATCTATTTTTAGTTTTGAAATTTACCAGTAGCTGCTGCAGTTCCCACCCTAGGCTTATACTCGAGTCAATAAGTTTTCCCAATTTTTTGTGGCAAAATTAGGGGGTTGGCTTATACTCGGATCGGATTATACTCGAGTATATACGGTAATCCCGAGCATCCTGTTGCAACCTTGACCACCAAAAATTTTCAAGAAAGCATATCCGTGGTGGTTTTACTATCAGGGTGTCCTGCAAGAACCAAATCATTATGTTCACTTAATATTATAAGTCAGAAGTTGACAGAGACAAACAATTTACCTGGAGGACAAGCGGCAGGGGCGTCCCCCTGAGCTTCTACAATTTCCTTCTCTAGCTCCAAACACATTGCAGCAATGACTACTCCTTTTTAAAAACGGATACAGGCTCACTACCACTTCTTCCCCTGGAAACCAATGGGAAAATGCATTAGCTTTAATGTTTTTAACTCCAGAGCGATAAGTCACAAAAATGTTAATTCTGGTGAAAAACAAAGACCACATTGCCTGTCTAGGACTAAGTTGTTTAGCTGATTCCAGATATAATAAATTTGTATGATCTGTGATGACCAAGACCAGATGTACTGCCGCCTTCAAAAAATGACGCCATTCCTCGAAAGCCAACTTTATTGCCAAGAGTTCTCTATTGCCAATCTCATATATCCTTTTGATGGGTGACAACTTGTTAAAGAAAAAGGCACATGAAATCAATTTACTTGGTGAGTAACCCTGTGACAATACTCTTACTTTTACTCCTACCTCCGATGCATCTAACTCCATAATGAACAATTGAGTGATGTCAGGCTGAAAGAGGATCAGAGCAGAAGCAAAAATATTTCTTCAAAGAAGCAAATGCTTCACTGGCTGGATTAGACCATCTGAAAAGTGTGTCCCTTTCCTGATCATATTCATAAGTGATGGAGCCACTACCAAAAAGTCCTTGATGAAACTGCGGTGATAGTGATCAAAACTCAGTAACCACTGTAAAGCCTTCAAATTTTCAGGAAGATCCCAATCCCGTTCCGCCTGGACTTTCGCAGAATCCACACGAAAACATGTGCATGATAATAGATATTCTAGAAATGTAATCTCCTGAACAGCATACATTTTTATGACTTAACATAAAGGTTATTCTCCCGAACTACTTGTAAACCTGCCTTACATGCAACTGGTGTGACTCAAGGTCAGGAGAATAAATGAATATGTCATCCAAATAGACTACCACAAATCTACCTGCCAAATGTAAAATGAAATTTATAAAATGCTGGAAAAAGGCAGGGGCATTGGTCAACCTGAATGGAATGACAAGGTTTTCTAGCATAATGCCCCTCTGAGGTATTGAAGGCAGTTTCCCATCTATCCCTCGTCTTAATGCAAAAAAGATTATAGGCCCCTTTAAGATACAGTTTGCAAAACCATCTAGCCCAAGCTATCTAATTAAAAAGATCTAGGGTGAAAGGGAGAGGATGTGGATCCCGAACAGTAAATTCTTGAAAGTCCAATAAAGGTACAGCCCCCCATCTTTTTTCTTAACAAACAAAAACTCTGCTGCCATGGGAGATGAGGAGGGTCTGATATGTCCTTTAGCAAGGTTGTCTGTTATACAGTCTATCATGGCTGGCCTCTCAGGACCCAAAATATTATAAAGACTGCTCTTTGGCATCTTTGCCCTAGGAATTAAATAGATTGAGCATTCATAAGAACAGTGAAGTGGCAGTTCCTGACATCCTCTAAATCAGAAACAAAAACTCTGGCAGAGACCTAGTAGCTACTATGAATATATGGATGCTTATGCAATTATTTAAACAGTTATTGCTACACCTCACTACCTCCTGTGCCTGCCAATCCACTACATGATTGTGTAACATCAGTCATGGAAGGCCAAGAACCACAACGGAAGTCAAACCCTCTATCAGATAACATTTGATGGATTCAGTGTGCATGGCTTCTACCTGAAGTTGTAAATCCTGAACAACCTGACTGAAATACTCCGGACTCAGGGTTACAGAATGTATAGCGATTGGGAATAGGCTTAGGCAACTTATGAGGAGTAAGACCCTGGATCTGGTTGAATTGGGTGTCAACAAGATTAAATCCTGCCCCACTATCCAAAAGGACAGAGACAACCTTTTTCCCATCTAATAGGATCTTAGCTGGCAATATTAATTGCGACCTACCAACAGAGGAAATATGTACACCAAGGTTGCTAATGTAAGGGCGGGCCCAGACTATAGTCGTGAACTGGATTACCGTAACATCCATGTCCGGGTCCTTCCCTCCAGATTCCACTTTCCCTGGGCGCTTCCCAGGCATCGATGGTCACTCTTCCAGGTGACCCTCAGTAATGGAGACACAGTCCAGAACAACTTGAACACTCTCTTTACTGAATTCTTCACATGTTACATTCACATTTGGCACAACAGGTATTACATTCGTTTCCTTTGCTCTCCCTGCCTTGCTGTCACTTCTGTGCAGTACATGCCCGGACCGGATCATCCCAGACTGCTCCCCATTTATTTCCAGGCCTGACCTCATCCCCCTGACGAAGGAATATTTTCCGAAAAGCGCGTCGGGGCGCGTTCTAGAAAGCCATCCATCCACCCTCTTTGCCTTCCCGTTATTTTCCAGGTATAGTGTACACATTAGTGGTAGTTCTATGGTAGCACTGTTGGTGCTTGGGTGTATTGTGTTGCAGTATGTTTTTCTGTGTTGATTATAGGCACTTCATTACTACCTAGCACATTATATGTTTGCTATTTGGTGATATTTTTTCGGGTTACAATACCCATTTACATTTGTTATTGGCCACATTAGCACATGTATATTATGTTTTCAGCACATTGAGTTTTGATTTCGTTTCTTACATCAGCATAATTTTTTCACTTTACTTTTGCACCATTATTGGTATATGTACCTTGGTGTTATATACTTACCTGGTCATATGGATACATATCCCGGTTATTAGGTACTGTAGGGTGGTGTTCTTGCTTTCTTTTTAACATCATTTTAACATTATATTATTATTTTTGTGCAAATGTCCATGTGATTGATTTTTTTTCAATAAAATACTTATTGTACCTTTACCTGCCTTGGTGGTTCTTTCTTCCCCCTATTTTCGCTTGCACTTGGGTGTTTTATACAGGCCTGACCTCACCATAATGACATCTCCTCCAGCCTGCTTCACCTCAGATCTGAATTCATCAATCACTAGGTTGCGTGGCCTCGGTGAAGCATCAGGCCCGTCTGCACTGAACTCGTTGAAGTTCCAGCTCCCCTCAGTTCCTTGACCCAGCCAACTTCTGCCCTAGAAGCATTGTCCCAGGCGG
>JARQOD010000005.1:27443114-27495262 GCA_033576555.1 Oophaga sylvatica
ATCGAAGCATGCTGCGATTTCACTCGCACGTACAACACGTGTGATAAAAAATCTGATGATGCGAGCTGACCCATAGATTAACAGGGGGACGAGCGCAATGCGATTTTTTATCGCCTCGCGCTCGTCCGTATTAAACGGTAGTGTGACTCCGGCCGTAACCTGATCATTCATCAGGTGACTTCCGCCTATAAGCCGCTAACTATTTTATAAATACAAGTAAAGAAAAAACGCAGGAGCAAAGCCGTCATATAAAAACATCTGAGGAGTTTCCAGAAAAGACCCGGCATTTCCAGAAACGTCTTTTGCGTGTAAAAGTTGGGGAATTCACCAGGGTTCATGAGGCTTGGTGTACACATAGCCTAATGGCACGCTCACACAGAGATTTTTTTTACGGGGATTTAGGAATAGATTCTACTTCAAAACTTACGTAAAAAATCACTTCAAATACTCTTGAATTAGTTTTTGATTGATTTTAATGTGAAAAATCTCCCATTGTGCAGGCACCGTTGTTTTTTCACATTATTTTAAGCATTTCCCAGTAAAAGCAATAGGAAGTTTTTTTTAAAAGAGTATTTGAATAATTTACATACCAACATTTTGCAATAAAATCTGCTTCTAAATCCTCATAAATAATCTGTGAATGAGGAAAAGGTGATGAATGCATATGGCTCACTATAATATAAATTATGGGCTTTGTGCTACTGCCTAAGGCTTCATAGCTACCATATACTAAAGTATGGCGAGCCGCAGGCATGGAAGACCGCATGTGGAATGTTCATTCTTATTTCTGATGTATGAGGCAACCATCTGGAGTGCCCCTAGGGCCTGGGGTTACTCGGTACCTGGTCGGTTCAGTTCTTAAAGGGGACGTGTCACGGCAGCAGAGAACCGGTCAGTGGCCCTGGGCGACCAATAGAAAGGTGTTTTAAAATAAAGGTGATGAAAAGGAAAAAATAAAAGTAAAAAGGGGAAATAGTTTGTGATGCCACCCGTGGTGTTCGGAAATAAGATGGCGGATGCTGTAATTCAAATCCTCTGGGGCAGTTGGTGACGCAGCAAAGCTGATACTGCTCCCCACGGGAAGAGCAGGGCCCAAGGGATGTGTTAGTGTTTGAAGTAAATAATGGTAACGGTCGTGGTGTAGGGCTGATGATGCAGTAAATAATTTAGAGGACACAGAAGGGTGCAGTCTTTTATATAGTTAACCTGTCAGTCAAGTATTTTTCTGTCCATATGGTTGTGGGCAGCAGAGAATGGCATCGCGAGTTGCATGTGGTCCCCGATCAGCAGGTTGTGCACACCTGATTTAGATCAGTATTGTCACCCTGAATACTCGAATTAAAGTATTTATGCATCATCTAGGAGACATAACCTCTATAAAGTTCATACTTGTGGTACAGATTTTAACTATTTTGTACAATTTAAAAATAGTTTTATTACATAAGTAAAAGTGGGGGCTTTGGTGCACACCTGGTGTGGCCAAGAGCTCAGTACACAGTTCTAAAAACTCAGCTACCACCATTCCTTGTAATGATTGACCATGCCCCAAGGTGTACTGCCTGTATGGAATCCTCAGCCTCGCAGGATCCGAGAGCTTCCACAATGTCAGTGTGTCACTCTCTCATCCCTCTGTCCTATCTGCAGTCACCGCTCACTGCAGTCAGGATTGGACAGCTGCGGGCTGCTGATACTGAAAGGAGAAGATGGTGAGAGTACAATGTAAAACTGCAGGAGCCGAGCGCACACATTTTCAGTGCTCTCATCTCCTGTCCTATCAGTGCTATCCAGTGTGCAGTGAGCAGCTGTTGCAGACATGACAGAGGGATCAAAGTGCGCCCCCGCACTCTGACAATGTGTGGATCTCTGTTTCTGCAATGTCAGTGTGTGCAGGGCTGAAGATTCAGTATGAATTGTTCCTTGGAGAGCTGTATATCATCACAAGGGGAGGGTCAGTGGATGGTAATTGGTGGGGCGGATCAGTACACCAAGCACTTAGCCATGCCAAACGGGCACTGAAGTCTTTTAATTTACATATATAATAAAACAAGTTTAGCATAAAACAAAATAATTAAACTTAAAAAAGAGAATAGACAGCACCTCCAAAAAGCATACATTGCTCTAATGTCACTAGGCAAGATACTGGTGCTTCTCACAAAATTAGAATATCATCAAAAAGATAATTTATTTTAGTTCTTCAATACAAAAAGTGAAACTCGTACATTATATGGCATCATTAAAAACAGAGTGATCTAGTTCAAGTGTTTATTTCTGTTAATGTTGATGATTATGGCTTACAGCCACGGAGAACCCAAAAGTCATTATCTCAGTAAATTGGGATAATTAACAAAAAACACCTGCAAAGCCTTCCTAAGCATTTAAAAAGGTAGTCATTGACACACTCCACAATTAGAGGAAGCCACAAAAGGTCATTGCTAAAGAAGCTGGCTGTCCACAGTGTGCTGTATCCAAGCATATTAATGGAAAGTTGAGTGGAAGGAAACAGTATGGTAAAAGAAGGTGCACAAGCAACCAGGATAACCGCAGCCTTCAAAGTATTGTTAAGGGAGGGCCATTCAAAAATTTGGAGGAGATTTACAAGGAGTGGACTGCTGCGGGAGTCATTGCTTCAAGAGCCACCACACACAGACATATTCAGGACATTGGCTACAAGTGTCACATTCCTTGTGTTAAGCTGCTCATGAATAATAGACAACGCCAGAATCGTCTTACCTAAGCCAAGGAGAAAAAGAACTGGACTGTTCCTCAGTGGTCCAAGGCGTTGTTTCAGATGAAATTAAATTTTGCATTTCATTTGTAAATCAAGGTCCCTGAGTCTGGAGGAAGAGTGGAGAGGCACACAATCCAAGCTGCTTGAAATCTAGTGTGAAGTTTCCACAATCAGTGATGGTTTGGGGAGCCGTGTCATCAGCTGGTGTAGGTCCACTGTGTTTTATCAAGACCAAATTCAGCGCAACCATCTACAAGGAAATTGTAGAGCACTTCATGCTTCACTCTGCCGACAAGCTTTTTGGAGATGGAAATTTCATTTTCTAGCAGTACTTGGCCCCTGTCCACACTTCCAAAAAGTGTCAATACTTAGTTAAAAAACAACAATTTCACTGTGCTTGATTGGCCAACAAACTCACCTGACCTTAATCCCATAGAGAATCTAAGGAGTATTGTCAAAAGGAAGAAGAGAGACACCAGACCCAACAATGCAGACGAGCTGAAGGCTGCTATCAAAGCAACCTGGGCTTCCATAACACCTCAGAAGTGCCACAGGCTGATCGCCTCCATGTCACGCCGCATTGATGCAGTAATTGATGCAAAAGGAGCCCGACCAAGTATTGAGTGCATTTACTGAACATACATTTCAGTAGGTCAACATTTCAGATTTTAAAGTCATTTTTCAAGCTGGTGTTATAAAGTATTCTAATTTACTGAGATAATGACTTTTGGGTATTAATTGGCTGTAAGCCATAATCATCAACAATAACAGAAATACACCCTTGAAATAGATCATTCTGTTTGTATTGACTCTATATAATATATGAATTTTACTTTTTGCATTGAACAACTGAAATAAATGAACTTTTTGATGATAATCTAATTTTGTGAGAAGCACCTGCATGCAGTGGGTACGGAAAGTAATCAGACACCTTTAAATTTTTCACTCTTTGTTTCATTGCAGACAACATTTGGAAATTCAAAAAAGTTCATTTTTTTTCTCATTAATGTACACTCTGCATCCCATCTTGACTGGAAAAAAAACAGAAATGTAGAAATTTTTGTAAATTTATTAATAAAGAAAAACTGAAATATCACATGGTCATAAATATTCAGACCCTTTGCTCAGACACTCATATTTACGTCACATGCTGTCCATTTCCTTATGATCCTTCTTGAGATGGTTATACTCCTTCATTGGAGCCCAGCTGTGTTTAATTAAACTCATAGGACTTGATTTGTAAAGGCACACACCTGTCTATATAAGATTTCTCAGCTCACAGTGCATGTCAGACCAAATGAGAATCATGAGGTCAAAGTAACTGGCCAAGAAGCTCAGAGACAGAATTGTGGCAATGCACAGATCTGGCCAAGGTTACAAAGGAATTTCTGCAGTACTCAAGGTTCCTAAGAGCACAGTGGCCTCCATAATCCTTAAATGGTAGAAGTTTGGGACCACCAGAAGTCTTCCTAGACCTGGCCATCCAGCCAAACCTGAGCAATCGTGGGAGAAGAGCCTTGGTGAGAGAGGTAAAGAAGAACCCCAAGATCATTGTGGCTGAGCACCACAGATGCTGTAGGGAAAAGGGAGAAAGTTCCACAAAGTCAACTATCACTGCAGCCCTCCACCAGTTGGGCCTTCATGGCAGAGTGGCCCGACAGAAGCCTCTCCTCAGTGCCAGACATATAAAAGCCCGCATAGTGTTTGTCAAAAAACACATGAAGGACTCCCAGACTATGAGAAAAAAGATTCTCTGGTTTGATGGGAGGATGATAGAACTTTTTTGGTGATAATTCTAAGCGGTATGTGTGGAGAAAACCAGGCACTGCTCATCACCTGTCCAATATAATCTCAACAGTGAGAAATGGTGCTGGCAGCATCATGCAATCGGAGTGTTTTTCAGCTGCAGGGACAGGACAACTGGTTGCAATTGAAGTAAACATGAATGCGGCCAAGTACAAAGATATCCTGGATGAAAACCTCTTCCATGGTGCTCTGGACCTCAGACTTAGCTGAAGGTTCACCTTCCAACAAGACAATGACCCTAAGCACACTGCTAAAATAACAAAGGAGTGGCTTCAGAACAACTCTGTGACCGTTCTTGACTGGCCCAGCCAGAGCCCTGACCTAAACCCAATTGAGCATCTCTGGAGAGACCAGAAAATGGCTGTCCACCAACGTTCACCATCCAACCTGACGGAACTGGAGAGGATCTGGAAGGAAGAATGGCAGAGGATCCCCAAATCCAGGTGTCAAAAACGTGTTGCATCATTCCCAAGAAGACTCAAGGCTGTACTAGTGCAAAAGGTGCTTCTACTCAATACTGAGTAAAGGGTCTGAATACTTATGACCATGTGATATTTCAGTTTTCTTTTTTAATAAATTTGCAAAAATTTCTACATTTCTGTTTTTTTCAGTCAAGATGGGGTGCAGAGTGTACATTGATGAGAAAATTAACTTTTCTAAATTTACCAAATGGCTGCAATGAAACAACGAGTTGTATGAAGCTCACTGTCACTTCCTGGCGAACCTCTTAGTGGGTACCTATCGCACTACTGGAGCGGAGCTGTGCGCCAACCGCCAAAACAGTGAAAAAATTCCAATTGCGGTGAAATTGCAAAAAAAATGCAATTCCACAATAGTTTTTTAGAGTTTTTATTTCACTATATCTTAAAACTGACCTAGCAATATGATTCCCCAGGTCAGTACGAGTATGCAGATACCCAACATGTATAGTTATTATTTTTATTTAAGTAATGAAAAAAATCCGAAATTTGTATGAAAGTAAGTTTTAGCTTTTACCATCATTTTCCGATACCTGTAAAGTTTTCATTTTTTGGTATCTGGGGCTGTGTGAGGGCGTATTTTTTGCGCCTTGAGTTGATTTTTTTTATTGAGGGGTAGATTCAATGTTTTGATCTTCTTTTATTGCATTGTATTGCAGCCGCTGGGAAAAATGTAATTCTGGTGTTTTTTTCTTGTCACGCTGTTTACTGATACTGATCTGGTTAATTTATTTAATTTTTTTTATACAAAATATGTGATTTTTCTTTTTGTTTTATTTTCAATGTGGCAAAAAGGGGGTGATTTGAACTTCTGTTTTTTATTTTTTTCATATCTTTAAAAACTTTTTTTTTTCACTTTTTACTTTAATAGTCCCCTTAGGAGACTTGAAGCTGTGATCACCTGATCCGCTGTGCTACACATAGCAGGGCTTCAGCACTGATATGTATAGCAGTAATCGTGATCTATGAATGCTGGCTACGAGTCTGCTTTCACAGGAGATTCGCAATAACAGGCATTGGAGTCTTCAACAGACCTTTGGCTGTCATGACATCCCATTGGCGCCCTGCGATCACATGACAGGGGCGCCGCTGTGTACAGCAGCTTGCTGGCTAGCTTTTTAAGGTGTCTTAAAGGAAATCAGGCAGCATGATTTCCCCTCAAACTATTTATATGCACATGTAGCTCTTTCAAAGACAAGTCCAGCAATACCTTTATATGGCCAGTCCGTTACTTCATTACTGAGAAATCAGTGTTTGAATCCATATGCAAATGAGGCTGAAGAGCTATGGTAGATCTGAAGCCTCTGCCCCTCCAGCTCTATTCGCCGTTCAGCGCAGCCTCCTCCTGTATGATTGACAGCCTCTATGCAGTAAGATTTCAGACAAGGAGTTGTTACTCAAACAGTTGTAGTTTCTGAAGAATGCCCGGATCATGGCCGAAACGTTAAATTTGTATATACAGAGAACTGATCATTCAGAATAAAGCTTTGAATTCAATTGGAGTGCCAAGTTTATCATATTTTTATTTCTAGATAAATTATAAAATTGAATATGCATACTACGATTAATTTTGTAAGGTTTTTTTTTAAGGGGATCAAATGAGTTTTTTGTTGTTGTTTTACACATACCCTTCATAATGTACCACCTTACTGCTTGATCAATCTTTGTTAGGACTTTACCGGAGGATGTTAGGAGATTATTGTGAAATGACGGAGCTATTGTAATTTAATAACATAATAACCAGGATGATCTCTGAATGGTCTTACTTGGGGATGGGAATGGGGGAGGGTATTTTGCTAAACATGAGTCTTGATTTAGTGGATTTTATTCCACCTTGGAACAAATAAAAACAAAAATGATCGGAACAATTCCAAGAATGACTCCAGGTTATTAAGTCTTAAAAATATCAGTGATGTTGGAGGAGCAGCTCAAGAGGAAAGGGATTACGATCAATAATAGTAATAGAAAATGAAAAATGCACTAAAAGCCTTAAGAGGCCAGACTGAGATAGCCATGTTCTGCCCAAGTCTGAATCACTATGTCTAGTAAGTGTGAAGAACAACTTACATTACATTACTTAACCTCTAGTCATGAGCGAACGTGCTCAGATAAGGTGTTATTCACCATGCTCGGGTGCTAACCGAGTGTCTTCATCGTGCTCAAATAATATGCTCGAGTCATCGCGCCTGCATGTCTCGTAGCTGTTAGACAGCCGCAACGCATGCAGGTATTGCCTGACAAACAGTCAATCCCCGAGAGCTGATCATTAGTTTTCACCATAACATTCTTGGGAAAAGAAAAACTTTGCTCACTTTCTATTATTATCTTTATTTATTATTTTTATTCTGAGGTTTCAATTTTTTTCGTTTACATCGTTTACCAAAAGGGTGAAATAATTTTATATTTCGATCCTTCGAACTTATATGGGCTTATATGGGCTCAGCAATACTGTTTTTTGTTTTTCCCATCTATTTATTTTTAACTGTGAAAGGGATGGTGATTAAAACTTTCATGTTTTTAGGTTATTTTTATACTTTTAAAAACATTTTTTTACGTTACGTTTTATTACTCTGGGGGACTTGTTTGCTTGTTTTAAACACTGCAATGCCACAGTATTGCAGTATATAGGGAAAACGGCTTCAGACTGTATGAAGCCCACTGCCATGTCACGGCGAACCTCTCAGTGGGTCCTAACTTTTATTGCCTTAAAGTAGCGGCATGATGCGTTAACTACCGTCGCAGCAACAATGCACCAGCAGGACGGGCGGCTTACTGCCTCACAGCACCAATGCTGCAAGACTGAGTCCCCATGACTCCTATCTGGAGACATACTTGCCACCTCTTCTGATTAGAGTAGAATATGGCTTCATGATCCAGCATCCATGTTGTTGAGCCCTGCAAACCTCCTCGTACCTTTCAGGATCTCCAGCACTTCTTATGAATATTAGGATGGGCATGACTTCATGAGTCCGCCTCACTACAATGGTGACATCGTGCAAACCTTTCGAATCAGAAGAGGTCCTGGGGATATTGGTAAGTAGGAGGTTACTTGCACAGCTGTGGCTTGCCAAATCGTTTCCATTATATATATGTAGATAATATGATTTACCTCCATATTACCAAGCTGCATAACCTTGATTTAATAATAACACTTTTCATGGTTCTCTACCATACTTTTTTATTATTTTGCTTTAAGTGGAGACATAAAATTACAGCGAAGACATAATAGCTGCACTAATTACAATGCCCTGAGTAATAATATGCTTTTGAATCTCAGATTGATCACTCGAAGGTTGAAAGGAACGTGTGATTCAGTGAATAGTGGTCAGACCTATAATTAGCTGTCACTTGTGACAGAAGAAATCTGAAGGTAATATCAAAATGCCATTTTAAAGGCAACATAGATAGGATCAAAATTCTATTACAAGTATATCAGTATGTGGTGATAAATCTATGAATACAATGAAGCTTTGTGAGAGATTGATTTTGAGATTTTCGGAATCTTCTAAGTTTTTTCAAAACACATTTCCAAAAGTTTTCAATGTTGCAAGTCAAAATTAGATGGATAAATTAAATTAATATTATTTTAAATCCATGAGGACTTGCCGAGACTTTGCATGTTGGAGGTGGAAGGAAAGATGAGTGTCCAACACATCTGCACTTGAGAATGGGAGAACACCGAAACACTCACCTTTCCTTCCATCGTCAAATTGCAGTCACAGCACTTCCTCATGGATTTTAAACAATACTAATCCAAACCTGATAATTATGTTGCTAACGAACTTGATGTGATTGAATGGAAATGAAGAATTAGACAATACTTTCGGTTTCAAACATTTTTATTAAGTTTTATAAAATACAAGGTGGAAAAGGAACAAGGGGTGAAAATAACAAGGGGGAAGGGATATACAGTCATGGCCAAAAGTTTTGAGAATGACACAAATATTATATTTTCCATGATCTGCTGCCTCTGGTTTTTATGTGTGTGTTTGACAGATGTTTTTATCACAGACAGAAATATAATTGAAACATATGAGTAACAAAAGCTTATATTGACAGTTAGAATAAGTTAATGCAGCAAGTCAATATTTGCAGTGTTGACCCTTCTTCTTCAGGACCTCTGCAATTCTCCCTGCATGCTCTCAATCAACTTCTGGACCAAATCCTGACTGATAGCAGTCCATTCTTGCACAATCAATGCTTTCATTTTGTCAGAATTTTTAGGTTTTTGTTTGTCCACCCGTCTCTTGATGATTGACCACAAGTTCTCAATGGGATTAAGATTGGGGAGTTTCCAGGCCATGACCCAAAATCTCTATGTTTTGTTCCCTGAGCCATTTAGTTATCACCTTTGCTTTATGGCAAGGTGCTCCATCATGCTGGAAAAGGCATTGTTGATCGCCAAACTGCTCTTGGAGGGTTGGGAGAAGTTGCTCTTGGAGGACATTCTGGTACCATTCTTTATTCAAGGCTGTGTTTTTAGGCAAGACTGTGAGAGAGCCAATTCTCTTGGCTGAGAAGCAACCCCACAAATGAATGGTTTCAGGATGCTTAACAGTTGGCATGAGACAAGACTGGTGGTAGCGCTCACCTTGTCTTCTCCGAATGAGGCGTTTTCCTGATGTCCCAAACAATCAAAAAGGGGATTCATCAGAGAAAATAACTTTACCCCAGTCCTCAGCAGTCCACTGCCTGTACCTTTTGCAGAATATCAGTCTGTCCATGATGTTTTTCTGGAGAGAAGTGGCTTCTTTGCTGCCCTCCTTGAGACCAGGCCTTGCTCCAAGAGTCTCCGCCTCACAGTGCGTGCAGATGCACTCACACCTGCCTGCTGCCATTCCTGAGCAAGCTCTGCACTGCTGGTAGCCCAATCCCGCAGTTGAAACACTTTTAAGAGACGTTCCTGGCGCTTGCTGGTCTTTCTTGGGTGCCCTGGAGCCTTTTTGGCAACAATGGAACCTCTCTCCTTGAAGTTCTTAATGATGGAATAGATTGTTGACTGAGGTGCAATCTTTCTAGCTGCGATACTCTTCCCTGTTAGGCCATTTTTGTGCATTGCAATGATGACTGCATGTGTTTCTTTAGAGATAACCATGGTTAACAGAAGAGAAACAATGATGCCAAGTCACCAGCCTCCTTTTAAAGTGTCCAGTGGTGTCATTATTACTTAATCATGACAGATTGATCTCCAGCCATGTCCTCATCAACACCCACACCTGTGTTAATGGAGCAATCACTGAAAAGAGGTTAGCTGGTCCTTTTAAGGTAGGGCTGCAATGATGTTGAAATGTGTTTTGGGGGATAAAGTTCATTTTCTAGCCAAATATTGACTTTGCAAGTAATTGCTGTTAAGCTGATCACTCTTTATAACATTCTGGAGTATATGCAAATTGCCATTAGAAAAAGTGAAGCAGTAGACTTTGTAAAAATTAATATTTGTGTCATTCTCAAAACTTTTCGCCATGACTGTAGAGGAGGGAAAGTGGGGATATAAAAACTAGAGAACTTACAGTTTACTTTGAACCATATTACATAAGTGACTAAACAGTAGTATATTGGATCAATACACATACAATATTCATGACATTGAGGTATATGTAACATTTTCAAATCAACCCCAGATTTTAACTATTAATCACAGAATTTTGTATTCCAGGCCTTCCACTTCTTAAGCCTGGGTCTCACATAGCGATACACCAGCGATCCCGACAACGATATGCACTTGTCAGGATCGCTGGTGTATCGCTACATGATCGCTGCTGAGCTGCCAAACATGCAGCTCAGGCAGCGATCTGGGACAGCGACACTGCGGGTAACATCGCTTAGTTATCCGCAGTGTACGTTGGATACCAGCGCCCTGATGCAGGGAGCTGGTAACCAAGGTACACATCGGGTTTCCAGGCGCTGCGCTGTGCCTGGAAACCCGCTGTGTACCTTGGTTACCAGCGGATCGCTGGTTCTCACCGTCCTGTCACAGCACGCTGCAATGCATGCCTGTCAGCGGAGAGGACCAGCGATCAAAAAATGTCACGGAGACATTCAGCGACGATCAGCGATACCCGGCAGGGGGGCTGATCGTCGCTGAATGTCACACACAGCGATATCGCTGGTGAGCTCGCTGCTGCGTCACAAAACTAGTGACTTAGCAGCGATCTCGCTAGCGAGATCGCTGTGTGAGACGGGGGCTTTAGAGTATCTTCTAATTCCGTCGTTAACTAATGCAAATCTTTGCTCAAAAGAACTATGAAGTTTAATCTTGTCTAGAATATCCTCAAATGATGGAGGGTCAGAATTTTTCCAACAGAAAGCAATTGCATTTTTAACTACTAGAAAGATATGAATAATGACTAGTTTAACTGAAGGATCGACTAACTCCATGTCCAAAGAAAGCAGGGCCCTTTGTGGTGTAATTTGAAAATTCTGTGAAAACAGATTGATATGGATCATTACTTGAGACCATAACTTTTTTACCTTCGGACAACTCCAAAACACATGAAACAAGTTCCCTTGCTGGCCACATTTCCTCCAGCAAAGGGAAGAATTTTCCAGATTTATATGTGATAGTCTAGTAGGGGTATAATACCACTTAGTCAGAATCTTAAAAAAAGACTCTTGAAGGGCCATTGAGATGCTAGATTTGTACGTTGATCTGATAGCGCTGTCCCATTGTTCAATTCCAATTACCATGTTTAGGTCAGATTGAATTAGACAATACTTTCAATATAATCAGAAGAAAGTGTTTTGTGTGTGATTTTTCATTAATTGGCTACATAGATGAAGAGGATTAAGACATCCTGAATAACACACTACTATGCTAAGTGTGGAGGTTGCTCACTTTTTCATTTGGATACATGCAGTACACAACCAATATTTACCAATTTTTACCAGAAACTCCTGCAGCTCCTTTAATGTTAACGTAAGAGTTGTGCCAGCCTCCCATACCAATTTTGTTTTGTCTTTTTATCAATTTTTGAAATTTTTGAGGGATGTCCTGTTCTAGGTAATGTCCCTCTTTGTGCCAAATTTAAGCCTCTTCTTTGTGACCATCTTCACAATATTCCATGGTATATCTAATGCCTTGGAAAAAATATTGTACCCTTCTCCTGACTGATAACTTTCAACAGCTTGATCCCTTTGCTATTCTGTAAGCTGTTTATGGACCATGACTTTTGCTGTAAAATGCAAATGAAAAAATGACAGGAAAATCTTATTAGAAAAGTTAACCTGTAATTAGTCATGTGGATCAATTGGACGCCATGCGAGTTTGTTTTTGTCATAATTCCACAAATAGTGACGGTAGTTAACTATCTATTTCGTTAGCGTCCTAGTTCGGGCACCTCTCCCTCTTCATTGAATTGTGAGATGCAACATTGACTACATATGTCACAGCAAGGCATTTAGGATCCAAGAGGACCCCACAAGACTACTAGCATACTAGTTTTTTTTTGTTCTTTTTCTTGGTCTGGAATTAGCTCAAGACATACCTTTATTTTAACAAACTAAATTGTGATGACCAGTTCCCTTGAAAGACTAAAGATTATTTGTTTAACAGCAAGATAATGCTAATCTGGAACCTATGAGCATGTGTTAGCAGAACTCCAATGAGCAAGGGCATCAGCAATGATCTCACAGGAGAGATTGTTACTACCCATCAATATGGGAAGGGCTATAAGGTCTTTTCCAATTTGATGCCTATCATTCTACAGTGAGAACTCTTCCAGCCATATTCCCCAAAATTACAGATTATCATATACATATATTATATTATTTCTAAACACTGTTTTTTGGTGATTACTTTGTATCTCCGTTCATACTGCACCCACACACACAAATGATACAACATTTGAAAGGTATACTTGCCCCCTTCAGCAAGAAAATAACCAAACAAACCACACTTCCACGATTTAATCACAAAATACAGTTTAAACATTACTTTTCATAAACTTCAGTAAGGAAAAATGACCTGCAGGTGGCACCACAGTACACCAAAGCACATTACCACAAAGCTGCTTTCAGACATCACAAAAAAATCCAAACATTTGCCTTGGGGGCTTTTCAGCTTGTGGAACTGCTTGCCCAGCCTATTTTAGCCAAATTGGAGGATTGCACACATCACTGCAGGTGAGGTACTGTTACACTCGGTCCCCGTGCTGGCTCTGCTCTCCGTTCTGGTCACTTACCTTCTGCTCCCTCTGCTTCCCAGCATCCTGCTTCCTCTCCCAGTTCCTGGCACGCTGCCAGCAGGCCTCCAGAAAGAATACTTAGGACGCGAGGCCGTCTCCACCCTCTCTCTTAAAGGGGCAGCGTGCATTTTTTGAAAATGTCAATCAACCAATGGCAACGCACTGATTACTATATCTGGCCACTCCACCATAGGGGGAGTGCCAGAGCAACATGTTTCTATCATTGCTACATCCGGTTCTGACTCTGATCTGTCTGCGCTGTGTTAGCAGTATCTGTGCTTCGCTCATTCTATTTGTCTCCACAGATCATTGGGATCCTGTATCCAGCTATCTCTGACAATCTCAGCTATCACTGGCGCAATTGTCATCCTGTTCCTCCATCAGTCATCCGTGTCCGTGGACTGTGACAAGGTCACTGGAGCCAGCCTGAACCAGGACCTTCCTCATCTATGTTTAACCCTCCACAGTTTCTGCTATCTTATCTGCTACCCCTTTTGGTCCCTCTGGGACAGCTGCCACGTGTCCGGGGTCTAACTGGAGGTAGGATCTGTGTCCTCCGGGTATTCCATTCTGGTCCTGTTCGAGGGGCCTTACTACGGGTACCCGGGGCTCACTAGTCACGCCCCCTTCGGAGCCCCCCGGACCGCGGTCTCGAGGTTCCACTTCAAAAAAAGACGAATGTGAACTTCACCATCTCTGCTTCCGCTTCCATTCGTTACAGGTACATATGCAAACACATTTGTAAACATGCTCTGCCTATTGAATTGCACACTTGCTCCGTTCATACTCCACCCACACAAACAAATGATACACCATTTGAAAGGTCAAATGACCTGCAAGTGGCAGCACACTACCCCAAAGCACACTAACACAAAGCTGCTTACAGACATCACAAACAAATCCAAACATTTGCCTTGGGGTCTTTCCAGCTTGCCCAAGTGCTTCCCCAGCGTATTTTAGGCACATTGGACGATTGCACACTTAACTGCAGGTGAGTCACATATGCAAACACATTTGTAAACATGCACTGATTTTTCGCTGATTACTTCGCCCCACACACACACAAATGATACACCATTTGAAAGGTAAACTTTCCCCCTTCAGCAAGAAAAGAGCCAAACAAACCACACATTCACGATTTTATCATTAAATACAGTTTAAACATTTATTTTCATAAACCTACAGAAAGACACAATGACCTGCAGGTGGCACCTCAACCGGAAGACATTTTTTGGCCTCTAGTTATCAAACCAATTTGTTGTATTAACAAGCTACATTTATAAATATCTGTCTGTGTTCATCATCTCATGAAATACATTTACATTTGACAAGCTTACTTTTTCTGTAATTGCCTACCCCTGACGACCAATGTGCGAAAATTTCGCATGGGCCAAGCTATATATATATATATGTATATATATATATATATATATATACACATGCTGCCAACAACATGATGATGCTGTATGGGGACCGAATGATAGTGTTAGTAATTGTTCTATTCCCATCAGGTTTTGTTGACCCATGAAAGTGCCACCAAAGGGAAATGTAAGCATCATAAATTGACTATTCAAGTCAGTAGCTTGTGTAATATTTTTGCTGTGGTTTTGTGCTGGTGGGACGATGTGGTCTGGAATCATAGGGACTCAGTCTTGCAGCATGGGCGCTGTGGGGCACCAGGCCATCTGCCCTGCCGGTGCATTGCAGCTGTGGCAGTGGTCGGCATGCGGCTCCGCTCCGTTAGGGCAGTAGGACCTACTACGAGGTTTGCAGTGACGTGGCAGTGGGCTTCATACAGTCTGATCAGAATGTTAAACTAAGAACTTCATGGTCAGTTATATATATTTTTGCCGAGAGGCATTAGATCATTGCATGATTTTTGGAGTTGCTGTCCTCTCTTTTTTCAGCATATTGCATGTTCTGCCCTTTTTTTTTCTGTGGATGTGCACGCCTCCCATTTGGCACAGGTGAATTTAGTTAGCAGGAGACTGCAAAGTAAAGGGTTTAGCCCATTTCTGCTCTCACTGAAGAGCTGGAGGAAGGTGAGTTTCAGTGCTCCTTTTATTTGGTGTGGGTGCTGTGTGGTGGCCATTTTTGGTGTGGTTTTGTGCTGGTGGGGCGGTGTGATCTGGACTCATCTGGACTCAGTCTTGCAGCATGGGCACTGTGGGGTACCAAGTGGTCTGCCCTGCCAGTGCATTGCAGCTCTGGTGTTTGTCGGCTCTGCTCCGTTAGGTGCGGTAGGACCCACAACGAGGTTTGCTGTGACGTGGCAATGGGCTTCATACAGTCTGATCAGAATGTTAAACTAAGAACCTCAAGTTCAGTTATATATATTTTTTCTGAGAGGCATTAGATCATTGTATGATTTGTGGAGCTGCTGTTTTCTCTTGTTTTCATCTAATCATTACAATTCAACCCACGTGCAGATGACCAGTGAAATGCAAAATCCACACTTCTCATCCAACTTACAGCACAGGACTTCAACACAGTACACAAGGTCTCATCAGGGTGCTTTGTCTAACAATAAAGGACCAACTTACTATGAACAGATCGAGTGATCTGCCGACCCACTTTCTCAAACACATCGAGGCCAAGAATGGTTTAGATAGAGTAAGAATAAGAATAAAGCATCTTACCTTCCTGCAGCTGTACAGAGTTGTCTGTCTGTGTAAGCGCCAAGAAACCGTTTGCATCAAGCAGTCCTTTGAACTAGCGGGTCCCTGTTCGTTGCGCCAGGTTTTGTTATAGCTACTCTAATACATTAAGCATCAAGGCAGATCTCTATTACCTCCTAACATCATCTTATGTAGGTTATTAGTATTCATACGTGGTAAAACTATAATTGGCTCAGCTTATCTCTAAATATGTGCTTGCATTATCATATATACTTCTAATTGGCTAAGTTAACACTGTTGACATGAGCTTGTGGGTCTAGGTGTCGTACTAAACCTCCCCCCAAGTTTAGTTTCTCCAACTTTCCTATGTTTTCTCTAAAGGGTATGCCACACTGAACAATATCGCTAACGGGATCGCTAAAAAACGTCACTATTTAGCGATCCCGTTAGCGATGTTGTTCAGTGCGGCAGCTTCCAGCGACGAGCTTCCTGCTGTGATCTCGCTCGTCACTGGAATCGTTCCGGACCCTATTTTCTCGTCGGCGCTCCCGCTGGGTAAGTATATATCGCTAGTGTGGCACCTTTTCTTAGCGATTTAGCGGTACTTTTGTACCGCTAAAGTCGTTAAGAAGATCGCTAACGGCGATAGCGTCGTTAACTATATCGCTAAATGTGGCCGCACTTAGCGATATAGAAACAATCCCGCTAGCGATCGCATTAGTATGCGTCGTTATCGTGATCGCTAGCGGGATTGTTTAGTGTGGCAGTACCTTAAGTCCGTTAGACAAAGACATTCCTAAGATACACCTTATCACAAAACACACACACTGGCTCAAACTCCATCTTGGAAAGCAGTAGAGAATATATGTAGAATATCCACAATGTGAGAGTAGGATTTAAATGACTACAACCCCAACCCTACTACCCTACTTTCCACCGCCAGAGGGCAAGTGGGAAGAGAGAGGCAAAGTGCTAGATTTGGTGCATCTTATGGATGCGCCATTTTTAGGGCGGTTGAGGGCTGATGTTAGCAGCCTGGGGGGAATGTCTCTGACTCCTTCCCAGGCTATTAATTTCAACCGACAGCTGTCTGTTTAGCCTTTGCTGGTTTGAATTTATACAGGGATCCTGTGTCATTTTTTTTTTTCAAGTTCCCTTTAAATTCACCAGGAAAGGCTAAGCAAACAGCTGTGAGCGAGCTGTTATTAATAGCCTGTAAACCTTGTCCCACAATAGTAACATCAGCCCTCAGTCATGGGCTTTCCTTCTGTTGGTTTATGAAAATTGTGCGGGAGCCCACGCAGTATTTTTTTATTTAATTCATTATTTTACACAGGAGTTACGCAGCTCCTGCTGAATACAACTCCTATCACTGTCTCCTAGTCGCACTGATCTCAAGGAAACCAATCGAGAATGATGAGAGCGGCATTCAGCCGCCGACACCTGGTATAAGTTCAAACTGAACTGCTTTTCCCAGACACTGGTGCGTGTCACACGGACACATGGACGGCACAAGGAAGACACATAGATATGAAACAAGGACACACGGACCATGGATGTCGCACAGATGTCACATACGAACATACAGATGGAACACGGAGATGGATGATGGATCTCACGGTGGTGCTTTTTCCTGTATAGGAATCACCAGGACATGTCAGTCTAGAGGAGTGGGCTAGGATGAATGCAACAGGGACTGCCTTGGATTATTTTCAGAGTAAGACATACACAGCTAAAAGTTTTCTAAAGTAGTCACCCTCTAAATGACAAATTACATAGAATGTAGGATCCATATTAAATACTTTCATTCCTTTGTTAATCTACTGTCACATTTATGAAGTAAGAAGACAGCTGCTTACCATTTTCAGCAGGAATGGAAAAACGAAAGAAGAATTGCTGTTGACAATTTTATTTTTCCTTTATGATATCCAAGGGTAAACATTAGATCAAAATGATTTTTTTGCAAATTTATTTACTCCCTAAGAAATAAAACCATTTAAGATTTGATGTCAGGCTCCTTCTGTATGGAAACACATGGAAATGTCCTCATTACAGTGCTATAATAGCAGCATAAAGAGAACTATCTTAATAGTCTCATCAATCTGTCCTACTCGGAAATGATAGTGTATTTCGCTCATACAGTATTAAACATTATGGAGACAAGACTTTATGCAGATTAGAAAACTTTTTATTCGGTGTAATCATCTCACCTACATATTTATTTTTTAATTGCTTGCTGGAATTAAGGCTGATTTACAGTATGTCTTGATGGAAGGTAAAATTTTATACACTGATTCAAAAAGGATGGAGCAAAAGTAGAGGCCCGTAGTTAAAGTGGCCAAAGACCAATTACTGACAAAAAAAACAAACAAAATAAAAATGGCTTTGGTATACACCGCAACCAATCCAAGCACAGAGCATATTTTTCAAGGGCCAGATTGAAATTGTACTTACATACTGTGATGTAAGATAGCAATGTCGAAGCAAGAAAAAGCTGTTCGCGTGTTGGAATTTTCAAGAATGAGGTTTGTCGTTGACAATACAGTGAAAGTTTCAGAATAAATTTAGTAAATGTGCTCCCCATACAGCATAAACTGCATTTGAAGTTGGATGAAGCAATTTGAAACCACTGAGTGTTTAAGGCATGGGAAAAATCCATACAACCAAAAGACCTCGGCAGATTTTTAAAAAAGGACTGGAGCCATTTATGAGCATAGTTGTAGAAAGTCCACTTTGCTAAATATTATGGAAATAAAGGTGCTACAGACCATGGTAGAATGTTTCTTACAGAAATCTCTGTGTTAGGCTAAGGTCGCATGACAATATAAACAATCAGTCCGATTCTGATCCAGAAAAGTGGGACGATTTTTTTCTTACTTGTCATCCTTGTCTATGGGTGTGAGAATTTGACCCAAAATTTGTTGTCCAATTTGTCCAGAGTACGCTGATACCCCATATGTGAGATAAAACTACTGTTTGGGCACACGCCGCAGCTCGGAAAGGAATTAGTGACGTTTTGGAATGCAGACCTTGATGGAATGGTCTGAAGGGCGTCATGTTCCATATGCAGAGCCCCTGATGAGCCTAAACAGTAGAAACCCCCCCACAAGTGACCCCATTTTGGAAACTAGAGCCTTGAACTTATCTAGATGTGCCTAAACAGTGGCAACGCCCAACAAGTACCCCTTTTTGGAACTAATCTAATGTTTCCTGTTATGTAAATTTAAGTAAATTAGAAATGCATGGAGGTGTGGTACAGATTGAAGCATTCTTTCATACACAAGCCAGGTTTTTTGGGGGCAGGTGTGGCATTGATAAATGGTGAATAATGAACTAGGCACTCAACTTATGTTGAATTTTTTTGATTTTTCAATGCAGCCAAACAAGTGAAAACGTTTCAGCCACAGGCGGCCTTCCTCAGTTACTACACAAAACAAAAAAAATAACATAAATAACATAAATAATTGATTAAATGGTATATGCAAAATTATGTATATGCACCATTATAAAAACAGAAAAAATGAAAAAACTAAAATAAAGTATATAGAGTAATTGGTCAATCGATCTTAACCCCTCTCTGCCATCAGACGTACTATTCCGTCCATGTGACCCTGGACCTAATTCCCATGGACGGAATAGTACGTCATGCCCTTTAATGCGACATCGCGACTAAAGTCGCGGTGATCGCATTAAAATTCCGACGCCATCTTACCTCTAGGAAGATGACGTCGGCATCCCGGGCTGCGTCCTCCCCTCTCCGGCCTCCCGATCGCTGTGATTGGCTGTTCAATTCTGAACAGCCAATCGCAGCCTTTCTCACTGTTTCAGCCAATCAGATGGGCTGAAACAGTGAGATCCCAGGCTAGGATCGAGTACCGATGTACTCGATCCTAGGCCTGGGTCTAGCACTATGCAGACCCCCCTGGATTGGCGCGATCGCCGATCATATCGATCGCGCCAATCGCAGGGCACAGAAGCGGTATTACCGCGCTGTGCCCTGCCGGTTCCTGCTGGATCGGTGCTATAAAAGCACCGATCCTAGGCCGGAACATAGGAAAGGCCTAGCAGGGCCTGCAGGAGCTGATTGGCGCGATCGATGTTATCGTCGATCGCGCCAATCGCAAGGCACAGCCGCGGCTCAGGAGCGCTGTGCCTTGCTGCTGACATGCCGGATCGGTGCTGTAATAGCACCGATCCTGGCTGGATCGGTGCTGTAAAAGCACCGATCCGGCTGTGGAGGCTCAGGACAGGCCCTGTAGGGCCTGCAGGAGCTGATTGGCGCGATCGATGACATCGTCGATCGCGCCAATCACAGGGCACAGCAGCGGTCTGATCGCTGTGTGACCGCGCTGTGCCCTGCAGGTGACCTGGCTGCTGCCCTGGCTGTGACCTGCCTAGGATCGGAGCTGTGAGCTCCGATCCTGGGCAGGTTGCCAGGGTAACCAGGAGAGCTCTGATTGGTGGGATCTTGTTATGATGGATCCCACCAATCACAGGTCACAGAAGCGAATTGACCGCTCTGTGACCTGTCTCACCTGGCTCTGACCTGTGAGTGACCGTTCTGCAGGGGTCCTCACACTTGCTGAGGATTCCTGCAGAGCGGTCATACAACAGATCTCTCCTGTGCTGGGCCTTGTAGTGCTGAAGACAGAAGAAAAGAAGACAGAAGAAAAGAAGACAGAAGAAAGAAGAAAAGAAGATAGAAAAAAGAAGAGAGACTACAACCGTAAGTGTTGATCCCTCTCTTCCTCCCTTCCCATCCCCCTTCCCCCTCTTTTTACCCCCTCCACCCCCCCTTTGCGCCGCCTCCGTGCGCACACCCAGCCGCCGAGCGTTGATTGGTGACGCATTTCACCGATCAACACTCGTGCTCTCAGCCCCCTTTGCGCCACCTCCGTGCGCACACCCTGCAGCCGGCGAACTTTGATAAGTGACGCAGTTCACTTATCAGAGCTCGCGTCCGGCGGGTTTCCTTTTTTTCACCCCCCCTTTGCGCCGCCTCCGTGCGCACACCCAGCCGCCGAGCGTTGATTGGTGACGCATTTCACCGATCAACACTTGTGCTCTCAGCCCCCTTTGCGCCACCTCCGTGCGCACACCCTGCAGCCGGCGAACTTTGATAAGTGACACAGTTCACTTATCAGAGCTCGCGCCGGCTGTTTTCCATTTTTTTTTTTTCACCCGCCTTTGCGCCGCCTCCGTTTCCACATCTAGCAGCCGCCGAATTTTGATAAGTGACTCAGTTCACTTATCAGATCTCGTGCCGGCTGTTTTCCTGTTTTTTTTTCACCCCCTCCCTGCGCCACTCCCTTTGCGCCACATCTAGCAGCCGCCGAACTTTGACAAGTGACACAGTTCACTTATCAGAGCTCGCACCGGCTGTTTTCCTTTTCTTTTTTTTTTTTTCCTTTTTCTTTTTTCACCCGCCTTTGCGCCGCCTCCGTTTCCACATTTAGCAGCCGCCGAACTTTGACAAGTGACACAGTTCACTTATCAGAGCTCGCGCCGGCTGTTTTCCTTTTCTTTTTTTTTTCACCCCCTCCCTGCGCCACTCCCTTTGCGCCACATCTAGCAGCCGCCGAACTTTGACAAGTGACACAGTTCACTTATCAGAGCTCGCACCGGCTGTTTTCCTTTTCTTTTTTTTTTTTCCTTTTTCTTTTTTCACCCGCCTTTGCACCGCCTCCGTTTCCACATTTAGCAGCCGCCGAACTTTGACAAGTGACACAGTTCACTTATCAGAGCTCGCACCGGCTGTTTTCCTTTTCTTTTTTTTTTTTTCCTTTTTCTTTTTTCACCCGCCTTTGCGCCGCCTCCGTTTCCACATTTAGCAGCCGCCGAATTTTGATAAGTGACTCAGTTCACTTATCAGATCTCGTGCCGGCTGTTTTCCTGTTTTTTTTTTTTCACCCCCTCCCTGCGCCACTCCCTTTGCGCCACATCTAGCAGCCGCCGAACTTTGACAAGTGACACAGTTCACTTATCAGAGCTCGCACCGGCTGTTTTCCTTTTCTTTTTTTTTTTTCCTTTTTTTTCACCCGCCTTTGCGCCGCCTCCGTTTCCACATTTAGCAGCCGCCGAATTTTGATAAGTGACGCAGTTCACTTATCAGATCTCGTGCCGGCTGTTTTCCCTTTTTTTTTTTTCACCCCCTCCTTGCGCCACATCTAGCAGCCACCGAACTTTGATAAGTGACGCAGTTCACTTATCAGAGCTAGGGCCTGCTGTTTTAGACTTTTCTTTTCACAGGCATTTTTTTCTCCCCATTTTTTTTTTCTTTTAGATTTTTCTTTTCAGCATAGTTTACACCAAGCACTATCCTCCCCCCCACACATACACAGTTATCAATAAAGTACACCCAAGCACCACATTTACAAAAAAATGTCCCACCCGTCCCGTTCGTCCCAACAGCGCTATTCATTGGAGGAGGCATACGCTTTTCTTGCCTCCGACACTGATAGCGAGGGAGAGGATCCCACATTTCTTTATTTTTCAGATTCCTCTTCCTCCTCCTCTTCCTCTTCCCCCTCCTCATCTTCCTCCTCGGGTCCTGCGGAACCACCACGCAGACGCCCCAGGACAGAAGATGAGGCATCTGCCCCCATTCCAGAAGATGAAGCCGAAGCCGAACCAGCGCAACCCACTGCGGATCCCGTGTGGACCTCGCCCCCCGAAAATTACGAGCCACTGATTCCTGATTTTGTGGCAGAATCAGGAATCAGGTTTGACACCACTGGCCTCACAGAAATAGACTTTTTCAAAGTCTTTTTCTCTGAGGATTTTATTAACCACATGGTGGAGCAAACAAATTTGTACGCTCGTCAATTTTTGGAGCAAAACCCCCGTTCATCATATTCTAACTGGTCTCCTGTAGACGCAGTTGAATTGATGCAGTTTTGGGGCCTGGTCCTTCACACGGGGATCTTGAAGAAGCCAGAACTTCGGCAATATTGGAGTGTTGATATTTTATATAACGCTCCAGTTTCCGAATGGTCATGGCCCGGACGCGTTTTGAGGCCATCCAGAAATTCTTGCATTATAACGATAATGCACAGTGTCCCGCACGAGATGACCCCAACTTTGACCGTCTGTTCAAAGTTCGGCCGGTCATCGAACACTTCAACAAAAAGTTTGCTGAAGTGTACGTGCCCAAAAGGGACATTTGCGTGGATGAGTCCTTGGTTCATTTTAAGGGACGGCTCGGATTCCGTCAGTACCTGCCCAACAAGAGGGCAAGGTACGGAATCAAACTCTACAAACTGTGTGAGAGTACCTCAGGGTACACTCACCGTTTTAGAGTTTACGAAGGAAAGGACACCAGGATTGAACCCCCTGAGTGTCCTCCTGTCCTGGGAGTGAGTGGGAAAATTGTGTGGGATTTGGTTCACCCACTGCTGGATAAAGGTTATCACCTCTACACCGATAACTTTTATACCAGCATCCCACTCCACAAATCCCTCTTTGCGCGTGGTACCGCAGCCTGCGGTACCGTCCGCAAAAATCAGAAGGGCCTCCCGAAGACGCTGCTTGGGCAGATGCTCAGAAAGGGTGAGAGCAGAGCCCAATGTAGCGACCACCTTCTGGTGGTCAAGTACAAGGACAAGAGGGATGTCCTTCTCTTGACCACCATACACGGTGATGGCAGCGCCCTCAGCACTGTACGGGGTACCTCTACACAGGTCCGCAAACCGGACTGTGTACTTGGGTACAACAAATACATGGGGGGTGTTGATCTCTCTGATCAACTCCTCCAACCATACAGTGCTTTGAGAAAGGCCAAGGTGTGGTACAAGAAGCTGTCCGTGCACATCGTCCAAATGGCAATGCTCAACGCTTTCCTGCTGTCACGATGTGCACGCCATACCAATACGTCGTACCTTCAGTTCCAGGAGGTAGTGATCAAGGCCCTGATGTTTGGCGCTCAGGAAGGAGAGGGCCCCAGTACTTCCGGAACTGAAGGTGCTCGTATTGTACCAGGCCAGCATTTCCCGGGGAGGTCCCGCAAACTGCAAAAAAAGGTAAGTCGCAAAAAAGGTGCCGAGTGTGTTACAAAAGGGGAATACGCAAGGACACCATTTATCAGTGCGACACCTGCCCCGAAAAACCTGGCCTGTGTATGAAGGATTGCTTCAAATTGTACCACACCTCCATGCACTACTAATTTACTTTACAGGAAAGATTAGTTCCAGAAGGGGGGCACATCTAGAGAAGCTTCTTGGGGGTCTAATTTCTAAAATTATGTCACTTGTGTTTTTTTTTTCCTGTTTAGGCACATCAGGGGCTCTGCAAATGGAACATGACGCCCGCAGACCATTCCATCAAAGTCTGCATTCCAAAACGTCACTACTTCCCTTCCGAGTCCCGACGTGTGCCTAAACAGTTTTTTCCCACATGTGGGGTACCAGCGTTCTCAGGACAAATTGGACAACAACTTTTGGGGTCCAATTTCTCCTGTTACCCTTGGGAAAATAAAAAATTGGGGACTAAAAAAATCACTTTTGTGGAAAAAAAAATATTTTTTTTTTCACACAGGGCATTATAAACTTTAGTGAAACACTTGGGGGTTCAAAGTACTCACCACACACCTAGATAAGTTCCTTAGGGGGTCTAGTTTCCAAAATGGGGTCACTTGTGGGGGGTTTCCACTGTTTAGGCACATCAGGGGCTCTGCTAACGGAACATGACGCCCGCAGACCATTCCATCAAAGTCTGCATTCCAAAACGTCACTACTTCCCTTCGAGCCCTGCCGTGCACCCAAACAGTGGTTCCCCCAACATATGGGGTATCGAGCGTACTCAGGACAAATTGGACAACAACTTTTGGGGTCCAATTTCTCCTGTTACCCTTGGGAAAATAAAAAATTGGGGACTAAAAAAATCACTTTTGTGGAAAAAAAAATATATTTTTTTTTCACGCCAGGGCATTATAAACTTTAGTGAAACACTTGGGGGTTCAAAGTACTCACCACACACCTAGATAAGTTCCTTAGGGGGTCTAGTTTCCAAAATGGGGTCACTTGTGGGGGGTTTCCACTGTTTAGGCACATCAGGGGCTCTGCTAACGGAACATGACGCCCGCAGACCATTCCATCAAAGTCTGCATTCCAAAACGTCACTACTTCCCTTCCGAGCCCTGCCGTGCACCCAAACAGTGGTTCCCCCCAACATATGGGGTATCAGCGTACTCAGGACAAATTGGACAACAACTTTTGGGGTCCAATTTCTCCTGTTACCCTTGGGAAAATAAAAAATTGGGGACTAAAAAAATCACTTTTGTGGGAAAAAAAAATATTTTTTTTTCACGCCAGGGCATTATAAACTTTAGTGAAACACTTGGGGGTTCAAAGTGCTCACCACACACCTAGATAAGTTCCTTAGGGGTCTAGTTTCCAAAATGGGGTCACATGTGGGGGGTTCCACTGTTTAGGCACATCAGGGGCTCTCCAAACGCGACATGGCGTTCGTTCCCAATTCCAGCCAATTTGGTTGGGAAAAGTCAAACGGCGCTCCTTCCCTTTCGAGCCCTGCCGTGCGCCCAAACAGTGGTTCCCCCCCACATATGGGGTATCAGCGTACTCAGGACAAGTTGGACAACAACTTTTGTGGTGCAATTTCTCCTCTTACCCTTGGGAAAATAAAAAATTGGGGACTAAAACATCATGCTTGTGGAAAAAATATGATTTTTTTTCTTCCGGCTCTACATTACAAACTTGCGTGAAGCACTTGGGGGTTCAAAGTGCTCACCACACACCTAGATAAGTTCCTTAGGGGGTCTAGTTTCCAAAATGGGGTCACATGTGGGGGGTTTCCACTGTTTAGGCACATCAGGGGCCCTCCAAACGCGACATGGCGTTCGTTCCCAATTCCAGCCAATTTTGGTTTGGAAAAGTCAAACCGCGCTCCTTCCCTTTCGAGCCCTGCCGTGCGCCCAAACAGTGGTTCCCCCCCACATATGGGGTATCAGCGTACTCAGGACAAGTTGGACAACAACTTTTGTGGTCCAATTTCTCCTCTTACCCTTGGGAAAATAAAAAATTGGGGACTAAAACATCATGCTTGTGGAAAAAATATGATTTTTTTTCTTCATGGCTCTACATTACAAACTTGCGTGAAGCACTTGGGGGTTCAAAGTGCTCACCACACATCTAGATAAGTTCCTTAGGGGGTCTAGTTTCCAAAATGTGGTCACATGTGGGGGTTTCCACTGTTTAGGCACATCAGGGGCCCTCCAAACGCGACATGGCGTTCGTTCACAATTCCAGCCAATTTTGGTTTGGAAAAGTCAAACGGCGCTCCTTCCCTTTCGAGCCCTTCCGTGCGCCCAAACAGTGGTTCCCCCCCACATATGGGGTATCAGCGTACTCAGGACAAGTTGGACAACAACTTTTGTGGTCCAATTTCTCCTCTTAACCTTGCGAAAATAAAAAATTGGGGACTAAAACATCATGCTTGTTGAAAAAATATGATTTTATTTTTTCACGACTCTACATTATAAACTTGCGTGAAGCACTTGGGGGTTCAAAGTGCTCACCACACATCTAGATAAGTTCCTTAGGGGGTCTAGTTTCCAAAATGGGGTCACATGTGGGGGGTTTCCACTGTTTAGGCATATCAGGGCCTCTCCAAACGCGACATGGCGTCCGTTCTCAATTCCAGCCAATTTTGGTTTGGAAAAGTCAAACTGGCTCCTTCCATTCCGAGCCCTGCCGTGCGCCCAAACAGTGGTTTTCCCTCACATATGGGGTATCGGCATACTCAGGAGAAATTGCACAACAACTTTATCGGTCCATTTTCTCCTTTTTCCCTTGTGAATATAAAAAAAATGTTTGTAAAAGATCATTTTTGTGACTAAAAAGTAAAATGTTCATTTTTTCCTTCCACGTTGCTTCAGCTCCTGTGAAGCACCTGAAGGGTTAATAAACTTTTTGAATGTGGTTTTGAGTACCTTGAGGGGTGTAGTTTTTACAATGGTGTCACTTTTGGGTATTTTCTGCCATATAGACCCCTCAAAGTGACTTCAAATATGAGGTGGTCCCTAAAAAAAATGGCTTTGTACATTTTGATGTAAAAATGAGAAATCGCTGGTCAATTTTAACCCTTATAACTTCGTAACAAAAAAAAATTTTGGTTCCAAAATTGTGCTGATGTAAAGTAGACATGTGGGAAATGTTATTTGTTAACTATTTTCTGTGACATATTTCTCTGTTTTAAGGGAATAAAATTTCAAAGTTTGAAAATTGCTAAATTTTCCAAATTTTCACCATATTTGCGTTTTTTTTCATAAATAAACGCAAGTTATATGGAAGAAATTTTACCACTAACATAAAGTACAATATGTCACGAGAAAACAATCTCAGAATCGCGAAGATCCGTTGAAGCGTTCCAGAGTTATAACCTCATAAAGAGACAGTGGTCAGAATTGTAAAAATTGGCCCGGTCATTAACGTGCAAACCACCCTTGGGGGTGAAGGGGTTAAGTTACATATATAAACTGTAGAGAGAGCAAGTAAACATTGCTCATAACAGATCTAAATGAATTCAAACAGCTGACCCTATAAAACAAGTCAGTTCCTTGGAATCAATAGGTATATTCTAGTGAACTAGTATTTGAAGGGCCTAGAAGTGACCTACCAGGCTGTAAGGAAGGAAGTGGGTACGTAGTGAATGTTGGTGGATTATATAGACACGTATCTGCATAGAATAATGTAAGACATATTGAATTATTAACCTTAAAATTCTATGGTGGATTTGATAGTGTTATATTAGTAGTTACCGCCTACCAGCAGTATATGCACACAAGAATGGATTCCAAACTGGTGTAACCGGCATGTTAGGAAGACCTGGAACAATAAAATATAAGAGGAATGTCTTATAGTTTTGATCAGAGGATACTCCTATATTCTAGTGTGGTTAGGCCTGGGACTTACCCGGTGAGGTGGCGTGTCAAATGTGTCAGGCAGTGACGCGGTATCCGACGCTTGTCAGCTGTCTGATCGGGAAAAAGGCAATGCTTAACTGCCCAGAGGGCGTGATCTAGATACCGTGTGATCGGCCTATAGTGGCAGCAGGAGAGGGCGGAAGTGACCGGAAGTGCACGTAAGTGCATTCCATAATTCTCTGTTATGCGTTCCAACAGCAATGATGGTAGCGGTGTGCGGTCCAATTAATAAATATAGCCGATAAGATAGTGCAGATCAATTGGGCTACTATAAGAGAGGTGCTGGCAGTGAGTGAAATGATTGAAGGATCCAGACAGAGGGGTACAGTCAGGAAGGATCAATATAAGCGACTCTGTAAAAAATAAAATGAAGAGTGTTAGTGGCATACAATATAGTGGCAATACAAGTTTACATAGACATGTTATATACTGGACATCTGTGCAGTGTAAGATATTCTCTATATAGAGTCCGAAATTTCAAGGATCAGAACATTAGATAATTCTATCATAGGACTACATATCCATATTAAATGAATGACAACAGGTCATAATCGCTTAAGATCGATTGACCAATTACTGTATATACTTTATTTTAGTTTTTTAATTTTTTCTTTTCTTGTAATGGGGCATATTCAACATTTTGCAGATACCATTTAATCAATTATTTATGTTATTTATGTTTTTTTTTTCTTTTCTGTAGTAACTGAGGAAGACCGCCTGTGGCCGAAATGTTTTCACTTGTTTGGCTGCATTGAAAAATCAAAAAAATTCAACATAAGTTTAGAGCCTAGTTTATTATTTTCTATTTGTATGATGTGGAAATATACTAAGGCACCTATTCTAGTAGTGCATACGGTATCACTTCGCATTGATAAATGGTGTCATTGCGTATTTTGTAACACACTCGGCACCTTTTTGCAACTTACTTTTTTTTTTTTTCAGCTTGCGGGACCTTCCCTGGGAAATGCTGGCCTGGTATGATTCCGGAAGTACTGGGGCCCGCTCCTTCCTGAGTGCCAAATATCAGGGCCTTAATCACTACCTCCTGGAACTGAAGGCACAACGTATCGCTGTGGTCTGCACATCGTGAAAGCAGGAAACCGTTGAGCATTGCCATCTGTACGATGTGCACGGCCAGCTTTTTGTACCACAGCTTGGCCTTTCTCAAAGCACTGTACGGCTGGAGAAGTTGATCAGAGAGATCAACGCCCCCCCCATGTTTTTGTTGTACCCCAGTACACAGGTCGGTTTGCTGACCTGTACAGAGGTACAGTACAGACCAAAAGTTTGGACACACCTCATTTAAAGATTTTTCTGTATTTCCATGACTATGAAAATTGTACATTCACACTGAAGGCATCAAAACTATGAATTAACACATGTGGAATTATATACTTAACAAAAAAGTGTGAAACAACTGAAATGATGTCTTATATTCTAGGTTCTTCAAAGTAGCCACCTTTTGCTTTGATGACTGTTGCACAGCTTCTGAATCCACACCTTTGCAGTAGAAAACTTCACAGAGCAGGCTGCATGGGATAACAAGCTTTTACTTGTAACAACATGAGGTAAAGGAAAAATGCACAGTCATTTCAGCACTGCATCAGGAAACAGGAACAAAACGAAAGTGAAAGTACAGGTGAGACTATTTCTTATACAATACATTAAGCAAGGAAACGTTACACAACATCGCCATCTACTGTCAGGTCAGCATAAAGGCCTCCTTTTACTTATTATAAGTCCTAATCTGTTGCATATGCCAACCCTGTTAGGGGCCTGCGGAACGCACCTAATAGATATTAAGGAGAGGTGCGTTTGCAGCCCGGGGTCCACTGTGCAGGCAGAGCCTGCTGCTAGTAAGATGGCGTAAATAGGCAGTATGAGCAAACTCTGTTATCCCGCAGAGTCGCAGATGTAAACGCCGTAGCACTATATGGCAATATAAGCGGACTCTGTTAAATCTCAGAGCTGCTGTAACAAAGACTGTGTCCTATTAGACTCACAGGGAACACAGATGACTGCTAAGTGGATTGCAGTCTGTGGTCATGCAATCAGAACCCAAGCAAAAATCTCCTCACCGGAGTAGCTGGTATTCTAATGGCGTTTTCAGCCGAGCCCTGAACACATGCATACAATCTCCTCACCGGAGGTGCCGGTATTCTAGGGGCTTATTTCAGCCAGACCTAACCACATGTATACATGACCACACTTGCGCAAGCACGTAACAGATTTGATACTAGCACACGGCCGTGCGGTAAGGACAGCCTTTTATAGCAGCCACGAGAAAAAGACCTTCCAGGAAGGACCAATGGGAAGCTGCTTCAGAACATCAACAGCCACAGGACCTTCCTGAAGGACCAATAGGAGTGGCAGCTGTATCTGAGCATGTGACCCCTGATCTCCAATGGGAGATCTTGTCATGGGCATGCTCAGATGAAGCAACAAAGGACTTAGTCCCAAATCTGCCTGCTCCAACACTCCAACACTGGTTGCAGCAGCAAGTCTCTGCACAGTACTGGGCCAGGCAAGACACTGGGACCGGCGTCTCTGCTGAGCAGGAACCACTGCGGCCTGAGATGGATGGGGGACCGCAGCGGGAACAGCTTGAGATTTCCCCTGTGCAGGAGTGGGAACTTGAACCCTAACACACCCTTTCTCAACAATAAGGACTTATTCAATCAAACCTAATTTCTTCATTAGTCTCTGATGTTTTTCAGCATTCAACGCCTTCGTGAAAATGTCTGCTGTCATTTCTTCAGTAGGACAATACTCCAACTTCAATACTCCTTGATCCTGATGATCTCTCAAGATATGATATTTCACATCAATATGCTTGGTTCTTGGATTGACTCTTTCCATATGAGCAAGAACAAGACATCCTTGATTGTCCTCTTTTAGTTTTGTTGGTTCCAACTGTGGTTGTCCTAATTCTGTCAACAATTGCCTTAACCACAGTACTACTTGACTCGCATGTGCTGCTGCAACATATTCTGCTTCTGTTGAAGATAGTGTCACAATTGACTGTTTCTTACTTGTCCAACGTATTGGTCCACCTGAGAGAAAAAAAATATGTCCACTGGTAGATCTTCTGTCAGTTGGATCTCCAGCCCAATCTGCATCAACATATCCTGTTAAAATGCAATTATCACTAGAGTTGAGCATTCCGATACCGCAAGTATCGGGTATCGGCCGATATTCGCTGTATCGGAATTCCGATACTTAGTTCAGATATTTTCCATATATCGTATACCGGAATCGGAAGTTCCCATAATTCTTTGAGAGGCAATGTGATTTTAGTCAGCCAATGAGGAATCCTAAGAAGTGTGGGCACATCCTGTACTGCTGCGGTCATGTTAACTAATGGCATGGCTGTGATTGGATGCTGAAATGATGTCAGAATGGACTATAAAAGGCACCGCCGCCATTTTAGCGTCACTGTGCTGTGAATTCAGTAAGGGACAGAACGCTGCTCTGCTGACTCTGAGGGACAGTTAGAGATTGCGATTTTGTGTACTGTGCTCTAGGCAGGCTAGTTTACCAACCACTGTGTAAAGCTTCCTTTTGCCAGTGTTGTTTTAACAGCTCTGTGCAAGGTGTGTGTGAGTGCAGGTGACGCTGCAGTTTGCTCTTTTTCCAACGCTGTTTGTAGGCATCTGCACGTGTCACTCACAGACTCTTTTTTTTTTCTTTAGTGTAATTCTTGCTGCTCATTCAATTGAAATTATAGTGTGACGCGCTTCCATCCGTATCCAATACATTGGTTGCAAACACTATAGAATTACAGAAAGGAGCCTTTCAGAGATAGTGAACAGTTGTGTTCAGTGTTCACTCTAGTCTGTGAGGTTTTTGTTTTTTTGAGTGCAGATCACGCTCCAGTTAGTTCTTCAACCACTGCTGGTTGTAGTCTGCTGAACGTGTGTCACTGCCTCATCCTTGTCATTTTTCTCTAATTGGTGCTGCTCCATTCCATTTCAAATAACTCAAATCTATTAGTGTGACGCGCTTCCATCCGTATCCAATACATTGGTTGCAAACACTATAGAATTACAGAAAGGAGCCTTTCAGAGATAGTGAATAGTTGTGTTCAGTGTTCACTCTAGTCTGTGAGGTTTTTTTTTTTTTTGAGTGCAGATCACGCTCCAGTTAGTTCTTCAACCACTGCTGGTTGTAGTCTGCTGAACGTGTGTCACTGCCTCATCCTTGTCATTTTTCTCTAATTGGTGCTGCTCCATTCCATTTCAAATAACTCAAATCTATTAGTGTGACGCGCTTCCATCCGTATCCAATACATTGGTTGCAAACACTATAGAATTACAGAAAGGAGCCTTTCAGAGATAGTGAACAGTTGTGTTCAGTGTTCACTCTAGTCTGTGAGGTTTTTTTTTTTTTGAGTGCAGATCACGCTCCAGTTAGTTCTTCAACCACTGCTGGTTGTAGTCTGCTGAACGTGTGTCACTGCCTCATCCTTGTCATTTTTCTCTAATTGGTGCTGCTCCATTCCATTTCAAATAACTCAAATCTATTAGTGTGACGCGCTTCCATCCGTATCCAATACATTGGTTGCAAACACTATAGAATTATGGAAAGGAGCCTTTCAGAGATAGTGAACAGTTGTGTTCAGTGTTCACTCTAGTCTGTGAGGTTTTTTTTTTTTTTTTGAGTGCAGATCACGCTCCAGTTAGTTCTTCAACCACTGCTGGTTGTAGTCTGCTGAACGTGTGTCACTGCCTCATCCTTGTAATTTTTCTCTAATTGGTGCTGCTCCATTCCATTTCAAATAACTCAAATCTATTAGTGTGACGCGCTTCCATCCGTATCCAATACATTGGTTGCAAACACTATAGAATTACAGAAAGGAGCCTTTCAGAGATACTGAACAGTTGTGTGCAGTGTTCACTGCAGTCTCTGCATAATAACCACACTTAGGCCTTATAACTTTTCTGACTTTCTTTAACAATCTACCAAGATAAAGAAGGCAGGGAGTAAGGCACGTGGTCGTGGCCGTGGAGTTTCAGCAGGGAGAGGACGTGGGGATTCTGTGGCTGCTGCCGCCCCCAGTGACACAGCATCCACCAGTTGTCCCGTGAGCGTTCCTTTATGTGCAGTTTTGTAGGACAAATTGAAGCCGTTGTTGGTTGGATGGCAGCCAATGCATCGACTTCAATCGCTTCCACCTCCTCTCAGGACAACAACACTGTTGAGCAACCATCTGTCTGTTCACCGCCTGTCAAATTGCCCAGGCAGTCAGAGAGTTCTGAACTGGAGCCAGCTGAGTCTCTGCTTCTGTTCTCAGAATCTGTTGGCTTGCAAACAGGGGCCCAGCCAAGCAGCATTCTGGAATTTGAAGAAGAGGGAGTATGCAGTGATGCGCAACAGCTGTGTCTCTCTGAATCTGAAGAGACGGGTGAGCCAGTGCCGATGGTCAGCACACCGCAGAACGCATCTGATGATGATGAGACTCAGTTGCCAGTTTCTGTTGAGCATGGTGCTGTCCAGACCACCCAACAGCAGCAGGTGTTGGAAGAGGGTAGTGGAGATGATAAGGTCCAAGACCCAACATGGCGTGAGGAACAGGAAGGTGGTGGGAGCAGCTCTGAGGAAGAGATTGGCCCAATGGTACAAACAGGAGGGAGAGGTAGGCTGCAGACTCGGTTGCCTGTAGCCTCCAGTTTGGCACCTGTTGGGAGCAGTTCTCTTCCAAAAGTCAAAACGGGCGCTCCCAGGACTTGCACTGCGTGGTCCTTTTTTGACACACTTGCAGATGATATTTGCTATGTCAAATGCAAGCTGTGTAAGCAAAAAGTAAAAAGAGGTAAAAAAGTGTCAGTAACCTCAATACCACTAATATGTGGAAACATGTGCGAACAAAGCACGTAGTTGAGTTACAAAGACACACTGGAGATGTAGGCCAACCTACAGCAGCACCTACATCTTCAGCTCGTGTTGGAGCCTCTTCCTCCAGCTCACACACAGCTGGTTCGGCTTCCTCACACGATCGCCATGGAAGAACCTCGGTCACTGTTGTCCAGAGACAAAGTGTTATTCCACCCACAGCTGCAAGTTCCCTGTCATCCTCACACTCCCAGGCCACAAAACAGCCATCGGTAGCACAGGCATGGGATAAAAGACGGCCATACTCGGCAAACCATCCACGAGCACAGGCTCTGAATGCTGGCATTGCAAAACTCCTGTCCCTTGAAATGCTGTCATTCAGGCTGGTGGAGACTGACAGTTTCCGGAACTTAATGGCATTGGCAGTCCCACAATACAATGTGCCCAGCCGATTTTATTTCAGCAGGCAAGCCGTCCCTGCTCTGCAAAAGCATGTTGAGGGAAAAATTAAACATGCGCTACTAAACGCCGTCAGTAGCAAGGTCCACCTGACCACCGATGCGTGGACCAGTACCCATGGCCAGGGACGATACCTTTCCCTCACTGCCCATTGGGTCAATGTTGTGGAGCCGGGTACAGATCTTGCGAGTGGCGCTGTACGTGTTCTGCCAACTCCAAGGATTGCAGAATCCAGTCTGTACACATTGACTCCTCCTCCTACTCCAGTTCCTCAGAATCACGGTCTACCTCCACATGGACCCGTGAACGCTTACCTGTTGCGACCGATATGAGCACAGCCGTGGCCAAACGTCAACAGGCCGTCCTGAAATTAATTGCCATGGGGAATCGAAGCCACACAGCGCAGGAGGTCTGGAATGCCATCAAGCAGGAGAGCGACGTGTGGTTTTTGCCAGCGAATCTCCAGCCAGGCTTGGTAGTGTGTGACAATGGCCGAAATCTGGTGGCAGCTCTGGCCCTTGGTAACCTCACTCACATACCATGTCTGGCACATGTGCTCAACTTGGTCGTGCAGAGTTTTTTGAGGGACTATCCGGATGTTGATGCACTGCTGCACAAGGTCCGCCTAGAGTGCGCTCACTTGCGACGTTCCAGCATGGCCAGATCGCGCATTGCAGCTCTGCAACGCAGATTTCACCTTCTTGAACATCGCATCATATGTGACGTACCCACCAGGTGGAATTCCACGTTACATATGTTGGAGCGGTTGTGTGAGCAGCAGACAGCAGTAATGGAGTATCAGCTGCAACAGGCGCAATCAACACGCAATTTGCGCCGTTCACACTTCACCACTACTGAGTTGGCCTCTATGAAGGACATCTGCCACGTTTTGCATGAGTTTGATGAGTCAACGCGGATGGCGAGTGCAGATGATGCACTAGTCAGCCTGACTGTCCCCCTTATCTGCCTGCTTCAAAAAACACTGCAAGCACTAAGGGATGAGGTTTTGGAAGAGGTGGAGGATGAGGAGACACAAATTCCATCACCTTCTGGACAGTCAGCGCAACGTGGTTCCTCCCAAAGGGCTTTGCAGGGCTCGCTTTGTGAGGAGGATGAGGAGGAGTCAATGGAGGAGGAAGAAATCGCTACAGAGGGAGGTACACAACGCTCTAGTCAGTATGTAGAGCAAGGGTGGGGTGATGCAGAGCAGGTACAGATGACGCCTTTTACAGAGGACAGCGTTTGTTGGCCAGTTGGGAGTCTGCAGCACATGGTTGATTTCATGCTGCAGTGCCTGAGAAACGACCGCCGCATCGCCCACATTCTCACCACGTCTGATTATTGGGTGTACACCCTCCTAGACCCTCGCTACTGGGACAACTTACAAAGCCTCATCACACCGTTGAACCAGGAGTGTAAAATGCGGGAGTACCAAGACACACTGGTGAAATCCATAATGTTCTCCATTCCAGCCGAGAGCAGTGCTGCTGATACTCCTTTACAAAGCAGCTCTGTGCGTGGAGGCAGTGGAGACAGCTCTGCAACAAGAGGGAGCACAAGCAGCGCCTCTGCACAGGGGGGCAAGACCAGTATGTTCCAAATGTGGCGAAGTTTTGTGGCAGCGCCACCAATGTCTACACCATCCGAGACGCCTCCAGTACTTGGCTACTACTTGGCTTTCCCTCTAAGTGTACTCCCAGATGGCTCTTCCCCTTTCAAGTTTTGGGTCTCTAAGCTGGATACATGGCCAGAGCTTAGCCAGTATGCATTGGAGGTGCTGGCTTGCCCTGCTGCCAGTGTATTATCGGAGCGCGTCTTTAGTGCTGCAGGTGGTGTACTAACAGACCGTCGCATGCGACTATCCTCCGATAATGTAGACCGGCTTACTTTTCTGAAAATGAACAAGGCATGGATCTCGCCAGAATTTGCCTGTCCGTTTTCCGATTAAATAACTGGTTGGCAACGTTATCAATTTCTCCTGTTATGTTCATCTATCTACCACCTGAACTCTACTCCCTGGGCTACAACACTGCCAGTCTGAGGGGAATGATCAGTTAACAACCAAAATGTTCTCCCCAACAGATAGTAGCACAACGACTCCAGTGCCCACTTGATCGCCAGGCACTCTCTCTCTCTACAATGCTGTATCTGGTTTCAGCTGGAGTTAGCTTTCGACTCTGGAAAGTAATGTGATGCTCCTCCCCGTTAACCTCCTGAGACAAAACGGCACCCACACCTACCTCTGACGCATCAGTCTGGACAATGAATTCTCTTTTGAAGTCGGGTGTGATCAAAAATGGTGACACACACACAGGGCCCCTTTTAGTTTTACAAACGCTTCTTCAAGCTGATCATTCCATCGCACCATTACTAACTTCCTGCCTTTTAGGCAGTCATTTAACGGCGCCGACAGTGTTGCAAAATTGTGAATAAACCGCCGGTAGTATCCCACTAACCCCAAAAACCCTTTCACTTGTTTTGTGGTGAGGGGACGGGGCCAGTTTTGGATTGCCTCCACTTTGTTTATTTGGGCTTTGATAACTCCTCTCACAATCACATACCCCAGGTAGCGAGCTTCCTCCAACCCTATGGAACACTTCTTTGGGTTGGCAGTTAGCTCTGATTGTCTCAGCGAATCTATCACCGCCTGTACCTTGGCTAAGTGACTTTCCCAGTCTGTACTGTACACCACAATATCGTCCAGATTGGCAGCGGCATATCGGCGATGAGGACGAAGAACAACGTCCATTAACCTCTGGAATGTCGCTGGAGCGCCATGCAACCCGAAGGGTAGGACTATATACTGGAACAGTCCCTCGGGTGTTACAAAAGCCGTTTTCTCTCTCGCTGCTTTTGTTAGTGGCACCTGCCAATACCCTTTTGTGAGGTCAATGAGTGAAAAATAACGTGCCTGCCCAAACCGCTCTATTAACTCATCGACCCGGGGCATGGGGTAGGCGTCAAAGTTAGAAATTTCATTCAGTTTTCTGAAGTCATTACAGAACCTTAGTGTTCCATCTGGCTTTGGTATTAGGACTATTGGGCTGGCCCACTCACTCTTCAATGACCCCTAACTGCAGCATCTTCTTGACCTCTTCCTTGATGGCTTGTCGCCGGGCCTCAGGCACACGATATGGCTTTAATCGTACTTTGCCCTGCGGCTCAGTGACAATGTCATGTTGTATTAGGGAGGTACGACCAGGAAGTTCCAAAAAAACATCTGTATTTCGGCTAACAAACTCTCGGACTTCCTGAACTTGTCTGTGCGACAAAGTGTCTGATATTTTGACGGCGGAGAGGACTTCTCTTGCCTTCTCCTGAGGCAAGGAAGCCATCTGTACTAGAAATGCAGGCCGTGGACAATCCTCACCAAGCGGGTCTCTGTCTTTCCATGGTTTGAGCAGATTCACATGGTATACGTGTTCTGGCTTTCTCCGCCCTGGTTGGTGTACTTTATAGTTTACTGGTCCCACCTTCTCTATAATGTCGTAGGGTCCCTGCCACCTTGAAAGGAACTTACTATCCACTGTAGGCACAAGTACCAACACCCGATCCCCAGGGTTAAAGGACCTTACCCGTGCCTCGTGGTTATAGACCTGCCTCTGTGACCTTTGTGCTGATTCCATATGTTCTCGGACTAATGGTAGGACTGTCTCCATTCTCTCTTGCATTTTGGCCACATGTTCTATCACACTTTTGTGGGGAGTTGTATGGTTTTCCCAGGCCTCTTTAGCTATATCGAGTAAGCCACGGGGATGTCTGCCATATAATAGTTCAAAGGGCGAAAACCCCGTAGATGCCTGGGGCACCTCCCGCACTGCAAACATCAGGTATGGCAACAAGAGATCCCAGTCCTTAGCATCTTTAGAGACTTTTTTTTCAACATATTCTTCAGGGTTTTATTGAACCTTTCTACTAAACCGTCTGTTTGGGGATGATAGACCGATGTGCGCAACTGTTTAACACGTGGCAGAGTTCCTTCATGATTTTTGACATAAAGGGGGTCACCTGATCTGTTAAGATTTCTTGAGGGATTCCACCCGAGAGAACATACCCATGAGTTCTTTTGCGATCAGTTTTGCCGAGGTGTGTCGCAGGGGAATAGCCTCAGGATACCTGGTAGCGTAATCTAGAACTACGAGGATGTGTTGATAACCCCTTGCTGATTTATTAACCGTCCACACCAGATCCATTGACTATTCTCTCAAACGGTACCTCTATAATTAGTAATGGCACCAAGGGACTCTGAAAATGAGGCTGCGGACTGGTTACCTAGCACACGGGACAAGAGTAACAATACCGTTTAACTTCTTCATAGACCCATAGCCAGTAAAACCGTTGTAGAATTCTGTATGGGGTTTTCTTTGGTCCCAAATGTCCCCCTAGTACATGCGCATGCGCTAAGTCCATTACCAACCTCCGATATGACTGCGGTACCAGCAATTGCTCGACAATTTCCCCATGTATTTTTTCAACCCCATACAGCAAATCTTGTTTCAGCTCAAATCGGGGAAATACTTTAGCTGCCCTGGGGTGTTGACAACCAGTACATTTTCCCGGCTCGAGTCAACGTAGGGTCCCGTAGTTGCGCCGTACCAAAATTGTCACCTGCCACATTTAAGTATGACAATTCTGGTCCCGGTGGCAAATCTTCCATCTCCCCACCTAACACTTCTATAGGAGAGGGGTTTTCCTCCTCCACCGAAGGCAAAGGTACTCCTACCGCCAGTACATCTTCCTCTGGGCCACCAGGTTCATGCCCGATTTCTGGAGAATGCAACCTGTTTGCCACTGGTGCCGACGACTGTTCTGTGGGAGGGGTAATTACAGGCCAAAGCACAGAAAATAACGGAAAATCTCTCCCCATTATTAATGCTAATTAACCACCACCCCCACCTCGTGTCACCTCCTCCCCGCTGGCGTGTTTATCATCACCAGGGTGGTAGGATAATGTTTTAAGTCACCATGTATACACAACACACCCATTTTCACAGCAGTATACTCGCTGATTTGGACGTGGCTGGCTCGTATTAGGGTCACTCACGAGACTCCCTGAGTCCACTAGAGCCACAGCAGGGTTACCCTCCACCTGAACTTTACACAAATGGTTCATATTGGGTCCCTCTGGTTTGACCACTGCACACATGTGTTCTGCATAGTGAGACTGATAGTAGCCAAAGTTGCTGTCCATGGGCTCTGTCAGGTGGGGGCAAACAGCTCTCACATGTCCTGGTTGTTGGCACCGCCAACAGATTATGGGGCCCCTTTCATTCCCCGACCCGTCCTGGGCGGCCCTCCGAGTCTCTGCTCGACGAGCTGTGGGTGAAGGTTTGTGGAATTTACTTGGTACCTTCCGGGTAGTCTCTCCCTGTATCTCCTTGGTTGCCCCATATCTTTCAATGAGGTCTACCATTTGGAGACCATCAGTAGGGGCTGCCTGTCCAAGCCATGTTTGAAGGGTGTGTGGCAAATTTCTCAAGAATTTATCAGTCACTATACGATCCAGCATAGCGTGGGGTGACAACACCTCCGGCTGCAACCACTTTTCTATCAGGTGTATCAAGTCATAATACTGTGACCGAGCTGGCTCGGAAGGGGAAAAGTTCCACTGGTGTACCCGCTGTGCCCGGACCAAAACATTTACCCCAAGACGTGCAAGTATCTCACCCTTGACGCTCTCATAGTCCTCCTGTTGCTCGGGTGGTAGGTCCCTAGAGGCTTTTGCGGGTCCTGAATTAAAAAAACGGAGCCACGATCTCGGCCCACTGGTACCGGGGCAGTCTCTCCCTTTTAGCCACGCCTTCAAACACCTCCAGGTACACCTCGACGTCATCTGATTGCTCCATCTTTCGGATCACTGTACGCACCGCTTTCCGGACATCCTGCCATCCCCGGGCAGCTCCTGCTGTCTGCGGCGCTGTGATGTGCTGCATCACTAGACTATTGGTTTCCTGTTGCTGTCGATTAAATATCTGCTGCTGCTCCATAGCCTGCTGCTGTATAGCCTGCTGCTGCTCCATAGCCTGCTGCTGTATAGCCTGCTGCTGCTCCATAGCCTGCTGCTGTATAGCCTGCTGCTGCTGCATAGCCTGCTGTTGCTGCCGCATGGCCTCCTCCAGCATTTTTACTGTGTTCTCCATCTTGGGACAGTTATCCACCGGGTTTTGCGTCACTTATTTACCTAGGACATTTACTGTCATGCAGGAAAAAACAGCCTGACCTCACTGCGTTGCCCGCATTGAAGCCACCTGGTAGGCAGGGCTGGGCCGCAGTAATGAGGCAAACACACCGCCTTTTACTTCAAATTTCAGTGGTTTTAATCATGAGTTCAACAAAAAGTCCAGATAACAAAATAAAAACAGAACAATAATCACCCCAGTTTGGAGAACCACTGGTGCCCGACTCACCCTTGCTTGGGACGGGCTTAACTAAGCGGTTGCAGGTCAGCAGAGGCCGCCAGGTCCCATTCCGGGTGGTCTGGTACTCGCTTCCTGGTGCACACTGGCACACAGTAACAAAACAATCTTCCAGGCTGACTCCAGCCAAACTCCTTCCTTCCACACACCAACTACAACAGCTCCTTGTTTTATAGGCCTACTCCACACCCTCAGGTGAGGTACACATCAGATGACCAGATCACGTGACTATGACCTTATCACAGGTCCTTGTGATCATGGAAAATCCTGAGCAAACTTCAGTCTGCTAGAAGAAATATATCTCACATTCCAGCAAGATCCCCTTTGGTGTACCACAGCGGCAAGAAGTCTCCTGTTCCCTACACATGCACAGAAAAACCCATGTCGAACATGCTCCAAATAGGGAAGAGCCGTCACCCTGATTGTTATGCTTAAAACAGGAAAGATTGAAGTTTTCAAGGGCTAAAATGAAAAATTTTTAAATATGGAAAAAAAATATGGACAAAATATTAATTTGTCATCACAGCGCATATCTGCACATGGCTAGTAGAAATGGTAACAAAAATAAAACATAGTGTTTACTTTTTTAATTAATGCATAAAATACATTTCATAATTATCAATTAATGCTTCTTAAGGAACGTTATCTGTACCTGTAAGATAATGCAGTCAATGGATGTACGAATCATAAACATCATCATCATCATCATCCTCACGAGTTTTATTAATGACAGACATAATAAAATACACAGACTGAGGACAACTGTAACTTCACACACCATATATGAAATGGCCATCATGTAAACCTGGTAATAATGCGCAATAATAAATAATTACACCAAGAAAGTGCATCATGCATACAAACAATAGGTAGTTAGACCTGCAAGTGCTGTTGAAACAACCACAACAGATTTAAATTAATAATGCTATATAGCTATCACAGTGCATAGTTACTCATGGACAATGTCGATCTAATACTGTACCTCAATAAAGGCAGCGTCACACATGATGCTTGTTTGTCTTGTAGATTGTTGAAGAGGGAATTTTTATTTATTTATTTATTTTTTTTAAAGTTCCTTTTCATTTGGATTTTCAAAAACAAAAAGGCCACATAAGGCGGTACACATCTCGGTCGCAGCCGATATGGTCATAAAATAAACATTCTAAAAGTCAAAGTAACAAGAGAACAAAAAACCGAAACTCGTTAATAATTGTAAGGAAACCCCTAACTTGTAGGATTCCTCCCGTCATCTTCCTTCTCTAACTTTGCTGTGATCCTGATTAAACTATTTCACTCGTCACCTTTCTGTGGCGTGTATTTTTTCAAATTCTCGCCACCTTTACATTCATTTCTCCGATCATGTTAAAATATAAGGCTTTCCTCAATATCACCATGATCGTTCATGATCCCATGTTTACTCATTAACGCTGTAATATGTTGAGGAATGTGATTTGCTTTCGCTAGTCATGCTAATAGTATCCCTGATTTGCTACCATAACGATATAGATCGGCTCTATAATTCAAATTACTGGTTCTCTCGCGTCGATCTACCCATAGGTCAAAGTCAGCCTTAGCCTACTTCCATCTATTTTTTATCCTGTGTCCATGAAGTTGTCATACTAGTCCTCTGCCTACACCCTCCTTGACCCTGTGCTCCAACACCGCCAGTTGTTGCTCGGAAGTGATGTTAGCACAGTCAACACTTGCTCCTGTGTTACTGGGGTTCAGTAATGTCAGCTGTTCCCCTGCTGTGTGTACGGCAAAAAGTCCTGCTGCCTCCACCCTGTTCTCTTCTCATCCCTGGGCTCCAACACCGACAGTTGTTGCTCGGAAGTAATTGGCAGGGGTACTGACTCCTGCCTAGCCTGGTTACAGCACGACAGCTGTTTCCTGGCAGTGTCAACGTCAATTAGCCTACAATAAGTTGTCCTGCCGTGTTGCTTTCGGGTTAGCCGACTGTATGGTGCCTGCAGTTTAGGTGATTCCTATGTGTGCTGTGTGATAAGTAAATAAAGGCTGTTTCCGTTGTGACAATAGGACAAGCACCGACTGTAGGACTGTGTGATTCGGTAACTGCGGACGGCTTGCGGCCTGTCAAATTACATTTTCATGGGTGCCTTCTGCTACCCGTCCGGGTTCCAGTACCGTCAACTGGTTCTCCGCAGTGCCTTTGGCCTAGGTGCCTCCATCTCGGTATCCGAGTTCCAGCAACGTCTGCTGGTCCTTGGTAGTGCTTTGGAGCACAGGTACCTCCTGCTTAGTAACCGTGTCCCAGTAACGTCAGCTGGTCCTCGGTTGTGCCATTGGCTCTTTTCCTTCTGCTGCCCCTCCGGGTTCCAGCACAGTCAGCTGGTCCTCGTTACTTCCATTGTCTCTTGTACCATCTGATACCCGTCCGGGTTCCAGTAACGTCAGCTGGTTCTCGGAAGTTAGTCAGCCTTCTTTTACCTTCAGCTACATTTACAAATTGAATATTTTTTAAATGTTTTGTTGGGTAATCACTATGGATCTCCAACAATGAAGACGACGACCCTGATGACCACCCCAAAGAAGATGACGACCACAAGGACGACGAGCATCAAGCCAACCAGCCTGAACACCATCACAAAGAAGAAATAAAAGATTACCCAGAAGAAGATCACCAACAGGACAAAGAAGGTTAAGACAAACTACAAGATACAGAACAAGAGACAGAAGAACAATAAGCAGAAGATGAAAAAGCATAACAACATGAAGTATAAGACCAAAATGAAGAGCAAAATATATGCTCTAAATTATAAGCAGAACAAGACTAAGCAGTGTATGGGGGTGAGTCCGTTCCTCCTCGTGGTGCCCCTGGAAAATGCCTGCTGCTGCAGGCTAAACTCAACACGGACAAATACTGTTGTAATTTAAAACTTTTGTGACAGCAAGAACGCAAGTATGAAAAATTCATACTTTTACAGATTACAAGTACAGGAATCTCTGTCAAAAATAAGAATATGATGAAGAAGATGAAGATGAAGTAGAATATGAAGAAGAATAATAGTTGAATAAGAACAATATGAGTAATGTTAACAAAAAGATGAATAGCAAGAAGTTTAAGAAGAAGATAAAGAAGGTGAAGATGAAGAATAATTTGATGAAAAAGATGATGCTGCTGAAGATTATGAAGGAGAAAGTGTGTCAAAAGTTAAAAAGGTGAAGAGCATGGAAGTTGTGAAACATACATATTTGCCAAAATAGAAAAAAGGTTAACAACATTGTCAATTTGTTCGTCAATCCAAACATCTTTACAAAAAAAAATATTAATGCTATTCCATTTGATTGGTTATAATATCTATGCCTTTAATGTCTCCTCAACCTCCCCCAATACATTCTACATTACTCTTTGTTGTTTTCCTTCATGTACAATTAACCAACAAGGCAAGAATGGGCTTTTTTTAATTCCGATATTTTTTTCCGATAGACTTACATTGGATTTCCGGTATCGGTATCGGGTATCGCCGATATTTCTTGTGTATCGGCGATACCATTCCGATCCGATACTTTTGGATATCGGAAAGTATCGCTCAACTCTAATTATCACCTGTGGGTAATTTCAGCTTAACATTGCTAGTTCCTTTCAAATAACGTATTACTCTCTTCACGGCATTCCAATCAGCTTTATTTGGTTTTGATACCTTTCTACTCAGGATTCCTACTGCTGCTGCGATGTCTGGTCTTGTAACGGTCGCTAGATACAGTAGGTTTCCTATTGCTGTTCTGTATTCTTCATTGTTTGGTAGCATATTTTCTTCACTGTTCATCTCTTTGCATCCTTTAGTTCAAATTTTTCTGTTATGTCTTGAATCATGTGATTTTGATTCAGTAGGAAACTTCCGTCTTCTTCTCTTTCTATCTGTATTCCTAGGTACTGTTTTACATTTCCTAAGTCTTTGATTTCAAAATGTTGTTTCAGGGTTTTTAGAATGTTTTCTTTATCCCCTTCTTGTTTAAAACAAATCAAAATGTCGTCTACATATATGAGTACATAAATCCATCTATTACTCAGCCTTTTTGTGTACAAGTATGGATCAGCTTTGCTTCTTTGAAATTTTTCATTTGTTAGTACTTCCGTGATTTTGTCATTCCACGCTTTAGCTGTTTGCTTTAAACCATTGTAAGACAGTGAAGGGGTGCGTACTGGACGGGGTGTATATCTCGCCCAGGTTCCTTAGCTGGGTCGCATAAGGAATATAGGAGTGAAGGTAGGATGGCAGTACGACGTTCACTCCACTCCCCATCCAGTACAGGCTTGCAGCTCAACCCTGAGTACACACAGCTGCCTAATTAAGCAGCCAGAAATAGGTGGTAGAGTTACACAGACAGAGCTCTCAGTCTGAATCTGGATTCAGACGCCGCTGGAAGTCTCCTGGAAGCCACGCTCTGGTAACTACATTATATGTGTTGTTTTGGCCAGGCTGCTAGAGCCTAGACCATGGTAGTGAAGGAACTAACTGTGTTTAGCTAGCAGCCTGCCAGGCTTAGGATTTTGGTTTATGGTTTTGTTTTATGTTTTTTGCTGTGGACTTTAATAAAAGCTGGTTGATGCCAGTTTGCACCAGTGCTGCTGTCGGTGATTGGACTCTTTATGCCACTCCGTCTACCCGAGACAGCGATCCCAGAGCTATATACCCCTGAACTGGTTACAATTGGTGCTCGAATGCGGGCAGCACAGTGGCTGAAACAGCAGCAAAGAAAAAAAAAGTCTGTCACAGTAGCCTTAAAAGAGACAGTAGCCCTAATAGTGTCTGCACAGAAAAAAAAAAAAAAAGATGAACTTGCTGTAGAAAAGACTTTGGAGTGTGCATGTCCTGGGTAAAGGCTGCGAGTGCCGGGACATACAAGTCTGACAGCATGGAGGCGCTGCTCAAACATATGGCGCAAGTTAGTGTGCAACAGCAGGAGACTAACCGATTGCTAATGGAGCAGATTGCAGCACTACGCCAGGCTCTCAGCACCTCGTCACAGAGTGATGACGCAAGGTCACCTGCGTTGTCCGCTGTAAAGAAGGCAGTAAAACAGACCCTGCAGAAAATGACGCCTCATGATGATGTGGAGGCATATCTCGCTATATTTGAAAGACTGGCAGAGAAGGAGAATCTGCCACCCTCTGAATGGGCCATGGTGGTCGCACCCTATCTGACTGGGGAACCCCAAAAGGCCTATTTTGACCTTAGCGAGCAGGACAGCAGAGACTATGCCAAGCTAAAGGCGGAGATTCTTGCCCGCCTGGGTGTTACGGTTGCAGTCCGTGCCAGGAGAGTCCATAACTGGAGATACAGTGGGGACAAGCCTGCTCGCTCACAAATGTATGACCTGATTTATCTGGTAAAGAAGTGGCTGGAGACTGACATCAGCAACCATGCCCAAATGGTCGAAAAAGTTGTGATGGACCGGTACATCTGGGCCCTTCCTCCTGAGGTGCAGCACTGGGTCGGACAGGGAGACCCCAAAGACGCCAATCAACTGGTCAGCCTGATAGAGAGGTACTTCGCCACCAAATACTACCTCCGTGCCCAGCCATCCGAGCGGTCGTCATTTCGGAGTTCCCGGCCTTCGACACCTCCCGGTAAGAGAGTTCCAGCTGTTGGGGTCAGGGGGATTGCTGATAGACCGGGTCAGCCCCGAGGGGACATGTGTGAGGCAATGGCTGATGCTTCCCTGTCAGAAGTCCCCAGGCCTAGAAAGGTCTCCCCGTCTGAACTCCCAGACCTGAAACAGTGTTGGAGATGCCGTGAACGGGGTCATATTTCAGCCAACTGTCCACTAGTGGGGGAACCTATGGACTGTGAGGCTGGAAGGTCCCTCTCTTTCCTTGCGGAACCCGTGTGCGTGGCCACCCCAGCCGAGGAGACTGGCCCACAGGTGTCCCAGGTGGTTATAAATGGCTGCCCAGTACAAGTCCTCCTAGACTCAGGGAGTCGAGTGACTCTGGTACATGCCAGCCTGGTTGATAGGGACTTCATCGCCAATAAATACCTGAGCGTGGGGTGCATCCATGAAGACGCCAAAGTCTACCCGGTGATTTCCGTGGACTTGGTCACAAAACTCTGGGAGGTCTCGTATGAAGTGGGGGTAGTGGAGAACCTGATGCACCCAGTCATATTGGGTCGTGACTTTCCCCTGTTTTGGGATCTTTGGGGAAAAAACGGTTCTACCGGACAGTGTGATGAAGCTCCTACTGAGGTTGCGCGGTCCATAGGGGCGGAACACAATGCTGGTGTGTTGTTGAATGTAGGGGATGATAATGATAATGATGATGATACTGATGAATTTCCATTTCAAGTGATGTTGGGGAAGGGGGATAATGGTTCTCTGGAACAGAATGTCCCTGACCTACCTGTGTCCCGTGGCAATTTTGGGAGTGAGCAATTGCGAGACCCCACTCTTAAACATGCCAGGGAAAATATAACTGTTCTGAATGAGATCCCACAAGAGCCCGGCTCTGATGAAAGATTTCCCCATTTTGCCATGAACAATGACCTATATAGGGTCACTAAGGTTATGCCATTGGTTAACCCCTTCACCCCCAAGGGTGGTTTGCACGTTAATGACCGGGACAATTTTTACAATTCTGACCACTGTCTCTTTATGAGGTTATAACTCCGGAACGCTTCAACGGATCTTCGCGATTCTGAGATTGTTTTCTCGTGACATATTGTACTTCATGTTAGTGGTAAAATTTCTTCCATATAAATTGCGTTTATTTTTGAAAAAAATGCAAATATGGCGAAAATTTTGAAAATTTAGCAATTTTCAAACTTTGAATTTTTATTCCCTTAAAACAGAGAAATATGTAACACAAAATAGTTAAGAAATAACATTTCCCACATGTCTACTTTACATCAGCACAATTTTGGAATCAAAATTTTTTTTTGTTAGGAAGTTATAAGGGTTAAAATTGACCAGCGATTTCTCATTTTTACAACAAAATTTACAAAGCCATTTTTTTTAGGGACCACCTCACATTTGAAGTCACTTTGAGGGGTCTACATGACAGAAAATACCCAAAAGTGACACCATTCTAAAAACTGCACCCCTCAAGGTACTCAAAACCACATTCAAGAAGTTTATTAACCCTTCAGGTGCTTCACAGGAACTAAAGCAACGTGGAAGGAAAAAATGAATATTTAACTTTTTAGCCACAAAAATGATCTTTTACAAACTTTTTTTTTTATTTTCACAAGGGTAAAAGGAGAAAATGGACAGATAAGGTTGTTATGCAATTTCTCCTGAGTATGCCAATACCCCATATGTGGGGGAAAACCACTGTTTGGGCACACGGCAGAGCTCGTAAGGGAAGGAGCGCCGTTTGACTTTTTCAAACTAAAATTGGCTGGAGTTGAGATTGTGACGCCATGTCGCGCTTGGAGAACCTCTGATGCGCCTAAACAGTGTAAACCCCCCACAAGTGACACCATTTTGGAAACTATACCCCCTAAGGTACTTATCTAGATCTGTTGTGAGCACTTTAAACCCCCAAGTGTTTCACAAAAGTTTATAATGCCTGGGTGTGAAAAAAAAAATTCCACAAAAATGATTTTTTAGTCCTAAATTTTTGAATTTTCCCAAGGAAATTGGACCCCAAAAGTTGTTGTCCAATTTGTCCTGAGTACGCTGATACCCCATATGTGGGGGTGGAAAACTGTTTGGGCGCACGGCAGGGCTTGGAAAGGAAGTAGTAACGTTTTGGAATGCAGACGTTGATGGGGGTCATGTTCCGTTTGCAGTGCCCCAGATGAGCCTAAACAGTGGAAATCCCCCACAAGTGACCCCATTTTGGAAACTAGACCCCTAAGGAACTTATCTAGATCTTTGGTGAGCACTTTGAACCCCAAGTGCTTCACACAAGTTTATAATGCCCGGGCATGAAAATAAAAAATCCTATTTTTTTCCCACAAAAATTATCTTTTAGTCACTAATTTTTTATTTTCCCAAGGGTATCAGGAGAAATTGGACCACATAAGTTGTTGTCCAATTTGTCCTGAGTATGCTGATGCCCCATATGTGGGGGGGAACCACTGTTTGGGCGCACGGCAGAGCTCGGAAGGGAAGGAGCACCATTTGACTTTTTCCAACCAAAATTGGCTGGAATTGAGATTGGATGCCATGTTGCATTTGGAGAGCCCCTGATGTGCCTAAACAGTGGAAACCCCCCACAAATGACCCCATTTGGGAAACTAGACCCCCTAAGGAACTTATCTAGATCTTTGGTGAGCAATTTGAACCCTCAAGTGCTTCACACAAGTTTATAACGTAGAGCCGTAAAATTTAAAAATCATATTTTTTCCACAAAAATGATCTTTTCACCCGAATTTTTATTTTTCCAAGGGTAACAACACTCCAAAAGTTATTGTGCAATTTGTCCTGAGTACACTGATACCCCATATGTGGGGGTATACCACTGTTTGGGTGCATGGCAGAGTTTGGAAGGGAAGGAGCGCCGTCTCACTTTTTCAACGCAGAATTGGCTGGACGCCATGTCGTGTTTGGAGAGCTCCTGATCTGCCTAAACAGTGGAAACCCCCCACAAATGACACCATTTTGGAAACTAGACCCCTCAAGGAACTTATCTAGATGTGTGGTGAGAACTTTGAACCCCAGGTGTTTCACTAAAGTTTATAACGTACAGCCTTAAAATAAAAAATCCTTTTTTTTTTTACAAAAATGATTTTTTCGCCCCCAATATTTTATTTTCACAAGGGTAACAGAAGAAATTGGAACCCAAAAGTTGTTGTCCAATTTGTCCTGAGTACGCTGATACCCAATATGTAGGAGAAAACTACTGTATGGGTGCACGTCAGGGCTCGGAAGGGAAGTAGTGACGTTTTGGATTGCAGACTTTGATGGAATGGTCTGGGGGCGTCATGTCGCATTTGGAGAGCCCCTGATGCGCCTAAACAGTGGAAACCCCCACAAGTGACCCCATTTTGGAAAATAGACCCCACAAGGAACTTACCTAGATGTGTAGTGAGCACTTTGAACCCCGAAGTGCTTCACAGAAGTTTATAACGCACAGCCGTGAAAATAAAAAATCCTTTTTTTCTTTACAAAAATGATTTTTTCGCCCCCAATATTTTATTTTCACAAGGGTAACAGGAGAAATTGGACCCCAAAAGTTGTTGTCCAATTTGTCCTGAGTACGCTGATACCCAATATGTGGGAGAAAACTACTATATGGGCGCATGTCAGGGCTCGGAAAGGGAAGTAGTGACGTTTTGGATTGCAGACTTTGATGGAATGGTCTGGGGGCGTCATGTCGCATTTGGAGAGCCCCTGATGCGCCTAAACAGTGGAAATCCCCAACAAGTGACCCCATTTTGGAAAATAGACCCCACAAGGAACTTATTTAGATGTGTGGTGAGCGCTATGAAGCCCCAAGTGCTTCACAGAAGTTTATAATGTACAGCCGTAAAAAAAAAAAATCTTATTTTTTTTACAAAAATAATATTTTCGCCCCCAGTTTTTTATTTTCCCAAGGGTAACAGAAGAAATAGGACAAATTTCACAATAACTCTTGGGGTCCAGAGTACGCTGATACCCCATATGTGGGGATAAACTACTGTTTGGACGCATGGCAGAGCTCAGAAGTGAAGGAACACCGTTTGACTTTTTCAACGCAGAATTGGCTGGAATGGAGATCAGACGCCATGTCACATTTGGAGAGCCCCTGATGTGCCTAAACAGCGGAAACCCCCAATTCTAACTCCAACCCTAACCCCAACACACCCCTAACCCTAGTCCCAACCCTAATCCCAACCCTAACCCTAATCCTAACTCTAACCCTAATCCTAACTTTAGCGCCAACCCTAACCCTAACTTTAGCCGAAAACCCTAACCCTAATGGGAAAATGGAAATAAATACATTTTTTTTATTTTATTATTTTTCCCTAACTAAGGGGGTGATAAAGGGGGGTTTGATTTACTATTTATAGCGGTTTTTATGATTGGCAGCTGTCACGCTAAAAGACGCTTTTTATTGCAAAAAGTAGTTTTTTGCATCGCCACATTTTGAGAGCTATAATTTTTGCATATTTTGGCCCACAATGTCATGTGAGGTCTTAATTTTTGCGGGACGAGGTGACGCTTTTATTGGTACCATTTTTGAGCACGTGACATTTTTTGATCGCTTTTTATTTCGATTTTTGGGAGGTTAGAATGAACAAAAATCAGCAATTCATGAATTTCTTTTGGGTGAGGCGTTTTTATTGTTCCGCGTGTGGTAAAATCGATAAAGAAGTTTTATTCTTCGGGTCAGTACGATTATGGCGATACCTCATTTATATAATTTTTTTATGTTTTGGCGCTTTTATAGAATAAAAACAATTTTATATAAAAAATAATTATTTTTGCATCGCTTTATTCTGCGAGCTATAACTTTTTTATTTTTTTGCTGATGATGCTGTGTGATGGCTCGTTTTTTTGCGGGACAAGATGACGTTTTCAGCGGTACCATGTTTATTTATATCCGTCTTTTTGATCGCGTGTTATTCCACTTTTTGTTCAGCGGTATGATGATAAAGCACTGATTTTTTGCTTCGTTTTTATTTTTTAAGGGGTTCACAAAAGGGGTTAACTAGTGGGACAGTTTTATAGGGGGGGTCGTTACGGACGCGGCAATACCATATATGTGTACTTTTATTGTTTTATTTTTTTTATTTACAATAAGTAATGAATTTATTGGGGAATATTTTTTTTTTTTTTTTATTTATTTTGGATTTTTTTTTACACATGTTTATTTTTACTTTTTTTTACTTTTTTACTTTTTCCCAGGGTGGGACATCACTGTATTTCATCAGATCGCTGGTGTGACAGTGTGCACAGCACTCTGTCACACCAGCGATGTGACAGGCAGTGCAGGACGCTTCCTCATGCCTGCTCTCGGCAGGCACTGAGGAAGCCGCCTCCCTCCAGGACCCCAGCGCCATCTTGGATCCGGGTCCTGGGAGGGAGGAAGCCCTCAGAGCAGCGCGATCACATCGCGCTGCTCTGAGGGTCTCAGGGGGGCCGCAGGGAGCCCCCACCCTGCGCGATCCTCCCCTGTGCCCCCAGTACACCGTGATCATGTTTGATCGCGGTGTGCAAAGGGGTTAATGTGCCGGGAGCGGTCTGTGACTGCTCCTGACACACAGTCACGGGTGTCAGCTGTGATAATCAGCTGACACCCGGCGGCGATTAGCTGCGCTCCCGGAGGGAGCGCAGCTAGTCGCCTGTGACGTACTATCCCGTCCATGGTCAGAATGGCACAGGTTTTATGGATGGGATAGTACGTCTAATGTCAGAGAGGGGTTAAGGATCACCTGCAGAGAGCCCAAGCAGCTCAAAGCAGAATATATAATCAGTCAACAAAAGTTAGGACTTTCAACCCGGAGAACGGGTCCTGATCTAATTCCCACGGTGGAAAGTAAGTTTTTGGCCAAATGGCATGGCCCCTACGAGACAGTACAGAAAGTGAGCGAGGTCACCTACAAAGTACATCAACCAGGGAGACGGAAGCCCTACCAGGTCTATCATATCAACCTGATCAAGCCCTGGAGGGACAGAGAGTCATTGTTGGCCTCGGGTAAATTAGAGAAAGGGTTAAAACCATCTATACCTCCTGGGATAGTTGGTGAGACGTCAGTACACCAAAAACAAAAAGTACGGGAACTTCTGCAGAAAAATC
>JARQOD010000005.1:27495362-27535144 GCA_033576555.1 Oophaga sylvatica
AGCAGAGGTTTTCAGACTTGCCCGGCCGGACTTCTCTAGTGAAGCACCATTTCTCAGTAGAGCATAGGCCTGGGAAGTTACAGGGTAACGCCGATGCCTTGTCCAGAGTTCACTATCTTTTTGGGGTTGTTGACCAGCCCTCCGGTCTGGAGAAGAGGGCGGTTATGTAAGACAGTGAAGGGGTGCGTACTGGATGGGGTGTATATCTCGCCCAGGTTCCTTAGCTGGGTCGCATAGGGAATATAGGAGTGAGGTAGGATGGCAGTACGACGTTCACTCCACTCCCCATCCTGTACAGGCTTGCAGCTCAACCCTGAGTACACACAGCTGCCTAATTAAGCAGCCAGAAATAGGTGGTAGAGTTACACAGACAGAGCTCTCAGTCTGAATCTGGCTTCAGACGCCGCTGGAAGTCTCCTGGAAGCCACGCTGTTATGATTTGGTAGCTGAGGAGAGCAGGCAAAAAAGGAAATACACCAGAGCAGTTGGAAACTATGAGATTGCAGTACCCTAACTAACCACCACTAGTGTTGAGCATTCCGATACTGCAAATATCGGGTATCGGCCGATATTAGCTGTATCGGAATTCCGATTCCGAGTTCGATATTTTCGTCTTATCGGATACCGGAATCGGGATTGTCACTGTCACTGTCAGTGTCCGTCTGTCGGGTCTGTCAGGAGTCAGCGGCACTTACCTGGCAGAAGATCTCCGGCGGTCACGGGCTGGACTGCTTCATGGCCGCAATCTTCTTTCCCCGGCGGTCACATGCAGTTTCTCGCGATAACTGCAGTGACTGCTGGGTAATCCCGGCCGTAAAGCAGTCAGTCCGATGACGTCACCGCCGGAGAAGCAGGTAATCAGCTGTGCTGCGCCGGGGATGACAGGCTCTGCCTGTCATTGCGATGTAGCAGAGCTGGATCGTCGTGGGACTGTCGTTACTATGGACTGCGTCGGACAGGTGGTATACTGTTGGTTTGTTTTTTTTCTTTTTTTACAGGAGATCGATGGCGTCGCAGGAATGAGAGAGTAATAAAAGAAATGAAAACTGTGTTGTCTCTTTTATTTCATTAAAATACTTTTTTCTTGCTTTGTCTTTTTTTTACACATTTAATAACTTTGGGATTAATAATGGATCGGTGTCTTATTGACGCCTCTCCATTATTAACGGGCTTATTGTCACCGTGCAATCAACGGTGACAATAACCCCTTATTACCCCGCTTCCCACCGCTACAGGGCAAGTGGGAAGAGCCGGGTAAAGTGCCACAATTGGCACATCTTTTGATGCGCCAAATGTGGGGCTGCTGTAGCCTGGTATTATCAGGCTGTTGAGGGCCAAAATCCATGGGCCTTGACAGTCTTTTAATACCAGGCCGCAGCAGTCTGCATTTTACTTGGCTGGTTAACAAAAATAGGGGGGATCCCCACGCCGTTTTTTTTTCGAGGGGATCCCCTATTTTTGTTAACCAGCCAAGCTAAGCAGACTGCTGTGGCCTGGTATTATCAGGCTTGCAAGGTCCATGGATATTGGATCCTTACCAGCCTGAAAAACCAGGCCTCAGCGGTCTGCTTCATCTGGCTGGTTAACAAAAATAGGGGGGACCCCACGCTAATTTTTTCGAGGGGATCCCCTATTTTTGTTAATCAGCCAAGATATGCAGACTGCTGTGGCCTGGTATTATCAGGCTGGCAAGGTCCATGGATCTTGGCTCCTTAACAGCCTGAAAATCCAGGCCTCAGCGGTCTGCTTCATCTGGCTGGTTAACAAAAATAGGGGGACCCCACGCCAATTTTTTTCGAGGGGATCCCCTATTTTTGTTAATCAGCCAAGATATGCAGACTGCTGTGGCCTGGTATTATCAGGCTGGCAAGGTCCATGGATCTTGGCTCCTTAACAGCCTGAAAATCCAGGCCTCAGCGGTCTGCTTCATCTGGCTGGTTAACAAAAATAGGGGGGACCCCACGCCATTTTTTTTTCGAAGGGAACCCCTATTTTTGTTAATCAGTTCCCTCTGACGTCATGATTGTGTCCCTGGCTGACCTGAAGTGAAAGTGGAAAGCAATCAATTAAGCTTTCCACTTAAGGGCCCGTCTCACATAGCGATATCGCTACCGAGATCGCTGCTGAGTCACTAGTTTTGTGACGCAGCAGCGAGCTCACCAGCGATATCGCTGTGTGTGACATTCAGCGACGATCAGCCCCCTGCGGGTATCGCTGATCGTCGCTGAAATGTCAGGACCTTTGATCGCTGGTTTCCCGCCTGTCACACGCAGTGATGCGTGCCTGTCAGAGGGAAACCAGCGATCAAAAAAAGGTCCTGACATTTCTGCGACGATCAGCGATACCCGGCAGGGGGGCTGATCGTCGCTGAATGTCACACACAGCGATATCGCTGGTGAGCTCGCTGCTGCGTCACAAAACTAGTGACTCAGCAGCGATCTCGGTAGCGATATCGCTATGTGAGACGGGCCCTTAAGCGATGTTACCCGCAGTGTCGCTGTCCCAGATCGCTGCCTGAGCTGCCTGTTTGGCAGCTCAGCAGCGATCATGTAGCGATACACCAGCGATCCTGACAAGTGCATATCGTTGTCGGGATCGCTGGTGTATCGTTATGTGACACCAGCCTTTACTCTCCTGTCAGGCAGGAGAGGAACTCATTCATTTGGGGTTTACTGTGAGGCTGCAGCATTAGCTGCGGTCCTGCAGTAAACATTAACCCTTTCTGAAGGATTACACCGTGGGACCTGACTGTGCATGGGATAGGTAAGAATAATTTTGCTTTTTTATTTTATTTTTATTACAGGAAATGTTTTTTGCAGTAAAATAAAAGATGGTCAAAAACATGTGTCTTTATTTCATTAAAATGATTTTTAATTAAAGTGTGTGTGTTTTATTTTTATTTCATGCAATAGGATTAATAATTGATAGTTGTCTAATTGACAGCTCTCAATTATTAACCTGGCTTAAGGTCACCTTTCAATAGCAAGGTGGCTTTAACCCCATATTAACCCATTCGTCACCGCTACAGGGCAATGGGAATAGACGGGCAAAGTGCCAGAAAGGGCGAATCTAATTATAGATTTGTCTTTCCTGGGGTGTCTGGGGGCAGATGTTAGTAGCCGGGGGGGGCAAAAATAATGGTCCCTCTCTGGGCTATTATTATCTGCCCCCACTCACTGGCTTTGTCTGTCTGGTTGCGAAAATAGGGCGGGAGCCCACGCATTTTTTTTCAGCAATTTTACACCTCATATATATATATACATGTCATTGAATTTGTGACACATATATATATATATTTATATTTGTAGTTCATACACTTCTACATAGTATAATAGCCGCTAATTCAATTGCCGGCTTTTGTGAAATGCAGACCAATGAAATACATTGGGTGTACATAGGTTAACCATGCTTCATGCCTTGCAAATTTGCACATTCGTGTGTGCAATTCACACTTAGGGTATTAAAGGTAAATCGTGCAAAAGTCCTTTTTTTACAACGATTTACACCTTTAATTACCCCTAGAGTGTGAATTTGCACACATATCTGATTTAATTGTTTGTGCAATTAGATAGAAAGGACATGAAGAATGTTAACCCTATGTACACAAGTGTCATTCATGTGGGTGACCGACATGAATGACACTTGTGTACATAGGTTAACATGTCTTTTCATGTCCTTTGCTATCTAATTGCACAAACATTAAATCAGATATGTGTGCAATTCACACCTCTAGGGTTAATAAGGTGTAAATTCGTAGCAAAAAAGTCCGTTTTTTTTACAACGAATTTACACCTTTAATTAACCCCTACAGGTGTGAAATTTTGCACACATAGTCTGATTTAATTGTTTGTGCAAATTAGATAGCAAAGGACATGAAAAGAAATGTTTAACCCTATGTACACCAAGTGTCATTTCAAGTCGGGTGCTTCTGTCTTTTCACTGAAGCCGGCTTTACCCGGCAATTGAATCAAAGGATATTTTACTATGTAGAAGTGTATAAACTATACATATATGTATATATATATGTCACAATGACATGTATATATATATATGTATTCTATGTGTGTATATTTAGTGTTTACAAGGAAAGAATGGGGTTTTTTTAGTTGCGATATTTTGTTCCCATAGACTTACATGGGACTTCCGGTATCGGTATCGGGTATCGCCGATATTTTAGTGATATCGGCGATACCATTCCGATTCCGATACTTTAGCATATCGGAAAGTATCGCTCAACTCTAACCACCACAACTAGAGGCAGCCGTGGAACGTTCCTACGTTGGTCCTAGACGCCTCGTCACAGCCTGAGAAACTAACTACACCTAAAGATAGAAAGAGGAAAGCTATCTGCCCCTGAGCAGATCCCCAAAGAACATAGAAAGCCCCCAAACATGTAATGGCGGTTAGACAAGATGAAATACTGACACAGACAGAAAATAGTATGAGCAAACGTTGGGGCCCAAACTTACTAAATAGAAAAGGATAGGAAGGGCACTTACGTCAATCTCAAAAAACCCTGAAAAGCACCAACTCTACTAATTTCAAAAACACCTGAGATCACACGACCTCTACCACCTAAATTAGTTCTCTGGTGTAACCAAAAACAAAACAGCAGCCACTGAAAAAACTGGAAAAAGCAAATGTACAAACATCAGTGGCTGAACTGAACTGAGAGGGCAAAAGCCCCCAGAGGGGACCCTGAAGGCCCCCACAGAAGTGCAGGAAAAAATGCAAAAATCAAGCACAAAAACAAAAAGAAGAAAATGTCTTATCTGTTAGCAGGAGATTCAGACACGACACAGCAGGCTACCAAAGAAACAGGAATCAAGGATTGAGACCAGAACAATTGATCACCGGCAACCCTGATGGGAAGGCGACTCCCTTATATAAGACCAGTCAGTAACACCTGATTCCCAATCCTCACAATCTTCACTGGACAGTCCAGTACCGTTTGTAACCACCAGAGGGAGCTTCTGCTCAGAACTCATTTCCAGCCTATTCACAACAGTACCCCCCCCTTGAGGAGGGGTCACCGAACCCTCATTTGAGCAACCAGGTCGGTCAGGATGAGTTCTATGATACGCACGGATGAGTCTCCTAGCATGGATGTCCGAAGCAAACACCCAAGAATTGTCTTCCTGACCATAACCTCTCCATTTAACCAAATACTGGAGTTTCCGTCTAGAAAAACGAGAATTCAATATTTTCTCAACCACATACTCCAGATTGCCCTCAACCAAAACAGGGTCAGGAGGCACAGTAGTAGGAACCACTGGCTCAACAAACCTCTTCAACAAGGACTTGTGGAACACGTTATGGATCTTAAATGTCCCTGGAAGAAGCAAACGAAAAGAAACAGGATTAAGAATCTCCATGATCTTATAAGGTCCAATGAGCCTAGGCTTAAATTTAGGAGATGCCACTCTCATAGGAATATTTCTTGAGGACAACCAGACCAAGTCCCCCACTTTAAACCGAGGACCATCAGTCCTATGCCGGTTAGTAAACAGCTGGGCCCTCTCCTGAGAGAGGGACAACCTCTCCACTACATGGTCCCAAATCTGTTGCATACGCTCCACAACAGAGTCAACACCTGGACAGACAGAAGCCTCCGTCTGTCCTGAAGAAAATCGAGGGTGAAACCCAGAATTACAGAAAAATGGAGACATCAAAGTGGCAGAGCTAGCCCTATTATTAAGAGCAAACTCAGCCAAAGGCGAAAAAGAGACCCAGTCATCCTGATCAGCAGACACAAAGCATCTTAGATAAGTCTCCAATGTCTGGTTTGTTCTCTCAGTTTGACCATTGGTCTGAGGATGAAACGCCGAGGAGAAGGACAATTGAACACCAATTTTAGAACAAAAGGTCCTCCAAAATCTGGAAACAAACTGGACTCCTCTGTCAGACACAATGTTCTCAGGAATGCCGTGTAAACGAACCACGTGCTGAAGGAACAAAGGCACCAATTCAGAGGAGGAAGGCAACTTAGGTAATGGCACAAGATGTATCATCTTGGAAAACCTATCGCAAATCACCCAGATGACGGTCATTCTCTGAGAAACAGGGAGGTCGGAAATGAAATCCATAGAGATATGGGTCCATGGTCTTTTGGGCACAGGTAATGGCATCAACAAACCACTAGAACGAGAGCAAGGCTTGGAGCGAGAGCAAGTCCCGCAGGACTGCACAAACTCCCTGACATCACGAGACAAGGTAGACCACCAAAAGGACCGACTAACCAAGTCTCTGGTACCAAAAATTCCGGGATGACCGGCAAACGTGGAACAATGAATCTCAGACATTACACTCTTTTTCCACTGGTCCGGGACAAACAATTTCCCAACAGGGCAGCGCTCGGGTTTATCCTCCTGACACCCCTCCAGAGCCAGTCTCAAATTGGGCGAGATGGCGGAAAGAACTACACCCTCTTTCAAAATAACAGAAGGATCAGATAACTCAGGGAGTCCGCCAGGAAACTCCTCGAGAGGGCATCCGCCTTAACATTTTTAGTGCCAGGAAGAAATGAAACCACAAAATTAAAACGTGTGAAAAACAAGGCCCACCTGGCCTGTCTAGGATTAAGTCGCTTGGCAGATTCCAGATAAACTAGATTCTTATGGTCCGTAAGGACCACCACCTGATGTTTGGCTCCCTCCAGCCAATGTCTCCACTCTTCAAAAGCCCACTTCATGGCTAATAACTCCCGATTACCCACGTCATAATTACGTTCAGTGGGAGAAAATTTTCGAGAGAAAAAGGCACAAGAGTTACTTTTAGAGGTCTCTGGATCTCTTTGGGACAAAACGGCACCTGCCCCAGTTTCAGAGGCATCAACCTCCACCTGAAATGGTAGAGAAACATCAGGCTGCCGTAGAACAGGAGCAGAAGTGAATCTCTGCTTAAGTTCCTGAAATGCAGAGACTGCCTCAGGAGTAGTGTTGAGCATTCCGATACCGCAAGTATCGGGTATCGGCCGATATTCGCGTTATCGGAATTCCGATACTTAATTCCGATACTTTTTCAATATCGTATACCGGAATCGGAAGTTCCCATAATTCTTTGAGAGGCAATGTGATGTTAGTCAGCCAATGATGAATCTTATGAAGTGTGGGCACATCCTGTAATGCTGCGGTCATCTTAACTAATGGCATGGCTGTGATTGGCTGCTGAAATGATGTCAGAATGCACTATAAAAGGCGCCGCAGCCATTTTAGCGTCACTGTGCTGTGAACTCAGTTAGGGACAGAACGATTGCGATTTGTGTACTACTGTGCTTGAGGCAGGCTAGTTTACCAACCGCTGTGTAAAGCTTCATTTTGCCAGTGTTGTTTTAACAGCTCTGTGCAAGGTGTGTGTGTGACAGTGCAGGTGACGCTGCAGTTTGCTCTGCATCCACCGTTGTTTGTAGGCATCTGCACGTGTCACTGACTCTTTTTTTTTTTATTTTATTTTGTGGAATTGGTGCAGCTCCATTATATTAGAAAAAAATCAAATCTATTAGTGTGACGTGCTTCCATCCGTATACAATACATTGGTTGCAAACACTATAGAAGTACAGAAAGGAGCCTTTCACAGCTACTGAACAGTTGTGTTTCAGTGTTCACTGTAGTCTGTGAGCTTTTCATTTTTTGAGTGCAGATTACGCACCAGTTGTTCTTCAACCACTGCCGGTTGTAGTCTGCTGAGCGTGTGTCACTGCCTCATCCTTCACATTTTTCTCTAATTGGTGCTGCTCCATTTTAGTGGAAAAAAATCTAATCTATTAGTGTGACGCGCTTCCATCCGTATACAATACATTGGTTGCAAACACTATAGAAGTAGACAAAGGGGCCTTTAACAGCTACTGAACAGTTGTGTTTCAGTGTTCACTGTAGTCTGTGAGCTTTTCATTTTTTGAGTGCAGATTACGCCCAGTTTGTTCTTCAACACTGCCGGTTGTAGTCTGCTGAGCGTGTGTCACTGCCTCATCCTTCACATTTTTCTCTAATTGGTGCTGCTCCATTTTAGTGGAAAAAAATCTAATCTATTAGTGTGACGCGCTTCCATCCGTATACAATACATTGGTTGCAAACACTATAGAAGTAGACAAAGGGGCCTTTAACAGCTACTGAACAGTTGTGTTTCAGTGTTCACTGTAGTCTGTGAGCTTTTCATTTTTTGAGTGCAGATTACGCTCCAGTTTGTTCTTCAACCACTGCCGGTTGTAGTCTGCTGAGCGTGTGTCACTGCCTCATCCTTCACATTTTTCTCTAATTGGTGCTGCTCCATTTTAGTGGAAAAAAATCTAATCTATTAGTGTGACGCGCTTCCATCCGTATACAATACATTGGTTGCAAACACTATAGAAGTAGACAAAGGGGCCTTTAACAGCTACTGAACAGTTGTGTTTCAGTGTTCACTGTAGTCTGTGAGCTTTTCATTTTGTGAGTGCAGATTACGCTCCAGTTTGTTCTTCAACCACTGCCGGTTGTAGTCTGCTGAGCGTGTGTCACTGCCTCATCCTTCACATTTTTCTCTAATTGGTGCTGCTCCATTTTAGTGGAAAAAAATCTAATCTATTAGTGTGACGCGCTTCCATCCGTATACAATACATTGGTTGCAAACACTATAGAAGTAGACAAAGGGGCCTTTAACAGCTACTGAACAGTTGTGTTTCAGTGTTCACTGTAGTCTGTGAGCTTTTCATTTTGTGAGTGCAGATTACGCTCCAGTTTGTTCTTCAACCACTGCCGGTTGTAGTCTGCTGAGCGTGTGTCACTGCCTCATCCTTCACATTTTTCTCTAATTGGTGCTGCTCCATTTTAGTGGAAAAAAATCTAATCTATTAGTGTGACGCGCTTCCATCCGTATACAATACATTGGTTGCAAACACTATAGAAGTACACAAAGGGGCCTTTCACAGATACTGAACAGTTGTCTGCAGGGTTCACTGTAGTCTGTGAGGAATAACCACACTTAGGCCTTATAACTTTTCTGACTTTCTTTATCAATCTACCAAGATGAAGAAGTCAGTGAGTAAGGCACGTGGTCGTGGTCGTGGCCGTGGATTTGCAGCAGGGAGAGGACGTGGGGATTCTGTGGCTGCTGCCGCACCCAGTGACACAGCATCCACCAGTTTTCCCCGTGAGCGTTCCTTTATGCGCACTTTTGTAGGAGCTCAGCGTACCCCCCTGCTGCGTGAAGAACAAATTGAAGCCGTTGTTGGTTGGATGGCAGCCAATGCATCGACTTCAATAGCTTCCACCTCCTCTCAGGACCACAGCACTGTTGAACAACCATCAGTCTCTTCACCGCCTGCCAAATTGCCCAGGCAGTCAGAGAGCTCTGTACAGGAGCCAGCTGAGTCTCTGCTTCTGTTCTCAGAATCTGTTGGCTTGCAAACAGGGGCCCAGCCAAGCAGCATTCTGGAATGTGAAGAAGAGGCAGTATGCAGTGATGCGCAACAGCTGTGTCTCTCTGAATCTGAAGAGGCGGGTGAGCCAGTGCCGATGGTCAGCACACCGCAGAACGCATCTGATGATGATGAGACTCAGTTGCCAGTTTCTGTTGAGCATGGTGCTGGCCAGACCACCCAACAACAGCAGGTGTTGGAAGAGGGTAGTGGTGGAGATGATGAGGTCCAAGACCCAACATGGCGTGAGGAACAGGAAGGTGGTGGGAGCAGCTCTGAGGAAGAGATTGCCCCAACGGTCCAAACAGTAGGGAGAGGTAGGCTGCAGACTCGCTTGCCTGTAGCCTCCAGTTTGGCACCCGTTCGGAGCAGTTCTCTTCCAACAGCCAAACCGGGCGCTCCCAGGACTTGCTCTGCGTGGTCCTTTTTTGATACAGTTGCAGATGATATTTGCTATGTCAAATGCAAGCTGTGTAATCAAAAAATTAAAAGAGGTAAAAGTGTCAGTAACCTTAATACAACAAATATGTGGAAACATGTGCGGTCAAAGCACTTTGTTGAGTTACAAAGACACACTGGAGATGTAGGCCAACCTACAGCAGCACCTACATCTTCAGCTCGTGTTGGAGCCTCTTCCTCCAGTTCACACACAGCTGGTTCGGCTTCCTCACAGGATCGCCATGGAAGAACCTCTGTCACTGTTGTCCAGAGACACAGTGTTATTCCACCCACAGCTGCAAGTTCCCTGTCATCCTCACACACCCAGGCCACAAAACAGCCATCGGTAGCACAGGCATGGGATAAAAGACGGCCATACTCGGCAAACCATCCACGAGCACAGGCTCTGAATGCTGGCATTGCAAAACTCCTGTCCCTTGAAATGCTGTCATTCAGGCTGGTGGAGACTGACAGTTTCCGTGAATTAATGGCATTGGCAGTCCCACAATACAATGTGCCCAGCCGATTTTATTTCAGCAGGCAAGCCGTCCCTGGTCTGCAAAAGCATGTTGAGGCAAAAATTAAACATGCGCTACTAAACGCCGTCAGTAGCAAGGTCCACCTGACCACCGATGCGTGGACCAGTACCCATGGCCAGGGACGATACCTTTCACTCACTGCCCATTGGGTGAATGTTGTGGAGCCGGGTACAGATCTTGCGAGTGGCGCTGTACGTGTTCTGCCAACTCCAAGGATTGCCGGAATCAAGTCTGTCCACATTGACTCCTCCTCCTACTCCAGTTCCTCAGAATCATCGCTGCAGGAGCCGTCACGGTCTACCTCCACATGGACCCGTGGACGCTTACCTGATGCGACCGATATGAGCACAGCCGTGGCCAAACGGCAACAGGCCGTTCTGAAATTAATTCCCATGGGGAATCGAAGCCACACAGCGCAGGAGGTCTGGAATGCCATCAAGCAGGAGAGCGACGTGTGGTTTTTGCCAGCGAATCTCCAGCCAGGCTTGGTAGTGTGTGACAATGGCCGAAATCTGGTGGCAGCTCTGGGCCTTGGCAAACTCACTCACATACCATGTCTGGCACATGTGCTCAACTTGGTCGTGCAGAGTTTTTTGAGGGACTATCCGGATCTTGATGCACTGCTGCACAAGGTCCGCCTAGAGTGCGCTCACTTGCGACGTTCCAGCATGGCCAGATCGCGCATTGCAGCTCTGCAACGCAGATTGCGCCTTCCTGAACATCGCATCATATGTGACGTATCCACCAGGTGGAATTCAACGTTACATATGTTGGAGCGGTTGTGTGAGCAGCAGCCAGCAGTTATGGAGTATCAGCTGCATCAGGCGCAATCAACACGCAATTTGCGCCGTCCACACTTCACCATTAATGAGTGGGCCACTATGAAGGACATGTGCCACGTTTTGCGTGCGTTTGATGAGTCAACGCGGATGGCGAGTGCAGATGATGCACTAGTCAGCCTGACTGTCCCCCTTATCTGCCTGCTTCAAAAAACACTGCAAGCAATAAGGGATGAGGTTTTGGAAGAGGTGGAGGATGAGGAGTCACAAATTCCATCACCTTCTGGAAAGTCAGCGCAACGTGGTTCCTCACAAAGGGCTGGGCAGGGCTCACTTTGTGAGGAGGATGAGGAGGAGGAGTCAATGGAGGAGGAAGACATCGCTCCAGAGGGAGGTACACAACGCTCTAGTCAGTATGTAGAGCGAGGGTGGGGTGATGCAGAGCAGGCAGAGATAACGCCTCTTGCAGAGGACAGCGTTTCTTTGCCAGTTGGGAGTCTGCAGCACATGGTTGATTTCATGCTGCAGTGCCTAAGAAACGACCGCCGCATCGCCCACATTCTCACGACGTCTGATTATTGGGTGTACACCCTCCTAGACCCTCGCTACCGGGACAACGTCAAAAGCCTCATCACACCGTTGAACCGGGAGCGTAAAATGCGGGAGTACCAAGACACACTGGTGCAATCCCTAATGTTCTACCTTACTGCCGAGAGCACTGCTGCTGCTACTGCTTTACAAAGCAGCTCTGTGCGTCGAGGCAGTGTAGAGAGCTCTGCAACAAGAGGGAGCACACGCAGTGCCTCTGCACAGGGAAAGACCAGTATGTTAAAAATGTGGCAAAGTTTTGTGGCAGCGCCACAAATGTCTACACCATCCGAGAGGGCTCCAGTCAGCGGGAGGCAACGTATCCGTCAGATGGTGACAGACTACTTGGCTTTGCCTCTCAGTGTACTCCCAGATGGCTCTTCCCCATTCAAGTTTTGGGTCTCTAAGCTGGATACATGGCCAGAGCTTAGCCAGTATGCATTGGAGGTGCTGGCTTGCCCTGCTGCCAGTGTATTATCGGAGCGCGTCTTTAGTGCTGCAGGTGGTGTACTAACAGACCGTCGCATGCGACTATCCTCCGATAATGTAGACCGGCTTACTTTTCTGAAAATGAACAAGGCATGGATCTCGCCAGAATTTGTCTGTCCGTTTTCAGATTAAATAACTGGTTCGCAACGTTATCCATGTCTCCTGTTATGTTCATCTTTCTACCACCTGAACTCTACTCCCTGGGCTCCAACACTGCCAGTTGCTGCTCAGAAGTGTCGTGTCCACAGAACAAAACACAAGCTCTACTGTTAGTGGGGTTCAGTAACGCCAGCTGTTCCCCTGCTGTGTGAACGGCAAGAAGTCTCCTGTTCCCGACACATGGACAGAAAAACACATGACCAACATGCTCCAAATAGGGAAGAGCCGTCACCCTGCTTGTTATGCTGAAAACATGAAATTGTGAAGTTTTGCAGGCCTAGAATGATAAATTTTTATGACAAATATGGACAAATAATAATTTGTCATCACAGCGCATATCTGCACATGTCTATTAGAAATGGTAACAAAAAATAAAACATAGTCTACTCTTCACATTTTGAAATTAATGCATAAAAGTACATTTCAGACTTATGAATTAATGCTTTTTAAGGAACTTTATCTGTACCTGTAAGATAATGCAGTCAATGGATGTACGAATCATTAAATCCTCATCATCATCATCACGAGTTTTATTTATGACAGACATTATAAAATACACATACTGATGCCAACTGTAACTTCAAACACCATATATGAAATGGCCAGCATGTAAACATGGTAATAATGTCCAATAATAAATTATTACATCTAGAAAGTGCATCATGCATACTGACAATAGGTAGTTATACCTGCAAGTGCTGTTGAAACAACCACAAGAGATATAAATTAATACTGGTATATAGGTATCACAGTGCATAGTTACTCATGGACAATGTTGATGTAATACTGTATCTCAATTAAGTCAGCGTCAACCATTAGGCTTGTTAGTCTTGTACATTGTTAAAGAGGGAACGTAATTTTTTTGTTTGTCATAGGTGGAGTATTACACATTAAATTATTACTGCTGTATTTTTTTTTGCGTCCCTAGTGCGCAATAACGCAGCCTAACCTCACATTTGATAGTCAGCTAATTGCCACACGCTACCCTACCCTACGCGTGACAGTAGGAAGGTAGTGTTGACGGATAAAGCTTTGCGCAACCAGACATTCTTTTACCCTCTTCAACACTCTACAAGCAAAAAATGCATGATTTCAGCCGCAGACTTTATTGACGTACAGTATAACATCGGCATTACCCATCAGAGGCTGTCCACTGTCTGATACAGACATAGAATATACCTTTGCTATCCGTAGCCTTTGTTTCACCTACACTTGCAGGCACACACTTAAATTGTGACAAACAATGCCTAATGTTTTTTTAAATGGTTATTTTTTATCGTACATTATTGTGTCATCAATCACATTGATGAGTCCATGCTGGACATGTCATACATGCTATAGAAAGTTACGATTTTATGAACTTAAATAATTGAAATGTCTGTGACTGTCACATAAAATTTGCGATGATGATGATGAGTGACTATTACAAAATCCATTGTCTTCACTATGTTATGGTTTAACATAGCGTTCCTTAAGCATTATTCATAAAAAAAAAAATGGACTTTTATTCTTAAATTTACAACACTATATTTTGTTACCAATTTTTTGGGTGTTGTGTTGTTCCATTTATTTTTGGCATGTGCATATATGCGTTTATATTTGTATTTTCTTTATTTTTCCTTCTTGAAATTAGAAAACATGTGTATCTTTGTACCGTGTTAGCCAGTAGATAGAAAAATATTTAGACTTCAGAGTCAGCAGTGGTTGATACCTTTTAATGGATAACTGAAAAGATGGAAACAAATTGCAAGCTTTCAAGGCTACTCACGTCTCTTCATCAGGCAAAGACTAAATAAAAAAATTAAGCATCACATATTTCTATACACAACAGGACACAGGAATAGTGCAATAGGTAAGACAAGTAAGTGACGTGTATCAGAACTGTCATTATCTCACAGGGATGAACATAAATATTGGAACAGTTCCTAGATAAGGATAGAAAGTTTGATTGCCCTCTCATTGGCGTCTTTTTTTGGGTTTTCATGACCCTGGAAGGGCATAGACGCAGATTCCTTAATTGATATAGAATGACATAAATCCATGTGATCTATTCATTCCATCACTAACAGTGTCAAAGGTCATGATGAGCTTATATTCTGAAACCTTTGTACGTTTCTCATATTTGAAGTTATATTTTAATACCAGTAATTCCATATCCATCATGCTATGACCGGGCATACAAAAGTCTTTTGCCACAGGTAAATTCATTAATTTATCTGTGATTGTGTGGCGCTGATAATTCATCCTTGTTCTCCTTTTTGTTGCCGGTCTCCCCTCACTTGTCCCTCCCTCACTTGTCTTAGCTATTCCTGTGTCCTGTTGTGTGTAGAAATATGTGATTCTTCATTTTTGGCTTTACTCTTAGCCTGATGAAGACACCTGAGTAGTCTCGAAAGCTTTGAATTTGTTACCATATTTTCAGTTAGCCATTAAACGTTATCAACCACAGAGGACTGTCAAGTATAAATATTTTTCTATTCTTGTAATTGAAATTCATCATTTTATTGTCGTAGTAAAACTTCATTTATTCTTGTTTGAAGTACATACATTTGCAATGGCCACGTAACAAGGCAATAACTCAATATTTTGTGCCTACACCCTCCTTGACCCTGGGCTTCAACAGCACCAGTTGCTGCTCAGAAGTGTTAGATGCACAGATGAAAACAATCGCTGATGTGTTTGTGGGGTTCAGTAACGCCTGCTGTTCCCCTGCTGTGTGTCTGGCAAAAATTACTGCTGCTAACTACAACTTCAACTTCAAACGTCTCATACTAGGCCTCTGCCTACACCCTCCTTGACCCTGGGCTTCAACAGCGCCAGTTGCTGCTCAGAAGTGTTAGATGCACAGATGAAAACAATCGCTGATGTGTTTGTGGGGTTCAGTAACGCCTGCTGTTCCCCTGCTGTGTGTCTGGCAAAAATTACTGCTGCTAACTACAACTTCAACTTCAAACGTCTCATACTAGGCCTCTGCCTACACCCTCCTTGACCCTGGGCTTCAACAGCGCCAGTTGCTGCTCAGAAGTTTTAGATGCACAGATGAAAACAATCGCTGATGTGTTTGTGGGGTTCAGTAACGCCTGCTGTTCCCCTGCTGTGTGTCTGGCAAAAATTACTGCTGCTAACTACAACTTCAACTTCAAACGTCTCATACTAGGCCTCTGCCTACACCCTCCTTGACCCTGGGCTTCAACAGCGCCAGTTGCTGCTCAGAAGTGTTAGATGCACAGATGAAAACAATCGCTGATGTGTTTGTGGGGTTCAGTAACGCCTGCTGTTCCCCTGCTGTGTGTCCGGCAAAAATTACTGCTAGCTACCTAATCATGGTGAAAAAAACATGACATCTCAAAGTGTCTAGTGCTACACATAGATATGAGGCTACACCATGATTTCTAAGCTGTAAACATTTGAAACGTCAACTTTCAAACCATAAAATGATTTGTCTTTGTCACAAATCTGTAACAAAATAAATGCACATGTCGAAAACAAATGCAAACACAAAAGCCTACTTATGCTATAGGATACTGATGGTCAACCTTGTCACTCCATAGCTTAGACAAATCCAACTCACATCATGATGACTCAAATACTGCAATGTTGGAAGTGCATAATGTGGGTTGAACTTTGACAACTGCTGCAGTGCGAAGGTTATACTTCAGTGTTCTTGCCTTTGAAATAAAAGCATACAAGTAAATATAATATCCAATGTTGATTAAGGGACGTGATGTACACCTGTAATATTGTGCAAACAATGCATGTAGGAATAGTCCTCTTCAACATTACTTATATTTGTGTCATTTTAAAAAATACATATTTGATTAGAAAGTTAACAGCCCATATCATAAAGGTCCTTCATGTAAACATGATAATCGCTAACAAAAATCATGCATTACCTTGGTAAAGTCAATAGTGCATAGTCACAATAGCAAAATATATACCTGTAAGTGGTGCTGAAAGAACGACAACTGATAGAATAGGTGAATGATATCTATTTATCAGACTGAATAGCGACACCTGTACAATGTCGATATAATACTGTACCTTAACAAAACAGCTGTGTCACACCTCACACGCATTTTTCTTGTAGCTTGTTATGTAATAGGGCACATGCGTGTATGTTTCATCATAGGTGCATGTTTACTGAGTAAAGCAGTCATGACAACGCCTTTGTGTTGTCGGTACGCTTGCGATGATGAACGATGCGCACCGTGAATGTTAGTCTGCGTCATAAGACGCACAGACGCTCCAATACCCAATGCGTCACAGCAGGAAGCCAGTCTGTGCGTCCAAACAAAGGCGCAAGCATACATGCACGTACCCTTTTATAAAGCTATATAAAAAAAAGGATGTAGTAGTAACGCACACTTTATTGAGGTACAGTATTACATCGCCATTCACCATCTGTGGCTATGCAGTCTCATCTATATATACCTTATCTATCCGTTGTCATGCTTGCAAGTCCACAGTCAGGCATAAATAGCTGTTTTCACTATGCACTTTTAAAGGTTTTTTTTGTTAATATAAATGATTGGCACATATTATCAGTATTACATGATGGAAATTTTAGATATTTTTAAAAACTTTTTAGTGATATTATTCAGCAAATGAAAATGGTGTACATACTGTTACTTATCCATCATTAATGGATTCTGATATGTACTTGTATGCTTTTATTTAAAACCGTATAGCAGATTATTTAACCGATTTTTATTGTGGTTTGCATTGCTTTTCAACATGTTAATGTATGCGTTTATGTTTGTCAATTATTAATTTACATATATTTTTTAAAGTAAAATCATCATCTTATGGTACTAAAGGTTATATTTCTCTTGTTTGGAGTATAGAACATTTTTAATTGACACGTAACAAGGAAAATACTTGATCTAGTATTTAAACATCCTCCTTGACCCTGGGCTCCAACACCGCCAGTTGTTGCTTCGGAAGTGCTGTTAGCACAGTCTACACTTGCTCCTGTGTTACTGGGGTTCAGTAATGTCAGCTGTTCCCCTGCTGTGTGAACGGCAAAAAGTCCTGCTGCCTCCACCATGTTCTCTTCTCATCCCTGGGTTACAACACCGCCAGTTGTTTCTCGGAAGTGCTGTTAGCACAGTCAACACTTGCTCCTGTGTTACTGGGTTCAGTAATGTCAGCTGTTCCCCTGCTGTGTGAACGGCAAAAAGTCCTGCTGCCTCCACCATGTTCTCTTCTCATCCCTGGGTTACAACACCGCCAGTTGTTTCTCGGAAGTGCTGTTAGCACAGTCTACACTTGCTCCTGTGTTACTGGGGTTCAGTAATGTCAGCTGTTCCCCTGCTGTGTGAACGCAAAAAGTCCTGCTGCCTCCACCTGTTCTCTTCTCATCCCTGGGTACAACACCGCCAGTTGTTTCTCGGAAGTGCTGTTAGCACAGTCTACACTTGCTCCTGTGTTACTGGGGTTCAGTAATGTCAGCTGTTCCCCTGCTGTGTGAACGGCAAAAAGTCCTGCTGCCTCCACCCTGTTCTCTTCTCATCCCTGGGTTACAACACCGCCAGTTGTTTCTCGGAAGTGCTGTTAGCACAGTTAACACTTGCTCCGTGTTACTGGGGTTCAGTAATGTCAGCTGTTCCCCTGCTGTGTGAACGGCAAAAAGTCCTGCTGCCTCCACCATGTTCTCTTCTCATCCCTGGGTTACAACACCGCCAGTTGTTTCTCGGAAGTGCTGTTAGCACAGTCTACACTTGCTCCTGTGTTACTGGGGTTCAGTAATGTCAGCTGTTCCCCTGCTGTGTGAACGGCAAAAGTCCTGCTGCCTCCACCATGTTCTCTTCTCATCCCTGGGTTACAACACCGCCAGTTGTTTCTCGGAAGTGCTGTTAGCACAGTCTACACTTGCTCCTGTGTTACTGGGGTTCAGTAATGTCAGCTGTTCCCCTGCTGTGTGAACGGCAAAAAGTCCTGCTGCCTCCACCATGTTCTCTTCTCATCCCTGGGCTACAACACCGCCAGTTGTTTCTCGGAAGTGCTGTTAGCACAGTCTACACTTGCTCCTGTGTTACTGGGGTTCAGTAATGTCAGCTGTTCCCCTGCTGTGTGAACGGCAAAAAGTCCTGCTGCCTCCACCATGTTCTCTTCTCATCCCTGGGTTACAACACCGCCAGTTGTTTCTCGGAAGTGCTGTTAGCACAGTCTACACTTGCTCCGTGTTTACTGGGGTTCAGTAATGTCAGCTGTTCCCCTGCTGTGTGAACGGCAAAAAGTCCTGCTGCCTCCACCATGTTCTCTTCTCATCCCTGGGCTACAACACCGCCAGTTGTTTCTCGGAAGTGCTGTTAGCACAGTTACACTTGCTCCCGTGTTACTGGGGTTCAGTAATGTCAGCTGTTCCCCTGCTGTGTGAACGGCAAAAAGTCCTGCTGCCTCCACCATGTTCTCTTCTCATCCCTGGGTTACAACACCGCCAGTTGTTTCTCGGAAGTGCTGTTAGCACAGTCTACACTTGCTCCTGTGTTACTGGGGTTCAGTAATGTCAGCTGTTCCCCTGCTGTGTGAACGGCAAAAAGTCCTGCTGCCTCCACCATGTTCTCTTCTCATCCCTGGGTACAACACCGCCAGTTGTTTTCTCGGAAGTGCTGTTAGCACAGTCTACACTTGCTCCTGTGTTACTGGGGTTCAGTAATGTCAGCTGTTCCCCTGCTGTGTGAACGGCAAAAAGTCCTGCTGCCTCCACCATGTTCTCTTCTCATCCCTGGGCTACAACACCGCCAGTTGTTTCTCGGAAGTGCTGTTAGCACAGTCTACACTTGCTCCTGTGTTACTGGGGTTCAGTAATGTCAGCTGTTCCCCTGCTGTGTGAACGGCAAAAAGTCCTGCTGCCTCCACCATGTTCTCTTCTCATCCCTGGGCTACAACACCGCCAGTTGTTTCTCGGAAGTGCTGTTAGCACAGTTACACTTGCTCCGTGTTACTGGGGTTCAGTAATGTCAGCTGTTCCCCTGCTGTGTGAACGGCAAAAAGTCCTGCTGCCTCCACCATGTTCTCTTCTCATCCCTGGGCTACAACACCGCCAGTTGTTTCTCGGAAGTGCTGTTAGCACAGTCTACACTTGCTCCTGTGTTACTGGGGTTCAGTAATGTCAGCTGTTCCCCTGCTGTGTGAACGGCAAAAAGTCCTGCTGCCTCCACCATGTTCTTGTTCCATCCCTGGGCTACAACACCGCCAGTTGTTCTCGAGTGCTGCTTAGCCAGTCTACACTTCTCCTGCGTTGTTACTGGGGTTTCAGTAATGTCACTGTTCTCACTGCTGTGTGAACGGCAAAAAGTCCTGCTGCCTCAACTTTAATTTCCATGGGTACCTTCTGCTACCCATCCGGGTTCCAGTACCGTCAGCTGGTTCTCCGCAGTGCCTTTGGCCTAGGTGCCTCCATGTCGGTATCCGAGTTCCAGCAACGTCTGCTGGTCCTTGGTAGTGCTTTGGAGCACAGGTACCTCCTGCTTAGTAACCGTGTCCCAGTAACGTCAGCTGGTCCTCGGTTGTGCCATTGGCTCTTTTCCTTCTGCTGACCCTCCGGGTTCCAGCACAGTCAGCTGGTCCTCGTTACTTTCATTGGCTCTTGTACCTTCTGCTACCCGTCCGGGTTCCAGTACCGTCAGCTGGTTCTCCGCAGTGCCTTTGGCCTAGGTGCCTCCATGTCGGTATCCGAGTTCCAGCAACGTCTGCTGGTCCTTGGTAGTGCTTTGGAGCACAGGTACCTCCTGCTTAGTAACCGTGTACCAGTAACGTCGGCTGGTCCTCGGTTGTGCCATTGGCTCTTTTCCTTCTGCTGACCCTCCGGGTTCCAGCACAGTCAGCTGGTCCTCGTTACTTTCATTGGCTCTTGTACCTTCTGCTACCCATCCGGGTTCCAGTACCGTCAGCTGGTTCTCCGCAGTGCCTTTGGCCTAGGTGCCTCCATGTCAGTATCCGAGTTCCAGCAACGTCTGCTGCTCCTTGGTAGTGCTTTGGAGCACAGGTACCTCCTGCTTAGTAACCGTGTCCCAGTAACGTCAGCTGGTCCTCGGTTGTGCCATTGGCTCTTTTCCTTCTGCTGACCCTCCGGGTTCCAGCACAGTCAGCTGGTCCTCGTTACTTCCATTGGCTTTTGTACCATCACCAACAGGACAAAGAAGGTTAAGACAAACTACAAGATACAGAACAAGAGACAGAAGAACAATAAGCAGAAGATCAAAAAGCAGAAGAACATTAAGTATAAGACCAAAATGAAGAGCAAAATATATGCTCTAAATTCTAAGCAGAAGAAGACTAAGCAGTGTATGGGGGTGAGTCCGTTCCTCCTCGTGGTGCCCCTGGAAAATGCCTGATGCTGCTGCAGGCTAAACTGAACGCGGACAAATACTGTTGTAATTAAAATCTTTCGTGACAGCAAGAACGGAAGGATGAAAATTCAGAGTTTTACAGATTACAAGTACAGGAATGTCTGTCACAAATAAGAATATGATGAAAAGGATGAATAGGAAGAAGATGAAGAAGTAGAATATGAAGAATAATAACTGTTTAATAAGAACAATATAAGTAATGTTAACAAAAAGATGAATAGCAAGAAGTTTTAGAAGATTAAGAAGGTGAAGATGAAGAATAATTTGATGAGAAAGATGATGCTGCTGAAGATTATGAAGGAGAAAGTGTGTGAAAAGTTAAAAAGGTGAAGAGCATGGAAGTTGTGAAACAGACATATTTGACAAAATAGAAAAAAGGTTAACAACATTGTCAATTTTTTCGTCAATCCAAACGTATTTCAAAAAAATAAATATTAATGCTATTCCATTGCATTGTGTTAAACATCTATGCCTTTAATGTCTCCTCAACCTCCCCCAATAAATTCTACATTACTCTTTGTTGTTTTCCTTCATGTACAATTAACCAACAAGGCAAGAATGGGTTTTTTTTAATTCCGATATTTTGTTCCCATAGACTTACATTGTATTTCCGGTATCGGTATCGGGTATCGCCGATATTTTTTGGGTATCGGCGATACCATTCCGATTCCGATACTTTTGGATATCGGAAAGTATCGCTCAACTCTACTCAGGAGGCCAATTCACCACATCAGAACCCTTCTTGGTCAAATCAGTTAATGGTTTAACAATAACAGAGAAATTACCAATAAATTTAGGTTAAAAATTGGCAAAACCCAAGAATCTTTGAAGAGCCTTTAATGAAGTAGGTTGGACCCAATCACAGATGGCCTGAACTTTGACCGGGTCCATTTCAATAACAGATGGGGACAAAATGAATCCCAGAAATGAGATCCTCTGAACGCCAAAAAAACACTTTGATCCCTTCACATACAGAGCATTCTCTCTCAAAATCTGGAACACAGTCCGAACATGTTTTACATGAGAGTCCCAGTCATTGGAAAAAATCAAGATATCATCCAAATAAACAATCAGAAATTTATCCACAAAATCCCTGAAAATGTCATTCATGAAGGACTGGAAGACAGAAGGAGCATTAGTGAGCCCAAAGGGCATCACAAGGTACTCAAAATGCCCTTCAGGGGTATTAAATGCCGTCTTCCATTCATCCCCGTGCTTAATGCGAATAAGGTTATATGCCCCCCTGACGTCAAGCTTGGTAAACCAAGTAGCGTTTTTCACCCTGGAAAGCAGATCAGAGATCAAGGGTAAAGGATATTGATATTTCACAGTAATATTGTTCAAGAGACGATAATCAATACACGGCCTTAATGAACCATCCTTTTTGGCCACAAAGAAAAAACCGGCACCTAAGGGTGAAGAGGATGGTCTGATATGACCCTTCTCCAATGACTCCTTGATATAAGACCGCATAGCGTCATGTTCAGGTACAGACAAGTTAAAAAGGCGACCTTTAGGGAATTTACTACCAGGCACTAATTCAATAGCGCAGTCATAGCTCCTATGGGGAGGTAAGGATGCAGATTTACTTTCGCTAAACACATCAGAAAAATCAATCAAAAAGTCAGGAACATCCTGAGCCTGGGGGGAGGCAGAAAAAACAGGAGTGTTGGTATTAACACATTGGCAGCCCCAACTGGTAACAGACACAGATTTCCAATCCAAAACAGGATCATGAGACTGTAACCAAGGGAAACCCAGTACGATAATGTCATGCAGATTATACAGAACCAAAAATTTGCAACTCTCCTGATGATCAGGTTCTACCCTCATTATCACCTGAGTAGAGAACTGAGGTTTATTCTCAGCCAAAGGGGTAGAATCGGTCCCCAGTAGGGGAATAGACTTCCGTAGGGGTATCAAGGGAAACCCACAACGTTTAGCAAAATCAAAATCCATCAGGTTAATAGCTGCTCCAGAATCAACAAAAGCCTGAGCAGAAAATGAGGACAGAGAACATATCAGAGTAACAGTTAATAAAAACTTAGTCTGAACACTACCCAAGACAACTGAGCGTGCAAAACGTCTTCCCCGCTTAGGGCAGACTGAAATAGCATGAGAGGCATCACCACAGTAGAAACATAACCCATTGCGCTTTCGAAATTCATGACGCTGTGCCCCAGAAACCACTCTATCACACTGCATGGATTCAGAAGCAGGTTCACAAGGCAACATTATTCCACGCATACCTTTCCGCTCACGCAAACGTCTGTCAATTTGAATCGCTAATGACATAGAATCATTGAGACCAGAGGGAACAGGGAATCCCACCATAACATCCTTTACATTATCTGACAGTCCCTTCAGAAAAAGAGCTGCCAAAGCGTCGTCATTCCATTTGGTCAGGACTGCCCACCTACGGAATCTCTGACAGTATAACTCAGCGTACTCAAGCCCCTGACTTAATGCCAACAAAGTTTTTTCAGCTTGATCAGTGACATTAGGCTCATCGTACAATAACCCCAAAACCTGAAAAAATGCATCAACATCTCTCAAAACAGGATCCCAGGTGTCAGGGAAAAAGCCCAATCCTGAGGGTCGCCGCGCAGGAGAGAGATGACAATTTGAACCTGCTGCGCTGCGTTCCCTGAGGACTTAGATTTTAAGGCAAAAAACAATTTACAGTTATTTTTGAAATTCAGAAACTTAGCTCGAGCCCCTAAAAACAAATCTGGCATGGGAATCCTAGGTTCCACAACAGGCAACCTAGCAAGATAGGTAGCAATACTCCGAACCTCAGTGGCAAGCTGATCCACACGGCCAGACAACTGTGCAAACTCCATTGAGAGAGAAAAAAAAATCCTCCTCAGCACCCAGAGATACAGAGGGAAAAAAAAATGCAACAAACAGAAAAAAAAAAATCTCTGACAACTCTGACAACTTTTTTCTTTCCACAATATTTTTCCCTTCTGTGAGTACCATATAATTTTTAGTTTTGGCCGGTGATACTGTTATGATTTGGTAGCTGAGGAGAGCAGGCAAAAAAGGAAATACACCAGAGCAGTTGGAAACTATGAGATTGCAGTACCCTGACTAACCACCACAACTAGAGGCAGCCGTGGAGCGTTCCTACGTTGGTCCTAGACGCCTCGTCACAGCCTGAGAAACTAACTACACCTAAAGATAGAAAGAGGAAAGCTATCTGCCCCGGAGCAGATCCCCAAAGAACATAGAAAGCCCCCAAACATGTAATGGCGGTTAGACAAGAAGAAATACTGACACAGACAGAAAATAGTATGAGCAAACGTTGGGGCCCAAACTTACTAAATAGAAAAGGATAGGAAGGGCACTTTCTGCAATCTCAAAAAACCCTGAAAAGCACCAACTCTACTAATTTCAAAAACACCTGAGATCACACGACCTCTACCACCTAAATTAGTTCTCTGGTGTAACCAAAAACAAAACAGCAGCCACTGAAAAAACTGGAAAAAGCAAATGTACAAACATCAGTGGCTGAACTGAACTGAGAGGGCAAAAGCCCCCAGAGGGGACCCTGAAGGCCCCCACAGAAGTGCAGGAAAAAATGCAAAAATCAAGCACAAAAACAAAAAGAAGAAAATGTCTTATCTGTTAGCAGGAGATTCAGACACGACACAGCAGGCTACCGAGGAAACAGGAATCAAGGATTGAGACCAGAACAATTGATCACCGGCAACCCTGATGGGAAGGCGACTCCCTTATATAAGACCAGTCAGTAACACCTGATTCCCAATCCTCACAATCTTCACTGGACAGTCCAGTACCATTTGTAACCACCAGAGGGAGCTTCTGCTCAGAACTCATTTCCAGCCTATTCACAACACCACGCTCTGGTAACTACATTATATGTGTTGTTTTGGCCAGGCTGCTAGAGCTTAGACCACGGTAGTGAGGGAACTAACTGTGTTTAGCTAGCAGCCTGCCAGGCTTAGGATTTTGGTTTATGGTTTTGTTTCATGCTTATTGCTGTGGATTTTAATAAAAGCTGGTTGACGCCAGTTTGCACCAGTGCTGCTGTCGGTGATTGGACTCTTTATGCCACTCCATCTACCCGAGATGGCGATCCCAGAGGTATATACCCCCTGAACTGGTTACAAAATATATGCTTTTCTGTAGTTTGCAAACTTTGTTTGGATTTCTTTCATCTTTAAATCCAGGAGGTTGTTCCATGTAAATGTCTTCTGTTAAATCTCCTTTCAAAAAAGCTGTCTTTACATCCAGATGTCTTAGTTCCATCTGTTCCATTGCTGCAACTGTAAGTAAAGCTCTTATTGTAGTGTGTTTGACAACTGGAGCAAATGTTTCATCATAGTCTTCTCCTTCTGGAAGTCGAGCTAAGTCTTCCCAAGAGATAGATTCATACATTTTACGTGTACTTGCCTTGTGTGAGAGGCGTTTTGGTGGTTTTCTTTTGTTCTCTCTTATTGAACGCCTTGGTCCTGTGTCTGTTTGTAGTTGTGATTCTTCACTTTCAGTATTTTGTTCTTCAATAATTTCTACTTCTTTCTCATCAGATATTTCTTCAGTTATGTCACTATTGTTTTTCTCATTTTTTGTTTCCAACTGAAATCATAATGTCTTCATTTAAATCTTCAATGAATGTCACACTGTTACTCACCGTAACTCTGTCTGTTTTGGGATCTAAGATGCTATATCCTTTGCAATTTTCAGTATATCCAACGAATATTTCTTCCATGGATCTGGTTTGAAGTTTGGAACGTTTTTCTGTTGGAATGAATATAAAAACTTTACATCCAAAAACTTTTAAATGATTGACACTTGGTTTCATACCTTGACACAGTTCATATGGAGTTTTCTTCAGTTTTCTGGAAAAAAGTTGGTTCTTTAGATAAGTTGCTGTCATTGCTGCCTCACCCCAATATTTCTTTGGTAGTTTAGAATCTGTCAGCATGCATCTTATCATTTCTGTTAGAGTTCTGTTTTTCCTTTCTGCTACTCCATTTTGTTCAGGTGTGTATGGAACAGTTTTCTGATGTTCTATTCCATTTTGTCTTAAGTAGTCTTCTATTCTGTGACCTGTAAATTCACCTCCATTATCGCTTCTGATGACAATTGGCTTCCTTTGAAATTTGTTACTTGATCTTGTTACATATTCTACAAGTTTATCAAAAACTTCACTTTTGTTCTTAATTAAGTATGTGACTATGTATCTTGAGTAGTCATCTATAAAAGTCAACATGTATCTATTGCCTCCTGATGTAGTCACTTTCATGGGTCCACATATGTCAGTATGCACCAAATCAAGTGGTCTTTCGCTTTTTATCTCACTTTCTTTTGGAATAGATATCCTTGTGGCTTTGGATTTTACACAACATTCACATCTTATGGTAATTGAGCAATCTGATATCTTTAAATCTTTTGTCAATTCTTTTCTCTGTGGTTCCCTTATACTGTCCGGGTGTCTATGTCTAGATGTCTATGCCACAAGTGAATACCATTTTTGTGATCATGTGTACATACCTTCATCTGTTCCTTTGGTTTGTCAAAATGATATAATTGTTCATCTGCCTTGACTTTGGTTATCATCTTGTTTCCTGCAATAATTGCACACTCATTGTCTTTGAATTTTTCTGTAAGTCCTTTTGCTGTTAAACGTTTCACAGATAATAATCCGCCTTCCAATTTTGGAACATACAACACATCCTATACAAGTATCTTTGAATCTTGTTGGAACTTGTTTGAACAATTTAGCATACCTTGTCTGATACCTTCTGCGGTTATTTTGCTTCCATCTGCAAGATAAATGGCTTCTTTCTTATCTAAATCAAGATCAGTAAAGAAATTCTTGTCACTTGTCATATGATTCGTTGCTCCTGAATCAATAAACCAACCAAGTGATGATTTCTTGTCTGTTATTTTGAATGTGCCATTCCAATTATTCTCACACGAATCGGAAATTGTGTTTTTCACTTTCTGTGTATGCTTTTTATGTTTTAATTTTTGTTGTTCTGCTCTCCATATGGTACAGTCTTTCTTTAAATTACCTTTTTTCTTACATCTGAAGCATTCTCTTGTCTCTTTGTTATAGGGTTTTTTAAATTCTGTAGCTTTAAGAGCGTTTTCACTTTCCTTTTCAGTAGAAGAATCATTGCTTTGTTCTTTTCTCTGATATTCATCTATGAGTCTGGTCTTCACAAACTCTAATGTAATGTCTGTTTCAGGTCTTGTCTCTAGTGCATTTATTAAAGCAGTATATGAATCTGGTAAACTGCACAACAATATAGCTGCTATATGACTTTAATGTCTTCACCAATAGATCTTAGCTGTGATATCGCTTCCATCATTGAGAATATATGCTTCTGCATGTCACTATCTGCACTTAGTCTCATACTGTAAAGCTTCCTTAATAAAAATAATTTATGATTCAAACTGGGTCTTTCATATAGCTTTCTTAATGCTTCCCACAATCCTTTTGCTGTTTCTTCATTTCTTGTATGTATTAATTGAGCATCATCCACTAATAAGCTTATGGTGGCTCTCGCTTGTCTATTTTTCTTATCCCATGTCTGATTATCTTGATCAGGTCTATCTGTAGTGATTACTTCCCATAAATCATCTTTAGACAATAACATCTCTACTTTGAACTTCCATAGCGGATAGTTCTCATCATTCAGTTTAGCTACTGTGAGTTTTAGCTCTGTGCTACTTGTCATTTTTAACTTATCTTACTTGTTTGGAGAGACTTGCACTAAAGAATTCTTCTGCATTCACCAGGGTCTTGCTGAGAGTTCCAGTGTCCTGGGTATCTGGTATTCTTGGTGCTTGGGATCTGTGGTGTCTGGATTCTCTGGTATCTGGATTCTCTGGTGCTTGGGTGTCTGGGTACGCTGTATCTGGGTGTCTGTATCTGGGCCCATAACCTGTTGCACAGCTTCTGAATCCACACCTTTGCAGTAGAAAAATTCACAGAGCAGGCTGCATGCTATAACAAGCTTTTACTTGTAACAACATGAGGTGAAGGAAAAATGCACAATCATTTCAGCATTGCATCAGGAAACAGGAGCAAAACGAAAGTGAAAGTACAAGTGAAACTATTTCTTATACAATACATTAAGCAAGGAAACGTTACACAACATCGCCATCTACTGTCAGGTCAGCATAAAGTCCTTCTTTTACATATAATAAGTCCTAATCTGTTGCATATGCCAACAAGACTGCTTTGCACACTCTTGGCATTATCTTGATGAGCTTCAAGAGGTAGTCACCGGAAATGGTTTTCACTTCACAGGTGTGCACTGTCAGGTTTAATAAGTGGGATTTCTGGCCTTATAAATGGGGTTGGGACCATCAGTTGTGTTGAGCAGACGTCTGGTGGATACACAGCTGATAGTCCTACTGAATAGACTGTTAAAGTTTGTATTATGGCAAGAAAAAAGCAGCTAAGTAAAGAAAAACGAGTGGCCATCATTACTTTAAGAAATGAAGGTCAGTCAGTCTGAAAAATTGGGAATACTTTGAAAGTGTCCCCAAGTGCAGTTGCAAAAACCATCAAGCGCTACAAAGAAACTAGCTCACATGAGGACCGCCCCAGGAAAGGAAGCCCAAGAGTCACCTCTGCTTCTGAGGATAAGTTTATCCGAGTCACCAGCCTCAGAAATCGCAGGTTTACAGCAGCTCAGATTAGAGACCAGGTCAATGCCACACAGAGTTCTAGCAGCAGACACATCTCTACAACAACTGTTAAGAGGAGACTTTGTGCAGCAGGCCTTCATGGTAAAATAGCTGCTAGGAAACCACTGCTAAGGACAGGCAATAAGCAGAAGAAACTTGTTTGGGCTAAAGAATACAAGGAATGGACATTAGACCAGTGGAAATCTGTGCTTTGGTCTGATGAGTACAAATTTGAGATCTTTGCTTCCAACCACCGTGTCTTTGTGCGACGCAGAAAAGGTGAACGGATGGACTCTACATGCCTGTTTCCCACCGTCAAACATGGAAGAGGAGGTGTGATGGTGTGGGGGTGCTTTGCTGGTGACACTGTTGGGGATTTATTCAAAATTGAAGGCATACTTAACCAGCATAGCTACCACAGCATCTTGCAGCGGCATGCTATTCCATCCGGTTTGCGTTTAGTTGGACCATCATTTATTTTTCAACAGGACAATGACCCCAAACACACCTCCAGGCTGTGTAAGGGCTATTTGACCAAGAAGGAGAGTGATGGGGTGCTATGTCAGATGACCTGGCCTCCACAGTCACCAGACCTGAACCCAATCGAGATGGTTTGGGGTGAGCTGGACCGCAGAGTAGAAGGCAAAAGGACCAACAAGTGCTAAGCATCTCTGGTAACTCCTTCAAGATTGTTGGAAGACCATTTCCGTTGACTAACTCTTGAAGCTCATCAAGAGAATGCCAAGAGTGTGCAAAACAGTCATCAAACAAAGAGTGGCAAGTTTGAAGAACTTAGAATATAAGACATATTTTCAGTTGTTTCACTCTTTTTTGTTAAGCATATAATTCCACATGTGTTAATTCATAGTTTTGATGCCTTCAGTGTGAATGTACAATTTTCATAGTCATGAAAATACAGAAAAATCTTTAAATGAGAAGGTGTGTCCAAACTTTTGGTGTGTACTGTACCTCATACAGTGTTGAGGGCGCTGCCATCACTGTGTATGGTGGTCAAGAAAAAGACATCCCACTTTTTCTTGTACTTGACCACCAGTAGGTGGTCGCTACATTGGGCTTTGCTGTCAACGTTTCTGAGCATCTGCCCAAGTAGCGTTTTCGGGAGGCCTCTCTGATTTTTGCGGGCAGTACCGCAGGATGTTGGACCTCACTCAGAGAGGTATTTGAAGAGTGGGATGCTGGTATAAAAGTTATCCGTGTAGAGGTGATAAACTTTATCTAGCAGTGGATGCACCAAATCCCACACAATTTTCCCACTCACTCCCAGGACAGGGGGCTTTTAAAGGGTTCAATCCAGGTGTCCTTCCCTTCTTAACTCTAAACCTGTGGGTGTACCCTGAGGTACTCTCACACAGCTTATAGAGTTTAATTCCGTACCTGGCCCTCTTGCTGGGCAGGTACTGATGGAATCTGAGCCTTCCCTTAAAATGAATTAAGGACTCATCCATGCATATGTCCCTTTGGGGCACGTACACTTCAGCAAACTTTTTGTTGAAGTGTTCGATGACCAGCCGAACTTTGAACAGATGGTCAAAGTTGGGGTTATCTCGTGGGGGACACTGTGCATTATAATTATCGGTATAATGCAGGAATTTGTGGACGGCCTCAAAACGTGTCCGGGCCATGACCATTTGGAACACTGGAGTGTTGTATAAAACATCAACACTCCAATATTGCCGAAGTTCTGGCTTCTTCAGGATCCCCATGTGAAGGACCAGGCCCCAAAACTGCATAATTTCAACTGCGTCTACAGGCAGGAGACCAGTTAGAATGTGATGAACCGGGGTTTTGTGCCAAAAATTGCTGAGCATATAAATTAGTTTGGCCCACCATGAGGTTAACAAAATCCTCAAAGAAAAAGCCTTTGAAAATGTCTGGTTCTGTGAAACCGGTGGTGTAAAACTTGATTCCTGATTCTGCCACAAGATCAGGCATCAGTGACTCATAATTTTTTGGGGGCCAGGTCCATACGGGGTCCGTAATGGGGTGTGCGCTGGTTCATCTTCTGGAATTGGAGGTGCTGCTGCATTTTCTGTCCTGGGACGTCTGCGTTCAGCAGAACCTGAAGAGGAAGATGAGGAGGAGGAAAGAATGAGGAAGAGGATGATAAATCTGAGAAATAAAGAAATGTGGGAAAGCATATGCCTCCTCTACTGAATAGCATCGTTGGGATGAACGGGATGTGTGGGATGACATTTTTTTATGAATACGGGGATTGTGTCAGTAATTTATTTTTAACAGTGTGTGTGTGGGGGGATAGTGCTTGGTGTAAACTTATTTGCCTGAAAAGAAAAAGCTAAAAGAGAAAAAGCAACCAGGAGAAAAAAATGTCTGTGAAAAGAAAAATGTAAAACAGCAGGTACGAGCTCTGATGAGTGAACTGCGTCACTTATCAAAGTTCTGCGGCTGCTGGATGTACGCACGGAGGTGGCGAATAAGAAATGTGTCTAAAACAGCAGACAAGAGCTCTGATGAGTGAACTGCATCACTTATCAAAGTTCGGCGGCTGCTGGATGTGCGCATGGAGGTGGCATAGAATAAATGTGTCTAAAACAGCAGGCACGAGCTCTGATGAGTGAACTGCGTCACTTATCAAACTTCGGTGGCTGCTGGATGTGCCCACGGGGGTGGGGCAAAGGGGGTTGGAGGGGGTAAAAATAGGAGGAAGGGGGAGGGGGTTAAGAAGGGGATTGGGGTGAATGAAGAGAGATTGGGCAGGGATCAGGGATGAAAACACTTACAGCTGTTGTCTCTCTTCTTTCTTCTGTCTTGTCTTCTTTCTTCTCTGTTCTTTGTTCAGCAGGGATTGTGGTGTCACAGGCTTCTGTGGCACCACAAGGCCCAGCACAGCAGAAGATTCTGTAGCATTACTGCTCTGCAGGAATCCTCAGCTAGTGTGAGGGCGTGCTGTTGTGAATACGTTGTGGGTCGACTTCGGAGCTGGGGCTCCCTCCGGTGGTTGCTGAGGGTAATGAACTATTTACTGAATGGCTCTCAGATGGATCCAAATGGTCTGATATAAGTGACCTGAACTCCAGCAGCCTTGCCGGTAATCAATTGTTCTTCAGGTCTTGCTTGGAGCTCAGCTTGCATTCCTGCTCTCATTCAGATAAGTGATTTGCTGTTTTTTTTTTCCTGTGGTTGGATTTTCCTTGATGGTTTGTTGCCTTGCAGAAGACTTCAGCCTGGTCCCCTTTTGGGGCCTGGCTCTGCATTTGTGCTCATTTGTGTTTGCACTTTTGCTCTGTTCCAGTGACACCTTTTATTTGCTGAATTGCTGTGTGTTACACCAGAGATCTGATTTAGGTAGTAGAGGTCGTGTGATCTTGGGTTTTTTGTTAATCAGAAGTGTTGGTATTTTTGGCAGGGTTTTTGTGGGTTGCAGTCAGAATTCTTTCCTATACTTTTCTATCTAGACAGTATTGGGCCCCAGCGTTTGCTCATTCTATTTTCTGTCTGTGTTCGTATTTTCCTCTTGTCTAACCGCCATTACATGTTTGGGGGCTTCCTATTTCTTTGGGGGTTCTGCTACGGGGCAGTTAGCTTTCATCTTTCTGCCTTTAGGTGTAGCTATCTCTCCGGCTGTGACGAGGCATCTAGGATCACCGTAGGTACGCTCCACGGCTACTTCTAGTGTTGCGGTTAGTTTAGGGTCCTGCAACCCAATAGTTTCCAGCCTCTCTGGTGTATTGCTACTTTGTTATTTTTGCTATTTCTCCTCAGCTACCGAAACATAACAAGCAACGCTGGAAATTAGGGATGATGACAATCATTAAGTATTTTACTACAATTTTTACAAATTTAGATACGTGTGGGGAATAAAAAAATATCTTATATCTTGGGAGCGCTCCACGGCTACTTCTAGTGTTGCGGTTAGTTTAGGGTCCTGCAACCCAATAGTTTCCAGCCTCTCTGGTGTATTGCGACTTTGGCTATTTTTGCTATTTGTCCTCAGTTACATAACAGCGTGCAGCGCGGTCACAGACAGGTCACAGAGCGGTCATGACATCGATCACACCAATCTGGCCCTGGTGATGCTGGTGTTGCTAGCCACAGGCCTAGGATCGGTGCTCTTACAGCTCCGATCCTAGGCAGGTCACTGGCAGGTTACCAGCAGGGCACAGTGCAGTCACACCGCGGCTGTGCCCTGCGATTGGCACGATCGATATGATCGATTATCACGCCTATCGGAGTCCTTTCCGGCCATGCCTGGCATTGCCAGGCACCAGATTAGAACCGGTGCTTGATCCTAGGCTGGGACATGTGATCAGGCAATCTTTTTGGCTGAAACACAGAGAAACGCTGCGATTGGCTGTTCAGAATTGACAGTCAATCACAGCTATCGTGGGTGCGGGAGGGCAGCGACACCCCACAGGATGACAGCACCATCTATCCACAGGTAAGATGGTTGCCGGAATTTTAATATGATCACCACGACTTCAGTCGCATTAAAGAAATGTTGTAGTAATCCATGGTCAAACAGGCCCATGTCACATGGACGGAATATTACGTCAGATGTCAGAAAGGTGTTAAAAACATATAATTACTAAAATTAGATAGTGCTTCTCTGCTATGTACATTGTCCCTAAAAAATGGCAAACGTTTACTACTGTCGCCCAAATTTTTTTCAATGTTGCTGTCTCAGGCTGCTGAAATAATACAACTTTTTTAAATAGTCATTGAATAACTAAAATTAGAAAGTGCTTCTCTGCTAACTAAACTGTCCGTAAAAATTAGCAAAAATTTACAAAAATGTCAGCCACAAATTTTTCAATGTTGTTGCCTCAGGCTGCTGAAATAAACCATATTTAAAAAAAATTTACATCATAATTTTTATGTGGGGAAAGGGGAAAAAATTACAAATTTTGACCTCTGACCAAAAAAAATAATTTAATAAAAATACCACACCTAAAATAATATGCCATTATTTTTCCAATGCCCACACTACCTATATCAGTAGTGCACAGGCACCGGGAAAGGTCAGAGTGGTCCGGCGTCTGCGCATTGTAGTACTCTGCTCTGCCCTCACCAGGGCAGAGCAGTGCGCCTGCGCAGGAGCCGCGACGGGACGGAAAGAAGAGGCCGGATTCGTCACAAGATGGAAGGCCCCGGACCGGACCGCGACTCCCTTTGGACCGGACCGCCTCACGGAACACCCCTGGGTGAGTTTTTTATAACTCGTTTTTCTTCACTTTCAGGTAACATCAGGGGCTTATCTACAGCATTACAGAATGCTGTAGATAAGCTCCTGATGGCGGTGGCCCTATCTCATAGGGCAAAAATGGGGTGACATATTCCCTTTAACTGCATTCATGTTTCCTTCAATTGCAATCAGTCTTCCTGTCCCTGCAGCTGAAAAACACCCCATGACATGATGCTGCCACCACCATGTTTCACTGTTGGGATTGTATTGGGCAAGTGATGAGCAGTGCCTGGTTTTCTCCACACATACCGCTTAGAATTATCGCCAAAAAGTTCTCTCTTCCTCTCATCAGACCAGAGAATCTTATTTCTCATAGTCTGGGAGTCCTTCATGTGTTTTTTAGCAAACTCTATGCGGGTTTTCATATGTCTTGCACTGAGGAGAGGCTTCTGTCGGGCCACTCTGCCATAAAGGCCCAACTGGTGGAGGGGTCTCCCATCTTCCTACTGCATCTGTGGATCTCAGTCACAGTGATATTGGGGTTCTTCTTTACCTTTCACACCAAGGCTCTTCCACGATTGCTCAGTTTGGCTGGACAGCCAGGTCTAGGAAGACTTCTGGTGGTCCAAAACATCTTCCATTTAAGGATTATGGAGGCCACTGTGCTCTTAGGAACCTTGAGTACTGCAGAAATTCTTTTTTAACCTTGGCCAGATCTGTGCATTGCCACAATTCTGTCTCTGAGCTCTTTGGCCAGTTCCTTTGACCTCATGATTCTCATTTGGTCTGACATGCACTGTGAGCTGTGAGGTCTTATACAGACAGGTGTGTGCCTTTACAAATCAAGTCCTATCAGTTTAATTAAACACAGTTGGACTCCAATGAAGGAGTAGAACAATCTCAAGGAGGATCACAAGGAAATGGACATCATGTGACGTAAATATGAGTGTCTGAGCAAAAGGTCTGAATACTTATGACCATGTGATATTTCAGTTTTTCTTTTTTAATAAATTTGCAAAAAATTCTACATTTCTGTTTTTTTTCAGTCAAGATGGGGTGCAGAGTGTACATTAATGAGAAAAAAATGAACTTTTTTGAATCTACCAAATGGCTGCAATGAAACAAAGAGTGAAAAATTTAAAGGTGTCTGAATACTTTCCGAGCCCACTGTAAACACTGACACATAGGTGGCAGGCAAATTAGATCTTTTATGGAACATTTTTATTTTATAAAAGATTAAAAACCCTGCAGTGTGTTATTAAACAGGCTGCTGATTACCTCCAGCTACCATCCTTTAGTCCATAGCCATTAAAGTTGAGGTCACTTTGACATTACTAAGGCTGTGTTTGCATTAAAAGGCTTGAAAGGGGGTTTGATACAATTTTAGGAGATCTCAAGATTTCCTGGCAAAATTCATCAAACCTGATGAATTTGAATTTCAAAAGATTAGCTCATTTCTTCTAACGGTGTTTTGCTAAGTTTTGCCCCTTTTGTTGCCTGTTTCTTGAGATTTCTGCAGTAAACTCAGGACCATCCACAAAATCTAGCATCTATCTTTCCCACTTCATTTATGTGCCATTAATCAGTGTATACATAAATAGTATGTGTAGATGTGTACATCCTTTGTATTACACATATTGATGTGTTCTTAATTACGTTTCTTCTTTATGTAGTTTTGTATATTGAAAAATTGGAGTCTATAAAATAGGTTGTCCAGTGAAAATAACAGATGAATGATAATTTGATGATTGGTGTGTGTCTGACCTCTGGGACTCGCACCAATTTGGCAGACTGGAGAACTTTTATCCCAGTTAAAATGGAGCAACAGTGAACATACTTGACTGTCGCCCCATTTATTTCCTATAGAGCTGCCAAGCCCTCTAGGAGCAGCAATGGACATTCTTGACTACAACTTCATTTATCCCCTAGAGGGCACGGCTGTACTGGGCTTCTTCTGGTCCCATAGATAATGAATGGAGTAACAGTTGGGCATCCAACCTGGCACACCATTTTTTAAGTTGGATAAAAATTCTTTCATCTGTCAATCAGTGCAGAACCCAATAGTCAGATACCCACCGATGAGTAAGTTATTACCTATTACTCTGATACATGAGAACTCATTTTCACTGCACAGCTCCTATAAAATAATCTGCAGAAAGGTGAAGGTTGAGCAAATTTGTGTGTAAAACCCTCGGGTCACCAGTTCCCTCTCAGTTTGCTATGACCATTCATTCTATATGATATTATTGGCTATAAATTCCATGTGATACAATTACTGTACATAGCATTGTATTACATTAGGTTATATTGAATAGTATTGGTAGTGAATTACCTATTAACTGCACAATATGTATTACAGCTGCTGGCAATGTCCTTATAACCATAATCAAAGTGTAACATGTAAAATAAGACAGCATGCACTATAATCAAACATAATCACCTGTAATAATATAGTATAATGCACTATAATTCTAGCCGTGCTTAGTAGTGCTGTGATCAGGTAATTATGCGGCTTCTTTGCACAAATAAATTATACCAGAACTGCAGATGGATGAAAAAAATTGTCACTGTACATGCCATAGTGTCACAGCATCAATGTCAATCCGGGTTGTTTATGTAACTCGCCATTCTATGCTGTATTATAGTAGAGCAGAGTTCCATTCTATATAGTGGTATGCTTTTGGGTTTATTCGGGAATATTTCTATCAAGATAATATTGACATATTAACTGAAACATATATAGTATCACTATATGCAATATTATTTCTTCTACTTTACAAAAGGAGAAGATTAAAAGACAATACTAATCATGATTAAAGTGTATTTCCCCACAAAATATTAGTATTGGCCACACATATAGTGTATATCCACTTAAAGGGAATCTATCAGCAGGTTTTTGCTTCCTCTTATGAGATCAGCATAATGTAGGCAAAGAGAAACTGAATCAAGTGATATATCACTTAGTTTACTGGGTGCAGCCGTTCTGACATAATCAGAGCTTTTAAGATTTAGAAAAAGCAGAGCTGAGGAAGCTAACCCAACCCACACAGGCTCTTCATGTACTAAGTCCATAGACAGTGAGGTGCTTATCGCAGTAGGGGGCGTTGCCGGACTGGTCTTTCAATGTTAATCTTTTAGTGTTAAATCCTTCACCATTACCAAAAAACAACATGCACTTTGACAAGTGATCTCCTACTGTCTTCAGAATACATAGCAAAAACCTGCTGACAGATTCCCTTTTAATTGACATATGCTGAAAGGAGTGTTGGAAGATGATTGGCTTGGAAAAAAATGATTTTGCCATACACTGTTAGAAGCAGTGCCAATTCTACATTTTCTGCTGTCTGAGGTGAGAATTAAAATGGTGCCTTAGTGCAAGTTGCCTGCAGTGCAATTTAAGTTACTGGTAAATAAACACAATTCCATCATTTTTTTTAATTTTATTTTACAGTATTAATTGATTTTTATTTAGTACTGTTTGGGGACATGAACCTGTGATTGTCTGATTGCTTAAATTAGTTAATGCAATACCACTGTTTTACAATATATAGGACAAATTACTACTTACTATAGAGGAAAACATCACCAGTGTCAGGCTCCTGGGTCTGAACCCTTGAGCTTGTGTTTTGTGCTCAGCTTCTCTGTCCCACAAGCCACTGCAGACACACCTTTTCTCTGGGTATTTAGGTTTTAGGTTTAATTATTCTGATTTTAGTCTGTTTTAGCATTACGCAGGTATTTTCATTTGCCTGTTCTATCACCTTTTGGATGCTGCTTTATATTCTGCTCCCCTTCTGGCATTTCCTGCTAGTGATAGTTTCTTTTTGGATGTTCAACTTTTCTGCTATAGCTTAAAGCCACTTGGTAAAGTGCCAGCTAGGATTTATCTACTTGCAGTTTCTGTTTTTTCATTTGCACCTACGTTCTCAAACTTTTTAGGAAGTAGGCATCATATAATCTAACAGTATTTACTTTATACTGTGTTTTGTATTTTGTCATTAACTTTACTCACTCTGGAATCTTTGCTTTTTTTCAGCACACTTTCAATTTTGTAGGCAATTTACTGCACTGCCCTCTGGTCCTTCAGTATGTACGTGAAGCGCTTGATGGCCTTTCAAGTAGTTTAGATCTGAGCTGCCATCTTCTAATCTGTGGTTATGGATATCTCTGCTCATGCAGGAACCTTTAGGGACTGCTGGACAGGATCTCTAGTCTGTACAGGAACTGGCAGGGTCAGTTGCAGATTTTAGTTTGCTACCTTTTTTCGCCGAGTGAGTTATTACATAGCATAACAAACAGAATTATCAACAGAACAGCACCAGAACCATCATCAATATATCAATATATAACCATAACTATCAACAGTACATAAATAATTTTCCATAACCATCATCAGTACATGAATGTAGCACAAAAATCATCAAAGTGCATGAATACAGCACCAGAACTATCATGAGGAAATTAATACATCACCAGAATCATCATAAACCATCATCAGTACATGAAAACAACACCAGAACCACCATATGTACACAAATACATCACCAGACCCACCATCAGTACATGCATATAACATCAGAACCACCATTAGCATATGAATACAGCATATTAATCAACATCAGTACATAAATACAAAACTTATCTTAGTACAGTGATCAATTGTTACCATCAGATTGTAGATGATACAGGGATCACAGTACTGATGATAAACAGTCAGTGTCACAAATAAACATTTAAATCCTGGTATCTTACCAGTAATGTTTTCTCTGATTGGAGTCATTCTCTTTCTTTTCTTCTCCATCTATTCCAGATGCAATGATGACTTTTCACTTCCACAGTTTTTCTCTACAGACTTCCCACTTCTCTGATCTTCTACAGCACATATGAAGGTGCCCTTAAAAATAATAGTATCATTGCAATGAACCTTGGATGAAAATATATGCCTATATCTTGCCGCTCAATAAATAATTGTTCCACTCTGTGCTCACAGGACAAATATGACCTCACACTGTACATTACCTCAACAACGTCCCCTCTTATAAAATATTGCCACCACACTTGCCTTTATTATCCTTCTTTATGAACTATGATCACCTTATACTGTGCTCCCTTATGACTAGGGTTGAGCATTCCGATACTGCAAATATCGGGTATCGGCCGATATTGGCTGTATCGGAATTCCGATTCCGAGTTCCGATATTTTCGTCATATCGGATACCGGAATCGGGATGTCACTGTCACTGACAGTGTCCGTCTGTCGGGTCTGTCAGGAGTCAGCGGCACTTACCTGGCAGAAGATCTCCGGCGGTCACGTCCTGGATTGCTTCATGGCCGACATCCTCTTCTCCCCGGCGGTCACATGCAGTTTCTCGCGATAACTGCAGTGACTGCTGGGTAATCCCGGCCGTAAAGCAGTCAGTCCGATGACGTCACCGCCGGGGAAGCAGGTAATCAGCTGTACTGCGTTGCAATGACAGGCTCTGCCTGTCATTGCGATGTAGCAGAGCTGGATCGTCGTGGGACTGTCGTTATGGACTGCGTCGGACAGGTGGTATACTGTTGGTTTGTTTTTTTTCTTTTTTTACAGGAGATCGATGGCATCGCAGGAATGAGAGTATAATAAAATTAATGAAAACTGTGTTGTCTCTTTTATTTTATTAAAAGACTTTTTTCTTGCTGTGTCTTTTTTTACACATTTAAAAACTTTGGGATTAATAATGGATCGGTGTCTTATTGACACCTCTCCATTATTAACCGGGCTTATTGTCACCGTGCAATCAACGGTGACATTAACCCCTTATTACCCCACTTGCCACCGCTACAGGGCAATGGGAAGAGCCGGGTAAAGTGCCACAATTGGCACATCTTTTGATGCGCCAAATGTGGGGCTGCTGTAGCCTGGTATTATCAGGCTGTTGAGGGCCAAAATCCATGGGCCTTGACAGTCTTTTAATACCAGGCCGCAGCAGTCTGCATTTTACTTGGCTGGTTAACGAAAATAGGGGGACCCCTACGCTGTTTTTTTTTCGAGGGGATCCCCTATTTTTGTTAACCAGCCAAGCTAAGCAGACTGCTGTGGCCTGGTATTATCAGGCTTGCAAGGTCCATGGATATTGGATCCTTACCAGCCTGAAAAACCAGGCCTCAGCGGTCTGCTTCATCTGGCTGGTTAACAAAAATAGGGGGGACCCCACGCCATTTTTTCTAGAAGGG
>JARQOD010000005.1:27535244-27633270 GCA_033576555.1 Oophaga sylvatica
CTTTATATCATGTTTAAACATATGGTTTCAATATTGTTCACAATCTGTAGTGTGCCACAAGGAAAGCTACCAGGAATCCTAGTTCATCTTCTCTGTGCCTTTCCCCTTCTTTGTACATATACAAATTAAGGTAAATTGATATGTGCCCTTTGTTCATTACAAGTTTGTGCCCTCCAGAATTTGATATCTATGTTAATTGCTCTCATACCTATATATTACATTTGTAGCTACACCTCTACCTAGTTCCATTTATCTGGATTAATTTCATATGAATCATTTAATAGCGAACGCTATAATTTATTCAATCCATTCTACTAATTGTACATATTGTATATATTACTATACCTATGTCACTGTATATTTGTCTCACAATGTAATCTTAATTTTTGTTTGTTTCTTTAGTTACCCATGATAAGGCCCGGAAGGGCCGAAACGTTGGGTATTTGTATACTGTACATTCTGTCTTACACGGCACTGATTTTTTGTTCTTCCTTGGATTGGATATTCTTTGAATAAAAACCCCCCTTTTTTGCATGACCAACAGTCTTGTGTGCGGTGAATCTTACCTTACTTATGTCTATTGGTCCCCGCTTTGGGCCAATTCCCCAGCACCTAATTTCTATATACCCTGAGTGCACACCATTCTACTACACTACGAATTTATTCTTGTGTTGCACCGGGTGACCAGATTCGATAGACACTTTCGCATATGATGCTACTACTAGCTCTGGCATTTGTCACAGGTTTCTAACCAAAATGATTTCTATTAACACCGCACATGAACTTAGAACAAGGGACTATGAGAAGGAGAGACGCAAACTACTCTCATATGACCTCCATTGCATCACACTGGCTGATATCATAAACAAGGGAGGATTCCTAGGGGCCTAAGATGCAATTTACATCCACCTTATTTAAAGAGAAACAAAGAATTTTTGTGATAAGTATAAGAAAATACTTAACAAATGCTCGCTTGATTTTATAATCCTTACTGTTGAATATTTACAGAAGGCTATAGCTAGACCAAAGAAAACATTAAAGCAGTGGAAACACAACTTTCCTCCAACTCTCGTCCTCCGATTGGGTCAAAACTTAAAGAGAAAAACGAGAAGATTATATCCGAACAACAAGCATTCTTGCAAGAAAGGAAAAGGCAAAAGTTTCAAAGGGACGCTGACGATTATATGAACAACAGAGTGTATAGATGGAACGACTACTCTGGGTCAAGCACATGGCGTCGCCAACCAAACCGGAGACAGGGGTCCTTCAGTGCGGAAAGCGACTCTTCACTGGTTCTACAAGGTCTCATTTTTTTAGGACAAGGCCGCAGGGAGGACAATACCGCAACGACAGACGCGAAGATCGAGGCGAAAGAATGGCGACAAGGTCTCAGGTAAGACCACATCGAACTTGGTGATCAATATTTCTAACCACACACTCTCCCCAGCGGAACTGAGTGTATTACAGAAAGGACTGTCCTTCTGCCCCACCCCTAACTGGAACGCCTTTCAACTAGAGAAAGATCTCCAACGTTTTTTTCACACCATCAGACTCAAGACATACTTTGGAACTGAGATGGATACCTCTGATGTCGGGGCGGCCCCCAGTGGGTCGTCCCTATATCGGAGTGTTCCATTGACAATTTGGGTCTTAGAAACCCGAGCTCCTTCAACCCACCCCAGACCGCACACGCCAACTGAAACATTTATTTCATTTGTCGATCGCGATGTTAAATCTTTATTGCATGAACAACGTCTGGGTTTCTTCCCCCATCGTAAGAATCTAACATCTTCTGAAAGTCAGGGCACTAGTGTCATTACACAATAACAGGAACATTGTCATTAAACCCGCCGATAAGGGGGAGCTACCGTCATCATGGAACGCTCCCTCTATATAGGTGAGGTAAGACGTCAACTATTAGACTCGAACACTTATCAGGTAATTCCTAGAGATCCTACAATAGAGATCAATCATAAAATCCAATCTCTTCTCAATACATACTTAGACAACAATATCATTGATAAAAAGACGGTGACATTCTTAACGAACCTACATCCCAGCATCCCGTTTTCTATATTTTACCCAAGATACACAAGTCTCTCACTAATCCCCCGGGTAGACCCATCGTGGCGTCAACGGACTCGATATTTTCACCACTTTCAGTCTTTCTTGAAAAGATCTTAACGCCATTGGTTAAGACAACTCCATCCTTCCTACTAGACACGGGACATTTTCTCAGGGTCATTAGAACTTTCAAAACGCTTCACCAGACAGTATATTGGTAACTATGGACATAATAGTCTATATACGTCCATTTCACATACTAAGGGTATACAGGCTACCAAAACATTACTCGAAACTTCGACCATGTCTCAAGGTTCAATTCAATTTTGTTTGGATCTTCTCCGATGGTACTACATGAGAATTACTTTTTATTTGAGGACACCTACTACTTACAATTACGCGGGACTGCCATGGGTAGTAACGTAGCGCCAGCTTACGCAAATGCATACATGCATGCATTTGAATCCAATTTTGTATATCCAACTTTACCCTACAAAGAATCAATACATGTTACCACAGATACATCGACGATATTTTTTTCATATGGTCGGGTACCCTCGAGTCTTTGAAATCCTTTCATCAATATTTAAACTCCGTAGATACGGACCTCCAATTCACTATGCAGTATGACGTCAATAATATTCCTTTTCTCGACACTCTCGTGCAGAAAGATTCGGTGGGCAACTTAACAACTGATCTATAAGCAAACCGACTGACTGCAATAGCCTTCTCCACTATTCTAGTAGCCATCCCAGATCGACTAAGGATAGTCTACCTCGATCTCAGTTTACTCGTATCTCGAGAATTGTCACAAATTCAGATTTACTTCCGGTACGCTTAGACGAAACACTCCAGAAATTCAGGGAAAGAGACTACCCCACTAGACTTATAGAACTGAGAAAGTCCGTACCTTGAATCCACCACCAGGTAATCCTTCCCTAACTAAGACTGAGAGGGTACCCTTCGTCCACACGTACCATCCGCTCATGTCTAAAGTGCATTCTATTATACGTAAGCATTGGGCATTACTATCTAGGGCGTATCCCTCCATTGAGGCATTCAAGGCACCTACACTAATGTGTAACAGACGAGCCCCCAACATAAAGGATAAATTGGTACGTGCCGACGTTGGGAGTTCTCGACAAATTTTAACACAGAGCCATCTTGCCACACGCCGTCAAGGCACTTTCCCATGTCTAAATTGTGCCAGTTGCTCTAACATCATCAAATCGGATTCAGTTACCCACCCACGTACTGGCAAATCTTTTCCGATTCATGGATACCATACTGCAATTCCAATTTTGTTATATATGTGATCAAATGCCCCTGTGGTCTTCTATACGTGGGTGAGACAACTCAGCATGTGAAAGATAGAATTGCAAGTCACAAATCGACCATCCGATGTGGTAAGACCTGGCTACCATTACCGGATCATTTCTCAAATTTAAACACACCGTGGCACAACTAAAGTTTCAATCATTGAACATGTTCCCAAATCCAGAAGGGGAGGTAACCGTGTGAGACGTTTAAAATTACGGGAGAGCTATTGGATCCATAAGTTAGATACACTCTCACCACGAGGCCTTAATAGGGAGATGGACTGGCTGTTATAATTTTTACAATTTACTATATATTTCTTTCTAACCTATTTACCATTTTTTTGCAGACACGCTGACTTCTAACTCTGGTAAGTCACGTTACCATTCCCCTTATTTTTATTTTTTTATTATTATTATTTTTTATTCCTCCTTTTTTCTTTGAAAAAATCTTTTAATTTTTCTTCATTTTTTCTGCATTTTTTCTTTTTTTCTTTATTTTTATTTTTATTTTTATTTTCAACCCCTTCTTTTGTATTTTCATACCTACCCTATTTTTATTTTTATTTTTTTTCATTTTTATTCTCAATATTTGTTCAAAAGAATTATATTCATTTTTACCCTTATTTCATTTTCTTTTTAATTTTATTTTCAATTTTTTTATTTTTTATTTTTTTATTTAAATTTTTTTTATATTTTTTTAATTTTTTTATTTTTCATTTTCATTTTTATTTTATTTGCATTGATTTTCATTTTATTTCTTGAAATATCCACAGCAACTCAGTTCCACCTCTGGTTTTTCATTATTTTATTTTTATCTTTATTTTTATTTTCTATCTCTTTAAATAGCATTCTTCCTTATTTTGATATCATCCCCCACATTGACACATCAGTATATCTCTATCTGCTGGTCTCGAGTTACCCCCTCTTATCTCAGTTATGATAATATACACATACATATGTGTGCCGTTTTTCCCTTCCCTGTTTTCCCCTAGGCCCCGCTCTCTCCCTACCTTTTAAGTCCTTTTACAATTACTAATACATTATAAGTAATCACCCTGACCACGTTACTATCAACAAAGATGGCCACTACAGGTGCCATTGCGCATGTCCTATCTAACATTTACACACACTGGGTCAGTATGCTTCCACCAACAAAATGGTGATTGCCATCTTCATTGCGCATGACCGATAACAGGCGCCGCATCACTTCCGGTCCGGATGACGCACATCCGGCCCGGCGGTGTACGGCGCCACCTATAAAATCTCTCACATCCCTCCACTATGATCTGGTCACTCAGCTCAAGGCAGGGCGCGGATGCGCCGCCTGTAATCAAGCAGAAGAATCTTCCAGGTACGTTACATGGCTTCCCGGTCATCTACATGTCAGCGCAATTCCATACTGAAGTCTGACCCTTAACAAAGCTTCCTGTATTCACTTGAACAGGCCACATGTGTCAGCCTTCCTACTAAACGTAACGCCAGCTGCTTTCAGAACTGATTTAGCACCAAGGTAGGATGCACCTCTCCCCTCCTTAAATCCCCTTTCTAGATATTCATTATTTCAATCATTTATATCTTACATATAGGCTATTGGCACCGCATCCGGAACTATTCCTATGTATACTTATGATACACCTGTTCCTTTCCCCCTTTTCTGCCACATACAGGTAACAATTGAACTCATGCTATGATGTTTATTAGCATTTTTCTTTATATCATGTTTAAACATATGGTTTCAATATTGTTCACAATCTGTAGTGTGCCACAAGGAAAGCTACCAGGAATCCTAGTTCATCTTCTCTGTGCCATTCCTTCTTTGTACATATACTATTAAGGTAAATTGATATGTAGCCCTTTGTTCATTACAAGTTTGTGCCCTCCAGAATTTGATATCTATGTTAATTGCTCTCATACCTATATATTACATTTGTAGCTACACCTCTACTGTTCCATTTATCTGGATTAATTTCATATGAATCAGTTAATAGCGAACGTCTATATATTATTCAATCCATTCTACTAATTGTACATATTGTATATATTACTATACCTATGTCACTGTATATTTGTCTCACAATGTAATCTTAATTTTTGTTTGTTTCTTTTAGTTACCCATGAGTAAGGCCCGGGAAGGGCCGAAACGTTGGGTATTTGTATACTGTACATTCTGTCTTACACGGCACTGATATTTGTTCTTCCTTGGATTGGATATTCTTTGAATAAACAAACCCCCCTTTTTTGCATGACCAACAGTCTTTGTGTGCGGTGAATCTTACCTTACTTATGTCTATTGGTACCGCTTTGGGCCAATTCACCAGCACCTAATTTCTATATACCCTGAGTGCACACCATTCTACTACACTATGTATTGGAAATGAAACATGGATGATATTTTCTTTATTTGAACAGGAAGTGACGAGACCCTTCTCCTCATTTTTGAGGACCTAACACCATCACCTCAGGTCTTACCTTTTCTAATCATCAGGACGATCGATCTATTCATTTTTGGACACCATGGTTACTTTGAGTATGGATAGGACCTCAGAGAGATTTTTTGTTCAATTAAAGTTTATATTTTGAGTGCCGAAGTTCGCTATCTTTTTAAGGTTACAAACATCCATACCATATGGCATAGAGAGTATATCACTGCACAAAAATACTGAAAGACTCGCACGCTGGCAAGCAGGTCAAAAGTAGTTAGGTAGTGGAGTTGTCAGAGTGTCCTATTTTGTACTAGGTGACCGTGTACTGATGTAGTCAGACTGTGAAACTCCATAATACCTACAGCAAGACAGTCAGGTAAAAAGTCCTGAACAAGACTATGTACAGAATAAAGTTACCCAAACTAATTGGATGTATAAAGTGCCATTGATAGTGCTATAGCAAAATGCTTACTCATGTGTGAGGGGGATGATGGTGGATGCATTTGCCGCAGCCACAATGCGTGTTTCGCTGGATGGGCTTCCTCGGATGGCTGTGTGGGCTACCACACATTAGTGCTATATATGTCACCTCCCCAGGTGCATCAATTCGGTCCACACTCAAGTGAGCGCATCGGGAACGGTCCGCGAGCGCGTCACTTCATGCTATCCAGGTATCCATACAGGTCAAATGAAAAAGTTCTTGTGATGTCAATGACCCGTACTGAGCCAGAAGGATGCCTTCGGAGATGTGGACAGAGCGGGGACACGCGGCGCATGAGCGCAGTGCTGAAGCCATCTTGACTTAGGGAAAAGGCACACATTAACCAACATACATAATAAGTACATAGAAAATACAAGTATGCAATCAAGGCATAACAATCACTAATATATATACTGCACCGGAAATACAATAACAGACAGAGAACCTGTGATAAGAGTATAAAGGGATAACATAGGGTCTGTGACCGATGGATATAATTATTGATATCCCACCAGATGGTCCTCCAAATATCTGGGTATGGATATCACATGTGGCAAGGAAAGGGGAAAGGAGAGAACATAAAAGAGGTGAATGGAAGGGGATGTGAAAGGGAAGGGGGATGGGAAGGGAGGGGAAAGGAGAGAAAAGCAAGCACAAAGTATTCCATCAGCAGAATGGAAAGATCTCCATCAAATAAGACCAGAAATGGAGTACTAGATAAAAATAAATACAAAATAAAATCACGAAAGGCATACAGTATTAAAATCAGATAGAGGAGGAATATGGTCAACAACATCTTTTATAGGAAGGGGACAAAGGACAATTTTTCATTAAGGCCATGAGGGAACATGTGTCACAGGGTTACCACAAGAGAGCGGAACCAGAAAACTGCAGCGTCTGGTGGCTCCTACTCTGTCGCTGAGAAGAAGCACTTTTCCAGTGTATTAAACCGGTTTATTTATTTCAGCAGAACAGGGGTTAATCAGCCATATTGGAAATTCCTGCATTCAGCTGTACTCGGTTAGCCACTTCCCTTCCCTATAAAATCTGGGCTCGATTACCAAGTCCTTGTCTGGGTTATCAATTGCTGCAAAACATAGGAATGGGAGAAGTTGGTGTTGTTAAGGAGTGCTGGATGAATTTATTAGCGGCTATTGCCTGGGTTGTACGCTTGGAAATTCTTTATCCTTTTGCTTTCTTCCGCCTCCCCACACGCCCTGGTGATTACCTCTGTAATATGTGAGTATGTGAGTGTATATTTTGTGTGTGCAGAGTTTTCAGTTTACTCTTGATTTGTTACCCTGTCTGTCAGGTTGGTGTACTGCATTGCACAGTAGCGCCCCCTCCTCCCTGGGTGGGGGAAGGGGACAGGCGAAGGGCTAATCTTGGTGATAAGGTAAGGTCAGAGGCCCCAGCGTCTTCGCCATCTGAAGTATCCGGGTAACAGGGCGAGCTATGGCGCCTCCAAGTGTTAGGGCCAGGAAAGGTGCTCCTAGTCCCAGGTCACTCGCCAGTCAAATCATGACAACATAGTTTCCAGGGAAACAATCCAGCGGCATTTAAACTGTGCCAGGAGGTCGCCTCCGCTAATTCCACAATGCACCCGATCTATGCCGCATATTTGTAGTGAATACCATACCCAGTACTAATTAAAGTAATGCAGGTCAAAAGAGTTTTTTTATAGAAAAATAACAAATTTTATTACAAACAAACTAAAATTACATCAAATCAAATCGATTGATGTGGAACTTAGTTCCATACAGAAAGATCTAATAGCCAAAATGAATGGTGAACAATCCGAAAAATTCTATGAGGGCATTAATCAAGATTTGGAGAAATGGGAAAAACAAATTAGTGCCACTAAGATGAAAAAATTGCAAAGAGATCTACAACATTATGACCAAAAAAAAGTATATCGCTGGCAAACCAGAGTTCCTGGCAAAAATAGAAAACCATCTCTCCCTAGGAGTTCATCGATATCATCAATGTCTTCAACTTCCAGCACAGCAACGTCTATACATGAAAATGAACAACATGGTTCTAAACGTATGAAAACAAGATTTGGAATGAAGGATAAATATACTTCTTGGCAACATTCTAATTCAAATAGGAGAAATGACCACCCAAAGGTAATTAATTTATCAACACATATATTATCTAAAGAGCAGATTGAATTGCTGGATAAGGGCCTAACCTTTTCTCCTCCTCAACCTTTAGATACATTCACGGCCATAAAAGACGTGCATCTTTTTGCAAGAAAATTAATACTTAAGAGATTTCATGAAAAATCCATGATGGGGCTAACACTAGAGACAGAGGAGGAGAGGGAGGCCCTTGCAATTCTTGAATCTTTAGCTGAGGAAAATGAGAATACTGATCTGGTGAGTGCTTTTCCCTCCCATCTAGTAAATAAATCTAAAAAGTTTCCTAGTACTAATGTATGCTCTGCTGTTGATATATTTGTGAAATTGGTCACTAATGTTATAGAAAAGATTAAAGAAAACTTCTATCCTAATCCTAAAAATAAAAAAGAGAGGAAAATCATTAAAGAAATGCAGAGTTGGAAGGATGTTGTGTTTAAAAAAGCCGATAAAGGCGGAAATCTTGTAATTTGGCCTAACGAAATGTATGTTAAACAGGCATATAAATTAATAATGAATACAGATTGTTATAAGAAATTGACTCATATTCCACTAGTTGAATATCAAAATGAATTGGTTGAGATTATGACTGTAGCATGGGAGGAGGGAGTTATCCCAAAGAAGTTATTGGATAATGTCAAAGAGTGTAAACCCAAATTACCAACATTCTAATTGATCCCCAAGGTTCACAAGAATCCGTTAGATCCTCCTGGCCGCCCAATTGTGTCGGGAAATGAGGGATTAAGTGAATTGAGCTGTCAAATAATTGATTATTATTTAAAACCATTGGTAGCTTCCTTGCCCTCACATATCCTGGACACAACGGCGGCCTTGAGGCGATTGGACCAGTTGAACCTTGGGGACAATATGATCCTAGTCACAGCGGATGTTGAGGCTTTGTATACCTCCATCCGTCATGTACAAGGACTTGAAGCTGTGTCTTGGTATTTAAGAAATAGCAATCTGGATCCCTTGCTCTCAACCTTCATTTTGAATCTATTAGAGTTTGTCTTGACACATAACTGCTTTACCTTTGATCATCAAATATATCTCCAGTTGCAGGGCACGGCAATGGGGGCAGCCTGTGCCCCGGCTTATGCCAATCTATTTTGGGCTATTGGGAAAGAGAAATCTTTCAGAGCTCCCCCATTGCCGGTGCTGATAAAGTATACAACTGGATAAGATATATTGACGATGCTATGTTTGTCTGGGACGGCTCTGTAGCAGAATTAGAAACATTCATGTCTAGTCTAAATAACAACGATCTAAACATTCGCCTAACATACACCTATGGACGGAAAGTCAGTTTCTTAGACATTGATATAATGGTACAAAATGATGGCTCTATTCATACGGATATTTATAGAAAAACTACGGCCACCAATTCAATACTCCATGCTCAGTCTTCTCATTTAAACTCTACAATTCGTTCCATCCCGGTTAGCCAATATCTAAGAGCCAAGAGAATTTGCTCAACGGAACAAGCATTTCAAAATCAGGCCCAAGATCTGTATTCTAGATTTCGTGAAAGATCATATAGCCATAGACAAATTAGACATGCATATAGAAGGGCTTGCGATGTTTCACGCAATGAACTTCTGTATAAGAAAAAGGATTGTAGTGTAAGTGATCCTAGGATAGTGAGACTCATTACGCCTTACAACGAACAGTGGAAACAATTGACGGATGTCATTTACAAACATTGGAATGTCGTGTTGACAGATCCAATTTTTGAGAAAATTCTGACAAATAGACCACATATAACAGCTAAGAGGTCAAGAAATCTTTCAGATTTATTGGTCAATAGTCATTTCGTCAAAAATCAAAAAGAGTCTTCTAGTTTTTTAGACTCTCAAGGCTTCTTTCCATGCAGAAGATGTAAAGCATGTGCTAATACGGTACGGGGAAAAGAATTCAGGAATGCAGATCAAACCCGTACATATTCAATTAGAAAATGTTTAACATGTACATCAAAGGGGGTAATCTATTTGGCAAAATGTCCGTAGTGACAAAATATATATTGGGATGACAACAAGAGAATTACGAATAAGAATTTGCGAACACGTTCGGGATATTGAGAAGTCGAAGGAAATAGAAGATGGTGAACAGTTGAAAACTTTACCAAGACATTTTAAGAAATTTCATAGATCTGAAACAATTGGTCTGTCCATTATGGCGATTGATCAGGTATCATTGGGGATACGGGTGGGAATCTGTTTAAAAATTGTCTCAAGTTGAAAGCCAATGGATATATCGGCTGAAGTCTATGGCCCCAAGTGGCCTCAATGAAAACCAGGGGTTTGGATCCTTTTTGTGAACTGATATTTTAGCTGTGGTAGTTTTTTGATTTCAACTTGTCTTATTTTTAGTCCAATATATAGATTCAGTTCTGTGCCAGAAAATTTTCCCTCCCTCCTCCTCCTCCTCCTTCTTCTTCCTCTCTTGGATGATGTAATAATTACTTACCTGAAATTGGGTGGATTTGGAAGAGGACTTTGTGAGGCCCGTCTGGTGTTTCAAGCTGCAAGCAATAGAGAAGAATTAATTGGACAAGCATTTTAGTTTTGTTTTTTCTTTCATTATTCTTTTTATTTTTATTATTTTTATTATTTTTATTTTTAAATAATTCACTGATTATTTCATTAATTATGTTTATTTTAGACATATTAATTCACTATACATTATGATACTTATTATAATTATGTATATATACATATTGTTTCTGTATATTTTGTCTTGTATTAATAATTGCACTATTTTATTTCACTTATTCTATATTAAGTATGGGTCATATATATTATGTAATAAGAGGTTTAAGGTTAGGGTTGGATGATATTTATTCAATTGGCACCAATAATTTTCACGATTAGGTTAGTTTTATATAGTTGGTAGTAAATGTGCTTGCAGGTTGGTAGTAAACGGGCTCTGGTGCCTGATCTGGAGCGCATGACCGCAGCGGGCCAAGTCTGGGTTTTCCTGACGTGCACAGTGGAGAGGGGGCTGTTTATGGTTGCTAAGCAGCACCTGGACGCATCCCTGCTCTGAGCGCTGAAGTAAATACCCATGTTATGAGACGGACCCTGCTGTGCTCATGCGCCGCGTTATGATCGGTTACCAGGGTTACACAGGAAGTTGGGAAGAGGGGAGGAAATGATGAAGGGGAGTAAAGGTCATACTGATTAATGACAGCACAATTTGACCTGGCACAAAATGAAAGGAGAAACTTCATTGGGAGTTGAGTTCTATATATATCGTTACCAGAGCTAGGATAGGCCATGCCTCCTGATGAAGAAGCGGTGAAACGTGCGTTGAGGCGGCAGGCCCAGGGGAGTTCTTTTTGAATTCACATAGATGTAAGTACGGACATTGAAAGTGGATTTTTCAAGCATTGCAGCTATTGTGGTACGATGTAGCTGATTTATGTCTCCGCATGGAAAGCGGTTCAGTATTATGTTGAGGATGAATAGAGGTATTGTAGCCGATTAATATCTAACTGAAAAATCCTTTATTATAGGGACCGTTATTCTGGTGACCTTGTAAATAGCACACGCTCCACAGGAGAGGGAGATTGTAGCATAATCCATAGATTTTGCTAGAATTTGTTTAAATAACCCTTATATTTTGTAGCTGTTAAATGTATAGTAAGATTATGCTTGAAGGCAATATAATAAATGCCACTTTCTAGATGACTTAGTGGGGTGATTCATTATGACATGTTCTAATATTTAACAGATGGTTGATATAAAAAATTCAATTTTTTGTATACAAGAAGTAAAGATATAAATAACCATGCTGTTGATGTATTAAGACACTAATTTGTGAGTTACTGGATCACATTTGTATCACTGGGTCCTAAAATTACTCCTCTGTCCATTTTGCCTGCTTAGTGAGTTGCTCTGTGATTTGATGTAATTTTAGTTTGTTTGTAATAAAATTTGTTATTTTTCTATAAAAAAAACTTTTGACCTGCATTACTTTAATTAGTACTGGGGTATGGTATTCAATGTTGACCTGAGTTTGGAATATAAGCATATGCCATCATTTAAGGGAATTACTATATTCATCGCATATTTGTAGTGTAGTGTATTCTAGATCAAATTTATGCAGAAATCTAGAAAATTCTAAAGGTCTCACACATTTCCAAGCATTGCTGTATGAATGACTAACAGTCTAAACTCCATACAAAATTGGGTTCTCGTATGAAGGAATCTTGGTTAGGGAAACTTCTCATACTTCAATATAGAATTCCAATGACTTTCAAAAAATATGATTGCTGATGAGTGGATTTAGGATGGGGTGTTCTCCAGGGTGGATGGGGGTAGGCATTTTTTAGACCAAGATAAAACTTTGTCTTAATTTTGTTAAACCGTTTTCTGACCTTGAATGGAGGACTTTCTTTGACTCGTAATGTAAAAGATTATTTTTGATTATTTCTTACTACTGGACCATAATATCACCTCTGTGATGATACCCTGGAATGGGAGCTCCATTCCTTGTGCTGTTCTAGAACTTTCCACAAAGAGAACTACGACCCCCATCGTGCTTTGCCAGTACAGAGCTGGACTGGAAAATCAGTCCTTAATCCTTGCTGCTGACAGCCCACAGCCTGCAAAACCCCCTCATACTCTATCCCTCTTACTCGCTCCTTCCTTTCGCCCCCACCTCAGGAATTTCTTTGTCTCCTCAGACCTGCAGTCTGTCCTATAGCTTATCATGGGAATTCATTCTTTTGGTCATAACTCGTGGGGAGCTTATTTTAGAGACACGAAAGCTACTGTTCTGAATCATGCATCCATCAGGCGTCGTTACTGTGGTACTGGTGCATTCGTAAGTACAACGAAACCAGAGATTTGAAATACTCTGGTGCACAGTGGACTATCTCATCCAAGTTTGGACTCATTAGAACAGTCATTTCAGAATAAGATCACTGATAGATCTGCCGTTATTCTGCTAGGTCCGCCCGCTGAGTTATGGTCTTTATAAGTTTCCAGAGCTTAAAACTGTAACTTCGAGCTATGGGAGGTGGCCAGAAAACCATCCTCTTTCGTGAGGTCACAAGCCAGGGGTATAAGTCTGCAAACTAGCCCCCCCTGCCCAATCTAGTTGGAGATGACCTGACTGAAAGAGCTCCAAATGAACTATGACGTGTGGCTCCGCCCCCCAGCTTGTCTTGCCTGCAAGTAACAAAGTGCCATGTAAGTTTTTCACCTTTAACCCTGTTTTATTTTAAATTGCATTGTACATAATTGTATTGTCTCAGCTTGTTACTTTTTTTATACTGCATAAACACTGCCTGCATTTTAGGAATAAACATAAAATTATGAGTTTAGTTCTCCTGCTCTATAAACTAATTAGCACGTGCCTGAAGTAACTACGCTACTAATTCGGGGTTGCTACGGACCCTCTTGATAAATTGTTCATTAAGAAAATCGTAGTTGGTGGCAGCTAAAAAGAAGGTGTGTAAAGTGTTGATCTATTGGGTGGCGTTGGCAGTGATGGAGCGGGTTTTATAAGTGTATTGCCTGGCTGAGGCCCGGAGTATTTATAATTCCCTCACTGCGGCGTGCCCAATAGCCAGCACACATCCAAGAGGCCCGTCTGGCGACTAATTATCCCAGGTGCAGTTCCCTGACTGACCTGGGGCTAAAAGAGGGTGCCAGAGAGCTGCAAGTTCCTAAGTGGAAGTGGGATAATGATAAATCCCTGCAGATTATTCCTGACACATTGGGTCGGATGGCAGTAGCCTTGTGTGTGTGCCGTTTTCATCACAACTACCTCTGATGCGCACCCAATGCCACGCTTCGAGGATCTGCTGTAGCGGTTGGTGAATGCAAAGTACATATCCATCATGGATTTAAGCCGGGGATACTGGCAGATTCCCCTGAGCCCTGCGGCGCAGGAGAGAACCGCCTTTATCACCCCTTTTGAACTGTACGAGTCCACGGTCATGCCTTTCGGCATGAAGAATGCCCCTGCCACTTTTCAGCGGATGGTCAACCACCTGCTTCAGGTACTGGAGAAGTACGCTGTGGCGTACCTGGACGACATTGCCGTCTTCAGTTCCACCTGGGAGGAACACCTTCAGCATCTCCAGGAGTTGCTCAAGCGTATTCACCAGGCCGGTCTGACCATCAAGCCGGGAAAATGCCAGATGGGCATGAGGGAGGTCCACTACCTGGGGCACCAGGTAGGCGGGGGTTCCATGAGTCCGGAGCCAGGAAAGTGGAAGCGATCGTGTCCTGGCACACCCCCAGGACCAAAAAGCAGGTGATGTCCTTCTTGGGCACTGCAGGGTACTATAGGCGGTTCGTGCAGAACTATAGCACCATTGCAAAACCCTTGACGGACCTCACCAGGGGCGGTCTACCCCAAACAGTCAACTGGACAGATGGCTGTGAGGCGGCATTCCGAGCGTTGAAAACAGCCCTGTGCAGCTCTCCAGTGTTGAAAGCCATCGACAAGCAGTCGGCCATTCCTGGTACAGACTGACGCCAGCGAATTTGGCCTCGGTGCTGTACTCAACCAGGTCGATTCGGGGAACCAGGAGCACCCCGTGTTGTACCTGAGCCGGAAACTTCTGCCGAGGGAAGTGGCATACTCCACCATCGAGAAGGAGTGCTTGGCCATGGTCTGGGCACTGCAATGTTTGCAGCCCTACCTGTACGGGCGCACCTTCAAGGTGGTCACCGACCACAACCCTCTGAGCTGGCTGCATACATACTATTTCGGGGTTGCTACGGACCCTCTTGATAAATTGTTCATTAAGAAAATCGTAGCTGGTGGCAGCTAAAAAGAAGGGGTGTAAAGTGTTGAACTGTGGGGTGGCGTTGGCAGTGACTGAGCGGGTTTTATAAGTGTATTGCCTGGCTGCGGCCCGGAGTAATTATAATTCCCTCACTTCGGCGTGCCCCATAACCAGCACACATCCAAGAGGCCCGTCTGGCACTAATTATCCCAGGTGCAGTTCCCTGACTGACCTGAGGCTAAAAGGGGGCGCCAGAGAGCTGCAAGTTCCTAAGTGGAAGTGGGATAATTATAAATCTCTGCAGATTATTCCTGACACATTGAGTCGGACGGCAGCAGCCGTCGTTGTGTGTGCCGTTTTCATCACATTAGTGGCAGCGGTGGGATCACAAGCCGTGACCCCCGGGCTACCGTGTGGTGGTCCGTGTTTTATCATCACAACCTCACATTATAGAGATCTACTCAAGAGCTATACATGATCAGAAGTCAAAAGTCAGTAAAATACAGTACAGTATCAATGTAGAGACTTAACATGAAGAAGTATTAAAAGGAAAGGAATTACAAACGAAGGGACTGTATCTGACATTTTCTCTCTATTGTTCATTTTCCTTTTGCAAAGTTGTTTTCAGCGATAGCAGATTGTTAGGAAGAGAAGATTTATGCCTCTACAGCCTTGACATTTTTGAGCAAGAAAAGCTGAGCAACATAGATGCAGACCTTGATAAAGCCTATTATAACATGCGCTTCTTGAGGTAACAATTTCCCAGAGCTAAATTGATATCTCGATATCTTAACACTAAAATATACCAGCAAATATTTTTCCATTGACCCACTTTCACTTCAGTTCTGCAGTGATACTGGAGAATTACAACCAGAAATCTCTAATCTATGTTTCATGATATGCATTGAATTTAATGAAAGTATAGGCAAATTTAATTTTACATTAAAATAATAAGGAAAGTCAACAATGAGATAAATGAACACTTTATAACTTACATATGTGGGTCGGGTGTATAAGAGCAGGCCCAAGAGCTGAGCTTGCTCCACAAAGGTCAGATGCTGACTGCTTTACATAGCCGTCACCTACCTCTGGCAGAAGCAGTCAGAGCCAGATTTGATTACTGCTGTTAGAAGGAAATCTGTCACAAGGTTTTTGCCACCTAATCTGAGAGCAGCATGATTTAGAGTCTGAGACCCTAATTCCAGTGATGTGTCACTTACTGGGCTGTTTGCTGTTGTTTTTATAAAATCACATATTTATCAGCAGGAGATTATCATGAGATGTCTACTAAGTCTGCTGCCTTGTAGCACTCCACATTCATGGGATATATATTCTCCGGACCCCACCACTGATTAGAAGCTACAGTATCTTCTTATGTATAGAGTACAGAAAAACCTGCCAATCAGTGGTGTGGGTGGGGTTATACTGAGCTCAGCATTCTGTGCACTGCTGCACTTTCTACAGTAGAAAAAAAACGGTAATTTTATTAAAACTACAGTAAGCAGCCCGGGAACCCTGATATCGTCTAGAGTAAGGACTCGGCAGGTCGCAGCATCCACCACTAGTCATCACCCTGGCTACAAGCACTAAGTCCAGGTTAGGCTACCTACCTCTACTAACACAGGCTTGTCCTCGAAAGGAAGCGTATTTCTATCTAAAATCTTTAGCACATAGCAGTCGGTACACTGAAGAAGGTCTTTGGTCATTAAGACCAAAATGATTGTATGTATTATCTCTAAGTGAACTGCTTTCAATTTATTTAACTTCTTCATCTGGTGTGTGCCAAGCAGGTCTGGACTGGGGCTAATATTCAGCCCTGGCATTTGAAATCACACAGGCCCATGTTGTCCCCGTCCCCAAGCACCAGATGGGATATATTGCTAATGTTACCCTGGATGGAGGAAAGCAAGATTTAATATAAGACCAATATTTGTAATGATACTCGTGGCCTGCTGGAGTAAGTGACGGAGTCAGCGATTTTGTGCTCTGTCACAACTCTTAACAGTATGGGTGTCTTGAGAACACAGATTCTGCTAATAACATAGCAGACAAGGCAGCACATGACCAGACAGGCCCTTCTGTAATTTGCCAGAATTGCCAGATGGCCAGTCCAGCCCTGGTGCCAAGTTTACTTCAAATAGGAACAGAAGCAGAGACTGTGATGTGGGTGACAGGGAAAGAAGTAGTGTGACTGTGGGATAGAAGCTGTGGTCACTTCTCCATCACTGCTACTGAAATCGGATGTCATCAATGGACGGTGGTGAAAGAAGCTTTGTGGTAAGTGACTGCTGCACCGACCCCTGATGACATCCCATTTCAAGAGGGGAGTAATATAAGTTGTGGGGAAGTGACTGCAGGACCAGCTTCCTGTGACATCTCATTTGAGGCTCCTCTCAAAGAAAACATCACAGGAAGTAAGAGAAGAAAAACAGACAGAAATTAGCAGGATAGGGTAAATGGTAGAGAATATTAAAATAATGCAAATTGCAAAAGTGATTAGGGTTTAAAAATATATATTTTAGAGGGCATTATATCTATTTGACAACCCCTCCAAGGAGTTTGTATGTTCTCCCTGTGTTTCGTGGGTTTCCTCCAGGTTCTCCGGTTTCCTCCCACATTCCAAAGACATACTGATAGGGAATCTAGAGTGTTGACCCATTGGGGACAGCGATGATGATGTATGTAAAGTGCTGAGGAATATGATAATACTGTATAAGCAATGTATAGTAAATAATAAAAATAAATAACCCCTTTAATTACAGGACTAATTTCTACTTCTACAGTTCAGAAATTATCATCTTCTTTGCACATTACTTAAAACCTGCCCTCACTAATAACTTAATTGCTTTCCTTCCTATGTGTATGTTATGTACAAATAATATCTGCAGCTCACTCTAAGGCATTACTCAGATGTCAGTGACTCTTCTCATAGGCAAAAAAATAGACCAATTTTTATCATTGCTTTGGATCCGACTTTCATTAAGGTCTGAACAGTGTCCCATCAGTATTTCATTAGGATTTTTTTTGTAAGCTGATGATGAGGTTTATCTAGCTTCTCCTATTAAAAGGTATCTGTCAGTTAATTCATGCTGCCCAAACCACATACAACATGAATTAGAGTCTTGCTCTGTGATTCCAATAAGTTATATTTCTTTCTCTGAAACACTCCGGCATTTAAAAAAGCATAATTTGAATATTTCACAAAAATTTAACTCCTAGCTGCAATCAGCCAGCCAGCCTTTGGTTTGGGTAGAATGAATTGAGTGACAGGTCCCCATTAAATAAACAGGGCAAAAGACAGCCTTGAGTTGTTACTGGGATGGCATCCAAATTTTTCAACAATGACTAGCACTGTATTGACAAGTTTTATCCATGACCAAGATAAAAAATGAATGTCCTATTTTATTTTTGGAGTGGGTCACTTGGCTCGCAAAGAAATGGGACATGAGCACAGCCATACAGAGCATAATGAGTATTCATGAATGAAAATCTTTGTGGACTTTAAGACAGTTTATTGAAGCTCTAATAAGCCCCATTCCTGGATGCATTAAAGGGTTTTACCACTACTTTTTTATTAAGAATCTAAACACAGAGTTCTGAAGCCACTCCTTTGTTATTTTAGCTGTGTGCTTTTGGTCATTGTCTTGTTGGAAGGTGAACCTTCGGCCAAGTCTGAGGTCCAAAGCACTCTGTAAGAGGTTTTCATCCAAGATATCTCTGTACTTGGCCGAATTCATGTTTCCTTCAATTGCAACTGTGGAGCCCAGCTGCGACTGATCCATATCTCCCAGAAGGGTGCATTGAAGGAATACACCCTAGAGGTCATTATATACATTCACACACCTTCATCCATCCCTGTTTAGACATATAAAGGAGGGTGAACACAGGAAAGAACAGTTCAGTCAGATTGGAGTTCTGCTGAGCTCAGAGAGCTCAGTTGGTAGCTGAAGAGAGAGGCTGCAGAGCCATTCAGTTCAACAGAGTGGAGGTTAGTAAAAGTGAAGTAGGATCCACTCCAGCCTAGTCAGAGCTGAATCTAGTGAGTGCAGCTCAGTGAGAAAGCGTGCCGATGCTTAGAGAGCGGCGAAGAGGCAGCCCACCAACTGCCAGTGTGTGATCGTGCAAGGGCCCGGGTAGGCCGAAGGCGAGTGGAAACAGAGAAGGGACTGAGGAGCCTAACTAGCTCATCCCAATCATTACAACCTGGACGCCGGGGTCCGAGCCTATAGGGATCTCCACGACCCATTAGGAGAACACCGGAGTTCCTGGAGGACTACAAGTCCCAGGAGTACCACAGAGCTGATACGTAGCAGGATCAGGAGGACGGAGTCTGGCAGGATCCGCCATAAAAGACCCTGTCCTTTCAGAGAGAAGGTCCAACCACAAGGTCAGCCAGGTACAAGACGGAGACCAAGTTAGGCCCAGCTACATGCAGGCCAGGACTTTATTACAAAAAGGCAAGAAACAGGAGGCCACACACCTACTCAGTGGAGGAATCTGGATGTGCACCCTTGACCCTACAGTATCAGGGGAGTGCCTGCAACATCTTCAGTAAAGGTACCAAAGTGACTTATGTGTGTGTCTACCTTATTACCCCTAACTGCCGGGTCCCCGTCTGTCCTGCATCCCTACACATCTATCTACCCTGAAGGACTCAGCCTTACCTGTGGAAGGCTTAACATCAAGCTGCACAATATTAACCCTTCAGTGGATCTGCACAGCAGCACTGGTCACTCTGACAAGGTACCACAGGTGGCGTCACGAATCCCCATACCAACATTCAATTCACCTGTAAATATCCCACATTAAAAAGTGAGCACCAGAGCCACGGACTGAGCGGTGTTGCCGTAACATCCCCCATAGTAGTCTACAGGCTCAGATCCGAGTTCCCACTGCTCTGGAGGGCGACTCACAACCAGTCGTCCTGTCCATGCAGCTGAAAAACACCCCCATAGCATGATGCTGCGACCACCATGTTTCACTGTTGGGATTGTATTAGGCAGGTGATGAGCAGTGCCTGGTTTTCTCCACACATACCACTTAGAATTATCACCAAAAAGTTCTATCTTCGTCTCATCAGACCAGAGAATCTTGCTTCTCCTTAGCTTTGAGTCCTTCATGTGTTTTTTTTAAGCAAACTCTATTCGGGTTTTCATATGTCTGGCACTTAGGAGAGGCTTCCGTCGGGCCACTCTGCTATAAAGGCCCGACTGGTGGAGGGCTGGAGTGATAGTTGACTTTGTGGAACTTTCTCCTATCTCCCTACTGCATCTGTGGAGCTCAGCCACAGTGATCTTGGGGTTCTTATTTACCTCCCTCACCAAGGCTCTTCTCCCACGATTGCTCAGTTTGGCTGGACGGCCAGATCTAGGAACGCTTCTGGTGGTCCCAAACTTCTTCCATTTAAGGATTATGGAGGCCACTGTGCTCTTAGGAACCTTGAGTACTGCAGAAATTCTTTTGTAACCTTGGCCAGATCTGTACCTTGCCATAATTCTGTCTCTGAGCTCCTTGGCCAGTTCCTTTGACCTCATGATTCTCATTTGGCCTGACATGCACTGTGAGCTCCAATGAAGGAGTAGAACCATCTCAAGGAGGATCACTAGGAAATGGACAGCATGTGGCTTAAATATGACTGTCTGAGCAATGAGTCTTGAATACTTATGACCATGTGATATTTCAGTTTTTCTTTTTTAATAAATTTGCAAAAATTTCTACATTTCTAGGTTTTATCAGTTAAGATGGGGTGCAGAGTTACATTAATGAGAAAAAAATGAACTTTTTTGCATTTACCAAATGGCTGCAATGAAACAAAGAATGAAAAATTTTAAGGGGTCTGAATACTTTCCGAACCCACTGTACATTTATTCTTCCTGATCATGTGTTGCCAGCATAAATTAGTTCTAGAATGAATATAGCAATTTTTCTATCACCTGTGTGGTAGTGACTGGTGTTATATGCGAGGGTCGCTATGGGTCCCCCACGATGCACACAGAAGCATATTGAGGCCATGGGAGTGCATTGCAGTCACAGGCATAGCTGTGAATGCAATGCAAAATAAAAGTGAGTGTTGGTCTTGGGAAAGCTATTTGTCGAAGGCAGATTTAGGAAAACCTGCCATGGGCTTTTATTTTTGAAATGGACTACAGGAAGGTAGTGGGGCGGTCCGTTTTCTCCCCGGCCTGGTTTTCCATGTCTCCTACGGCAATAGGTTATGTTGTGAAAACCACTGCAAGAGAGGGTTGGGTTTTTCAGTGTAGTGTTTGCAAGGTGCAGAGCAGATGGCTCCGCAAAAGCTCAGCCTGTATGAAGGAACACAGAGTCAAGCTGAACGAAGTCCTGGCACCCGAAGCATAATACGGTGGTGCAGTCACTCTCGGCAACAAGATGTATTTATGGACTGTCTTGTTTCCCGGCTGCGATCTGGAGGATACCGTGTGTTTTGTTTGTGAGTTTGTACATTAAAACAATGTTTACTTTTGAACTTTCCTGGGTCACTGCCTCATCACTGCACTGTGGAGACACCGCTGCACTACACACCATAAACATTTTTCTCACAAACTCAGTTGAATATCTTTTGTCCCATATTTTTTTTTACTTTTTACAGGGAGTACTATGTAATGATTGTTGGAGGGGGTTAAAGCTCTACATTTTTCGACTCACGAAATAATACCAGTGTGATCCAGAGAGCCTGAATGTCAGTCACGTGAGGGAAAAGAGGACTGGAGCAACTGTTGTGAATACTCTGGAGGCGACTTCTGAGCTGGGGCTCCCTCCGGTGGTTGCTGAGGGTAATGAACCAACTGCTGAATGGCCTTCAGCTGGCTCTGAATGGTCTGATATAAGTGACCTGAACTCCCTTCAGCCTTGCCAGTAATCAATTGTTCTTCCTGGTCTTTCTTGGAGCTCAGCTTGCATTCCTGCTCTCATTCAGATAAGTGATTTGCTGTTTTTTTTCCCTGGTTGGATTTTTCTTGCTGGTTTGCTGCTTAGCAGTAGACTTCAGCCTGGTCCCCTTTTGGGGCCTAGCGCTGCAATTGTGCTCAGTTTGTGTTTGCACTTTTGCTCTGTTCCTGTGGCACTTTTATTTGCTGGGTTGCTGTGTGTTACACCAGAGATCTGATTTAGTGGTAGAGATCGTGTGATCTTGGGTTTTTTGTTGGTCAGAAGTGTTGGTATTTTTGTCAGGGTTTTTTGGGTTGCAGTCGGAATTCTTTCCTATACTTTTCTATCTAGACAGAATTGGGCCCCAGCGTTTGCTCATTCTATTTTCTGTCTGTGTTCGTATTTTCTTCTTGTCTAACCGCCATTACATGTTTGGGGGCTTCCTATTTCTTTGGGGGTACTGCTACGGGGCAGCTAGTTTTCATCTTTCTGCCTTTAGGTGTAGCTATCTCTCTGGCTGTGACGAGGCATCTAGGATCACCGTAGGTACGCTCCACGGCTACTTCTAGTGTTGTGGTTAGTTTAGGGTCCTGCAACCCAATAGTTTCCAGCCTCTCTGGTGTATTGCTACTTTGCTATTTTTGCTATTTCTCCTCAGCTACCGAAACATAACAAGCAACGCTGGAAATTAGGGATGATGACAATCATTAAGTATTTTACTACAATTTTTACAAATTTAGATATGTGTGGGGAATAAAAAAATATCTTATATCTTGGGAGCGCTTCTTGAAAGGTAATGCCTATTAGACAGGCACAATGCTAAGACCACAAATCCCTCAGCATTCTCAAAACATTTTTTACACCAACATAAAGATGTTTTTGTTTCATTGACATTGAGAGGGTTAATTTGTGTAGCAGAAATGGAGACTGAAAGCGGCTATTATTAACTGTGAAGTCTTTTGGTTTTTATTTTTTTGAATGCTTGTTCCAATGTTGGATTACATGATAAGCATGATCTGGGACATCATTATTAGGTGGAAAAAAATTATTATTTTATATCTATTTATTCCCCTGTTTGATAGATGGTACAGTGTTTATGTTTTTATTTGTTCTTTTTGTACACATTTTGTATTTGTTTTCAATACATCAATATTTTCAACTTGTGTATAATTCTCATTAAGCTATCAACTCATAAAGACAAGATAAGGGGAGACAACAAGCAATAGGGTCTTATCTAGTAGGCAAGAACAAGTGAAGTTACAGGTAACTACTGTGGTTCTCCTGATGAAGAAGTTAGTCCAACTTCGAAATGCAATGGGAATAGACCACTTTGTTTCCTACATCACGTCCTCTGGATCCTTATTGGGAACATCTCCTCAGCAACGCAGATAACCACTCCTATCTTCCAAATAAACAATTCACTAAAAAACAGATATTTTTCATGATGGAAGCAGGGCGGAGTGTGAGGGGCCTGATTCATTAAGATGCACATGCCTTTTAATGAATCAAGCATACTCAAAATAAATGAAGCGTGAACCCATGTGCACCACAAATCTTCTGCCAGTCACATATCACTCCAGTGATGGACTTGAGTAAGATTGGTGGCTTAAGAAATGCTGACGCTGGTTATGAATTTAATGAGTGGTGTCTGGTCACCATGCCCCGTATAGACCCAACTCTGCCTATTTTGTGAGAGCTAGGCTAAAAGACAGTAAAAATGCCAAAAATTGCAACACTTTTGCACAGCTTTGTTGAACTGTGACTTGAAAAATCGTTTTTTTCAGCCCAGTGAGCGGCACATAGAGCATATAAAGATCTTTTTTGTAATATAATATGTATTGCCATGTTGACAGCTTCCTCATGTCCCCTAGGTGCAAGTACCCCAGCTTCACTGACGCACTGCCAAAGAGGATGAACTATATGTGCATGCATGAAATTTGCAAAGATACGGTAGTGACAATGCTCAGGGGCGTGATAACATGTTTAGCGGGACAACGGGTCATGGACACAATGCCCCTTGACTAATCACCCAAAATATTCCATTGTCCCCGGTCAAATTACAAAAACACTTTTAGGAAATGTAATAAAAAAGATGCAATGAAAAGTAAATCAATATAAAGAGTGCAATAAAAACATAGGGGTAATTTGAGTGACATGATGAAGCCTTCAGGTTCTCTTTTAAAGGATTCTTCCCTTTTATTAATTAGATTTTTCCAGCTGCAGGTTATTTTAAAGAAACAAACAGCACTGTACTTCCTTTTCCATGGTTCACCGATGAGTCTCATCCTCTGCTCCCATTTGTCTGGCAATGGCTGTGGCACTGATGTAAGATGATGAATAAACGCCGGGGTTCCCTTTCTACTTCGGGTCTGGAACCATCGGGGCTGTCTCCTATGTTGCAGGGGGAAGCTCATTAGGAGAGGACCGGGGCTTCATAAAGTCTGAAGGGGGCGGAGCCGGAAAAAACTGCGCTGTGCGCGGGAAGCGAGACAGATGGGTGACGATCGAGCTGTGTAGAGAGACGTGTGCAGGTCTGATGGAAGAGACAGAGCACCCAGCTAGTTCAGGCCTGTCAGCCAGGGCCTTGAGACAGTTCCCTGTTGAAGTTAGACGACTGAGTGTCCGTGTCCCGTCATCCGTCCCGGCTAATAGCTACGTTTCCCAGCAAGCTGTGACTGTGACACAAGCGCCGCACATAGATAGAGAGACAGCCAGGCCAGAATCTTGTGAGCAGACACCCGGACATACCGCGAAGTGAGGATTCGTTCCGTCAGTCCCCTTTACTGGACTAAGTACCGTGCTAGATACTTTTGAGCAGGGGAATCCTTCCCTCTCCTCAGAGACAGCATCAAGACGACACATGCCACTGCTATCGGTACCACTGTTTGATCCCCACCTGCCAGAGACTGCAATGGGACGTTCAGTGCAGCTGTTGTCGGTGCCACCGTTGGAACCCTGAGGAGCCGCATACCGGAGGATCACAGTTTGTTAAGTCATATTACCTTTGTTTTGAACTATCATCACCCTTACCTCGCCTACGCCGTCACTGACCCAGCTCAGCCTAATTCCCTGCCAATTCCCTGCAATCCTGTCTCTCCCTGCGTGGACATTATTGTTTGTTCCAACAAACCTGTTAACTCTTGATCTGCCTCCTGTTCGTGGCGACATCCCGCTTTCCTGCATTATCTACACTTGGTGTAGTCGGCAGGATGTACCTCAGTGATGCGTGGGCGGCAGATCAAGTAGTTGCAGGTCAAGCAATGGCAGACCTGGTAGCTGCGGGGGGTCCTCGTTCCAGCGTCTCCCTGGGTGCCATGACAAGTAACCTCCCCAAGTTCACAGGGAGTAACACGATGTTGTGAAGTTAGACGGAGCGGATAAGAGGAATGATGAGGATGCACCCCATGACACCAGCCCTACAGGCAGAAGTGGCCATGATGGCCTTAGATGGGGAGGCTAGGGACTCTGTCATGCTTTTGCCCCCATCGCGAGCAACACCCTGGACAAAGTCCTAGTGATACTCGAGGAGACGCATGGGTGACCCCACAGACGTATGGGAGTTGTGCATGTGCTTGTTCGGATGGGTTCAAAGAGAGGGGGAGACGGTGACACAGTTTATGAATGACTTGCAGGAGCTTTACACTGCTATTGTGTGCAAAGATGGCGTAGGCTCCATTGATTTAGTGCTGCGAGACCAGCTTGTGACAGGCCTACGCAATATGTTATTGAAGCAAGCTCTGAGGGAGCACTTGAGAGTGAAGCCCAGTATGACATTCTCTGAAGTAGGAAGTGAGGCACACATGCGTGAGCAAGAGCAGGGGTGACAGTTCCAGTGGGTAAGGTCCCGAGTGGGGAGATGTCTGCTGTCATGGCTACTGTACCCAAGTGGTTAGAAGATTTGAGGAAAGAGATACAGCAGATATGTGAATTAGCTGAGACAAAGAAAACGCCTGTGACAGCAACGATCCCTCCTGTTAGTCAACAAGAGCCTGTCCCCGTCATGAAATGAGAAGGACCTCCCACATGCTATAACTGTGGAGAAGTGGGACATGTAGCCCGATGGTGTACCCAAAGGGGCAGGCCCCTTCAGCGCCACCCATTAAACTAGAGGGCTCCTAGTTTGGGGGATACCACCCAGAGCCGGTATTGCTGAGAAGTGCTAGAAGTCCCACAAATCTTGTGTCCATGTGCCCCCCTCGTCTGGGCAGAAATTAATGGTCGAGCTGTCCGCTGTCTGTCTGCTGTCTGGTCGACAAGGGCTCACAAGTAACCACGAAGCCCGAAGGTTATTTCAGACACCACTTTATGGAAGCAGTGCGGCCCGAATGGGGGCAGGTGATCAAGCTCACGGCCGCTAATCAGTTACCCATCCCGGTCACAGGTGTGGCGTGGATGAACATGGTTGTGTGCAGAAAAGACTTAGGCCAGAAGGGAGTAGTGCTGATGGCTGGAGAGACAAACAAGGAACATACTGCCACGTTAGCCATGAATGTGCTAAAGGAGTTTGGAAGTCTTCTTGTGAATGAGTCCCCGGATAAGTTCCTTAAACAGTGGCATACTCGAATACCTCAATGAAGGATCTTCCAACAGCTGATTAGAACTGCCCAGGCGCAAGAAACCTTCAGCAGTGGAAATAAGTTGGTGAAAGTGATTCCCTATCTCAATCAATAGGGTTCTACCACCAGGGCAGACAGTGCTACCCCTGCCCGTCCGAGCTTGCACCCCTCTGTAAGGCGTAGAGGTTCAAATTGTGCCGAGTCATTCTGATCAGTTACCACCAGGAAAACTTGTGGCACATACGATGGCCATGGTGCGTGACGGGACAGTGCTGTTCCATTGTGTGAATTTGGGAAAGAATGATGTCACCTTACCCCCCAGAAGTGAAATGGCTCATGTCCTGGGCCTGCCCGAGGAGCTGATACCATCTCAAGCCGTCCAGTTAACCGTCAGACATGGAGTTCCCTGGATGGTCACTGTGGATTCGACGTCATCTCCTGATCAGTGGCATTTGGAGGTAGGACGCAAAATTCTGGAACAAATGAGGGCAGAACTGACCGAACTAACACAGCAACAAAAGCAGCAGGTGGATGCTTTAGTGGGAAGATTTCAGGAAGTGTTTGCAAGACATGAGGATGACTTTAGGTGCACAACGGCCATTACCCATGAGATCCCCACTGGAAGTACTGCAGCAATCAGTTAACGTTACCGTCAAATACCCCCACAAATGTATCAAGAAGTAAAAGGAATGCTGACGCCAGAGTGGGGTGATACGCGAAAGCCAAAGTCCATGGGCTGCTCTCATCGTGCTAGTGCGTAAGAAGGATAGAACATTACATTTCTGTGTGGACTACCGCAAGCTCAACGTCTGTACAGTACGGGATTCTTATTCGCTGCCCCGGATTGATGAGTCTTTGTCTGCTCTGGGAAATGCCAAGTACTTCTCCACGCTGGATCTCGCCAGTGGCTACTGGCAAGTACCTATGTCCGAACAAGACCAAGCAAAAACAGCTTTCATACTCCCCATGGGATTGTATGAATTTGATTGCATGCTATTCGGCCTAGCCAATGCTCCTGGTACATTTCAACGGCTCATGGAGAGGTGCTTGGGGATCTAAACTTTGAATCTACCCTAATCTATCAGGATGATATTATAGTTTTTGCCCCATCGTTTGAAGAACATCTCTGGAGACTGGACCAAGTGTTTAGCCATCTTTTGCAACATGGTTTGAAGGTGAAGCCGCAGAAGCGTCATTTGTTTCGTACTCAAATTGAGTATTTGGGACATGTGGTCTCAGCAGAAGGAGTACGTCCATCTCATGAAAAAATTTGCCACGGTAAACGACTGGCCCACTCCAAAGACCGTGAAAGATGTGCAAGCCTTTCTGGGACTCACTGGATACTTCAGACGTTTCGTAAATAATTTTTCTAGCATCGCTAATCCACTGTTGGACCATTAGAAAGGAGTACCGTCCCATGCAAGAAACAGTTCTGTACAATGGGGCAAACAACAGGAGGAAGCCTTTCAAGCTCTGAAATTGGCCCTGATGGAGGCACCAGTGTTAGCGTACGCAGATTTCACACAGCCCTTCATCTTACACACAGACAGGAGTCTGCATGAACTCGGAGCAGTGTTGTCACAAGTACAGAGAGAGGAGGAGCGAGTGATAGTTTATGCAAGTCGATCTCTACATGACAATGAGAAGAACTCGGATAACTACAGTTCTTTTAAGCTGGAGTTGTTGGCGTTGGTTTGGGCCATGATGGAGAAGTTTGCTGAATACTTGTCTGGCTCTGAAGTTCTTGTGCGAACAGATAACAACCTGTTTGCTCATCTGAGTAAAGGGTATGCCACACTAAACAATATCGCTAACGGGATCGCTAAAAAACGTCACTATTTAGCGATCCCGTTAGCGATGTTGTTCAGTGCGGCAGCTTCCAGCGACGAGCTTCCTGCTGTGATCTCGCTCGTCGCTGGAATCGTTCCGGACCCTATTTTCATCGCTGGCGCTCCCGCTGGGTAAGTATATATCGCTTGTGGCACCTTTTCTTAGCGATTTAGCGGTACTTTTGTACCGCTAAAGTCGTTAAGAAGATCGCTAACGGCGATAGCGTCGTTAACTATATCGCTAAATGCGGCAGCATTAGCGATATAGAAACAATCCCGCTAGCGATCTCATTAGTATGCAACGCTAACGAGATCGCTAGCGGGATAGCTTAGTGGGCAGTACCTTAAAGCAAAACTGGGGGTGCTGGAACAATGCTGGGTAGCGCAGATGGCGAAGTTTCGGTATAAGATCACATACAAGAGAGGAGCGGAAAATGCCCATGCCGATGCTCTGTCCCAGGTAGATTATGGAAAGCCCGGAACCAACCGTGATGAAGTTGGAGGCAGAAGAGATTCCCAGATTTAAGGACTCTGTCAGGACGGTGGCAGCCACGATGAAGCAGGTACAGACGACGCCTCATACAGATCTACTGGGGCAATCTCATGATGAGTGGCTCAGAGTACAGCAGGAGGACCGAGAACTAGCTCGCCTGAGACAGTGGGTGTCAGAAAGACAACTGCCCAGCCAACTAGAAAGAAGTACTCTGTCCCCAGACACCCTGCGGATGCTACAACAGTGGGAGAGTAAACAGTTGAATGATGGAATTCTGTACTGGAAGATTCTCTTGCCGCAGGAGCTGGATGTCACCTGACAGACAGTGATCCCGGAAACATTACTGTCCCAGGTGGTTACAAAAGCACACAAGAAAGGGGCACATTTCAGGGCAGGGAAGACTTTCTAATAGCTGCAGCGGTTAGTTTATCATCCAAAAATTTAAAGTCACCGTAGAGAGAATCTGTCAACTCTGTTGAAGCTGCGAGCTGGCCAAGCCGCCTGAACAAAGAGCTCCTACACAGACCATCGTGACATCAGCTCCTCTCGAGTTGCTAATGATCGATTATCTGACCATAGGTCCAGAGCACCAGGGGTATGAGCATTGCTTGGTGATGATAGATCATTTCTCGAAGTTCGCCGTTGTGACCCCAATGCGAGATCAAACAGCAGAGTCAGTAGCCTACGCCCTCTGTAAGAACTTTATTCAGGTGTATGGGTGTCCGAAGCGCATTCATTCAGACCAAGGCACCTGTTTTCTCTGAAAAGTAATGGAAGAGTTGCATCGGCTGTACCGCATCGGTACATCCCGCGCAACACCATATCATCCTCAAGGAAATGGGGCCTGCGAGTGGTTCAATCATACCCTAATTCAGATGTTGAGAACCTTGGAAGAGGACAGGAAGGCTTGATGGCCTGAATATGTGATCGAGTTGGTATGGGTGTATAACAACAGGAAACTCAGCACCACCGGTTATTCACCTCACGCCCTCCTGTTTGGTCACCCCGGTAAAGAGATTACTGAGCTGGAGCTAGAGCCTGAGAAGGACTACCCACGGATGGGGGTGTCTACTTGGGTTCGAGAACATCGACATCGATTGCAGACGTTACATCCTTTGGTACAAACCAAGCTCCAAGACTTGGAACATCCGAGTATCACTCCTCTACATGGGACAGCTCTGCGAGCTGGGGACCGCATCCTGCTATGAGAGAGGCGCCCCCTGAGATAAGTTGGAGTCTCGTTGGGAGAAACGTAGAGTTGATGCTAAGGGACCCGTCTACGAGATTCTACCTGAAGGAACACAGGATGCCCCTACTTGGATAGTTCATCACAACATGTTGCGACCTTGTTTATCCAAGGATCATAACTCCAAACCAGAAATGCTAAGGATGTTCCTGTTGAATATGCAGAGGACGAGTCGGATGTCGACAGTTCCATCGAAGAAGTGTCTTCCACTCCCTGAAGACAGCCAGATTCAACCGCTCCTGTGGACTCTACTACTCCTTCTACTCTACGGCTCTCCGAACGCTCCACGGCAGGTGTGCCCCCTAATCGGTATAATCAAGATTTGTTTGGCGGCAGATAGTCCGAAGGGCTGGAAGAATGTCAACGTGTACTTAAGAAACTCTCGCCTGTGGAATGCCGAGCTAAAAGAGCGGGGGAGGGTAAGAGGATGAATAAACGTGGGGTGCCTTTTCTGCTTTGGGTCTGGAACCATCGGGGCTATCACCCATGTTGCAGGGGGAGGCTCATTAGGAGAGGACCGGGGTTTCGTAAAGTCTGAAGGGGCGGAGCTGGAAAAAGCTGCGCTGCGCGTGGGAAGACAGACGGGTGACGAGGATGCTGTGTAGAGATGTGTGCAGGTCTGACGGAAGAGACAGAACACCCGGCTAGTTCAGGCCTGTCAGCCAGGGCCTTGAGACAGTTCCCCATTGAAGTCAGGCGACGGAGTGTCTGTGACCCGTCATCCGTCCCGGCTAATAGCTACGCTTCCCAGCAAGCTAGGAATGTGACACGTGCACCACACATAGAGAGACAGCCTGGCCAGAATCTTGTGAGCAGACACCCGGACATAACGCGGAGAGAGGATTCGTTCAGTCAGTCCCCTACACTGGAATAATTACCGTGCTAGATACCTTCGAGCACGGGAATCCTTCCCTCTCCTCAGAGACTGCGTCGAGATGACACGTGCCACTGCTGTCGGTACCACCATTGGATCCCTGCCTGCCAGAGACTGCAACGTCACATTTAGCGTCGCTGTTGTCGGTGCCACCTTTGGAACCCTGAGGAGCCGCATACCGGAGGATCACAGTTTAAGTCATATTACCTTTATTTTGAACTATCGTCGCCCTTACCTCGCCTACCCTGTCACTCAACTAACTCAGCCCCATTCCCTGCCACTTCCCTGCAATCCTGTCTCTCCCTGCGTGGAGATTTTTGTTTGTTACAATAAACCTGTTAACTGTTGATCTGCCTTCTGTCCGTGGCGACATCCCGTGTTCCTGCATTATCTACAGTGACGTCACTTTGACCGTGCGTCAGCCAATCAGTGAGCTCAGACTGTAGACAGAACACCCACTTCAGAGCTGCTAAGCACACTGATTGGTACTGCGTTGATAACTTGAGAGTGCTATTGTTTTTTTATGCAGCCAATAACATTCATTTACTGAAAGGGAACAACCCCTTTAAGACCATAATGTCGAAACACATTGACTTTTAGCTTTGAAGATTGCTGTATTTTTTATGTTCCTAAAATAAGCACAAATTTTACAGCCCAAAATTGAAGTACTGGATTTCATCTTTTCCTATAACAGGTACAGTACAAGCCCTATCTGTGAAAAACATGTCAAGAACTCGTACATGAAAAATGGACAACCTAATGAGCCCTGGGGCTAGTTTCACACATCAGGGTTTTTTTTTTGTATTTGTGAAAAATAGACCAATATTTATCAAATTTTGGATGACATTTTTATCAGTTTTTAGCATCTGAATTTCATCAATTTTTCTAGTATTTAAAAATAAACTGATGTAGGTTTCTCAAGCTTCTCCTATGAAAGTCAGAGATAAATGGACAGCACCCAAATTGCACCCGAGTACTGTCAAATTTTTCACAGATCCTTACACTTGCATGGGTGATTTTATTGCATGACTTGAATAAATTGGACATGAGCAGGATGATTTGTGCAGTGTGAATCAACTTACAGTTTCCCTGTAATTTTGCAATTAGGAAGCAAATGAACAAGGTGTACATAGCCTTTAACTTTTGCAATGTGATATGGCGCAGCGCTGAAATTGACAATGAACTGTTTCTGTTGCACTTCAACAATGAACTGCTCCTATTTATCCTACATAATAGTCTCTGGAGTTGTCTAAAACTCACATTAAAAATAGCACAAATCAACAGTTATAATAATAGACTTTGTCTTTGGATTTAATTGACCCATGGCAAATGTTTCTTAAGTATGTTGCAAAAACTGTTTAACTTCTTATGTAACTGTAGGCCAAAGAAATGTAAGTTTTACTGCTTCGGTAGGTTACTGGGTCAACAACGTCTAGTGTATAAGCACAGTAATTCATCAAACATGCTGTCAGCTGAGTATCCACAAGAAAAGAAGTAATAAAGTTGTGTTCAGTCAACAGAGAACAACATTTAGTTTGGCGCTAAGACTTCCATTTACTTGTAGCAGCTTTTCATATGTTCAGTGGTGGAGAAAGGAAGGAAATACAGGTAGGACAAAGGCCATGCACAGCATCTCATTAACTGAGTAAGTTTCTTACGGTTTAGAAGCAGATTTATAAACATTAAAATAATTAAAATGAATTTCCTGTTTTAGAAAAATAATATCATATATTGAAAAAAAAATTATATATAGAAATTATATATATATATCTTATTTTTATTATTATTTTAATTTTTTTTCAATATATGAAAAAATCTAGAATAATATTAATGTTAATAATAGTTAATAAATATATATTATAATGAGATGAAAATTATTCATGTTAATAATAGTTAATATATAGCATGATGATATTAATAATATTAATATTATAAATGTATATTGTGCTTGATCGACTCAATGGGCTGCACCCAGAGGTAGACACAGGACCGCTGTTTTTTTTAATCTTTTATTGGTTATTAAATGTACTGCATAAACCAATGCAGAGTTAGCAAAATAAACATGGCCATTCTGGCCTAACGGGAAAGCAATACCTAACATGGCATAGTCTGTGTTGCTGCACAGATTACCCCACTCAGGAAACAAACATAATCATAAGCTTTCCTTATGACTAAACACAGCTCTGGAACTCTCATCTCCAGGCACACCCAATGCTGAATGAGCCAGAAGGCTGTATATTTACCTTCTTGATTCCATCCTGGGGTGAACAGCCTCCCACCCACTCTTTAGCTGGTCAAAAACTTAGCCCTTATCATGGCCAATTAACTCCTCTCATCACTTAGCATGCTGAAACATTTTCCTAGGTGCATATCTATGAAGCCAACAATCTCAATGACACATGTCTATTCTCCAGGACTTTGACAGTGACCATCACACATACTAATCCCCCCTTTGCCAAAATCTAGGGGTTTTGGCACCTTCAGTCACCAAACAGGGAAGTCTAGACAGGGCATCTGCATTACTGTGTAGCTTCTCAAGCCTGTGACATATGATGTCCTGGAACCCTGAATACCACCTAGTCACCCGGGCAGTCTTCTCCGTCCTTTACTCATCCATCTCAGGGGAGCATGATCTTACACTAGCCTGAATTTGAACTTCCGGCCTAACAGGTAGTACCTAAGGGTTTCAATTGCTCATTTCATGGCCATTTCTACAGTGACATAATTTTTCTCACAGGAGGAGAGTTTCCTAATTAGATGCAGTATTTTATGTTCCTCCCCACTTACTTCCTAGGTCTATATGGCTCCCTTCCTTTGAGGCATCAGTCTAAACCACAAATTCCTTACTGAAGTTGCAATCAAGACCGGCTACTTACATAGGGAGAGCTTCAACTCTTGGAACACTATCTCCGCTTCAGAAAACCATTTGGCCATCAACTTCTTCCTGCACTTAAGAAGGTCAGTCAGGGGTGTGGCTATCATGGCGAAATTCGTGATAAATCGCTGATAGTTTCCCACATTTCCCAGAAACGCCCGAACTTGTTCTTGGAGACCAGTTGCGGCCAATTTGGAATTGCCTCTACCTTTTTCACTTGCAGATTTATTTTGCCCCTTTCGATGATGTAGCCCAAGGATTTTGCCTTCTTTTTGCCAATGGCACACTTTTTTGGGATTACAGTAAACTCCGTCTTCCTCAGTGCATCCAGTACAGCCTGGACCTTCCGCAGATGACTTCCCCAATCTGGGCTGAATATCACAATATCATCAAGGTAACCTGCGGCATACTTTATGTGAGGGTATAAGATCCAGTCCAAGGCCCTCTGGTAGGTATCTGGGGCTCCCTGCAGCCCAAAAGGCATTCTGGTTTATTGGAAGCAAATGTGAAGAAAAGGCAGTCTTCTCCTTAGCACTTTGAGACAGGAGAATTACCCTCTTGTTAGGTTCAGGGTGGTGATGTATCTAGCTGATACTAGCCTTTCAATTGGTACATTGACCCAAGGCATTGGATATGCATCGAATTTGGGCTCCTCATTTTGTTTTTTGTAGTCATCACAGAAATGTCACTCTCCATCAGGCTTTGGCACAAGGACAATGGGGCTGGACCAGCCAATCTTTGACTCATCGATAATGTTTAGGCCCAACATTTTCCGCAACTCCTTCTAAATCAACTTGCCGCAGGCTTCTGGGATTCGATACAGCTTTTTGTTCACCTGCACAGGTGGCTTCATTAGGATTTCATGCTCAACAATAAGTACACCCTGGCAACTCCAAAAACAGGTTCCAGTTCTGCTGAAATGGTTCTCGGCACTGTTGTTTCTGGGCCAATGACAGTGTCTCTGCCAACTGTGATGTCCTCGATCTTGGCTTCAGGATTGACCCCAAGGCCTGCAGCTGCCTGTCTCGCCAAGGTTTAACCAGTTTGATGTGCACACCTAGTATGGCTTTTTTTCTCCCTGACTCATGGATCTTGTAGTTGACATCACTCATCTTCTCGACCACCTCATATGGACCCTGCCACTTGGCCAAAAATGTACTTTCGACCATGGGAATTAACACCAACACCCAGTCTCCATTGCTAAACTGTCCCAGCCTCGCTGACTGATTATAGACCCATGCCTGGGCCTCTTGTGCTTGAAGGAGGCTGTCCCTCACAATCAGCATGAACTTTGTTATCCTGTCGTGTAACTGGGTAACGTGCTCAATGATGCTTTGGTTGAGTGTAAGCTCTTCATCTCAGGCCTAGGTTTCCTTTGCAATGTCCCAAAGTCCTGAGAGTGCTGTCCGTATAACAGCTCAAACTATGGAAACCCCGTACAGGCCTATGAAACTTCCCTAAATTGAGAACAGAAGGTACAGAAGTAGGCAATCACAGTCTCAGCCATTCTTCTCCACATTCTTCTTAAGTGTGGTCTTCAGGGTCTTATTGAACCTCTCCACCAGGCCGTCCATCTGCAGATGTTACACCAGTGTCTTGAGTTGTGTAATCTGGAGAGCCTTACATAACTCTCTCATTACTTTGGACATGAATGGTGTTCGTTAGGATCTGCTATGAGAGGCCCACCTGGGAGAAAATATGGATTAGCTCACAGGCTATACTCATGCCAGAGGATTTTCTCAGTGGTACCACCTCTGGGTACTGTGTTGCATAGCCCATGAACACCAGATATATTGGAGCCCCCTGGTGGACTTAAATAGGTGCCGTCAAGGTCCATGGCAATCTGGTCAAATGATAAATCTATAATGGGCATCTGCACAAGAGAACTGTGGAAGTGGAAGATGGAAGTAGTTAGCTGACAGGTAGGACACAACAGGCAATAATTTACAATCTTTCGGTGACAAGCAGGCTAGTAGACACCTTGAAGAACCCACACTTGGGTTTTGTCTATGCCCAGATACCCACCCAAAACATAAAAATGGGCCAGATCTAGTACCCTTTCAAACACAGTCAAAATGCCTCAACATCATCACCTGGGGTCATCTTTTGCATGGCTTGTCTTACTGCCTTACCGATGTATGAGTCATCACTTGGACTTTGGGAGTGGCTATCAGTCTTCCATGAACGGCCTCTGTGAGGAGTTCATCTGTCGTGCAAGCATCTCCTGTTGCTGTCGCTGCTGCTGTTGTTGGAACTGTTGCACTAATAGCTTCTGATCGGCTGTGAAATCATCCCCGCCGGTCAGAGAGCAGCGGTTCCCATGCTGTCAAAAGACAGCGTGAGCGCTCAGCTGTGATCGGAGGTATAAAGTTTACCTCCGGTCACTGGTGTCAGCTGATGGGACTACTGAATCCATCATCCGACACCTGCAGCCGCTAATAACAGTGAGAGCAGAAGCGGACGATGGGAGTATTCATCAGCCGATCCTGTGCTGTAAATAAATAATTTAAATAAAAACGGCGTGGGTTCCCCTGTATTTTTGCTAACCAGCCAGGCAAAACTCACAGCTGGGGTCTGCAACCCTCAGCTGCCAGCTTTAACAAGGCTAGTTATCAAGAATAGAGGAGTCCCCATGCTGTTTTTTTATATACTTAAATAATTTAAAAAAAGCGGCATGGGGTCCCCCCATTTTTGACAACCAGCCTTGCTAAGGCAGACAGCTGGGGGCTGGTATTCTCAGGCAAGGTAAGGGGCCATGGATATTGGCCCCCCAGCCTTAAAAATAGCTGCCCACAGCCTCCCAGAAAAGGCACATCTATTTGATGCACCAATCCTGGCACTTTACCCTGCTTTTCCTACTTGCCCTGTAGCGGTGGCAAGTGGGGTGATAGTTTGGGGGATTGATGTCACCTTTGAATTTTCAGGTGATGAAGCCCGAAGTTAGTAATTGAGAGGCATCAGTAAGACACCCCAATACTAACCCCATAGTCACATTGTAAAAAAACACAGATACCCAGAAAAAAATCCTTTAATTGAAAAAATGACACAGACTCCTTTAATAATCTTAATTAAACCAAACTTACGACCTCGCCTAATACCACTGAAGCCCTCGATCTCCTGTAATAAAACTAAAATAATAAAACAACAATACACCATACCTCTCCGTCGTTCTGTCCCACGCCATAATCCATGTCTGGGGGAGAAATAGTTTTCAACCTGGATGGTGCCAAGATGCAACCGTCCAGGCTGAGAACCACTGGTGAATGAACTGCTGCGAGCGGTGTTTGCCGTCCTGTCTTGCACATGACAGCGTGGCAAACACTAGATGTTCGGGCCCCCCATTCAAGTGAATGGAGTTCGGGTTCAGGTCCGGGTAATGTTCTGGTACCTGGAAATTTTTTTAACTGTTCAGGCAAACCCGCTGGACCCAAACATTCAGGTGTCCGCTCATCTCTACTCGTGGCTGCACCACAATATTAGGTCAAGCGATTTTTATGTGGAAATCTAACCTGATTTGCCACTGAAACACAGTTTTATCACGAACGATTTGGAGTAGCTAATTGGCCCTTCAGGTTGCACCCCAATATTAGTTCTAACGATTTTGAAGTGGAAATCTGGCCTTCTGATTTGCCACTGAAATACAGTTTTATCACAAACGATTTGGAGAAGATAATTGGGGCTCCCGGCTGCACCACTATATTAGGCCTAACGATTTTACAGTGGAAATCTGGCCTTCTAATTTGCCACTAGAGATGAGCTAACGTGTTCAGAAAGCCTTCACCAGTCTCAAATTCGGCACGAATGTAGCACATTCAGATTCGTGTTCACTTTCACAAGCATTTTTACTCAAAGTTGGCAAAAGTCAGTCACAGTTCGGTAAATTATCACGTTTCCACTAATGCTTTTGCTATTACTTTGGCTATGATAGTGCTGCTGTGTGTTTAGCGGGGTAATGGGGGTAAAATTTGATGAGGGGATGGGGTGTGTCTAGGTCAGAGGAGCATGTGAGAGGTTACAGCAGCAGCGCACACTTTTTTTTCTTCCCTTAACTTTGTGTGTGTTGATTTCTGCAACCAATTAGGGCACAGAAACCATCCACAACATCATGACACAAGGTCCTCTGTGTTTGGTTGCTAAAGTCACATGTTTATGGTCATATAAAAAGCGGACATCTTGTTTTTCTGGTGCCATTTGCTCAGTGTCACAGTGCAAAGAGGTCACTCCTGCGCTAGTACTAGTGCTGAAAGTGAACTTGTCAGTTAAATAGCTAGGATCATGTCCTGTGTGAAATCGATCTTCCAGCATCTAAGTAGATTGTGCAAAAACTGTGTGTCTCCGGAAGCCGCATTTGCTAATCCAAATCATTTGTGCTCAAACTGTGGCAAATGAGAAGGCCAGATTTCCACTTAAAAATCATTAGGACTAATATTGGGTTGCAACCTGGAGGGTAAATTAGCTACTCCAAATAGTTTGTGCTAAAACTGTGTTTCAGTGGCAAATCAGAAGGCCAGATTTCCTTGAAAAAATTGTTATGGCTAATATAGTGTTGCAGCCATGAGGCTGAGTTTTAGCGGCAAATAGAGATAAGCGAATCTTTCAAGGTTTGGTTCGGATTTGCTGAAAGGTTCGACGAACGTACCCGAACCACTTTAGATTCAATGGGAGGCAAAACCAAACACATAGAAAACACTTTAAGGGGTGACAAAAAGCTTCCCAAACAGCTAAAATTAGAGACAGACACCAGGAAAAGTTGCATCATTTGACCCACAGTATTTTGATATAGGAAAGATGTGTATCTTTGTACCGTGTTAGCCAGTAGATAGAAAAATATTTAGAATTGAGAGTCCTCAGTGGTTGATACCTTTTAATGGCTAACTGAAAAGATGGTAACAAATTGCAAGCTTTCGAGACTACTCAGGTCTCTTCATCAGGCAAAGACTAATACAACATCTGAAGAATCACATATTTATACACAACACAGCACAGAAACGATGCAATAGATGAGACAAGTGACGTGAAGCAGAACTGTCATTATGGGAGAGGGATGAACAGTTGTGGCAATAAATATTGGACTAGTTCATAGATAAGGAGTGTGAAAGTTTTATTGCCCTGTGATTGGGGTCTGGTAATGTTTTGTTATGTTCTCACAGGGTCTTGGAAGCAAATTCCTTAATTGATGTACAACGTCATAAATCCATGTGATATGTTTATTCCAGCATTGAGAGTGTCAAAGGTCACTATCAATTTGTATTCGCAAACTCTCCTGTGTCTCTGAGATGTGAAATCACCTTTCAGTACAAGTAATTTCATGTCCAACATGCTATGACCAGGGGATGCAAAAGTGTTTGGCCACAGGTGGATCCATTCTCTTTTCTCTTATTGTGTGGTGACGAGAATCCTTGTTCTAAGTTTTTGCCTGGTCTCTCCCACATACAGACCCCCAGTTGGACATGTTGTACAAATAATTAGGTACACCACATTAGATGTGATGCAGCTGAAAGTACCTGGGATCTTGTAGTCCTGATGTGAGTTGGGGATCTTTATCTTGTCCGTGGTCATTATAAATGGACAGTAGAGTTGAGCGATACTTTCCGATATACAAAAGTATCGGAATCGGAATGGTATCGCCGATACCCCAAAAATATCGGCGATACCCGATACCGATACCGGAAATCCAATGTAAGTCTATGGGAACAAAATATCGGAATTAAAAAAAAACCCCATTCTTGCCTTGTCGGTTAATTGTACATGAAGGAAAACAACAAAGAGTAATGTAGAATGTATTGGGGAAGGTTGAGGAGACATTAAAGGCATAGATGTTTAACCCAATCAAATGGAATAGCATAAATATTTTTTTTTTTAAAGATGTTCGGATTGACGAAGAAATTGACAATGTTGTTAACGTTTTTTCTATTTTTGCAAATATGTATATTTCACAACTTCCATACTCTTCACCTTTTTAATTTTTGACACACTTTCTCCTTCATAATCTTCAGCAGCATCATCTTTTTCATCAAATTATTCTTCATCTTCACCTTCTTTATCTTCTTCTTAAACTTCTTGCTATTCATCTTTTTGTTAACATTACTCATATTGTTCTTATTAAACTATTATTCTTCTTCATATTCTACTTCATCTTCATCTTCTTCATCATATTCTTATTTGTGACAGAGATTCCTGTACTTGTAATCTGTCAAAGTATGAATTTTTCATCCTTCCGTTCTTGCTGTCACAAAAGATTTAAATTACAACAGTATTTGTCCGTGTTCAGTTTAGCCTGCAGCAGCAGGCATTTTCCAGGGGCACCACGAGGAGGAACGGACTCACCCCCATACACTGCTTAGTCTTCTTCTGCTTATAATTTAGAGCATATATTTTGCTCTTCATTTTGGTCTTATACTTCATGCTCTTCTGCTTTTTGATCTTCTGCTTATTGTTCTTCAGTCTCTTGTTCTGTATCTTGTAGTTTGTCTTAACCTTCTTAGTCCTGTTGGGTAATCTTTTATTTCTTCTTTGTGGTGGTGTTTAGGCTGGTTGGCTTAATGCTCGTCGTCCTTGTGGTCCTAATCTTCTTCGGGGTGGTCATCAGGGTCGTCGTCTTCATTGTTGGAGATCCAGAGTGATTACCCAAAAAAACATTTAAAAAATCTTAAATTTGTAAATGTAGCAGAAGGTACAAGAGCCAATGCAAGTAACGAGGACCAGCTGACTGTGCTGGAACCCGGAGGGGCAGCAGAAGGAAAAGAGCCAATGGCACAACCGAGGACCAGCTGACGTTACTGGGACACGGTTACTAAGCAGGAGGTACCTGTGCTCCAAAGCACTACCAAGGACCAGCAGACGTTGCTGGAACTCGGATACCGAGATGGAGGCACCTAGGCCAAAGGCACTGCGGAGAACCAGTTGACGGTACTGGAACCCGGACGGGTAGCAGAAGGTACAAGAGCCAATGCAAGTAACGAGGACCAGCTGACTGTGCTGGAACCCGGAGGGGCAGCAGAAGGAAAAGAGCCAATGGCACAACCGAGGACCAGCTGACGTTACTGGGACACGGTTACTAAGCAGGAGGTACCTGTGCTCCAAAGCACTACCAAGGACCAGCAGACGTTGCTGGAACTCGGATACCGAGATGGAGGCACCTAGGCCAAAGGCACTGCGGAGAACCAGCTGACGGTACTGGAACCCGGACAGGTAGCAGAAGGTACCCATGGAAATTTAAGTTGACAGGCCGCGAGCCGGCCGCAGTTACCGAATCCCACAGTACTACAGTGGGTGATTGTCCTATTGTCACAACGGAAACAGCCTTTATTTGCATATCCCGCAGCACACATAGGAAGCACCTAAACACCAGGCACCATAGAGTCGGCTAACCCGACCGCAACACGACAGGACAACTTATTGGAGGCTAAGTGACGTTTACACTGACAGGAAACAGATGGCGTGCTGTAACCAGTCTGGGCAGGAGTGAGTACCCGTGCCAATGACACTTCCGAGCAACAACTGTCGGTGTTGGAGCCCAGGGATGAGAAGAGAACCGGTTGGAAGCAGCAGGACTTTTTGCCGTTCACACAGCAGGGGAACAGCTGACATTACTGAACCCCAGTAACACAGGAGCAAGTGTTGACTGTGCTAACAGCACTTACAGGCAACAACTGGCGGTGTTGGAGCCCAGGGTCAAGGAGGATGTTTAAATACTAGATCAAGTAATTTCCTTGTTACCTGTCAATTTTAAATGTCTATACTTCAAACAAGAGAAAGATAACCTTTACTACCATAAGATGATGATTTCATTTAAACTAATATCTAGATAAATAAAGAATTGACAAACATAAACACATACATTAACATGTTGAACAGCAATGCAAACCACAAAATAAATTAGTTAAGGAATCTGCTATACGGTTGTACATAAAAGCATACAAGTACATATCTGAATCCATTAATGATGGATAAGTAACAGTATGTACACCATTTTTATTGTATAGACAATGAATGTCTGACTTCAAAACATCATCAGCATTACAAGTTATCTGTGACATTACTAAAATGTTACATTTGCTGAATAATGTCACTAAACAGTTTATACAAAATTATACAATTTCCATCATGTAATACTCATAATATGTGGCAATAATCATTTTTATTAACAAACATAACCTTTAAAAAGTGCACAGTGCATAGTGAAAATTGCTATTTATTCCTGACTGTCGACTTGCAAGCATGACAACGGATAGATAAGGTATATATTGATGAAACTGCATAGCCACAGATGGTGAATGGCGATGTAATACTGTACCTCAATAAAGTGTGCGTCACTACTACATAATTTTTTTTATATAGCTTTATAAACAGGGTACGTGGATGTATGCTTGCGCCTTTGTTTTGATGCACAGACTGCCTTCCTGCTGAGACGCGTTGGGTAGTGAACAGTTGTGTGCAGTGTTCACTGCAGTCTCTGTGGAATAACCACACTTAGGCCTTATAACTTTTCAGACTTTCTTTATCAATCTACCAAGATGAAGAAGGCAGAGAGTAAGGCACGTGGTCGTGGCCGTGGAGTTTCTTCAGGGAGAGGACATGGGGATTCTGTGGCTGCTGCGGCCCCCAGTGACACAGCATCCACCAGTTTTCCCCGTGAGCGTTCCTTTATGCGCACTTTTGTAGGAGCTCGGAGTACACCCCTGCTGCGGGAAGAACAAATTGAAGCCGTTGTTGGTTGGATGGCAGCCAATGCATCGACTTCAATTGCTTCCACCTCCTCTCAGGACCACAGCACTGTTGAGCAACCATCTGTCTCTTCACCGCCTGGCAAATTGCCCAGGCAGTCAGCGAGTTCTGTACAGGAGCCAGCTGAGTGTCTGCTTCTGTTCTCAGAATCTATTGGCTTGCAAACAGGGGCCCAGCCAAGCAGCATTCTGTAATGTGAAGAAGAGGGAGTATGCAGTGATGCGCAACAGCTGTGTCTCTCTGAATCTGAAGAGGCGGGTGAGACAGTGCCGATGGTCAGCACACCGCAGAACACATCTGATGATGATGAGACTCAGGTGCCAGTTTCTGTTGAGCATGGTGCTGGCCAGACCACCCAACAGCAGCAGGTGTTGGAAGAGGGTAGTGGAGATGATGAGGTCCAAGACCCAACATGGCGTGAGGAACAGGAAGGTGGTGGGAGCAGCTCAGAGGAATCCTAATAATAATAATATTAATTTATATAGCGCCATCATATTACGCATCGCTTTACAGTTTTGCAGTTTAAGAACACAAGTCATAAGTAACAACGTTAACAATACAATAATTTAAGCTAAATAAGTCGCCCCTGCTCGTGACAGCTTACAATGTACAATGAGGTGGGGGAGATACAAAGTATAGGTGTTTATATACAATGGTGCATTTACAATGATGGTCCAGCCATCTTAAGGGAGTGAGGGATGGAGATAGTGAATGGGCTAGAGACACACACACACATACACACTTACACAGAATACATAGAATGACTTTGATTAGTGAATGTGATAGGCCGCTCTGAACAAATGTGTTTTGAGGGAGCGCCTGTAACCATGCAAATTGTGGATAGTCCTAATTTGTTGGGGTACAGCATTCCAGAGGATTGGCGTAGCGCGGGAAAAGTCTTGGAGTGGGGAGTGGGAGGTACGTATTAGTGCAGAGGTTAGTCGAAAGTCGTTTGCAGAGCGCAGCAGTCGGTTAGGCCGATAGATAGAAATGAGGGAGGAGATGTAGGAGGGGTGCTGCACTGTGGATAGCTTTGTGGCTGAGAACCAGTACTTTGGTTGAAAGCTGGGAGAGGCCTAGAGAAGTGGTTAGTGATAGAAGGAAGATAGAGGAAGACATTGCCCCAACAGTACAAACAGGAGGGAGAGTTAGGCTGCAGACTCGGTTGCCTGTAGCCTCCAGTTTGTCACCTGTTCGGAGCAGTTGTCTTCCAAAAGTCAAAACGTGCGCTCCCAGGACTTGCACTGCGTGGTCCTTTTTTCACACACTTGCACATGATATTTGCTATGTCAAATGCAAGCTGTCTAATCAAAAATTAAAAATAGCTAAAAGTGTCAGTCACCTCAATACCACAAATATGTGGAAACATGTGCGGACAAAGCACGCAGTTGAGTTACAAAGAAACACTGGAGATGTAGGCCAACCTACAGCAGCACCTACATCTTCAGGTTGTGTTGAAGCCTCTTCATCGAGCTCACACACAGCTGGTTCTGCTTCCTCACAGGATCGCCATGGAAGAACCTCGGTCACTGTTGTCCAGAGACAAAGTGTTATTCCACACACAGCAGCAAGTTCCCTGTCATCCTCACACTCCCAGGCCACAAAACAGCCATCGGTAGCACAGGCATGGGATAAAAGACGGCCATACTCCGCAAACCATGCACGAGCACAGGCTCTGAATGCTGGCATTGCAAAACTCCTGTCCCTTGAAATGCTGTCATTCAGGCTGGTGGAGACAGACAGTTTCCGTAACTGAATATCATTGTCAGTCCCACAATACAATGTGCCAAGCCGATTTCATTTCAGCAGGCAAGCCGTCCCTGGTCTGCAAAAGCATGTTGAGGGAAAAAAATAAACATGCGCTACTAAACGCCCTCAGTAGCAAGGTCCACCTGACCACCGATGCGTGGACCAGTACCCATTGTTAGGATCTGCTACAACCAGTAAGGAAAGAAGGGAATTCTGTCCCTACAATACAACTAAGCTGAATCCCTACGATGTAACGGGGAACCTGATCCTGCGACCAGACCCGCTAAAGTCCTCATCTAGTGTGAACGAAGACCTATAGTTGCGAGGGAGGAATCCCTACAAGATCTAGGGACTGGGAGAAAAGGTGGACACCTCCTAACATAAATTGTAGCATGGATAATTAAACAGAAAAAAAAATACTTTGCGATCCTAACATCAAGCAAAACTGACTGATTAAGGCACCTAAGCACCCGGCTAGCTTAACAGTAGATAATACAATGAAGTCAAGCAAAGCCAGAAGGGCGGAGCCAGACTAAATAGGGAAAAAAGGTCATGTGACCAGCAAACTGAAACAAAAACTTACAAGAGGGTTCTAACACCCATGGCCAGGGACAATACCTTTCCCTCACTGCCCATTGGGTCAATGTTGTGTAGCCGGGTACTGATCTTGCGAGTGGCGCTGTACGTGTTCTGCCAACTCCAAGGATTGCAGGAATCAAGTCTGTACACATTGACTCCTCCTCCGACTCCAGTTCCTCAGAATCATCGCTGCAGGAGCCGTCACGGTCTACCTCCACATGGACCCGTGAACGTTTACCTGTTGCGACCGATATGAGCACAGCCATGTCCAAATGTCAACAGGCCGTCCTGAAATTAATTTTCATTGGGAATCTTAGCCACAAAGCGCAGGAGCTCTGTAATGCCATAAAGCAGGAGAGCGACGTGTGGTTTTTGGAAGCGAATCTACAGGCAGGCTTGGTAGTGTGTGACAATGGCCGAAATCTGGTGGCAGCTCTGGGCCTTGGCAACCTCACTCACATACCATGTCTGTCATATGTGCTCAACTTGGTCGTGCAGAGTTTTTTGAGGGACTATCCGGATCTTGATGCACTGCTGCACAAGGTCAGCCTAGAGTGCGCTCACTTGCGACGTTACAGCATGGCCAGATCGCTGATTGCAGCTCTGCAACGCAAATTTCGACTTCATGAACATCGCATCATATGTGACGTACCCACCAGGTGGAATTCCTCGTTACATATGTTGGAGCGGTTGTGTGAGCAGCAGCCAACAGTAATGGAGTATCAGCTGCATCAGGCGCATTCAACTCGCAATTTGCGCCGTTCACACTTCACCACTACTGAGTGGGCCTCTATAATAATAATAATAATAATCTTTATTTATATAGCGCCATAATATTCCGCAGTGCTTTACAGTTTAACAGTTTCAAAACACAAGTCATAAGTAACAACGTTAACAATACAATAATTAAAGCAAAATCAGCCGCCCCTGCTGGTGAAAGCTTACAATCTACAATGAGGTGGGGGAGATACAAAGTACACGTGTTTATATACAATGGTGTTTTTACAATGATGGTCCAGCCATTTTAAGGGAGTGAGGGATGCATGGAGATAGTGAATGGGCTACACACACAGACTTACACATAGAATGACTTTGATTAGTGAATGTGATAGGCCACTGTGAACAAATGTGTTTTGAGGGAGCGCCTGAAACCATCCAAATTGCGGATAGTCCTAATTTCTTGGGGTAGAGCATTCCAGAGGATTGGCGCAGCACGGGAGAAGTCTTGGAGTCGGGAGTGGGAGGTACGGATTAGTGCAGAGGTTAGTCGAATGTCGTTTGCAGAGTGCAGCAGTCGGTTAGGCCGATAAATATAAATGAGGGAGGAGATGTAGGGGGGTGCTGCACTGTGGAGAGCTTTGTTGGTGAGAACCAGTAATTAGAATTGTATCCTATAATGAATGGGCAGCCAGTGTAATGAGTGGCGAAGGACTCTATGAAGGACATCTGCCACGTTTTGCGTGCGTTTGATGAGTCAACGCGGATGGCGAGTGCAGATGATGCACTAGTCAGCCTGACTGTCCCCCTTATCTGCCTGCTTCAAAAAACACTGCAAGCACTAAGGCATGAGGTTTTGGAAGAGGTGGAGGATGAGGAGTCACAAATTCCATCACCTTCTGGACAGTCAGCGCAACGTGGTTCCTCACAAAGGGCTGGAGGACTTTCAAAGTACCATGCTGTATCAACAATTGAACCTCCAGATTCGCTGTCTATATTTTCATAACCATTCCAAACTTTTAATGTATTTACAAAGCACATAATGTACAGTTTTTGTCTATCCTTTTGTAATGCTATTGTGTTTCCATAAAGTGATGTTACAGAATTATGATACAATGTTTTTAAATTTGATGAGTTTTAAATTTTGTAAATTTTTATGTATTTGAAGGACTTTGTGAGGAGGATGAGGAGGAGTCAATGGAGGAGGAAGACTTCGCTCCAGAGGGAGGTACACAACGCTCTAGTCAGTATGTAGAGCGAGGGTGGGGTGATGCAGAGCAGGCAGAGATGACGCCTCTTGCAGAGGACTGCGTTTCTTGGCCAGTTGGGAGTCTGCAGCACATGGTTGATTTCATGCTGCAGTGCCTGAGAAACGACCGCCGCATCGAACACATTCACACCACGTCTGATTATTGGGTGTACACCCTCCTAGACCCTCGCTACCGGGACAACTTTCAAAGCCTCATCAGACCGTTGAACCGGGAGCGTAAAATGCGGGAGTAACAAGACACACTGCTGCAATTATTATTATTATTATACATTTATATAGCGCCATTTATTCCATGGCGCTTTACATATGACAAGGGAAAAATATAGACAGGTACAATAAAGATGTGCTGGACAAGGGACACACAAGTACAGAAGGAGAGAGGACCCTGCCCGCGAGGGCTCACAGTCTGCAGGGATGGGTGAGAATGCAATAGGAAAGGGTAGAGCTGGTCGTACGATGGTTGAGTACACTGAGGATCATTGCAGGTTGTAAGCTTGTCGGAATCCATAATGTTCTCCATTCCAGCCGAGAGCACTGCTGCTGCTACTGCTTTACAAAGCAGCTCTGTGCGTCGAGGCAGTGGAGACAGCTCTGCAACAAGAGGGAGCACAAGCAGCGCCTCTGCACAGGGCAAGACCAGTATGTTCCAAATGTGGTGAAGTTTTGTGGCAGCGCCACCAATGTCTACACCATCCGAGACGGCTCCAGTCAGCAGGAGGCAACGTTTCCGTAAGATGGTGACAGACGACATGTCTTGCCCACTCAGTGTACTCCCAGATGGCTCTTCCCCATTCAAGTTTTGAGTCTCTAAGCTGGATACATGAGCTTAGCCAGTATGCATTGGAGGTGCTGGCTTGCCCTGCTGGCAGTGTATTATCGGAGCGCGTCTTTTGTGCTTCAGGTGGTGTACTAACAGACCGTCGCATGCGACTATCCTCCGATAATGTAGACCGGCTTACTTTGCTGAAAATGAACAAGGCATGGATCACGCATGAATTTGCCTGTCCTGTTTCCGATTAAATAACTGGTTGGCAACGTTATACATGTATCCTGTTATGTTCATCTTTCTACCACCTGAACTGTACAGTCATGGCCAAAAGTTTTGATAATGACACAAATATGATATTTTCACATGATCTGCTGCCCTCTGGTTTTTATGTGTGTTTTGACAGATATTTTTTATCACAGACAGAAATATAATTGCAAACATATGAGTAACAAAAGCTTATATTGACAGTTAGAATGAGTTAATGCAGCAAGTCTAATTTTGCAGTGTTGACCCTTCTTCTTCAGGACCTCTGCAATTCTCCCTGGCATGCTGTCAATCAACTTCTGGACCAAATCCTGGCTGATAGCAGTCCATTCTTGCACAATCAATGCTTTCATTTTGTCAGAATTTTTAAGTTTTTGTTTGTCCACCCGTCTCTTGATGATTGACCACAAGTTCTCAATGGGATTAAGATCTGGGGAGTTTCCAGCCCATGGACCCAAAATCTCTATGTTTTGTTCCCTGAGCCATTTTGTCACTCCATAACTTAGGCAAATCAAACTCACATCATGCCTCAAAAGCTGCAATGTTGGAAGTGCATAATGTGGGTTGAACTTTGACAACAGCTGCAGTGCGAATGTTTGCCTTCATTGTTCTTGGCTTTTAAATAAAAGCATACAAGTAAATATAATAATACCTGAAAACCTCAGACTACAGTGAACACTTCACACAACTGTTCAATAGCTGTGAAAGCCCTCTTTGTGTAATTCTATATTCTTTGCAACCAATGTATTGGATACGGATGGAAGCATGTCACACTAATAGATTTGAATTATTTGAAATTGAATGTAGCAGCACCAATTTTAGAAAAATGACAAGGATGAGCCAGTGACAGACACTCAGCAGAGTACACGCAGCGGTGGTTGAAGGAAGTGGAGCGGGATCTACACTCCTACCAAAAATTTAAACCTCAGACTAGAGTGAACACTGAACACAACTGTTCACTTGCTGTGAAAGGCCTTTTTGTGGACTTCTATTATGTTTGCAAGCAATGTATTGTATTTTGATGGAAGAGCGTCACACTAATAGATTTTAGTAAATTTAAAATAGAATAAAGCAGCACCAATTTTAGAAAAATGACAAGGATGAGCCAGTGACAGACACTCAGCAGAGTACACGCAGCGGTGGTTGAAGGAAGTGGAGCGGGATCTACACTCCTACCAAAAATTTAAACCTCAGACTAGAGTGAACACTGAACACAACTGTTCACTTGCTGTGAAAGGCCTTTTTGTGGACTTCTATTATGTTTGCAAGCAATGTATTGTATTTTGATGGAAGAGCGTCACACTAATAGATTTTAGTAAATTTAAAATAGAATAAAGCAGCACCAATTTTAGAAAAATGACAAGGATGAGCCAGTGACAGACACTCAGCAGAGTACACGCAGCGGTGGTTGAAGGAAGTGGAGCGGGATCTACACTCCTACCAAAAATTTAAACCTCAGACTAGAGTGAACACTGAACACAACTGTTCACTTGCTGTGAAAGGCCTTTTTGTGGACTTCTATTATGTTTGCAAGCAATGTATTGTATTTTGATGGAAGAGCGTCACACTAATAGATTTTAGTAAATTTAAAATAGAATAAAGCAGCACCAATTTTAGAAAAATGACAAGGATGAGCCAGTGACAGACACTCAGCAGAGTACACGCAGCGGTGGTTGAAGGAAGTGGAGCGGGATCTACACTCCTACCAAAAATTTAAACCTCAGACTAGAGTGAACACTGAACACAACTGTTCACTTGCTGTGAAAGGCCTTTTTGTGGACTTCTATTATGTTTGCAAGCAATGTATTGTATTTTGATGGAAGAGCGTCACACTAATAGATTTTAGTAAATTTAAAATAGAATAAAGCAGCACCAATTTTAGAAAAATGACAAGGATGAGCCAGTGACAGACACTCAGCAGAGTACACGCAGCGGTGGTTGAAGGAAGTGGAGCGGGATCTACACTCCTACCAAAAATTTAAACCTCAGACTAGAGTGAACACTGAACACAACTGTTCACTTGCTGTGAAAGGCCTTTTTGTGGACTTCTATTATGTTTGCAAGCAATGTATTGTATTTTGATGGAAGAGCGTCACACTAATAGATTTTAGTAAATTTAAAATAGAATAAAGCAGCACCAATTTTAGAAAAATGACAAGGATGAGCCAGTGACAGACACTCAGCAGAGTACACGCAGCGGTGGTTGAAGGAAGTGGAGCGGGATCTACACTCCTACCAAAAATTTAAACCTCAGACTAGAGTGAACACTGAACACAACTGTTCACTTGCTGTGAAAGGCCTTTTTGTGGACTTCTATTATGTTTGCAAGCAATGTATTGTATTTTGATGGAAGAGCGTCACACTAATAGATTTTAGTAAATTTAAAATAGAATAAAGCAGCACCAATTTTAGAAAAATGACAAGGATGAGCCAGTGACAGACACTCAGCAGAGTACACGCAGCGGTGGTTGAAGGAAGTGGAGCGGGATCTACACTCCTACCAAAAATTTAAACCTCAGACTAGAGTGAACACTGAACACAACTGTTCACTTGCTGTGAAAGGCCTTTTTGTGGACTTCTATTATGTTTGCAAGCAATGTATTGTATTTTGATGGAAGAGCGTCACACTAATAGATTTTAGTAAATTTAAAATAGAATAAAGCAGCACCAATTTTAGAAAAATGACAAGGATGAGCCAGTGACAGACACTCAGCAGAGTACATGCAGCGGTGGTTGAAGGAAGTGGAGCGGGATATACACTCCTACCAAAAATTTAAACCTCAGACTAGAGTGAACACTGAACACAACTGTTCACTTGCTGTGAAAGGCCTTTTTGTGGACTTCTATTATGTTTGCAAGCAATGTATTGTATTTTGATGGAAGAGCGTCACACTAATAGATTTTAGAAATTTAAAATAGAATAAAGCAGCACCAATTTTAGAAAAATGACAAGGATGAGCCAGTGACAGACACTCAGCAGAGTACACGCAGCGGTGGTTGAAGGAAGTGGAGCGGGATCTACACTCCTACCAAAAATTTAAACCTCAGACTAGAGTGAACACTGAACACAACTGTTCACTTGCTGTGAAAGGCCTTTTTGTGGACTTCTATTATGCTTGCAAGCAATGTATTGTATTTTGATGGAAGAGCGTCACACTAATAGATTTTAGTAAATTTAAAATAGAATAAAGCAGCACCAATTTTAGAAAAATGACAAGGATGAGCCAGTGACAGACACTCAGCAGAGTACACGCAGCGGTGGTTGAAGGAAGTGGAGCGGGATCTACACTCCTACCAAAAATTTAAATCTCAGACTAGAGTGAACACTGAACACAACTGTTCACTTGCTGTGAAAGGCCTTTTTGTGGACTTCTATTATGTTTGCAAGCAATGTATTGTATTTTGATGGAAGAGCGTCACACTAATAGATTTTAGTAAATTTAAAATAGAATAAAGCAGCACCAATTTTAGAAAAATGACAAGGATGAGCCAGTGACAGACACTCAGCAGAGTACACGCAGCGGTGGTTGAAGGAAGTGGAGCGGGATCTACACTCCTATCAAAAATTTAAATCTCAGACTAGAGTGAACACTGAACACAACTGTTCACTTGCTGTGAAAGGCCTTTTTGTGGACTTCTATTATGTTTGCAAGCAATGTATTGTATTTTGATGGAAGAGCGTCACACTAATAGATTTTAGTAAATTTAAAATAGAATAAAGCAGCACCAATTTTAGAAAAATGACAAGGATGAGCCAGTGACAGACACTCAGCAGAGTACACGCAGCGGTGGTTGAAGGAAGTGGAGCGGGATCTACACTCCTACCAAAAATTTAAACCTCACACTAGAGTGAACACTGAACACAACTGTTCACTTGCTGTGAAAGGCCTTCTTGTGGACTTCTATTATGTTTGCAAGCAATGTATTGTATTTTGATGGAAGAGCGTCACACTAATAGATTTTAGTAAATTTAAAATAGAATAAAGCAGCACCAATTTTAGAAAAATGACAAGGATGAGCCAGTGACAGACACTCAGCAGAGTACACGCAGCGGTGGTTGAAGGAAGTGGAGCGGGATCTACACTCCTACCAAAAATTTAAATCTCAGACTAGAGTGAACACTGAACACAACTGTTCACTTGCTGTTAAAGGCCTTTTTGTGGACTTCTATTATGTTTGCAAGCAATGTATTGTATTTTGATGGAAGAGCGTCGCACTAATAGATTTTAGTAAATTTAAAATAGAATAAAGCAGCACCAATTTTAGAAAAATGACAAGGATGAGCCAGTGACAGACACTCAGCAGAGTACAACGCAGCGGTGGTTGAAGGAAGTGGAGCGGGATCTACACTCCTACCAAAAATTTAAACCTCAGACTAGAGTGAACACTGAACACAACTGTTCACTTGCTGTGAAAGGCCTTTTTGTGGACTTCTATTATGTTTGCAAGCAATGTATTGTATTTTGATGGAAGAGCGTCACACTAATAGATTTTAGTAAATTTAAAATAGAATAAAGCAGCACCAATTTTAGAAAAATGACAAGGATGAGCCAGTGACAGACACTCAGCAGAGTACACGCAGCAGTGGTTGAAGGAAGTGGATCGGGATCTACACTCCTACCAAAAATTTAAACCTCAGACTAGAGTGAACACTGAACACAACTGTTCACTTGCTGTGAAAGGCCTTTTTGTGGACTTCTATTATGTTTGCAAGCAATGTATTGTATTTTGATGGAAGAGCGTCACACTAATAGATTTTAGTAAATTTAAAATAGAATAAAGCAGCACCAATTTTAGAAAAATGACAAGGATGAGCCAGTGACAGACGCTCAGCAGAGTACACGCAGCATTAGTTGAAGAAGTAACTGGAGCGTGATCTGCATTTAAAAAAAAAAAAAAAAAATACCTCACAGACTGCAGTGAACACTGAAACACAACTGTGCACTATCTGTGAAAGGCTCCTTTCTGTACTTCTATAGTGTTTGCAACCAATGTATTGTATACGGATGGAAGCGCGTCACACTATAATTTCTATTGAATGGAGCAGCTAGAATTACACTAAAGAAAAAAAAAAAGAGTCTGTGAGTGACACGTGCAGATGCCTACAGACAGCGTTGGATGCAGAGCAAACTGCAGCGTCACCTGCACTCTCACACACACACCTTGCACAGAGCTGTTAAAACAACACTGCAAGGCAAAAGGAAGCTTTACACAGCGGTTGGTAAACTAGCCTGCCTAAAGCAAAGTACACAAAATCGCAATCTCTAACTGTCCCTCTGAGTCAGCAGAGCAGCGTTCTGTCCCTAACTGAGTTCACAGCACAGTGACGCTAAAATGGCGGCTGCGACTTTTATAGTGCATTCTGACATCATTTCAGCAGCCAATCACAGCCATGCCATTAGTTAAGATGACCGCAGCATTACAGGATGTGCCCACACTTCGTAGGATTCCTCATTGGCTGACTAAAATCACACTGCCTCTCAAAGAATTATGGGAACTTCCGATTCCGGTATACGATATAGGAAAAATATCGGAACTAAGTATCGGAATTCCGATACAGCGAATATCGGCCGATACCCGATACTTGCGATATCGGAATGCTCAACACTAATGGACAGGTTTTGCATTTCTTCTTGTTGCAAGGAAAGGTTTCTGCAGCTGTTGGAGAGGACAGGGAACTTCTGACAATGATGCTTCTTAGATTTGGGGGCTGCCTAAAACAAAGTAGTGGGGGTCTGGAAATATGGATTGTAATCGGGCATCTTTTTGAAGTAAAGGTTGTAGTTTCCATGCAGCTCCCCTTACCATCTCCAGATTTGGATTGTAGGTGACCACTAGAGGCACCCGGTTATTTTCTTCTTTAGTTTTGTAATGTAGCAGGTGATTCCTTGATATTCTGGTGGCTCTTGTAATTTAGTTTTCAATTGTTCTTGGATGGTAGCCCTGATTTAAAAAGGTCTTTCTAAGGCGACCAAGGTGTTCATCTCTATCCATGGGGTTGGAACATATACGGTTGTATCTGATGGCTTGGCTGTAGACAATAGAGTTTATGTGTTTTGGATGGAAACTGTCCCATTTAAGGTATGTGGACGGTTGATTGTCTTCTCATACAGGGATGTCTCTATTTCATTGTTCTTTAGCTTAATGATGGTGTCCAAAAAGTTAATTTCAGTGCTGGAGTAGTTGAGTGTTAAATTGATGGTGGGATAAAATTGATTGAACTGTTCATGGAACATCTTTAGCTGTTGCTCAGACTCCGTCCAGATGATTAAAATGTCATTAATGTAGCGGTAGTAGGCCAGAGGCCTGATGGGACATGAAAAGATTTGCATACTGTGGAGCCATTTTACTTCCCATCGCTGTGCCAGTCTCCTGTAAATAGATCATGTTGTCAAATTCAAAGTAATTGTGGGTGAGGATGAATTTTGTGAGTTTCACCACAGAATCAGCATCATTCTCGGTGTTTTCCATGAAGACTTTGCAGGCATTTAATCCATCCTGGTGTGGGATATTAGAGTACAAAGATTCCACATCCATGGTGGCCAGGATGGTTCCTTCTCGTAGGGGACCTATTGCTGCTAGTTTATTCAGTAGGTCAGTTGTGTCCTGAATGTAGCTAGGTGTATCCTTTACCAGGGGTTTAAGAATGCCCTCTATCCATCCAGATACCTGCTCAGTAAGGGTGTCCACACATGAAATAATGGGCCGTCCTAGATTTCCAGATTTGTGGATTTTGGGAAGCATGTAGAATGTCCCTGTTCTTGGACTCTCTGGTATTAGGTCATCGGCTCTTATGGATTTGTCAGGCAGACAAGATACCAACTTGCTTAGTTCCTTGTAATAGTCCTGTGTAGGGTCCGACTCCAGTTTTCTGTAGTAGAGTGTGTCCGTAAGTTGTCTGTTTGCAAACACTTTTGCATCCCGGTCATAGCATGTTGGACATGAAATTACTTGTACTGAAAGGTGATTTCACATCTCCGAGACACAGGAGAGTTGTGAAATACAAATTGATGGTGACCTTTGACACTCTCAATGCTGGAATGAACATATCACATGGATTTATGACGTTGTACATCAATTAAGGAATTTGCTTCAAAGACCCTGTGAGAACATCACAAAACATTACAAGACCCCAATCAGAGGGCAAAAAAACTTTCACACTCCTTATCTATGAACTAGTCCAATATTTATTGCCACAACTGTTCATCCCTCTCCCATAATGACAGTTCTGCTTCACGTCACTGGGCTCATCTATTGCATCGTTTCTGTGCTGTGTTGTGTATAAATATGTGATTCTTCAGATGTTGTATTAGTCTTTGCCTGATGAAGATACCTGAGTGGCCTCGAAAGCTTGCAATTTGTTACCATCTTTTCAGTTAGCCATTAAAAGGTATCAACCACTGGGGACTCTCAATTCTAAATATTGACCCACAGTAGCAATTTGCAAATGGCACAGCAGCAGTCAGCCATGATTGACCATGCATGAGGTATTAGGGCCTGGCCCAGCTTTTACAGCTTGTAATTGACGATTCAATGAGGACTTTGTGGTTAAGGGAGAGGGGCAAGCCTTCTTAGCTGGAAGACCTCACACGACATGCAACACATCCAATTTTTTTTTATATCCAGCCACACCAGGGAAAAAAAAAAAGTGCGTGCCGCTCCTGTAATCTTTTCAGATGCTCCTCCAACCTCTCCACATTCCCTCCCCTCATCAATCACGTCCCCCCGTTCTCCCCGCTCATCATACAGCAGCACTATCCTAGCCAAAATAATAACAAAAGCATTTGCGGAAACGCGATGGTTTAGCGAACTGTGATCGACTTTTGCCAACTTTGAGTAAAAATGCTCATGCAAGCAAACACAAATCCGAATGTGCTACATTCGCGCCGAATTTGAGATTGACAAACGTTTTTCGAACACGTTCGCTCATCTATACTCATTACCAATGTAGAAATTATAAGCAGTGGAATAATCCATTAACACATAGTAGACACTAAAATATTCCATATAGGAAAGATGTGTATCTTCGTACCGTGTTAGCCAGTAGATAGAAAAATATTTAGACTTGAGAGTCCTCGGTGGTTGATAACCTTTTAATGGCTAACTGAAAAGATGGTAACAAATTGCAAGCTTTCGAGACTACTCAGGTCTCTTCATCAGGCAAAGACTCTGTCTTTATGAAAAACTGGGTCTGAACTGAAAAAGTAAGTTAATGTGTATGCAAAATGTAAATGCATATCAAACACATGACCATTAAACAGAGAAAACAAAAACCAGAAACAAATATCCTAAAATAAAACAAAACAAAAAATATATTGCAAAACATGCATGAAGTTGTAATAATAATAATAAGGGTATTTGGTAAACATAATTTTGATCAAAAGAATGTACAAGCCATCCCGCCACGTCAAGGCAACCCTTTGTGGGACAGTCCTACTCTAATATTAAAAACCTTTCCACTTGTCAAGTGACGTAAATGTGAACAAGGCAGAGGGACTGAACCCACCAGTTGAAGCATAGGCCAGACAGGATGGATTTTTCAGCTCAAAAGCAGGGCGGTCACACCCTTATATGCACAAATGCACTAAGAACTAAATGAAAAACTGGGTCTGAACTGAAAAAGTAAGTTAATGTGTATGCAAAATGTAAATGCATATCAAACACATGACCATTAAACAGAGAAAACAAAAAACAAGAAACAAATATCCTAAAACAAAACAAAACAAAAAATATATTGCAAAACATGCATGAAGTTGTAATAATAATAATAAGGGTATTTGGTAAACATAATTTTGATCAAAAGAATGTACAAGCCATCCCGCCACGTCAAGGCAACCCTTTGTGGGACAGTCCTACTCTAATATTAAAAACCTTTCCACTTGTCAAGTGACGTAAATGTGAACAAGGCAGAGGGACTGAACCACCAGTTGAAGCATAGCCAGACAGGATGGATTTTTCAGCTCAAAGCAGGGCGGTCACACCCTTATATGCACAAGATGCACTAAGAACTAAATGAAAAACTGGGTCTGAACTGAAAAAGTAAGTTAATGTGTATGCAAATGTAAATGCATATCAAACACATGACCATTAAACAGAGAAAACAAAAAACAAGAAACAAATATCCTAAAATAAAACAAAACAAAAAATATATTGCAAAACATGCATGAAGTTGTAATAATAATAATAAGGGTATTTGGTAAACATAATTTTGATCAAAAGAATGTACAAGCCATCCCGCCACGTCAAGGCAACCCAAAAATAGCAATAAACGAATGTGCACTACAACACCTGTGCCTCCGCTTTCATTCGTTACAGGGACTTTTATCCGAAGTCTGTGTCATTGTCGATCCGGGCCAGAGGAAAGATCTAGCATCTCCATGAATACACTAACACCCACCAGCTTCCCAGGGACTAGTATATGTGGAAGTGTGGCTCCTACCATGGACATTAAACTCCCTGAGTCCAGAAGTCCTATCACTAGGACATCATTCATAGTCACCTGGAATTCCTGAGGCCCCTCTGCAGGATGAGGAACAGCACATCAGGCAGAATAAGCAAAGTAAGAGCAGTACTGGTCCATGCATGATGCGACTACTCAGCCGTGAATCCGTGAGACACTGAGCTCAGTCTGAGAACTCAGATGCAGCACCTCAGCTCTCATCAGTCTCAGAAATGGCATTTCCACTCTTCTCACTGAGATGACAAGTGGGGTAATAGGTTTGGGGTTGATGTCAGCTGTTTTACTGCTGCTGACATCAAGCATAGGGGTTTGTAATGGTCATGGATCTATAAGACACCCTATAGTGATATTGTAATAAAGACATAGCAAGAATGAAGTACTTTTTTTAAATAAAACTCCCCAACCCTCTTTTGCCCATTTATTTACAAAAATTAAAAATAAAAAGTACTATATCTTCAGCTGTCCAACAATAATCCATATGTCCCACAAATGATGCGCTCCAACTCTGTCACATCTGGATTTCATGGCTTAGCAGTGGCATGATACAACTGCTCATCCATAAATCCTTCAGACACTGAGCTGAGCCTGAGAACTCAACTGCAACACCAAGAGGGGACATGAATAAGGTGAGCGGAGTTCAAAGTTGACAAACTCCGGTCACCTCAATGATGTCAGTGCTGTCAGTGTGACAAGTGCACACAATAAGAAGAGAAAAAAACTGCACTTTTCGTACTGCATACTTTGAGTACTAATCAACAGAGATTTGATAGCAGCTTGCTGGTGTCATGACATATAGGTGCTCTACCTGAAGAAAACAAATCCTTGGTGCAATCTTCAAAAATAGGAAAGGATACACTCTGACTCATGTAAGTATCTTGTATAAACTTTATTCTTACAGCACTTTACACAACATGGAGGCGGGGACAGTATTTCTTCAGGGCGACAGCCAATTTCATTGCCTCTTCAATGAGTCCAGGTATGGAGGATACAAGAGGGGGAGATTATACCACGGCATATCAAAGAACAAGACACAATTACAAAAAATATACAGAATGAAAATCATTATAAAACAGAGCCATATCTACCTTAACATTAAAGCCAGTTGGACCTTATCAACCTCGTACCTAGACACATTGAAGTGCTAGTGAAGCGCGAAACGGCCGTCGTCCTGAAGGAATACAATCCCCAGCTCCATGATGTATAAAGTGTTGTAAGAATAAAGATTTTTTACAAGATACTAATGTGAGTCAGAGTGTCACCCTTTCCTCTTTCTGAGTTTGCACCAAGAACTTTCTTATAGGTGATGATGTCAGAGCAGTCACTGGAGTTCATCGTATATGCTCACTTATTGAAGTCACCGCTTGATGCTGCAGCTGAGTTCTCTTCCTCAGTTCAGTTTCTCATGGATTCACAGCCAAGCGGTCACTACTCAGCCATGAAATGCAGTTGTAGCAGAGTTGGAGTGCAGTTTGGGTCAAGTGGATTATTGGTGGACATGTGAGGAATATGGTGTTTTTTTATGTTTAATTTTTTTAAATAAATGGGTAAAAGAGGGTGGTTAGTTTTATTTCAAATAAAGAACTTTATTCTGGACATGTCTTTATTGCAATATGACTATGTTACTAACCTCTGGGCTTCATGTCAGTGGCCATAAAACAACTGACATCAACCCCAAACCTATCACCACACTTGCCACCCCATCAAGGCAAGTAGGAAGAGCGGAGGCTTAGTAATCTTAATGATGTGTCATTTCTGAGGCAGATGACAGCTGATGTTATTAGTCTGGGAAGGCAGTATTCATGGCCCTTTTTAGGCTATTAATATCCACCTGCAGATGTCTGTTCAGACTTTGCTGATTATTAAATATATTGGAGAATTCACAAAAATTTTGGGGAGGTCTCCCCTATAATTACCAGTAAAGTCTAAGCAAACAGCTTTGAGTTGATAATAATAGTCTGGGAGCCTTTAGAGCTATTGACCCGTTCCCAGAATATTTACATCATCCCCCAACAGTCGGCTTTCCCTCTGCTGGTTATGAAAATTAAGGGAGACCCCATGCTGTTTTTTAAATTATTTTTTATCTATTCAATAAATAAACAGATTGGTGCACCAGAATGCTAATGTTCAGGGTACGTACTGGACACCCTGTGCTATGTGCGGTACTGAACTCGAACCCTGACTTTAAACCGCATCGCAGCCAATCACCAACCATTATAACTATAGGCACTTCCTGATTCATCACAACCATTCAAAGTATTGGCATTCCTGTAATTGGGTGGTGCAGCATGTTAGGCAGCATCCACAAACGATTGAGTGTTGCACCACCATTTTCAGCGTTGTCAGGCAGAACAAAGGAGTGCCATACAGACTAGTGCATACACCCCCTATTATTCTACTTTTTACAGACTGATTAGTGTTGTTGGTAAAGCCTTGCACACAGTGAAGATCCAGCCTTATGAATTGTGCCCATCCTTCCTGGTGCACAGTCGACTTCCAGTGTCATATATCGTGCCCGTAAATATCAGAGCATCAAACAAGTGACATAGTCATGGTGCTGCTAGTCTTGTTGGTTGAGCTGCTGTAGTGAGAGGACGTAGTAGTTCTGTACCTGCTAAGTCCCAAAGTACAACACCTTCCTCTGGTATACGTAGACACCAGGACATTTGGCATCTTTTTGTAGACCCGAGCAATTCTCGCAGATCGGTGAGGCCACAAGATACTGAAAAGGTGGTAGATTGGATGGTTGAATGTGACTCTAGAAAGTGCAGATTTGGCACCAGAGGACCATTGTCATGAACATTCTTCTACCCCACCCCTTTGCAAAAGAGCCAAGCTGCCTGAGTCACAAGCAGAGCAGCAGTTTGAGTGCACTGATGCCCAACAACTTGTTATGTTAGAGGATGAGTATGTGTGAGGACCAGTGCAGATGGTCAGAGGACCACTGCAGCACATTTCTGAGGATGTGGAAACACAGTTACTAAGTCCTTTTGCAGTGTGCTGACGGGCATGGAGGGCAGAGGTGCGGAGTAGATGATGACCCCAAACAGAGCAAAGGTTATGATAGTGATGTGCTCAGTTCAGAGGAGAAGGAGGTCATCTCACTGCCCCAGCATCACAGCCAAAGAGGGAGCAGGGTGGAAAACACAGCCATCAGCCGGTAGCCAATACGTCAGCTGCTACTGTCCACGATGCCATGAAATGAGCATACCCAAGCCAGCTCAAAAGAGCTCCCTGGCATGAGATTTCTTCAGAAAATGTCCTGATGACAAGACAAGGGGATTTGTACACTATGCCTTCAGAACCTGAAGCGAGGCAAAAATCTGTTGAACCTGAGCGCCACCTGCATGATCAGGCATCTGAAATGTAAGCACAAACTGTAGTGGAGTGCACATGTTAAAAACATGACAGAGCAGGGCGTTCTCATGCTCCCTCTTCTGCTGCAGTCTTGGCCTCTTCACCCTGCTCACTATGAACAGGGCCACCACCTCATGACTCATGAGTAAGACAGCTAAGTGCAGTCGAAACGCGTCAACTGGGTCATGTCGACCATGAAAATTTTCTTTTGTATGCACTATAATTTCTTTTAAAAAAGAAAAAGAAAAGGAAAATCCAGTCCTGTTGAGCCGGACTCCAATTTTTTCTAAATTTTCCTTATTGTGTGTGAACACTTTCGACGTTCTGACTCTCCTTCTGCTCGCCTGTCTGCGTTGCAGTGTCACTTCTCTCTTCCTACTCACCTCTTCATATGGAATGTACCAATAAGGTGGAACTCCACCATCATATGCTGGAGAGGCTGTGTGAGAAGTAGCAGGAAATTGTAGACTTTCAGCTGCAGCATGCACAATGGAGTCGCTCTGCAGAACTACACTTCACCAGCAGTGACTGGGCCTCCATTTGGGACATGTATGCCGTTTTGTTCTGCTTTGAATATTCTAGCAAAATGGCCAGTGCTGATGACACCACCGTCAGCGTTACAATACCAATTTTTTGCCTGCTGGAAGCAACACTACAGGAAATGATACACGAGGAACTGAAAAACAGGAAGGGGAACAGAGTAACAGGAACCATTTGCAACGTTATCAGGCCTGTCTTCAACACAAGTGTACAGTCAGGAGACAGTTTTGGAGAGGTTGAGGAGGAGGAGCAACAGCTAAGGCCACAGCAGTGTGGCTCTCAGAGTAGCTCACGGGAATCACTGGAGCATGGAAGAGGGATAGTGAGAACACAGACGATACACTTCTCACTGAGGAAAGCCTGTCCTTGCTTCTCGGCAGCCTGGCACATATAAGTAAATACATGCTGAAGCGCCTGCTTAACCACTTTCTGACATTGGTACCTGTGCCCGTATGACCATGAACGGGATAGTATGTCATGTGCGATCGGGGGGGGCGCAGCCGATCGTGGCCGGGTGTCAGCTGATTATGGACCACTCCAGGCACAATAAACCCTGGCACACTGTGATCAAACATGATCGCAGTGTACCGGGGGGCACAGGGAAGCATCGTGCAGGGAGGGGGCTCCCTGAGTGCTTTCCTGAGACCCTTGGAGCAGAGCGATGTGATCACGCTTTTCCGAGGGCCTTTTCCAAGGACAGGACCCTGGATTCAAGATGGCCGCGGGGTCCTTCCAGGTCCTGAAGGGAGGCGGCTTCCTCAGTGCCTGCTGAGAGCAGGTACTGAGAAAGCCTGCTGCAGTGCCAGTCAGATTGCTGGTCTGACAGAGTGCTAAGCTGTCAGACCAGCGATCTGACATTTTACAGTGATGTCCCACCCTGGGACAATGTAAAAATGTAAAAAAAATAAAGTAAACATCTGTAAAAATAATTTAAAAAAAATTCCCCATATAAAGAAAAAAAAATATTCCCCAATAAATTCATTTGTTTATGTAAATAATAAAGAAAAATAAAAGTACACATATTTGTTATCGCCGCGTCCGCAACGACCCGCCCTATAAAACTGTCCCACTAGTTAACCCCTTTAGTGAACCCCTTAAAAACAAAGCAAAAAACAATGCTTTATCATCACACGGCCGAACAAAAAGTGGAATAACACGCGATCAAAAAGACGGATATAAAAAGCATGGTACTGCTGAAAACGTCATCTTGTCCCACAAAAAAAAAGCCGCCACATAGCATCATCAGGGAAAAAATAAAAAAAGTTATAGCTCGCAGAATAAAGCGATGCAAAAATAATTATTTTTTATGTAAAAAATTATATTTTTATTATATAAAAGCGCTAAAACATAGAAAAAATATAAATGAGGTGTCGCTGTAATCGTACAACCTGAAGAATAAAACTGCTTTATCAATTTTACCACACGCGGAACAGTATAAACACCCCCCTAAAAGAAATTCATGAACTGCTGATTTTTGTTCATTCTAACCTCCCAAAAATCGTAATAAAAAGCGATCAAAAAATGTCACGTGCCCAAAAATGGAACCAATAAAAACGTCAACTCATCCCGCAAAAAATAAGACCTCACATGACTGTGGGCCAAAATATGCAAAAATTATAGCTCTCAAAATGTGGTGATGCAAAAACTATTTTTTACAATAAAAAGCGTCTTTTAGCGTGTGACAGCTGCGAAACATAAAAACCCGCTATAAATAGTAAATCAACCCCCTTTATCACCCCCTTAGTTAGGGAAAAATAATAAAATTTAAAAAATGTATTTATTTCCATTTTCCATTTAGGGGTAGGGTTAGGGTTGGGGCTAAAGTTAGGGTTAGGGTTGGGGCTAAAGTTAGGGTTAGGGTTAGGGTTGGGATTAGGGTTAGGGGTGTGTTAGGGTAAGGTTTGTGGTTGGGGATATGGTTAGGGTTGGGAAGAGGGTTAAGGGGTGTGTTGGGGTTAGGGTTGGAGTTAGAATTGGGGAGTTTCCACTGTTTAGGCACATCAGGGGCTCGCCAAATGTGACATGGCATCTGATCTCAATTCCAGCCAATTCTGCATTGAAAAAGTCAAACGGTGCTCCTTCCTTCTGAGCTCTGCAAATATGCCCAAACAGTAGTTTACCCCCACATATGGGGTATCAGCGTACTCAGGACAAATTACACAATAACTCTTGGGGTTCAATTTCTTCTGTACCCTTGGGAAAATAAAAAATTGTGGGCAAAAATATCATTTTTGTGGAAAACAATTATGATTTTTTATTTCTATGGCTCTACGTTATAAACTTCTGTGAAGCACTTGGGGGTTCAAAGTTCTCCTCACACATCTAGATAAGTTCCTTGGGTGGTGTAGTTTCCAAAATGGGGTCAATTGTGGGTGGTTTCCAATGTTTAAGCACATGAGGGACTCTCCAAACACGACATGATGCCCGCAAACCATTCCATCAAAGTCTGCAATCCAAAACGTCACTACTTCCCTTCCGAGCCCCGACGTGTGCCAATACAGTAGTTTTCTACCACATATAGGGTATCAGCGTACTCAGGACAAATTGGACAACAACTTGTGGGGTCCAATTTTTCCTGTTACCCTTATGAAAATAAAATATTGGGGGCGAAAAAATCATTATTGTAAAAAAAAAAAGGATTTTTTATTTTTACGGCTGTACGCTATAAACTTCTATGAAGCCCTTGGTGGTTCAAAGTGCTCACCACACATCTAGATAAGTTCCTTGGGGGGGTCTATGTTCCAAAATGGAGTCACTTGTGGGGAGTTTCCCCTGTTTAGGCACATCAGGGGCTCTCCAAACGCGACATGATGCCCGCAGACCATTCCATCAAAGTCTGCAATCCAAAATGTCACTTCCCTTCCGAGCCCCGACGTGTGCCCATACAGTAGTTTTCTCCTACATATAGGGTATCAGCGTACTCAGGACAAATTGGACAACAACTTTTGGGGTTCAATTTCTCCTGTTACCCTTGGGAAAATAAAAAATTGGGGACTAAAAGATTATAAGTAAAGAAAGTCTTAGTTACTTACGTTATTGGTATTTTTCGAAGTCCATGACAGCACTACGGAGAGAGGGGATCCGCCCCTTAGGAACAGGAAACCTACAGATACAAAAAGGGCGGCACCTCTCCCACGCATCAGTTGGATTACAGAGTATAAGAGGACTACCAAGGTTAAATGGTATACAGCAAAAAATTTATGCACACACAGTAATATTGATTAATTGTTTATTACATGTGGACTATATAAGAGGAAGAAGTGCACATAGAACATGGGTGGGAATCTAAGGGTGCTGTCATGGACTTCGAAAAATACCGTTAACGGTAAGTAACTAAGACTTTATTCGAACGTCCATGACAGCACTACGGAGAGAATTACAGAGAGTAATTACTTAGGGAGGGACTACAGCCTGCAGCACCCTTAGTCCGAAAGAAAGGTCTGAGGAAGCACCCAAATCTAACCTATAATGAGTGTAAAACGTGTGTGGAGAAGACCACGTAGCTGCCTTACATATCTGGTCAATGGAGACTTCAGCCCTCTCTGCCCATGAAGTCGCCACAGCTCGGGGGAATGCGCCCTTAGCCTCTCAGGTGCCGGCTTGCCCCTCGAGGTGTATGCCAGAGAAATTGCTTCCCTAATCCATCTGGCCAATGAGCTTTTTGTTATTCTACGGCCTTTGTTAATTGCCTGAAAAGAGACAAACAATGCATTGTCCCTTTTCCAGGGATCAGTGACTGTCAAATATTGCAGGAGACATCTTCTAACATCTAGAGTATGGAGTTTTATCTCTTTTTGATTAGATGGATTAGGGATGAACGAAGGGAGAACAATTTCCTGTGTTCTGTGGAAGGCGGAAGACACCTTAGGTAAGTATGCCGGATCAGGTCTAAAAGTACTGCCACACTAAACAATCCCGCTAGCGATCACGATAACGACGCATACTAATGCGATCGCTAGCGGGATTGTTTCTATATCGCTAAGTGCGGCCACATTTAGCGATATAGTTAACGACGCTATCGCCGTTAGCGATCTTCTTAACGACTTTAGCGGTACAAAAGTACCGCTAAATCGCTAAGAAAAGGTGCCACACTAGCGATATATACTTACCCAGCGGGAGCGCCGACGAGAAAATAGGGTCCGGAACGATTCCAGCGACGAGCGAGATCACAGCAGGAAGCTCGTCGCTGGCAGATGCCACACTGAACAACATCGCTAACGGGATCGCTAAATAGTGACGTTTTTTAGCGATCCCGTTAGCGATATTGTTCAGTGTGGCATACCCTTTAGTATTATTCTGTCATTCAGGACCTGAGTGTAAGGAGACAGTCTAGATAGTGCCTGGATGTCACCTACCCTCCTAGCCGAAGTTAATGCTACCAGGAATGCGGTTTTAAGGGAAAGAATTTTTATTGATGCTGCTGATATAGGTTCAAAAGGGGTTCTGTTAAAGTAGTAAGAACAAGGTTCAAATCCCATGGCATGATTCTGTTCGTCACTATGGGTCTCGACCTACCCGCAGCTTTAATGAATCTACTGACCCAGTAATTATTGGCGATGTTGCAACTGAAGAGTGCCCCCAAAGCTGAAACTTGCACCTTAAGGGTGCTTGTGGAGAGACCTAAGTCCAGACCCTTTTGTAGGAATTCTAGAATCTGGGTTATCGGTGTTGGGTCCCCTGCTACCACCCCGAGCTCTGGAGAAATTTTTTCCAAGTCCTAGCGTAGATTCTAGTTGTAACCTCTTTTCTGCTCTTAAGGAGAGTATTAATTACATTAGCAGAAAACCCCTTATCTCTCAGCAGCGACCGTTCAAAATCCACACCGTCAGGTGGAGGCCCGCTACTCGAGGATGGTAGACTGGACCTTGGGAGAGCAGATCGGGAATATCCGGCAGGACCCACGGGTCGGCTATCGACATGTTCCTGAGACATGAAAACCATGCCCTCCTGGGCCAGAAGGGAGCAACTACTATTACCCTCGCCCTGTCTTTCCTGACCTTCCTCAACACTAGGGGGAGTAAGGACAAGGGAGGGAAGGCGTACGCTAGATTGAAATCCCACTTTAATAGAAGAGCGTCCACTGCCAGAGGGCGTTCTCTGGGATTCAGAGAGCAGAACCGTCTCACTTTCCTGTTGCTTTTGGTAGCAAAGAGATCTATCTCCGGTTGACCCCATCTCTGCACAATCAGGTCGAAGATGGAAGTCTTTAATGACCACTCTCCTTGACTCAGGAGATTGCGGCTTAAGAAGTCCGCCTTGGTATTTTCTTCTCCCCTTATGTGTAGAGCCGTTAGAGAAAGAAAGTGTCGTTCTGCTATCTGGAGTAGGCGCCTTGCCACTTCCATGAGAGGACCGGAACGAGTACCACCCTGGTGGTTGACATAAGCGACTGTGACACGATTGTCGGAGAGCACTCGAACGTGGTGACCCTGTAGATAGACAAGGAGCTTTTTAATCGCTAGCTCTACCGCCGTTAACTCCTTCATATTAGAAGACATTTGAATTTGATCCAGCTCCCATAAGCCCTGAACCATAACGTCCCCCATATGAGCCCCCCCCAGAGGGGCTTGCATCTGTCGTGACTATCCGGGATATTTCATATTCCCAGGGAACCCCCTTAGACAGGTTCGTCTCCTCTTTCCACCAATCCAGGGATCTTATAGTAGCCTGGGACAAGGATAGCTGGCCTTCTAGGTAACCTCCTAGAAAATTTTGATACAACAAGACCTCAGCCTGCAGCGTCCTTGTGTGGAATTGAGCCCACTGAACTGCAGAGATACAGGACGAGAGGGAGCCCAAAAGGGACATGGCCTTCCTAAGAGACATGGAGGGGTTATTGGAAGCGTTTAGGACCTGGTGCCGTAAGCGAATCAACTTGTCTGACGGTAAACTACAGTTCTGATTCCGTGAATCTAGAATTAGCCCTAGAAACTGCTGGACCCTCATCGGATTCAAACGAGACTTTTTGGTATTTATTAGCCATCCCAGCCGCTCTAAGGTAGATATTGCTCTTTGCAGTTGCTCTAGGCAATGCTCTGCCGTTTTTCCAATGATAAGAAAGTCGTCGAGGTAGGGTACTATAATCATATTGGATTCACGTAAGTGGGCCATGACCTCCGACATAACTTTAGTGAATACTCGTGGGGCAACCGCCAAGCCAAAAGGAAGGGCGCTATATTGAAAATGTCGCAGCGATTCCCCCCTCTGGACTGCTACTCTGAGGAAACGCTGATGCTCCACATGGATCGGTACGTGGTAATAAGCGTCTTTCAGATCTAACACCACCATAAAGCAATTTTCAAACAGAAGCTTTATTGCTGAGCTGACCATTCCATTTTAAATGGGTAAATAACCAGAAATTTATTGAGGGCTTTCAAATTAATAATTGTTCTAAAAGAACCGTCCGGTTTACGGATCAAAAACAGAGGGGAGTAAAAACCCTTTACCCCGCTCTGCTTCCGGCACCTCCACTAAGACTTTTTTAGCGCAAAGCTCCTGAACTTCCAACTCCAGAGCGGCCTGCTCCGATGGGGATGACCTGAGGGGGGTAATTTTAAAGTTATCCCGAGGTACCAAGGAGAATTCTAACCGCAGCCCTGTAGCTATGAGACTAAGGATCCAGCTACTGTTTGAGATTTCCGACCAGGCCGGGTAGAAGGCCATCAATCTGCCTCCTACCGGCATCGCTAGTCATTGCGAGGGTTTTTTGGTTTCCCTAGGCGGACCCCTAAACATAAACCCTGTACCTCTTCGCCTCTTATCATCCCATTTGGCTCGCTCCCTGGACGACCTTCTGCGGCTGAACCTCCTTCTGCTGAAAGGTCTCTTGTAGGAAGGAGTCGAAAGACTGGGAAACTTTTTCTTGTCGTCCCCTGCCTTTTCCAGAAGTTCGTCCAGGACCGGGCCAAAAAGATATTCGCCATCACATGGAATGGAGCAGAGGCGAGATCTGGCCTGAATATCGCCCAGGCCAACATTTTAGCCACAACGCCCTTCGCGCTGCATTAGACAGACCTGCCGCTCTGGCAGCCATTTTTACTGAGTCCGCTGAGGAATCAGCCAGGAAAGCCGTCGCGTTCTGAATTATCGGCAAGGTCTTTCGGATTGACCCCCTAGAGGTTCCATCTGCTAACTGGGACTCTAATTGGTCTAGCCAGACCATCATTGTTCTGGCTGTACAAGTGGCTGCAACCGCTGGCCTCAGGGCACCTGCCGACATCTCCCATGTCCCTTTCAAGAAGGAGTCTGCCTTCTTGTCTAGTGGATCTTTCAAAGACCCCATATCATCGAATGGGATGGAGGATTTTTTGGAAGCCTTCGCCACTGCTGCATCCAGCTTCAGGGCCTTATCCCATCTACCTGTCAAGGGTTCTTCAAAGGGATATCTCCGTTTAAACGCTTGGGGTAAGGAGCCTCTTTTTTCTGGCTTCTTCCACTCTCTATCTATAAGGCCTTAGATGCTACTGTTTAGTGGAAAGGATCTGCGTTTTTTCGGATCTAGACCACCGAACATCAGATCCTGTACTGAGAGTTCTGGTCTCGCCTCCTCTACCCCCATGGTGGACCTAACTGATTTGACAAGTTTGTCCATCTGGTCCAAGGGAAAACAAAATCGAGTAGCATCTTCTGTAGAAGAAGAGGAAGAAGCCGAAGAGGAAGGTGAAGAGGGTCCTGAAACAACTTCACCCTTGTCATGGGCGGCGGGAGAATCTGAATCAGATAACACAGGTACAGTCCTACACCTGGAAGATTTTCCGTGTCTTACGGACGCCTTCATCTCTGCCCTTATTATCTCTTTCAGGCTCTCGGTGAAATCTGGAGTCTCCTCCGCTATCTGAAAAGGGAAGGGGCAGGGGGGGTTACTATCTCATCCCAGGCCCCTACCCTTCCCCTTTAATGCCCTACCGTCTGTCGCGTGCACGGCTGGCATAACCTTTTAGGGCAAGCGTCTGGCAGAGGGCAAGCACAAAAGGCACATTCCTTGTGCTTGCTTTTCACCGAACATTTCTTCCCTAGTAACGGAACACAGAATGGGGGAAAACTGCATTACTGGGTATTCTAATTTGACGATCTCTTACCCAGTCCATACAGCAGTAGGTACCGGATCACGGGGAGGGGTCTTTTTCACAGCTGAGGAACTCCTGCGGCTGGCGCCCCTGGCCATTGAAGAGGAGCGCTCTGTCTGCTGATGCTGCTGGCTCTCCTGCTGTACTGAGGGAGCTTCTGCAGTGTCCATTGTAAGAAATGGGGCAGAAGCGCTTTCCCAGCTTCATAGGCTCCTTATATCCTCCCCCGGATATCCGGGTCAGCAGGTGCTGCCAGGGGTCTACCCCCTCCTGCTCCCCGCCCCACAGCTCCCGCTGCACTTCCCTGCCGCCCCCACAGCAGGCGCCGCCCGGCCATGATGCATCCGCGCCAATTTTTCAAAAAAAACGCCGGCCGGTGACCCACTTCCGGTTCCAGCAGTGGAGACTCCGCCCCCCCTTCCCGACGCCGCCAGGATCAGCGCACCCACGGGGACCCCGCAAGCCCGACCGCATCACCCAGGTACCTGAGCGGAGTCTCCCGCCGCATCGCCCCCCCAGCAGGGACGCGAGCGGGAGATCCCAAAAATCCCCGCAGGCCGCTCACAGCAGCGGCACACGGCGAAGATTTCAAAAACCCCGCCGCGCCGTCCCCAGCAGAGACGCGCGGCGGGAAATTCAAGAAACCCCAGCCGCGCCGTCCACAGCAGAGACGCGCGGCGGGACATTCAAAACAACCCCGCTCCGCCGCGCTGTCCCCAGCAGAGACGCGCGTCGGGAAAGAGACGCACGGCGGGAAATTCAAAAAAACCCCGCCGCACCGTCCATAACAGACGCGCGGCGGGAAATTCAAAAAATCCCGCTCGGCGGGAAATTCAAAATTCAAAAAATTTTTTTTTTTTTTTTTTTTTTTCGGCTGCACCACCTCCGGCCCCCACCATGACAGGACCACAGGAGAAGACAAGGAGCAGGCACCGGGACCAGGGAGAGGGGGGGATACTTACCAACTGGCGCTGGCTGGGAGACAGGGATCCTCTGGATACTGCTCCACCTGCTCGCACACTGTCGTGGAATCCTACCCGGACCCACCGTGGCGCTTCCAGGTTCTCCGCACCGGTCGAGGTAGGAGATCCCCCCGCTACCTGGGACGACCGGCCGGCCTGGGTCCTCCTGAAGATCTTCATCTGTAGGAAACCCGTCCTTTAGGAACAGGAAACCAACTGATGCGTGGGAGAGGTGCCGCCCTTTTTGTATCTGTAGGTTTCCTGTTCCTAAGGGGCGGATCCCCTCTCTCCGTAGTGCTGTCATGGACGTTCGAATAAAAATAGGAACACAGTTCCAGCCAGCTCACCAACTAGGAGGATGCACGGAGGGAAATCCAGACCATGGACTTGAGACTTGGCAGACGAGGAAAAACGGGACTCCAGCTTCCATAAAATGAATGAAACTTTATTTGTGTAAATTACACATAAAACCTCCTGGTTCAAGATAGGAGTGCACTACATAGCACGGGCAATAGCGACGCGTTTAGACCTAGATGCGGTCTTTGTCACAGCTCTGTGACAAAGACCGCATCTAGGTCGAAACGCGTCGCTAATGCCCGTGCGTTGTAGTGCACTCCTATCTTGAACCAGGAGGTTTTATGTGTAATTTACACGAATAAAGTTTCATTCATTTTATGGAAGCTCGAGTCCCGTTTTTCCTCGTCTACTAAAAGATTATGTTTGTGTAAAACATATGATTTTTTTATGTTCATGCTCTGGCCTTATAAACTTTAGTGAAACACCTGGGGGTTCAAAGTTCTTGCCACATATCTAGATAAGTTCCTTGAGGGGTCTAGTTTCCAAAATAAGTGTCATTTGTGGTGGCTTTCCACTGTTTAGGCACATCAGGTGCTCTCCAAACGCGACATGGCGTCCAGCCAATTCTGCATTGAAAAAGTCAAACGGCGCTCCTTCCCTTCCGAGCTCTGCCTTGCACCCAAACAGTGGTTTACCCCCAGATATGGGGTATCAGCATACACTGGGAGACATTTTGCTCTAAAATTTCTTGATAATTCTCTGATTTCATTACTCCTATAATACTGTCAATGCCTCAAATGCCAGATGCAGCAAAGCAACCCCATATAATCATGGATCCTACACCTTGCTTAACTGTTGTTAAGGTATTCTTTTCCTTATAAGCTTCATTGCACCGTCTGTACACAAACTGTTCCTTTGCATTGCCAAAAAGCTCTATTTTTGTTTCATTTGTCCACAGAACATTTTCCCAGAAGGATTGTGGCTTGTCAAGGTACTCTTTGGCAAACATCAGTCGTTCCTTTTTATTTCTTTTCTTCAGCAATGGTTTCTTCCTTGGCCTTCACCCATAAAGCTCTGCTTGGTTTAGTGTGCAGTGTATGGTGATTGTGGAAACTATGAACCCAGACTATTCCAGGTTGGCCTTCAGGTCTTTAGATATTTGACGTGTGGCTTTTTAAACCATTGGCACCAATCTTCAAAGACATCTCTTGCCAATTTTCCTCTTTCCCACAAGTTCAGGGAGGTTCTTGATGGTTATATGTTTGGCAAACTTCTTAATAAAATTGTGCACTGTTCAAACTGGGATACCAATGTCTCTGGAGATGGTCTTATACCCTCTGAAAGTCTCGTGTTTGCTGATAATAACAGTTCTGATGTCCTCAGACAGCTCCTTTGTCTTCATCATTGTGACAAAGGAACAGGACCTACCATGTGGCTTTTTAAAACACTGAAGTCATCATTCATTGGCTAAGTCATGTCACATGGGTACCGACAATTAATCACAGGTGATTCTTATTTGTGATTTACCACAGGCAAGTCAAAATGTGTTTCCATACTAATTTAATGTAAAGGGTACTAATACCAGTGTCACAGTAAGTTTATGCTTTTGTATTTTTCCCTCCTATTGTTTTTTGTTTTAATTTATTGTTTCTCATTTTTTTTGTATTTAACATGCATACCCTATACAAAATAACTGTTTCACTTGATTATTTTTTTTCAGGAGATATTCCACATTAGTACTTAAACCTCATGGGTGTCAATAACGGTGAGCAAGACTGTATATATATATATATATATATATATATATATATATATATATATATATATTGTAGGGATATGGTCTCGCTGGTGTGCGACCGGAGGTAAGCAGGAGGGCGACTCTTCCAGGTTCTTTAAGCAAGTTTATTACAATTCATAAACTTGCCTTAAAACAGAAAAGAAAACAGCCTTCTCTGGCACAAAATAACAAAAACAGATATAAAGTCCTGGTACTCTAACTGAGCACTCTTTCAGCAACCAGACTGGTGGTCTCCTCAGAACTCCCACACTGGAGGTTTCCACACCTCCAGCCACTCACACCTGTGGTCAGCAGCAGGCTCACTTATATACACCAGCCATTCAGCTAACACAGAGCACATGACCTGTCATGTGCTCTTGTGACCTCATCACAGGTCCTCAAACCACATACAAAGGTATAGTGAAGTCTTACTATCACTACATACCTCCCCCCTCTGCCTAAAGCCGTGGGCTTGGCACATTTCATTCACCGACTAGAAACTCCTTTCAGTCGTCTCCACAATCAGCCGGTCTGTCACAGTTTGCCTTAGGTCACTGAGTCCTGATCTAATTGAGGTGTCACTGCCTGTAGCTCTTATTTCAGGCCATCTATGTTCTGTCTTAGTTTCACTTCGATGACCTTCATTCTGCAGCGAACCTCTGCGCCTCTCTATACTGTGGGTTGAAGGTGACTGCCTTTTTTTTTCTCAACTCTTGCAGCTTTCTGTTGGTCTGTTTCTTCTCAAGTTTTAGCTGCTCTATTCTTCCCTGGTTCACCTCCAAGAGCATCCGGATCTTCCCAAGGCTTTCCACCAACGCCCTCCAACTTGGAGGTTTTCTTGTTGGCTCCCGACATCTCTGCTTCTCGTGGAGGTATTGTAGTGGCCTAGCTCTTATGTCCGCCTCCCGCTTCACTGTGACTTTCCGGGTGTGGCCATCTGGGTGGCGGTTCCCTTGCTGGCTTTCTTTCGCCATCGAGGCCCCTTCTTTGGACAACCTCTTCAGTTCACTCTCTTCCCGTACACACGGACCGGGAGAGCGCAACCGTTCGATTTCCTGGTCTGTCGTGGATTTCCTGAGCTGTGCGTTATCTTCCTTCTCTATATGGAGTTTTTGGAGAATTTTCTCTTGCTCCTCTGCCCAGCATCGGTGCTCTTCTTCTCTCCGTAGAAGTTCCTGCTGATGCTTCTCCTGGGCCTCTCTGAGCATCTCCGTATCTTTCACTAGGACTTGGTTCGCCGTCAGGCACGCTGATAGTTGACCTTGGACTTTAGAGAGTTCTTTCTCCAGGTCCTTCATTCGTTGCTCAATCTCTTGTCCCCGTATCTTTTCTCGCATGACTGTCTTTTTAAGCAGCTCTATCTCATGGCCCTGCTCTCTTTTATCCAGTACATGTGGCACCATCCTTCTCCCCTTTTTTCTCTTTTTAGAGAGCATAGGCTGTCTGGCCTTCCTGCAGCCCCTGCGGTGAGGAGAAGGTCTGCCACTTGTACCTGACTCCACCTTGCTGCACTCGCTTTCACTTGCGGTTAAGTTACAGTCTGCATAGGAGTCATTCCCACTCCCTCTGTCATCTTGGAACGGCAAGTCCCCACTTAACCAGGTGTCGGCCCGTATTCCTGGGGCGACCCAGTTTTCTGCGGACCTATATTTGGTCACCCCAAAGTCCTCACTTTGGTCTGAGCCACCCTTTCTTACGGCTACCAGGCACTGGGTATCTTTGACTTTAGGGGTGGCTACCTCTGTTTTACCCACCACACTATCAGCAACCACTACAGCCTCCTGCAGGGGTGGGCCTCTCTTAGGGTCATTCTGGTTCCCTTCTGAGCAATCAGCCAGTGCTTCGTCCCACATCTCCCAAAACCGTTTACAATCCTGGCCTATTATTATAGGATATGGTAAGTCTGGGACTACAGGGACATCCTGGGTAGAAATAATAGTGTCCGTCTCAACAATTACCCTGGTTACCTGATACTCCCTAGTGACCCATGAATACAAGGGACTTCCATCTTTTTTTCGGGAATCAGATAGACAGGGAGTGTGTCGCTCAGCAGAGTCACCTGGCTTCCTGAGTCTAGAAGTCCACTCACACACTCTCCATTCACTATTAGAGAACAGTTCAATGCCCCCCGGTCAGATCTAAAGTCAGTACACCATTCGCGACATACATTGTTCAAACCCCGAACCCGGCAACAGTTCCTCGGCTCATCCGCCGCCACCTCTCCTCTCCTCATCTACTCAGCTTGAGACTCCGCCCCTTCTGAGTGTGGCAGTATTTTGTTAGGGTTTATTGGTTCCCCATTCTCGCTAGGGACCTCAGAACCCTTTCTCCACAGATCCCAAAACAGACAGAAATCCCGGCCTATAATTATAGGACGCACCAAGTCCCGAACGACGCCGACTTCATGGGACTCAGTGCCATGCGTCGTTTCAATGTCTACTCTGGCCATAGGGTAGTCCTTTACATCACCATGTATGCATTGAACACCAACTTTTTTTCCTGGTAGTATGTTGAGAGGAAAAGTGGCCCTAATCAAGGTCACTAAGCTCCCAGAGTCTAGCAGCGCCGTTACTGCTTCACCGTTCACCTTCACGGGACATACTTGAGGACCCTGATTGGGGAACGGGTTTCCACTGCAGGCTGGATATGCATACCATGAAATACGGTGTCCTATGCTGCAGTCCATCTGCTCAGTGGTCTGCGGACACCGGGCAGCTATATGTCCTGGCTCGCGGCACCTCCAACAAATAATATCACCCGTAGTGACCTTGGGCACCACCTCCCCCCGCCATTTTGACCTTGGGCTCCCCACCCCTTTTTGGGACTCTGCCCCTGTTGGGGCCGCCAGTACGGAATAGGCTGCTTCCCCAAGGCACCTTCCATTCCCTGGTACCTCTCGACAAGTCCGACCAGTTCATCAGCATTCCGGGGATCACCCTGGGCAACCCAATTCTGTAGGGGTTTTGGCAGGGAGTGCACAAACCGATCCATGACGACTCTTTCTACCATCTGTGCCGGCGTAGCGGACTCTGGCTGTAGCCATTTCTGGACCAGGTGCAGTAAGTCAAACATTTGGCAGCGAGGTGGTTTGTCCCGGTGATAAGCCCAGCGGTGCACCCTCTGTGCCCTGATAGTCATTGTTACCCCCATACGTGCGAGGATCTCTACCTTTAGCTTAGGATATTCCTGAGCGTCCTGCACAGTCAAATCGTAATACACCTTCTGGGGTTCACCTGTCAGGTATGGGGCCAATATCTCTGCCCACTGCCCTGGGGGAAGTCTTTCCCTCTCAGCAACCCTCTCAAATACAGCCAGAAAGGCTTCCACATCATCCCGGGGGTCATTTTTTGTAATGTGCGTCTTACCACCTTTCTGACGTGGTTGTCATCAGCCAGACCTGGGGTTGGGGCGCTCGTCCTGCCCTGGATGGCTGCATCTGCTGCAAGAACATCCTGTTGGCTTCTTGCTGCTGTTCCTGTGCCTGTTGCTGCTGTACCTGTGCCTGAGCCAAGTGTTTCAGCAGGTCTTCCATTTTCTCCGGCAATGCTGGCTGGGTTGCTATAGCCTTGACCCACGACATGCAGTAACCAGTCTCACTTCTCTGCTGGGAACGCTGCCCGCATTTATGCCACCAATTGTAGGGATATGGTCTCGCTGGTGTGTGACTGGAGGTAAGCAGGAGGGCGACTCTTCCAGGTTCTTTAAGCAAGTTTATTACAACTTCATAAACTTGCCTTAAAACAGAAAAGAAAACAGCCTTCTCTGGCACAAAATAACAAAAACAGATATAAAGTCCTGGTACTCTAACTGAGCACTCTTTCAGCAACCAGACTGGTGGTCTCCTCAGAACTCCCACACTGGAGGTTTCCACACCTCCAGCCACTCACACCTGTGGTCAGCAGCAGGCTCACTTATATACACCAGCCATTCAGCTAACACAGAGCACATGACCTGTCATGTGCTCTTGTGACCTCATCACAGGTCCTCAAACCACATACAAAGGTATAGTGAAGTCTTACTATCACTACAATATATATATATATATATATATATATATACGTATCTATATATATATATATTTACAGTATATACACATATCCTCACCTTACTTCCAATTGATTGACCTATCCTCAAAATAGCTAACTTTCTCCAGTTCGATCTTCCATCCTCGAAGTGCTCTTCGGCGCATCTGTATTCCACTAAGCCTCACAAGGCAGCAAGATGTTACAGGGTGACAAGGTCTCAAATGACATGCAACGCCCCATGATGTCACTTAGCGCTAGTGAGTGCAGGAGTACTGTGAAGATGGAAAATTGGACTGGAAGTTGCAAGCTGCATGGAAGACTGGTCTGAGAAATAAAGACAGAGACAGATGAGTATATTTTTTTCAAATCCTATATTTATTATGATCTGGGGTCTGAAGAAACCTCACAACTAGTGTTGAGTAGAGTTGAGCGATACTTTCCGATATCCAAAAATATCGGAATCGGAATGGTATCGCTGATACCATTAAAATATCGGCGATACCCGATACCGATACCGGAAATCCAATGTAAGTCTATGGGAACAAAATATCGTAACTAAAAAAACCCCATTCTTTCCTTGTAAACACTAAATATACACACATAGAATACATATATATATATATATACATGTCATTGTGACATATATATATACATATATGTATAGTTTATACACTTCTACATAGTAAAATATCCTCTGATTCAATTGCCGGGTAAAGCCGGCTTCTGTGAAAAGACAGAAGCACCCGACATGAAATGACACTTGGTGTACATAGGGTTAACCATGTCTTTTCATGTGTTTGCTATCTGATTTGCACAAACAATTACATCAGTCTATGTGTGCAAAAATTCACACCTGTAGGGGTTAATTAAAGGTGTAAATTCGTTGTAAAAAAAACGGACTTTTTTGCTACGAATTTACACCTTTAATTAACCCCTACAGGTGTGAAATTTTGCACACATAGACTGATGTAATTGTTTGTGCAAATCAGATAGCAAAGGACATGAAAAGACATGGTTAACCCTATGTACACCAAGTGTCATTTCATGTCGGGTTCTGCATTTTCACAAAAGCCGTCAATTGAATTAGCGGCTATTATACTATGTAGAAGTGTATGAACTATAAATATAAATATATATATATATATATATATATGTGTCACAAATTCAATGACATGTATATATATATGAGGTGTAAAATTGCTGAAAAAAAATGCGTGGGCTCCCGCCCTATTTTCGCAACCAGACAGACAAAGCCAGTGAGTGGGGGCAGATAATAATAGCCCAGAGAGGGACCATTATTTTTGGCCCCCCCCTGGCTACTAACATCTGCCCCCAGACACCCCAGAAAGGGCAAATCTCTAATTAGATTTGCCCTTTCTGGCACTTTGCCCGTCTATTCCCATTGCCCTGTAGCGGTGGCGAATGGGTTAATAAGGGGTTAAAATGACCTTGCAATTGAAAGGTCACTTTAAGCCAGGTTAATAATTGAGAGCTGTCAATTAGACAACTATCAATTATTAATCCTATTGCATGAAATAAAAATAAAACACACACACTTTAATTAAAAATCATTTTAATGAAATAAAGACACATGTTTTTGACCATCTTTTATTTTACTGCAAAAACCATTTCCTGTAATAAAAATAAAATAAAAAAGCAAAATTATTCTTACCTATCCCATGCACAGTCAGGTCCCACGGTGTAATCCTTCAGAAAGGGTTAATGTTTACTGCAGGGACCGCAGCTAATGCTGCAGCCTCACAGTAAACCCCCAAATGAATGAGTTCCTCTCCTGGCTGACAGGAGAGTAAAGGCTGGGTCTCACATAACGATACACCAGCGATCCCGACAATGATATGCACTTGTCAGGATCGCTGGTGTATCGCTACATGATCGCTGCTGAGCTGCCAAACAGGCAGCTCAGGCAGCGATCTGGGACAGCGACACTGCGAGTAACATCGCTTACGGGCCCGTCTCACATAGCGATATCGCTACCATGATCGCTGCTGAGTCACTAGTTTTGTGACGCAGCAGCGAGCTCACCAGCGATATCGCTGTGTGTGACATTCAGCGACGATCAGCCCCCCTGCCGGGTATCGCTGATCGTCGCTGAAATGTCAGGACCTTTTTTTGATCGCTGGTTTCCCGCTGACAGGCACGCATCGCTGCGTGTGACAGGCGGGAGACCAGCGATCCGCTGGTAACCAAGGTACACAGCGGGTTTCCAGGCGCGGGGCTGTGCCTAGAAACCCGCTGTGTACCTTGGATACCAAGCGCTGCGCGGTGCCTGGAAACCCGCTGTGTACCTTGGATACCAGCTCCCTGCATCAGGGCGCTGGTATCCAAGGTACACAGCGGGTTTCTAGGCACAGCCCCGCGCCTGGAAACCCGCTGTGTACCTTGGTTACCAGCGGATCGCTGGTCTCCCGCCTGTCACACGCAGCGATGCGTGCCTGTCAGCGGGAAACCAGCGATCAAAAAAAGGTCCTGACATTTCAGCGACAATCAGCGATACCCGGCAGGGGGGCTGATCGTCGCTGAATGTCACACACAGCGATATCGCTGGTGAGCTCGCTGCTGCGTCACAAAACTAGTGACTCAGCAGCGATCTCGGTAGCGATATCGCTATGTGAGACGGGCCCTTAAGTGGAAAGCTTAATTGATTGCTTTCCACTTTCACTTCAGGTCAGCCAGGGACACAATCAGTGACGTCAGAGGGAACTGATTAACAAAAATAGGGTTCCCTTCAAAAAAAAAAATGGCGTGGGGTCCCCCCTATTTTTGTTAACCAGCCAGATGAAGCAGACCGCTGAGGCCTGGATTTTCAGGCTGTTAAGGAGCCAAGATCCATGGACCTTGCCAGCCTGATAATACCAGGCCACAGCAGTCTGCATATCTTGGCTGATTAACAAAAATAGGGGATCCCCTCGAAAAAAATTGGTGTGGGGTCCCCCTATTTTTGTTAACCAGCCAGATGAAGCAGACCGCTGAGGCCTGGATTTTCAGGCTGTTAAGGAGCCAAGATCCATGGACCTTGCCAGCCTGATAATACCAGGCCACAGCAGTCTGCATATCTTGGCTGATTAACAAAAATAGGGGATCCCCTCAAAAAAAATTGGCGTGGGGTCCCCCCTATTTTTGTTAACCAGCCAGATGAAGCAGACCGCTGAGGCCTGGTTTTTCAGGCTGGTAAGGATCCAATATCCATGGACCTTGCCAGCCTGATAATACCAGGCCACAGCAGTCTACTTAGCTTGGCTGGTTAACAAAAATAGGGGATCCCCTCGAAAAAAAAACGGCGTAGGGGTCCCCCTATTTTTGTTAACCAGCCAAGTAAAATGCAGACTGCTGCGGCCTGGTATTAAAAGACTGTCAAGGCCCATGGATTTTGGCCCTCAACAGCCTGATAATACCAGGCTACAGCAGCCCCACATTTGGCGCATCAAAAGATGTGCCAATCGTGGCACTTTACCCGGCTCTTCCCACTGCCCTGTAGCGGTGGCAAGTGGGGTAATAAGGGGTTAATGTCACCGTTGATTGCACGGTGACAATAAGCCCGATTAATAATGGAGAGGCGTCAATAAGACACCGATCCATTATTAATCCCAAAGTTTTTAAATGTTTAAAAAAAAGACACAGCAAGAAAAAAGTCTTTTAATGAAATAAAAGAGACAACACAGTTTTCATTTCTTTTATTACTCTCTCATTCCTGCGACGCCATCGATCTCCTGTAAAAAAATAAAAAAACAAACCAACAGTATACCACCTGTCCGACGCAGTCCATAGTAACGACAGTCCCACGACGATCCAGCTCTGCTACATCGGAATGACAGGCAGAGCCTGACATCCCGGCGCAGCACAGCTGCTTACCAGCTTCCCCGGCGGTGACGTCATCGGACTGCTTTACGGCCGCGATTACCCAGCAGTCACTGCAGTTATCGCGAGAAACTGCATGTGACCGCCAGGGAGAAGAGGATGGCGGCCATTAAGCAGTCCGGGATGTGACCGCCGGAGATCTTCTGCCGGGTAAGTGCCGCTGACTCCTGACAGACCCGACCGACGGACACTGACAGTGACAGTGACAATCCCGATTCCGGTATCCGATATGACGAAAATATCGGAACTCGGAATCGGAATTCCGATACAGCCAATATCGGCCGATACCCGATATTTGCAGTATCGGAATGCTCAACACTAGTGTTGAGCGATACTGCTCGATATCTAAAAATATCGGATCGGAATGGTATCGCCGATATCACTAAATATCGTCGATATCCGGAAGTCCCATGTAAGTCTATGGGAACAAAATATCGCAACTAAAAAAACACTTTCTTTCGTTGTAAACACAAAATATACACACATAGAATATATATATATATATACATGTCATTGTGACATATATATATATATACATATATTTATAGTTTATACACTTCTACATAGTAAAATAGACTCTGATTCAATTGCCGGGTAAAGCCGTGACATACCCCATAGAAGTCGACGGGCTCGGTGCCGAGTACCCCCAAAACCTCTGGCTCTGTGCGACTCAACTTGGGCGTCACGAACAGGATTCTGTAGCTCGCTATAAGCGAGTCCTGTGTGCCTGAATTGAACTGGTTTTGTGCTTGAGAATTGCTAAAATCATCAGAGAATGTTTTTGCCATTTTTCAGCCATATCTGCGTCACGACGAGGCACTGGTGAAGAAGAAGGGCGTGCTCTTCGTGGGTGTACACTCACTCAGTGGCGCGAAAACGATGGCCGACCACTCTAAATGGTACTGCAATGTAAGATCGTGCCCCACAGCTCTTGAGTTCCGTCTCCTCATCCTCCTCAGTGTGCGGAAACTAACACGAAGGTCCCGCCTCACTACAAAAGAGGGGCCCTCTCCAGATGCTAATGACATATGTGACTTGGCAGAGATGGCTAATGGACATGAGCAGAAGTGTGAAGGGATGGAGCAGTCAGAGCTCTCCCCCCACGGAAGCGACCCGATCGCCACGGAACCACCATTGGGCACCCGGCCTGGAAACCCTCCTACGCTGTAAGAAGCGGAGGATACCCTAAGAGGCCTGGCCCAGCACCGGGAGGAGGTCGCCAGGATGGAAGCCAGCTGGCGTGCCCTAAAACTAAACTTGGATCGGCGCCAATCCCTCTTACCTGAAGTGTCTGTACCGGAAGGTGAGGCACCCGTTCTAGTAGAGGAGTCCGTGCGGGCATCCCAGCCCTTGCAATGTGATCCGGTTGACGTTGTCGCAGTGGAGGCACCCGTTCCTGCAAAAAACGCTGCACCGGCAGCACCCCAGATCCCGCTGTCTGCCCCGTCGCTGAGACAGAAGAAGCGACACCCGTCCTCATGGAGGAGGCCGCGCAGGCACCAGAGGTCTACCTGTCTGTACGGGAGCCCCGACTGTCATCTGTTCCAGAGCCGGCTGCTTCCTCCGCAGGTGAGCGCCGCCAGGACTGTTGGGTGCCAGGAGAGCTGCCGCAAACCGGACATCGTAAGCTGCAGTTTGATGGTGGAGACATGGAGATGCTGGTGGAGGAGAATTACAACCGGCGTCAGGAGGAAGAGTGGAGACGTTGGGAGAGAGAAGCCGAGCGACAAAGGGAGCAGCGCGAATCCCAGAAGCTTCGCCAACGTCACATCGAGAAGGACCGGGCAGATAAGGACCGGATGAGAAAAGATAAAAGTACGGTGAGGGAGCCGCGGCGTAAGGGTGCAGTACGGAGCTTTAAATTGAAAGCTGGTTGGGGCTTCATCCAGGAGCCTGGACTTTATTTAGAAGTGTTTGTGACCCGGCGGGACGTGGAGACTCACCTCCCAGAAGGACACCCGGGGAGGGACCTGTTGCCAGGAGACTTGGTAACTTACACCCGACACTGGGGTTACAATGGATGGTATGCCCTAAATGTCACCAGGTGCGACCCCTGGTCCCCAGAGTGTCAGGAACCTGTGAGACCCTCGGAGCCTTCAGCCTCCCACATCCAGGCCTCTGCACAAGTGCCCACCCCACGCCGTAAATCTCCCCAGCCTCCCTCAGTGGTCTCCTCAGCAGCCCCAGCTATGGACATGATAATGATAGCTGGCCCGTACCCGGCGCCTGTTAGGCCCCCTGGGGTTCGTACAGTCCGGGACATAGGGTTCCAGACCCGGAGGGAGACGAAAGAGGTGGCCACACAGACACAGATAGCGGGTCACGACTTGACTGTACAGGCCACACGACGTCATCAGGTCCTGGTGGTCCTTGGTGTCTCGGATGTTTGGCAAGCATCAGAAGAGTACCAGGTGGTACCTGGAACACCCCTGCCAAAGAATTATAAATAACCCGGACAGGGTCCCTGTATGTAAATAGTTAAATTGTTGATGTACCCGGACGGGTGAATGTTCATAAAAAAGTTTTTTAATTTAATAAAAAAAACAACACAGTTTTCATTACTTTTATTACAGTCTCATCCTGCGACGCCATCGATCTCCTGTAAAAAAATGAAAAAAAAAACAGCAGTATACCACCTGTCCGACGCATTCCATAGTAACGAGTGTCCCACGACGATCCAGCTCTGCTACATCAGAATGACCTCAGAGGCAGGCAGGCAGGCAGAGCCTGTCATCCCGGCGCAGCACAGCTGATTACCTGCTTCCCCGGCGGTGACATCATCGGACTGGTTTACGGCCGGGATTACCCTGCAGTCACTGCAGTTATCGGAAAAAACTGCATGTGACCGCCAGGGAGAAGATAATGGCGGCCATCAAGCAGTCCAGGACGTGACCGCCGGAGATCTTCTGCCAGGTAAGTGCCGCTGACTCCTGACAGACCCGACCGACGGACACTGACAGTGACAGTGACAAATCCAATTCCGGTATCCGATATGACGAAAATATCGGTACTCGGAATCGAAAGCCCGATACAGCTAATATCGGCCGATACCCGATATTTGCAGTATCGTATCGCTCAACACTACTCACAACACATTCAAATTGCTTCAAGCAAATAAATGAGATTGGATTATTTGGGCAAAGCTCTTCAGATTTGCTAATTTCTAGTTATAATTTTAAAGGGAATCAACCCTCCTAATCCGTCTATATGGGCATGTAGGTCATAGAAAGTTGAATAAAATTATAACTTGATTTCTGCAATCCGATGTCTTATTCAAGAGAAATCCATGTTTTATTTTAATATGTACATGAGCTGTTCAGATTTATGGGTCAGGCATAGATCTCCTCCACAATCTACCTCCACAGCTTATTTTAATGAAAGGGGGCGTTACCAATGTGATTGTTGGAGCAGTCCATTTTAAATAGTGTAAGCCATATAAAAGCTGATCTCCAGCATTATTAGTGTGCCTTTTTCACTTTTCTTATTAAAGAAACAGAATTATTGCCAGCACCCCTCCTCATCTACTATGGATTTGATGCATTTATATTGATAGATTGCTCTTTTTTGCTATGCATTATTTCTGACAACATAATGATATACTTAAGAAATAATTCAGGACTCTTGTACTTTCCAGGGTCTTTCATATTATCCATTTCATTCTAAATAGCCGTTGTCTATGTACAGTATTTGGAGTTGCTAAGTGATGCCTTGCAATGTGCATCTCTCATTTTGTCATTTCCATTTCACACTTCATAATTTTGTACCAACCTCAGAGATACAAGGGATGCATTTTAGCGCTCGGAAGATTGTGCTGCTGTAATGAAATCATAGGAAATACAATTAAACTTTAAATTTTGGGGAAAAAAAGTCATTTATTGTAAGCAAAAAGTGAGTAGCAACTTATTTGCCTAGAGCTCAGGATTTGGACCATTGGGTTACAAAATGATAAAAGATACATTGAAGGGTATGATCACTTTTTTACCTGCTTAAAAATGCAAATAGACTTGATTAAAAAAATATATACTTTTTTTTATATCTACTATGCAAACCCCGCGTGATCTGACCTTGCAGTCATGAATGTCTCCTACTGTCTCCTACTGTACACTAAAGGGGCAGGGACAGATGGAAAGGGGTCATGACTGCATCAGCCCTCTCCATGAAAATACAAAGTATAAAATTTAAAGAGGTCCCAGCACTTACATATTGGAGAATCAGGCTTTTAATCCAATAAACACATAAATCCAATTAGAATGCATTTCAGACTATGCCGAGGCTTTCATCAGCAATGAAGGTCTGGGATGGACTGAATCTTGTCCAAATTGGATTTATATGTTTATTGGATTAATAGCCTGAGTACCTGAGTTCCGGAACCTCTTTGAATTTTATGACTGCAGGATCAGACTACACAGTTTGTTTGTAGTCTGTTACCATGGAGACTCTTGTATAGAATTCAAATGTCTAGTCTAGATTTTACACATTTATGATCAGTGCAAACAATCGGGTAAGACACCAAAACAATCTACTTAACACACGGCACAAATTTAACAGTTACATAGTTAAAATTTTACATTCAAAAATGTTAAACGTACAGAAGGCATAATGTTATAGAAAAAATTAAGAACTTTATTTAGTGTGTCGTCAATTGTGAAGAATCACCCCATTCCTTGTTGCCTGTATTTTACATCTTCTTTGGAAATTTTCATATCTATAATTTATTTTATAGCTTGTCTGATTGCCAAAATATTCAATTGCCTTTTTTATATAATAAAAAAAAATCTTAAAAAGGATTTTCAAAACAGCGGGAACCAGCTCAGCTGCCTGCTGTTACTTCAACTAAACATTTTGAAGCTTCTGCCCTTCTGGCTGTTTCCATGTGGTAATAATTTCCATGCTGTGTTGTGAGGCCTTGTTTGCATTCACTTAATGTTCACGTATGCTAATTCCTGAATTATAAGCCTTACAGTCAACATATTAAAACATATCCTAGCAATATGCATTTGCCACTTATCATTTTGTGTAGAAAGAATGAAATTGTTGGAATATGTAGTGCTCGAATCATTTATTTTTAAGTGTACCCAAACTAATTCTACCTTGTTGTACAGTTTCATCTTTGTCCCCATTGGTGCTCACAATCGAAATCTATATTCCCTACCAATATGTCTTTGGAATTTGGGAGGAAAATGAGAACTCACACAAATACGGGGAAAACATATAAAGTCCTTGTAGGTGATGTCCTTAGTGGGATTCAACCCAAGACCAAAGCCGTGCAGGGTTTCTGTGCTGCCTCTTTTTAAGTCACTATTTATCTTCATGTTTTATGAAAGTCGTTCACATTCCCTGCACCAAATTCATACAAAATGTTGCACCCAGTTCAATAGATTTGTGCAAAGTCAAAAAATGCTCTTTACTTTTGTCTTTAAGATGTGTTACGACTTATCTGTGCAGAAAGTCAAAAGTTCTACTACGATGTTGCCAAATTTGCAAACAATTTTTAGAGATCCATTATATCACTCCAGGAGGAAGACTGGACCACATATATAACAAGTTTTGTGACTTTTTTTTAAAAAAGTTGCAAATGATGAATCAGGCAAAAACATCTGGAAACCATAAATGTCACCCAAAGTGGCGATTACAAAAAAATAGATGTGCACTTTAAAAAGTGACTTTAAAATTGGTGCAATTGAAAAGATGTATATGGCATAAACAAATGAAAGTGTACAAAACAGCAAGAATATGAGAAAAAACAAGTGCAAATGAAAGAATAAGTTGGTCGTAGTTTAATGAATCGGTCTCATAGTGAACTACAACACACACTGTATCAATACCATAAAAGATGTCTAAAGTGAGAACTTATTGTTTCAATTTTTCTTATGTTAGCACTTCAAAGGGAATCTCTCAGCTTAATGTCATGGTGTCATCCAGTGGTAGTGATTTGTATGTCAGTATACCACATTTTCAAAAATATATCTTTGGTCCAGATCTTTTTTTGCTATTGTTGAGAAATCATGTTGTTTTATCTTTAATTAAATTTAACAAATATTGGCTCTGGACTGTGATACCACCTCTCACCTGGCCCAAAATTGTATGCATGTGCAGCCAAAAGAGAAGATTTATGCAATCAGTGAAATAGGAAAACAGAAGAGGAATGATAGATTGCTAGCACATCGTTTTTTTCCCAATGCACATACTGACTTATTTGCACAGCTGAAAAGCAGGATTTCTCACCATTTAGACAGAAAATCAGGACCAAAATGTGTTGTATCATTAGAATTCTGGACTACCTCGGGGTGATTTCATAAAATTAAGCTGATAGTTTTCCTTTTATGATGTTTTATAGCAAGCTTAGACTTTAACGTTAATTTGTATGCAGGAAAAGATATTGTTTAAATGAGGTTTTGGGGTTCAATGTTTTTCTTTCACATTCCAATCATTAACAGAAAAAATTAGAAATCAGAAATCTTGCACTTTTCTCACTGAACACTAGACTGAATCTTCCTGAACACTCGTGGCCAAATGTTTTGAGACGAACATCAGATAAAATAACTTTTCCCCTTCCTCTGCAGTCCAATCACTGTACTTCCTGCAAAGCTATTTTCTTTGATGAAGCCCCTTCACATTGATTGGGAGATCTACAGGAATGATTGTCCTGAGAAAAAAGATGAGAGCTGCCATGAATCCTGTGTCTGTCAACAGTAAAGCATAATGAGACCATTCATGTGTAGGGGCTTTTGATCCATGGATGGGGGCTCACTCACAATATCCTCCAAGAGAAACTTTTCCCATTGACGAAGAAACAGTTTAGCAATGAACGATGTTTTTTCCAGCATTTTGGAGACCAAGTCACACGATATAAGTGATATCTAAGCAATTCTGTGAACAAAAAATTTAAATTATGGCTCCATGGTTAGGAAACTCGCAGATCTCAATCTCATTGAGAATCTGTGATCAACCATCAAAAAGCAGGTGGAGAAACATAAGCTAATAAATTATCATAAGACCTCCGCTCAAAATGCATGTCAGACCAAATGAGAATCATGATGTCAAAGGAACTGGCCAAGGAGCTCAGAGACAGAATTGTGTCAAGGCACAGTTTTGGCCAAGGTTACAAAAGAATTACGGCAGTACTTATGGTTACTAAGAGCACAGTAGCCTCCATAATCCTTAAATGGAAGAAGCTTGGAACCACCAGAAGACTTCCTAGACCTGGCCGTCCAGCCAAACTGAGCAATCGTGGGAGAAGAGCCTTTGTGAGAGAGGTAAAGAAGAACCCCAAGATCACTGTGGCTGAGCTCCACAGATGAAGTAGGGAGGTGGGAGAAAGTGTCACAAAGTCAACTATCACTGCAGCCCTCCACCAGTCTGGTCTTTATAGCAGAGTGGCCCGACGGAAGCCTGTTCTCAGTGCCAGACACATGAAAGCCCGCATAGAGTTTGCTAAAAAACACATGAAGGACTCCCAGACTATGAGAAATAAGATTCTCTGGTCTGATGAGATGAAGATAGAACTTTTTATTGATAATTCTAAGTGGTATGTGTGGAGGAAACCAGGCACTGCTCATCACCTGCCCAATACAATCCCAACACTCAAACAAGGTGGTGGCAGCATGATGCTGTGGGGGGGTTTAAGCTGCAGAGAAAGGACGACTGGTTGCAATTGAAGGAAACATGAATGCGACCAAGTACAGAGATATCCAGGATTAAAAAATCTTCCAAAGTGCTCTGGACCTCAGACTAGGCCGAAGGTTCACCTTCCAACAAGACAATGACCTTAAGCACACAGCTAAAATAACAAAGAAGTGGCTTCAGAACAATTCTGTGACCATGCTTGACTGGCCCAGCCAGACCTAAACCCAATTGAGCATCTCTGGAGAGATCTGAAAATGGCTGTCCACCAACGTTCACCATCCAACCTGACGGAACTGGAGACGATCTGCAAGGAAGAATGGCAGAGGATCCCCAAATCCAGGTGTGAAAAACTTGTTGCATCATTCCCAAGAAGACTCATGGCTGTACTAGCTCAAAAGGGTGCTTCTACTCAATGCTGAGCTAAGGGTCTGAATACTTACCATGTGATATTTCAGTTTTTCTGTTTTAATAAATTTGCAAAAATTTGTACATTTCTGTTTTTTTCAGTCAAGATGGGGCGCAGAGTGTACATTAATGAGAAAAAATTAACTTTTTTTAATTTATCAAATGGCTGCAATGGAACAAAGAGTGTAAAATTTAAAGGGGTCTGAATAATTTCTGTACCCACTGTAACTATCCAGTTTAAGAGCATAAAAATTTTAACTTTGAAAATTGTGAAATTGTTGCCAACGTTCAGATATTTTCAGAAATAAATGCAAAAAAAAATCAACCTAAATTTACCACTAACATTAATTAAAATATGTCATGAGAAACATTCAGAATTGCTGGGATTATTCAAGAGTTATTAGCTCATAAAAAGACACTGATCAGAATTAGAAAATTTGGCTTGGTCAGGAAGGTGAAAACAGGCTGGTGGAATGAAGTGGTTAATTCCCATCTGGTATTTTATTTTATTTTTTATTTCATGCTTCTTCCTGCATACCGCACACTCTTAGACAATTTTTTACACTTTTGTTGATTACACTCCTTGACCAGCCCTCATCTTTTATACTGGCTGTAATAGTCCCACTTGATTGGCTACACTAAAGCTTGTGAAGTGACAACTGTAGTGCATTATTGGGAAGCAAGAAACCCAGTTGCATTTTAAATGCGGAACATTGCACCTAGTAAGTGCAGTAGATCACAGACAAGAAAAACACAACTCTAAGCAATACATACAAACAGAAGAATACGGAATGGAAAGATTAACCCCTTAGTGACAGAGCCAATTTTGTATTTAATGATCAAGCCAAGTTTTATAATTCTGACCACTGTCACTTTATGAGGTTATAGCTCTGGAACGCGTCAACGAATCCCACTAATTCTGAGATAGTTTTTTTCGTGACATATTGTACTTCATGCTAGTGATAAAATTTTTTCAATGTGACTTGCATTTATTTAGGAAAAATAACAGAAATTTGGCAAAAATTTTGAAAATGTAGCAATTTTCAAAATTTTTATTTTTGTGCCCTTAAATCAGAGAGTCATATTGCACAAAATAGTTAATAAATAAAATTTACCACATGACTACTTTACATCAGCACAATTTTAGAAACATAATTTCTTTTATAAGGCTTAAAAGTTGGCCAGCGATTTCTCATTTTTCCAACAAAATTTGCAAAACAATTTTTTTTAGGGACAACCTCACATTTGAAGTGAGTTTGGGGGATCAATATGACAGAAAATTCCTCAAAGTGAAATCATTCTAAAAACTGCACCTTTCAAGTTACTCAAAACCACTTTCAAGAAGTTTATTAACCCTTCAGGTGTTTCACAAGAACTATAGCAATGTGTGAGAAAAAAATGAACATTTTACTTTTTTCACGAAAAATTTATTTTGAAACCAAACTTTTGTATTTTCACAAGGTTATCAGGAGAAAATGGACCACAAAATTTGTTGTGCAATTTCTCCTGAGTACGCCGACACCTTGTATGTGGGAGAAAGCCACTGTTTGGGTGCATGGCAGGGCTCAGAATGGAGGGAGCACCGTTTGACTTTTTGAACTCAAAATTGGCTTGAATCAAAGGCGGTCGCCATATCAAGTTTGGATACCCTTGATGTACCAAAACAGTGGAAACTCCCCAATTCTAAATTCAATCCTAACACAGCCCTACCCCTGACCCTAATCCCAACCCTAATCCCAACCCTAACCACAACTCTAACCCCAACTCTAACACCACCCTAACACCCCAACCTTAACCCCAACACAACCGTCACCCAACACAATTGTATCCCCAACACAACCCTATCCCCAATACAACCCTAACCCCAACACAAACCTAACCCCAGCAGAAGACTAACTCCAACCATAACCCCAACACCACAACCGTAACCCCAACACCACAACCGTAACCCCAACCGTAACTCCAACATAACCGTATTCCCAAGACAACCCTAACCCCAAAACAACTTTAACCCCAACACAAACCTAACCCTAACTCCATCCCTAACCCCGACACCACAACAATAACCCCAACCGTAGCTTCAACATAATTCTATCCCCAACACAAACCTATCCCCAACACAACCCTAACCCCAACACAACCCTAACTCCAACCCAAACCCCAACAGCCCAACCATAACCCCAACACAACCGTAATCCCAACACAACCGTATCCCAGCACAACCGTATCACCAACACAACCCTAGCCCCAACACAACCCTAACCCCAACACAACCCTAACTCCAACCCTAATCCTAACACCACCCCACAACCGTAACTCAAACAGTAACCCCAACACAACCCCAACCTTAGACCAAACCTTTACTTTAGCCCCTACCCTAACCCTAGCCCAACCCTAGCCCAATCATAACCCTAGCTCTAACACTAGCACCAGCCCTAACCGTAGCACAACCCTTACCCTAGCTCTAACCCCAACACTAACCCTAGCTTTAACCCTAGCCCTATCCCAACCCTAACCTCAGCTCTAACCCCAATCCTAACCCTAACCCTAGCTCCAACTCTAACCCTAATCCAAAAATGGAAAAAAATACAGGGTGGTTTGATTTTCTATTTTTTTTTATTTTGATCACTGTGATAGGTTCTATCACAGTGATCAAAATGAAGCAATAGGAAAAATCTCCTATTGTCGCCGGGTGCCAGCCGGAAGATCTCAGCAGGTGCACTGCGCATGCGCCCACCATTTTCATCCCGGAAAAAAACACAGAGGGCTGGGGGACAGAGTCGGAGGGTTCTGGGATACAGGAGATACTGGAGGGGCTCAGGGGACCCCATTTTTCTCTCCCCTGGTATGCTAGATCAGAGAAAAAAGAAATAAATGGAAAATCTGACTTTTTCTGCAGTCACCGTTATTCGGTGAATAACAGAGATCGCAACACTGGGGACGGTAAAAACCGACCCGAATCATGTTCTCCGGGTTCTCAGCTATCCCCGTAGCCGAGACCCCAGAGATTTTATGATGCTGGGGAGTGGTATACCCTTATTTCTCAGTGCCTTAAAAAAGCAGCGCTGAGGAATAAGTACCCTTAACTGCCGCTGTTAATAGGCGTATCAGTGATCGTTAAGGGGTTAAAGAAGAAATTTTTTAAACAAATATCCTTAAAATTCACTGTTTATAAAAGGTATGTAGAAAAGACAAATGATAGCAGACATGAATACATCAAAACCACATCAAGTCAAGTGACATGTACATGGGATGTAATATACGTAAGAGCAACACAACACCAGCCCATAGATGCATATTCATATCAGACCAAGTGGGCATAAATGCAGGGCTGGAAAGGGTACATCTTATCAAGAGTGAAGAGACTCAGGCTGGCAGGGCAAACCGGATGGCAAGACCCTGACGTGCGTTTCGCATTTAAAATACCGCTTTCTCAAGGGGATATTGGGTGTAATGCCTGACCTTTTATCTCCCTGGTAACGGGTCTTATGGTCAACCACGGGATTCGTAATGAGCAAATGGAAAATGGAAACTGCATCAAGCGTAATCACGCACCCACGAAGGTATATGAAGATTCACAGACCTCGGTCATGCGCAGAAGGCATATAGATGCCGGATCACATGTGGAACAAATGGCAGCACGTCCTGCACCGCAGTTCTATCAGGAGATGTAATATCATTGCATAAGGTGAACATTATTGAATGCTAATGTTTAATCTGTGACGTATCGCTGCAACTGCCAAATGCATTACCTTTATGATAAAAGGCTAGCATCACATGCAATAAATTCAATGGAATGTCACAGTATCAATTCATGAGAGTAATGTAAAGCAAAAAACATGGACAGCATTCAGTATTCAAGGTAGACATCAAAGGTCGAAGGTGGCACTAAAGGTAGATAACAGCGCTATGATAAGGTAGAAGAGAAACAACAATAAATACATGTGAAATAAAGTCAAAACATCCGTTATTGAGATGGAAAACATGGTGGGAATAGAATAACAAATATTCAAAAGGAAAAAGACACATTTATAGAAAGGAGGCAAAACTGAGTGATTCACTCAGACCATTAGGGTTCATGGTGTCTAATGTCACTATCCATTTAGTTTCGCATTGTGAAAGGAGTTTTTTTTATATTTCCTCCTCTGATCCCAGTATGAAAGACATCAATTTCCTTAACTATGAATGATTTAGGATCACAGTTGTAGTAAGCATTAAAAAGCCGGGGGATTGTTTTGGGATCAGAGGGGTCGGCCACTGTGTTGACCACCTCAATGTCCCTCACATGCTACCGCACCCGTACTCGAAGTTCTCTAGATCTCAAGCCCACATACACTAGTGGGCAACTGCATGCAGCATAATGGATTACATTTGTGCTACTGCATGATATATGATGTCTAATTTGAAATTGTTTAAGTCCATCCGTCAAATCGAATGTGTAGCAGCGAAGAACATTGGTGCATGTGAGACAATGGCCGCAGGAAAAACATCCCAGCACTGGTCTTCTGGATCCAAAGAAATTGGATTAGGCCAGGACGTAGTGACTTTTCACTAGGAGATCTTGTGTTGATATAAAAAAAATGCTGTTAAGCAGCTGCAGTACTGTTACTGGAATATATCACAGAAAAATTAATTCACAGTCATACTCTGTTTTCAGTCCCTATGTTGAATGCATTGTGTACCGTGACCTCTTATCCCTACACTGTTAACGCATAAAATTTCACTCCTTGGCCGCCCGGCTGTCGTCTTTTATGCTGGCTATGATAGTCCCACTTGATCGACTATGCTAAACCATGTGAAGTGACAACTACAGGGCATTACTGGTATAGCCAGCCTTGCCATGTCTGAAACCATTAGCCCACTTTGTGACTCTTCTTCAGTGCGTGACTTGGCACCAGACATTTATTATTTTTTGGCCAATTGAATCACAAACTGTTTGATTTCGCAGTAAACGTAAATTTCTGGAAATTCCACTCAAAGTCGATTCTTTGTGGATTGATTCGAATATCTCTAGCCATAAGTCTTGAGTGCCACCAGGGTACCAACAAGACACTTTGCCTTGACCAAATACACAGCTAGGATAGCATACCAAAACTTTACATCAGGTGAAAGTCTAACTATGGCTCTGTTTTTAATACTTCATCCATGTAGGTAAGTTGGAACTGGGAGACCAACCTCTATGAAAATATACTAAGAAATTATTATTTACTTTAATCCATGAATTTAATCTTATATTGACCTAAGGTAATCTTTAGCAACAACAATATATAATTCTATTGGGCCACTATCTGGTCTACCATTTATGACACCTCCAGAATAAACTCCAGTTGACTCCTCCAGCATAAATTCTTCATTAAGTTGCGTGCTATGCCACAATATATCTGCCACGGAAATCAAGTTCCCCAAAATCTTATTTAACATTTCCTGTAACGAAACATAAAAACATGTCAAAAAGAATTAACTGCAATGTTGGAGAGGATTTTTTTTGTTTTGTTTTGCTGGTTCAAGAAGTTCTGCTTCAAGCGTAGGTGATTTATCAAAACTGCTCTAACCTGGCGGCTTCTGTAATTGAAATGTTGTATTAGTTATGCTACAAATTTATGATACACATTTACATAAATGCATATTCAGATGGAAGATAAACCTATCAACTGCCTTTAAAAGTCTCATCCCCCCTTGTAATATAACTGACTTCATGAGTTCACACCATATGGCACAGTAATGATGACTAAAGTTATATTTTCAGCTTGAGACATTTTAAGCATACGCCATTCTCCGGTACCCTAAAAATTCAGTATTTTATAATTTCTCAGCTCTGTTTATTCTGAAAATCTATTTTATGTTTCAAACACAAATGGAAATAGATATGATATATAAAACTTCTTAATCTACAAATCTATACAGAAATAAAGGCCATGGAATAGAATAAAAAATGAAATCTGTGATTATGACTAAGTGATTTTTTTCTTTGATTTTCTTCCATGACAGATGGTACATTAGGCAGTTCATAAATTATTAAAGAAAGCCCAAACAAATGTTATAAAAGATGACACAATAAGGACATTTACTGGGAGTTATGTCAGGAAGGTTTGAAGGTTACAGCTTACAGTAATGTTATGAAATAAAAACTGAGAGCCTTCTAGGAAGAAGAGGACGAAAAGGCTAATGAATAACTGATATAGGAGTGAGGTATACAGTAATTTTATTTAGTATTTTCAACCCTTATTAAATGGAAAAAATATGAATTACGCACCTGTTAAAGTTAGAGATTTGTTAATGTAAGTGTTAGAGTTCCCAATGCTGCACAAGGGGAATCTTGAGCCATTCCCACTGCGGTCTCCCATCCATCTCCGGCTGCAGTGGAGCCTGCTCAGCAGAGACGTCGGTCCCAGCGTCTTGCCCGGTCTAATGCTGTGCAGAGACTTGCTGCTGCGTCTCCTGGATCTTCTATTATAACCACTGCTGGAGCAGACGTCTTTAGGACAAAGTCCTGCGTTTCCCCTTCTGAGCATGCCCAGAGTAAGATCTCTCATTGGAGATCAGGGGTCACATGCTCAGGTACTGCAGCAGCTCCTATTGGTCCGCCAGGAAGGTCCTGAAACCACTTGTGTTCTGGAGCAGTTTCCTATTGGTACTTATCTGGCAGGCCCTGTAGTTGCTACTATAAAAGGGTGGCATGGCTGGGCCACCATGCGCTAGTATCAAATCTGTTACGTGCTTGCGCCAGTGAGGTCATGTATGCACGTGTTTAGGGCTCGGCTGAAATAAGCCCCTAGAATACCGGCTTTTCCGGTGAGGAGATTGTATGCACGTTTTCAGGGCTCGGCTGAAAACGCCATTAGAATACCGGCTACTCCGGTGAGGAGATTATTGCTTGTGTTCTGACTGCATGACCACAGACTGCTATCTGCACAGCAGTTATCTGTGTATCCCTGTGAGTCTAACAGGACACAGTCTTTTTCTCAATGGCTCTGTGACGCAACAGGGTTCGCTTTATAACGCTGGTCAGCGCCCTAGCGTTTTACTTTGCGGCTCACTGAAGCTACGGCGTTTATTTTAGCGACTCTTTGGGATAACAGAGTTCGCTACTTTCGCCATCTTACTAGCAGCGGGCTTTGCCTGCACGGTGGACCCCGGGCTGCGAACGCACCTCTCTACAATATCTATTAGGTGCGTTCCGCAGACCCTAACAGTAAGTTTAAGGTATTGCTGTTTTAAAAATCTAAATACATTTTAGTTTTAACATATGCAGTGCGGTGCAAAAGTTTTAGGCAGGTGTGGAAAAAACGCTGCAAAATAAGAATTCTTTCAAATATAGAAGTGTTAATAGATTATTTTTGTTAATTAAAATGTGAAGTGAACGACAGGAATGAAAATCTAAAATAATTCAACATTTGGTATGACCGCCATTTGCTTTCAAAACAGCTGTGGTGGGTTAGGTGATTTGCTAATTGGATCGCTGTCTTCTAGTGATCACACTAGTCAAGTGTCATGACTCATTTTTGGAGTCATGACAGCTCTGATTCTGCTTTAATTTAAACATGGTTTTTACTTTTGGCCAGCAAGGGTTAATGTCAGTTTCCTTGCTGGCAGCTCCTGTGTTAATTGTCAGCTAATGTGGGTGGTGACCTCTCCTACCATCCTTTAAATAGTCACCTGACGCATCAGCTGACTGTTGATGATAGAGTTATTCTATGTAGACCAGCCTAGGCATTTGCAGCTCTCTGGTGTCAGCGCTGTATCTGCTACTTCTGTGGAGGTCGAGGTCCTGTTTCCATATCCTCTGCTGTGTGGAGCTTGGCAGCGGAGCCTGGAGCTAAGTTACTAGTTTTCTTACCTTGTCTGTCTCGTGCTTTTCACTATACCCTGTGTTTGTACCATCTGCAGTGGTGAGGCTAGCGTCCTTGCCAGCCAGTGCACTAGCCAGGATATTGTGAGGTGACAGCTAAGGACTAGGCATGTGACGGCGGCGGGGGAAGGACCAGCATTGGGCATTGAAGCAGAAGAGCACATTCAGCAGCCGTCTAATCCTTCCAAGGTGCAAGAAGGAGAAATTCAAGAAATCGTTTGTGCCTACCACTATGGCGATGTATAAAATTCACTAAGGGTGAAAGACGGCTACGACCTAGGACTGGCGCACTAATGGAAATGATTAGAGATTTGTGTACCTTTATTTGTTACGTATTGTGGTTAGTCATGTGCAAGATCTGTGTCTAGTGTGGTACACCAAAGGGGTTCTTGATGGATGGTAGATATATTTCTCCTAGCAGACTGGAGTTTGGTCAGGATTTTCCCTGATCTCAAGGACCTGTGATGAGGTCATAGTCACGTGATCAGGCAGCTGATGTGTACCTCACCTGATGGTGTGGACTAGGCCTATAAAACAAGGAGCTGGTGTAGTTGGTGGGTGTGGAAGGAAGGAGTTTGGCTGGAGTCAGCCTGGAAGCTTGTTTTTGTTACAGTGTGTCAGTGTGCACCAGGAAGCGAGTACCAGACCACCCGGAATGGCACCTGGCGGTCTCTGCTGTCCTGCAGCCGCTTAGTTAAGCCCGTCCCAAGCAAGGGTAAGTCTGGGACCAGTGGTTCTCCAAACTGGAGTGATTTATGTTCTGCTTTGATTCTGTTATCTGGACTTTTTGTTGAACCCGTTATTAAAACCACTGATCTTTGAATTAAAAGCCTGTGTGTTTGCCTCATTACTGCGGCCCGGCCCCTGCCTACCAGAGCGGATCCCTACAGTTGGTGGCTTGAATGCGGGCATACGCAGTGAGGTCAGGCTGTTTTTTTTTGTGGATGTTTTTTTTCTCTGCATGACAGTAAATGTCCTGGGTGAAGAAAGTGACGCAAAACCCGGTGGATAGCTGTCCGGAGATGGAGAGCACAGTAAAAATGCTTATGGAGGCCATGCGACAGCAGCAGCTGGCTATACAGCAGCAACAGCAGGCTACACAGCAGCAACAGCAGGCTATGCAGCAGCAGCAGGCTATACAGCAGCAACAGCAGGCTATACAGCAGCAGGCTATGGAGCGGCAACAGGAAACCAACAATCTACTGATGCAACACATCACAGCGCCGCAGACAGCAGGAGCTGCCCCAGGACGTCAGGATGTCCGGAAAGTGGTACGCACAGCGATTCCGAAAATGGAAAGGTCAGATGACGTCGAGGTGTACCTGGAGATGTTTGAAGGCGTGGCTGAGAGGGAGAGACTACCCCGGGACCAGTGGGCCGAGATCGTGGCTCCGTTTTTGGCTCCAGGACCTGCGAAAGCCTATAGAGACTTACCCCCGAGCACCAGAGGGACTACGAGATTGTCAAGGGTGAGATACTCACACGTCTTGTGGTAAATGTGTTAGTCCGGGCTCAGCGGGTACACCAGTGGAAGTTTTCCCCTTCCGAGCCAGCTCGGTCCCAGTATTATGACTTGATACACCTGATAGAAAAGTGGTTGCAGCCGGAAGTGTTGTCACCCCGCGCTATGCTGGATCGTATAGTGACTGATAAATTCTGGAGAACTTTGCCCCACACCCTTCAAACATGGGTTGGACAGGCAGCCCCTACTGATGGTCTCCAAATGGTAGACCTCATTGAAAGATATGGGGCTACCAAGGAGATACAGGGAGAGACTACCCGG